>JAYESD010000004.1:187598310-188258310 GCA_036927565.1 Tuctoria greenei | reverse complement strand
ATATTGCAGCACATGATGTTCAGGAACCCCGATGTTCTTCACTCCCTAGTACTACTACGATGCATGAACCAACAACAGGTATAGATATACAAACCAGAAATACTCCTTTCGTCCCAGCGTAATTTTACTTTTGGAGCTTAAAAAATGTCCCACTCCAACTCTATCCTCGGTAGTAGCTTCCAACTACCCATATCACATCACATGACTACCTGCCTCTCTACCGTGCCATTTGTTTTGGCAGAGCGTGTTAGTTTTTTACTCTACTCCTTTGGCATTGAATTTGGAGCATTTTGAGAGACTACGTTCTGTCCTTTAGATATATTGATGATGGGTGTATCATGGTCATTTGCATTCTTTCCTAGGCTCTACTAATTAGTTTAGCATGCCTTGCGATTCTACTTTCTTATTAGTACTTAGTCTTTATAGTTAACAGTTCATCAGCCTGTGTGATGGCGTGATTTTTTATGCCTCCACGCTGTGCTCTCTCGCCGCCGGCCACTCCGGCCGGCACCGGCTCCCACGCCCACGCCCTGCTGCTGGTCACTTTAGTGTTCTCCCCGACGCGTCTCCCTCGCCCATCGCCACGTCCCATCCTTCGCGTGCCATGATTACCCCGCCGCCCGCAAATCCCGGGCCATTACTCACCCTGCCACCAATCCTCCTCGAGAGTTTTGGCGAGACCAAACCGTCGCTTTGTTGAGTGTCACAAGCTGGCACTATGCAGTACTGCACCTGCAGTAGCCGCCACTGACAAGTAGACCCGATGTCTCATGGGCCCATATGTCACTGGCAGCTAATGCAGGTGTAGTACTGCGGAGCATTTCAATCCCGCAAGCTGCCTGCCTTATCTGTCTTGCATTCGCCACTTGCTACCACTGGCGTTCATTACTTGCCCTGCAACTAATAATTCTCTTCGAGACGCGCTCCGGCTGATGTCACTCAAACTGAACCGGCGAATCCTATCTTTGTCTAGTCTAGCATTGCCAGCTAAATGCCCCCTCACAGTCTTGCCTGCTTCGCTCATGGACTGAAAATCCTCTACAGTACTACGAGTGTGTATCGCCACTGACATGTGTACCTGACGGTTCATTTTAGGGTATGAATAGCAACAAAGAAGTCAATAATGTAACCCCCCCCCCCCCCCCCGGATCAAAATAGGTGTCGTTAGGACAGTCCTAACTACTGTAGTAGTTCATTTTTAATTCATTTGTGGGCGACAATTAATATAAACCAGGAGGGAGTACTACAGAACACAATGGTGCTGCCACGACGCGGTCCTCCCACGCTCGTATTTGCCGCACTCGTCCTAAAGATGGTATGAACATCAGACTTTTCTTCTTTTCACACTATTTGTACATGATACTAAACTTGTTCATGCGGTAATTTGCTTTGACCGTTTACCGTTTGAATCAATGTAACAGAAGGAAGGAAGTTAGGAAGAAGTGTGGCTAAAGGACTTAAGGTTGCCAGAATACGCTATGCATCCCAAGTTAGTAGAACGCAGCATATGAAGCTACCAATTCAGTTCTCCGCTAGGTTGGGTGCTGCGGTTGGTATTAATCAGCGGCACTTTGTCGATGATGTGATTATGTTTACAAAAAGACATGCATCCCTCACCGCTGCAACGAAGTTGGCAGAGGTTGGCCATAGTAACAAGAGAGATATAGTACGAGACATTCTAGTTAGTGTTGTCATGTAACACCCTCATTTTCATGCATCATGCCTTGCATACATTCATATACATGTTTAACATTAACCCATAACAAGAGGAACAAGTTTAAAATTGATTTGGAGCAAAACCACACTTAAAAATGCAGGAACGTGCGGACTAGTCCGATTTTGCTGAGGACTAGTCCGATTTCTCTCTCTGACTAAAAACGGACTTGTCCGTTTTTGCTGCGGATTAGTCCGATATTTGCCTCTGGAAAACTTTGGACTTGTCCGATCTTGTGCGGACTAGTCCGGTATTCCATGAATCCTTGAAAATTGCTAAGTCCTTGGACTTGTCCGGACTAGTCCGGTGTTCCAGCGGACTTGTCCGTTTTCCTTTTTGTTCAAATTCGGACTTGTCCGATGTTTGGAAAGACTTGTCCGATTTTCTCTCTGGACGACTTCGGACTAGTCCGGTCCTGTCTGGACTTGTCCGATATTTCGTGACTCCGAGATTGACCTTTTGTTTTACGACATGTTTCTTGGGTTTCACGTTAAGTGGGCCTAGGGACGTCGTGCCTAACTCTTTTAGAGCCCATGTGGGACTCTAAACCGGCCTCTACTCATCCCAAACTCGAAATCCATCTAACCCTAGCCTCCACCTCTATATAAACAGCCCCACCCCTTGGTTTGACATCTATTTGCCACTTTTCCACCCACCCAAACCCTAGTTCGTGGGGAGCCACCATCAAGGAGGGAGGAGAAGATCCCAAGCAAGAGGAAGAAGAGGAGGAAACGAAAGAGGATCAAGATATCCACCAAGTTTCGTCCTTCACCACCAATTCATCTCCAAGTTCATCACCAACCCTAGATCATCAAGATCCAAGTGTTACCTCCAAGATTCTTGATTCATTGGAGTTCTAAACATCTGGTATACCTTCTATTATCTTTTCCTTATGTGCATTCAACCCCTAATCTCCAAATTCACGTCGATCTAGAAAACCCTAATCTGCTGATCTCGCAGAGGGCAGACTTGTCCGGTCCCTAGCGGACTAGTCCGATCTTCCTGGTTAAATTGTGTTGAATTAATTCTAAAATTTGATCTAATCGAATCCAAACCTGTATAAACTTGTTAAAAGCTATTAGAACTAGTTAGTTATCGTTAAAAGCAATCAATTAACAAGTTCTACCTTGCATTTTCATCAATCATGCATGTCATGTCATATTGAGTAATATTTGTGCACTCTTTGATTGTGTTTCTTGTCTTGTATGTTTATTGTGTGGATTAGACGGATTTGCGCTAGAAAGTGTCGCGGAGGATCTACGGCATCAAGAGTTTGAAGGCTTTGACCCTAATCAACAGCATGAGCAAGGCAAGTGTCCTTGAAGCATATTGATCCTATTTTTTTTTAAATAAATGTTTTGTTGCAAAATTGCATGCTTGTGTCAATTTGATGGGAATCCTATGATAGGAAGTTTACTAGCTTTGTTTAACCACCCTTGTCACCTGGACTATATGGTAGAGAGTCGAGAAGGGCTTTTTACCTTTTTGCATCGCTTAATTAATTGGGATGGAAAACAACACTACACATTTAATTATGTATTAATGATATTCTGGTTAATGTGAACTGGACAATACGATGGGTGATCTAAGCAAGCCTGGTATGTGGATGGGTTGGATGTTATGGTGGTTTGCTTGCTTTAGATCTAAGGACCGATTCATGCGAGAATAAGCCAGGATTACAGTGCCACCACGAGGCCAAGTATGGGTGTGGCGTAGCTGATTAATTAGGGCTTTGCTAGTGCTGTTTGGACCATTGTGGATGCTCGGGGAAGGGGTAGTCGGATTGGGTTTGTTGATGATTGGTGGGACTACACTGGGATCCGAATGGCTCAAGAGGGGGCCCTTGGTTGAAGATGTGCTCTGCGGGAGACATCGCCACCGGTGAAACCTCAGTGGGGTCTAAATAGGCTAGTAATCCCTTTGTAAAGGCTATTTTGTGATCTCTTGGCCACACACCGACGGAAGTGTGTAATGTGACCGACGGGTCATGGGCATAAGGGAGGTTCTTAGTCGCTGAAGGGTGATGAAATCACGAACACGTGGGTAAAGAGGTACAAACTCTGCAGAGTCAAATAAAACTATCATGATAGCCGTGCTCCCGGTTATGAGCGCCTGGATGACCTACATGATTAGAGGGAGATTGGTAATTGGGATGGTTATGGTTTGGTAATGGTTATGGATGGTTATGGTTTGGTAATGGTTATGGCTGGTTATGAGTTTATTTCTGGTATTGAATCTTGTTATTGGCAATGGTGAAATCTGGAAATTTTGTTGATGGTAATGAATTCAGATTTGGTATTATGGTATTACTTATGATTATAATGGGTTTACTTCACATAAATATGATTCATTGCTTTTCCAAATGTTTTAATGTACTTTTCAGCACTTAGCCATTATTATTGTCATCACTTGAATCAGCCACATGTCATACTTTCCACACTTGCTGAGTACGACATGTACTCACTCTTGCAATCCCCTCCCAACAGTTGCAGGTCAGGATTGGGAGTTTAATGGTGATAATGCGGAGTTCTAGGCCGTGTCTACCGTCAGCTTTGCCTGTGGTGTTATTGGAGCTGCGCTATCCCTTTTGCTTAGTTGCTTAGTTGCTTAATTAGTTTATTTCTGCTGCATTAGTTGAACTTGTCATTAATATTCATTAGAGTTTGTATTCGAGGATAATCTGGTTTGTGTAATAAAATTTGGTTAATTAATCTTGTCTTGTGGTAATTTTCTGTATACTCTTTTGTGATTGCACTCGTGTATGTGTGATGAACATCCTGGGCACACATATGCGTTAGCTTGGTTCATTTTTCGGAACCGGGCATCACAGATTGGTATTAGAGCCACAGGTTGACCGTAGGACGCAGCCTAGATAGAATGGACACTTTAGAGCACATAGGAGCACTCGGGAATCGATGTATTTTTTGCTCAGTGTGCTGTTTGCTATATATATTGTTTGCTTGTGTGCTTAATAGAGGATTTTGGGATGCTTTAGCATTGCCATGTCCACCTAGGCTAGTATAGCCAGCTGTTTAGTTTCATATCCCTTGATGCATATAGTTGGGGACGTTTTCTAATTCTTACCTACTGCTTTTCTTCAGATGGTGAGGACTCGCAACCAGAGGGATGGCAATGATGAAGAGGAGAACAATGGAGTGCCTCAGAACAACAATGGGCAAGGATATACTCAGGGAGGTATCAACATCGAGCAGCTATTGGCCATGCAAAACCAGCTCATGCAGACCATGATACAAACAATGGGACAGCTGCAGGCTGGCAATATCAACAATCAACCCCACATGCCTCCACCGCCACCCCCGCCTCCTCATAACCGGTTGGGAGAGTTTATGAGGACTAGGCCGCCAACCTTTGCTCAAGCCGCAGACCCTATGGATGCGGATGATTGGCTCAAGTCCGTGGAGAAGAAACTTGCTATTGTCCAATGCAGTGACCGGGAGAAGGTCTTGTTTGCTTCTCATCAACTAGTTGGAGCAGCTGCAGATTGGTGGGATGCTTATTGCAATGCTCATGAGAACCAAGAAAGAATCACTTGGGCCGAATTCAAGGAGAATTTTCATTCTCATTATGTGCCCGAGGGTGTTATGATCTTGAAGAGGCAAGAATTTGAGAATTTAAGGCAAGGAAGATCAAGCGTGAGTGAATATCTCAATAAATTCACTCAACTCTCAAGATATGCGCCTGAGGATGTTAGCCGGGACAGCCGGAAGCAATACTTGTTCATGAGGGGATTGAACAATACAATCCAAGTGCAATTGCTCAACTGTGATTATGTCAATTTTCAGAAGCTTGTGGACAAAGCGATTGTGGTTGAGAACAAGATTCGTGAGATGGAGCAAGAAATCAAGAGGAAGGCGCCATATCAGGGACAGCAACAAGGAAGTAATGTGCGCCCTCGCTTTGCGCCGACCAATGCGCCATACTACAGCTCTTCTATTCATGCTCAGCGCCCTGGATTTGCACCGCGCCCAACTCAGTTTGTGCAGCAGCACCCTGTTATGCAAGCACCTAGGCCTCCAATGCCTTATGAGCCTCGTGCTGATTTTCCTGCTGCAAATGCTCAAAACCAAGCTCGTCCCAACAATTCTGGTGGGGTTAAGAAGTGTTATACTTGTGGAGAAGCTGGACACTTTGCGCATCAATGTCCTAAGTCGTGCCTTGGTCAAGGAAGCAATGCACCGAGGCAAAACCCAAGACCTAATAGAGGACAGCCACAAGGAAGCCGTGGACAGCAGAATTTTGCTCGTGGCAACGTGAACCATGTCTCTACGGAGGATGCTCAACAAGCGGATGACGTGGTCATTGGTATGTTTCTCGCCAGCTCCAACCCCGCGACTATGTTATTTGATTCTAGAGCATCGCATTAATTCATTGCATCGAAGTATGTTGCCAAGTATAGTTTGCCTATCTCTCATATGAAGTTTACTCTGTTGGTTAAGTCTCCTGGAGGAGAGATGAGGACAAATATAGTATGTCCAAAAGTAAGCCTTAGAATAAGGGGGGTAGACTTCTCCGCCAACCTCATTGTTTTGGATTCTCAAGGATTGGACATTATACTTGGTATGGACTGGTTGAGGAAGCACAATGGAGCTATTGAGTGTGCCACAAAGACAGTGAAGTTGACCAATGAGGAAGGGACCGCCATAGAGTTTGAAGCATCTCAAACCGCACCGAAGCAATTGGAGTTGAATCATATGGACGGTGCCACAACTGAGGAAATTCCGGTGGTGTGTGAATTTTTGGATGTTTTTCCAGACGAGTTGCCAGGTATGCCACCCGATCGAGACATTGAGTTTGTTATTGATTTAATACCTGGAACTGCACCTATAGCTAAGAGGTCGTATAGGATGCCTCCTATGGAATTAGCGGAGCTCAAGAAGCAGATTCAAGAGCAATTAGAGAAGGGTTTCATTCGCCCTAGCTCTTCGCCTTGGGGAGCGCCCGTTCTATTTGTGGACAAGATGGACGGATCCCAAAGGATGTGCGTGGATTACCGAGCTCTCAACGAGGTAACAATCAAGAACAAGTACACCTTACCGCGCATAGAAGACTTATTTGATCAGATGAAGGGTGCTTGTGTCTTCTCCAAGATTGATTTGAGGTCAGGTTACTTTCAAATGAAGATTAGACCATTTGACATACCCAAAACAGCTTTTAGGACACGGTATGGATCTTATGAGTACACCGTGATGTCTTTTGGATTGACAAATGCGCCTGCCTACTTTATGTACCTCATGAATAAAGTCTTTATGGAGTACTTGGATAAGTTCGTTGTAGTGTTCATCGATGATATTATGATCTACTCGAAGGATGAGAAGGAACATGAGGAACACTTGAGGTTTACGCTGCAGGAATTGAGGGAGCATCAATTGCATGCCAAGTTCAACAAGTGCCAGTTTTGGTTGAAAGAGGTGCCATTTTTGGGTCATATCATCTCAGGAGGAGGAGTATCGGTTGACCCTGGTAAAGTGAGGGACGTGTTGAAGTGGGAACCGCCGCAAAATGTCAAGGAAATAAGGAGTTTTCTTGGGATGGCTGGATATTACCATCGGTTTATCAAGGATTTTTCCCAGATAGCCAAGCCTATGACGGAGTTGCTAATGAAGGGGAAGGCGTTCCAATGGACTGAAGCTTGTCAAAACAGTTTTGAGGAGTTGAAGAAGAGGTTGACAACAGCCCCAGTTTTGGTATTGCCGGATGTAAGCAAGAGTTTCGACATCTATTGTGATGCATCAAGACAAGGGCTTGGATGTGTATTGATGCAAGAAGGTCAAGTGGTTGCCTATGCGTCAAGACAATTGAAGAAACATGAGCAGAATTACCCCACGCATGATCTTGAACTAGCAGTCGTGGTACATGCATTGAAGATTTGGAGACACTATATTCTTGGACATAGATGTGAAATTTATACGGATCATAAGAGTTTGAAGTATATTTTCACACAAACGGATCTGAACTTGAGGCAACGAAGATGGTTGGAGCTCATAAAAGATTATGATTTGGGGATCAACTATCATCCGGGGAAGGCCAATGTAGTGGCCGATGCTTTGAGTAGAAAGGGAGTAAGTCACCAACTCACAGTTCGAGAGATACCATCCGAGCTATGCAAGGAGTTTGAACGGTTGAACCTCGGGTTTGTAAATGAGATGGAGATGATGGAGTTAAACCCAACCTTGGAGCAAGAAATTCGAGAGGCACAAACCACAGATGAGGAGATCAAGGAAACCAAGGAAAGAACCGAAGAAGGGAGAGAATTCAGATTTGACGAAGACGAACATGGTACCTTATGGCTTGGAAAGAGAATCGTTGTGCCTAATGTAAAGCATATTCGGGAGACAATATTAAAGGAGGCACATGACTCGCCTTACTCGATTCACCAAGGTTGTACGAAGATGTACAAAGACTTGAAGACTTGCTATTGGTGGGATAGCATGAAGAAGGACATAGCTGAATACGTAGCATTGTGTGACGTGTGCCAACGAGTCAAGGCAGAACATCAAAGGCCAGCAGGGTTATTGCAGCCATTGAAGATTCCAGAGTGGAAGTGAGAAGAGATTGGTATGGACTTTATAGTTGGATTACCGCGAACCCAGTATGGCTATGATTCAATATGGGTCATTGTAGATCGGTTGACAAAATCCGCTCACTTCATTCCTGTCAAGACCACATATACCACCGCGAAGCTAGCAGAATTGTATATGGAGCATATTGTGTGCCGACATGGAGTATCGAAGAAGATAGTCTCGGATAGAGGTTCTCAATTTACTTCCAGGTTTTGGCAAAAGTTGCATGAAGATTTGGGAACGAGGTTGAATTTTAGTTCAGCATATCATCCTCTAACGGATGGACAAACCGAGAGGACCAATCAGATTTCGGAGGACATGTTAAGAGCTCGTGCTTTAAAGCATGGGAAAAGTTGGGACAAAAGCTTGCCATACGCGAAATTTTCATACAACAATAGTTACCAAGCAAGCTTGAAAATGTCACCATATGAAGCGCTTAATGGGAGGAAGTGTAGGACACCTGTATTCTGGAATGAAGCAGGGGAAACTCAAGTATTTGGTCCGGATGTGTTGCAAGAAGCCGAAAAGCAAGTACACATAATTCGTGAAAACTTGAGGGCTGCCCAATCTAGACAAAAAGGCTATGCGGACAATAGGAGAAGGAAATTAGCCTTTGAAATAGGAGATTTTGTTTACCTCAAGGTGTCACCAATGAGAGGTCATAAGAGGTTTAACATAAGGGGCAAGCTCGCACCTCGCTATATTGGACCATTCAAGATTTTGGACAAAAGAGGAGAAGTAGCGTATAAGTTGGAGATGCCAGCTCATCTTTCAGACGTGCATGATGTCTTTCATGTTTCCCAACTCAAGAAGTGTCTCAGGGTACCGGAAGAACAAGTGCCAATGGAAGAATTGGAACTAGAGGAAGATTTGACGTATGCCGAGCAACCGGTCAAAATCTTGGAAACTAAGGAGAGGGTCACAAGGAACAAGGTCATTAGATGGTGTAAAGTTCAATGGAAGCACCACACCGAAAAAGAAGCGACGTGGGAATTGGAGGATGATCACAAGAAGAAATTTCCCTATCTCTTCTCCTCTGCGTCGAATCTCGAGGGAGAGATTCATTTTAAGGGGGGTAGGTTTGTAACACCCTCATTTTCATGCATCATGCCTTGCATACATTCATATACATGTTTAACATTAACCCATAACAAGAGGAACAAGTTTAAAATTGATTTGGAGCAAAACCGCACTTAAAAACGTAGGAAAGTGCGGACTAGTCCGATTTTGCTGAGGACTAGTCCGATTTCTCTCTCTAACTAAAAACGGACTTGTCCGTTTTTGCTGCGGATTAGTCCGATATTTGCCTCTGGACAACTTCGGACTTGTCCGATCTTGTGCGTACTAGTCCGGTATTTCATGAATCCTTGAAAATTGCTAAGTCCTTGGACTTGTCCAGACTAGTCCGGTGTTCCAGCGGACTTGTCCGTTTTCCTTTCTGTTCAAATTCGGACTTGTCCGATGTTTGGCCAGACTTGTCCGATTTTCTCTCTGGATGACTTCGGACTAGTCCGGTCCTGTCCGGACTTGTCCGATATTTCGTGACTCCGAGATTGACCTTTTGTTTTACGACTTGTTTCTTGGGTTTCACGTTAAGTGGGCCTATACACGTCGTGCCTAACTCTTTTAGAGCCCATGTGGGACTCTAAACCGGCCTCTACTCATCCCAAACTCGAAATCCATCTAACCCTAGCCTCCACCTCTATATAAACAGCCTCACCCCTTGGTTTGACATCTATTTGCCACTTTTCCACCCACCCAAACCCTAGTTCGTGGGGAGCCACCATCAAGGAGGGAGGAGAAGATCCCAAGCAAGAGGAAGAAGAGGAGGAAACGAAGGAGGATCAAGATCTCCACCAAGTTTCGTCCTTCACCACCAATTCATCTCCAAGTTCATCACCAACCCTAGATCATCAAGATCCAAGTGTTACCTCCAAGTTTCTTGATTCATTGGAGTTCTAAACATCTGGTACACCTTCTATTATCTTTTCCTTACGTGCATTCAACCCCTAATCTCCAAATTCACGTCGATCTAGAAAACCCTAATCTGCTGATCTCGCAGAAGGCAGACTTGTCCGGTCGCTAGCGGACTAGTCCGATCTTCCTGGTTAAATTGTGTTGAATTAATTCTAAAATTTGATATAATCGAATCCAAACCTGTATAAACTTGTTAAAAGCTATTAGAACTAGTTAGTTATCGTTAAAAGCAATCAATTAACAAGTTCAACCTTGCATTTGCATCAATCATGCATGTCATGTCATATTGAGTAATATTTGTGCACTCTTTGATTGTGTTTCTTGTCTTGTATGTTTATTGTGTGGATTAGACGGATTTGCGCTAGAAAGTGCCGCGGAGGATCTACAGCATCAAGAGTTTGAAGGCTTTGACCCTAATCAACAGCATGAGCAAGGCAAGTGTCCTTGAAGCATATTGATCCTGTTTTTTTTTAATAAATGTTTTGTTGCAAAATTGCATGCTTGTGTCAATTTGATGGGAGTCCTATGATAGGAAGTTTACTAGCTTTGTTTAACCACCCTTGTCACCTGGACTATATGGTAGAGAGTCGGGAAGGGCTTTTTACCTTTTTGCTTCGCTTAATTAATTGGGATGGAAAACAACACTACACATTTAATTATGTATTAATGATATTGTGGTTAATGTGAACTGGACAATACGATGGGTGATCTAAGCAAGCCTGGTATGTGGATGGGTTGGATGTTATGGTGGTTTGCTTGCTTTAGATCTAAGGACCGGTTCATGCGAGAATAAGCCAGGATTACAGTGCCACCACGAGGCCAAGTATGGGTGCGGCGTAGCTGATTAATTAGGGCTTTGCTAGTGCTGTTTGGACCATTGTGGATGCTCGGGGAAGGGGTAGTCGGATTGGGTTTGTTGATGATTGGTGGGACTACCCTGGGATCCGAATGGCTCAAGAGGGGGCCCTTGGTTGAAGATGTGCTCTGCGAGAGACATCACCACCGGTGAAACCTCAGTGGGGTCTAAATAGGCTAGTAATCCCTTTGTAAAGGCAATTTTGTGATGTCTTGGCCACACACCGACGGAAGTATGTAATGTGACCGACGGGTCATGGGCATAAGGGAGGTTCTTAGTCGCCGAAGGGTGATGAAATCACGAACACGTGGGTAAAGAGGTACAAACTCTGCAGAGTCAAATAAAACTATCATGATAGCCGTGCTCCCGGTTATGAGCGCCTGGATGACCTACATGATTAAAGGGAGATTGGTAATTGGGATGGTTATGGTTTGGTAATGGTTATGTATGGTTATGGTTTGGTAATGGTTATGGCTGGTTATGAGTTTATTTCTGGTATTGAATCTGGTTATTGGCAATGGTGAAATCTAGAAATATTGATGATGGTAATGAATTCAGATTTGGTATTATGGTATTACCTATGATTATAATGGGTTTACTTCACATAAATATGATTCATTGCTTTTCCAAATGTTTTAATGTACTTTTCAGCACTTAGCCATTATTATTGTCGTCACTTGAATTAGCCACATGTCATACTTTCCACACTTGTTGAGTACGACATGTACTCACTCTTGCAATCCCCCCCAACAGTTGCAGGTCAGGATTGGGAGTTTAATGGCGATAATGCGGAGTTCTAGGCCGTGTCTACCGTCAGCTTTGCCTGTGGTGTTATTGGAGCTGCGCTATCCCTTTTGCTTAGTTGCTTAGTTGCTTAATTAGTTTATTTCCGCTGCATTAGTTGAACTTGTCATTAATATTCATTAGAGCTTGTATTCGAGGATAATCTGGTCTGTGTAATAAAATTTGGTTAATTAATCTTGTCTTATGGTAATTTTCTGTATACTCTTTTGTGATTGCACTCGTGTATGTGTGATGAACATCCTGGGCACACATATGCGTTAGCTTGGTTCATTTTTCGGAACTGGGCGTCACATGTCACAACCCCACACAAGTATTTTTTTCTTGCAATCTTCATCCTGTACGTTTACAGCAATTTGTTATACAATGTACAGGATTCCTGGGACATGGAGGACACACCGGAGAGCGCAAGAAAAATTTGAAAATTGTTGGTGAGCGCTACAAGGGGTGGCGCTCGACTTTTCATGCCACTGATGAAGAACACATACGAAACTAGCCTACTGACGTAACGACGCCCGAGTGGTTGCACCTAATAGAATATTTTGGGTCTGAGCGATTCAAGGTCAGCTAACTTTTTAATAGCTTCACATCATACAAAAAAATATTTCATTTACTTTCATTCGTGGATTTAATTCTTAAAATTATTGCAGTCAATAAGCAGGACCAATTCTCAAAATCAAAGAAGACAAAAGGCGTGCAACTTGCTTAGCTCCAAATCCTACGCCCAACTTAGTTACGAGAAGGTATGAAAAACAGATCACGCTTTTACTTTGCGCTGCAAAAAATATGTATACCGACATGTTAAAGTTTACTTGTATTTTATGTAGCGATACCCAGAGACCGGAGAAGAACCCGATGACATACAACTGTGGGAGGCAAGCCATTTGTTGAACGTAACTGGACAAACAAGCTGGCAGAAGCTGTACATGTGAGTAACACTTCAAACAATCCCCAATTAAATAAATATTTGCAAATTACCTGTGACTTTTCTTTTTGGATATAGATCCAGGCACGTGCCCAAGTGGACGACATGGAAGCTGAGCAGGGAGGCCCAATTCAAAATGAGGAGAGAAACTACATCTAGCGTTGTTATAGATTCTCAATCGGTTGTGCAGGATCACAGGTTAGGGGGCGTGGTTATATGTCTAACCCAACTGGTCCCGAACGTGAACGTATGCGTATCCAGATGTCTGAACACCTCAACGACCAAGTTCGAAACTTAGAAGTTAGAAATGCAGGCCTCAATAAAATAGTGCAGGACTTAGAAGGAAGAAATTATAGCTTAAACACCTAGATGGACTGCATAAACCAGAAGAATGAAGAGTTAATCATTGAAGTCCAGAACTTACAAGGTCAGATAGTAGCTGATCATGAACAGAAAGCTAAGGAAATGCAGGACAAGTGCACCTCATTGGCTGAAATGCACAAAATGATGATGGCGACCACTCCACAGAAGGTCCAACAAATAACGAACCGCCAAAAGCCACCTGCTCCAACAATTAGTCCCGGTCAGCTTAGGAAAACTGTTAGCATGCAAGCACGTCGCTTATGTAATCCTCGAGTGTTGTTATGCCTGATGTAAAATTGATGGATGTTTATTGTTAAACTCGTGATTCTGTTGCCACTAATTTTCAAACCTGGTGCATTCGGGTTCTACCACCGCTAATTATAAAACGTGGCATTACAAATTTCTTGTCAAAAATGATAAATTGTTGCAATAGGAAGCTATTGCCAATACGGATGATAAAACGTGGCAATAGAATGACAAAACGTTGCAGTATAAACATTTGGCAACGACTCAAAAAATGTTGCATTAAAACACTATTGCCACATATAAGAAATCGTTGCAATACTAAACTATTCGCCACAGATGCGAAATTGTTGCGGTACCATACTAGTTCCAACGGATCTGAAATTGTTGCAATACGGTACTATTCGCCACATTTGTGGACTCGTTGCAATACCCAACTATTCGCCATGGATTCGAAATCATTACAGTACAAGACTAGTTCCCACGGATCTGAAATCATTGCAATACGGTACTATTTGGCACGTTTGTTGACTCGTTGTACTAACCTACTATTTGCCACGGACGTTAAACCGTCGCAGTATCATACTATTTCCCACGGATGTGAAATCGTTGCAATATGTTACTAGTTTCCACGATTGTGAAAATCGTTGCATAGTGTAGTATTTGCCACGAATGTGAAAATCGTTGCAATCACGTACTATTACCACGAATGTGAAAATCGTTGCAATCACGTACTATTACCACGAACGCAAAATCGTTGCAATACAATGCTATTCGTTGCAATATGTTAAATCGTCGCAATATGGTAAACAGTTGCAATAACATACTATTTGCCACGAATGTGAAATCGTTACAATACCGTACTATTGCCATGCCTGCAAAATCATTGCAATACAATGCTATTCGTTGCAATACGTTAAATCGTCGCAATACGCTAAACTGTTGCAGTAACATACTATTTACCAAGAATGTGAAATTGTTACAATACCGTACTATTGCCATGCCTGTGAAATCGTTGCAACCACATACAATTACCACGAATCTGAAATTGTTGCAATACCATGCTGTTTGTTGCAATACGTTAAATCGTCGCAATATGCTAAATCGTTGTAACAACATACTATTTGCCACGAATATGAAATCATTGAAATACCCAACTATTTGCCACGATCGTGAACCCGTTGCAATACCATAAAATTCGTTGTGATACGTTAACTCGTCGCAATACATGAAACTGTTGCAATAGCGTCCTATTTGCCACCGATGTAAAATCGTTGCAATACCATACTATTCGCCACAGATGCCAAGTAGTCGCAAAAAACCTATCGCTGCAGGAATTATTACGACGATTCCTAAAAACTATCGCCAAGCTCTTTTTCGTTGCAACAGCGACCTATTGCGACGAAAAACGACCTATTGCGACAAATTTTTTCGTTGCGATAAACCGGAATCCTTGCAGTGGTATTTACCTTAATTGGGCCCAAGGACGTCGTGTCTAACCTCTTCGGAGCCCATGTGGGACCCCTACACGGCCTCCACCTCCTTGAACACGAAATCCACCCAACCCTAACCCTCCACCTCTATATAAACAACCCAACACCCCACCTTTCCACCTCTTTGCCACAACTGAAAGCCCCCCCAACCCCCCCAAACCCTAGTTCATGGGAGCCGCCACCAAGGAGGAGAAGGAGTTCTAGAGGAAGAAGAAGAAGAGGAGCAAACGAAAGAGGGTCAAGTGATCAAGATCTCCATCAAGTTTTTGTTCTTCATCGCCAACTCTCCATCTACTCTCCATCATCAACTCTAGATCGTCAAGATTCAAGTTTTGTCTTCAACTTGATCCTTGGAGTTCTAAATACGTGGTACATCTTCTAGTTTCCCTTTTCTATGAAAATACAACCCCAAATCTCGTAGATCAAGGAAACCCTGGAAAACCCTAATTTGCTAGTTCTGCGCAGGGCAGACTAGTTCGGCCCTGGTACCGGACTTGTCCAACCTATGAATCTGAATTGTGGTTAATTAATTTCAAATTGACTTGAATCAATTCCAAACCTGTCCAAACTTGTTAAAAACCATTAGAACCAGTTAGTAAACATTGATAGACTCTCATTAATAAGTTTTACCACACAATTGCTTTAATCATGCATATCATGGCATATAGAGTACTATATGAGCATTATTTGATTGAATTGTGTGTTTTTGTATGTTTGTCACTCGGAATAGAAGGTGCTGCGCTAGAGGGTGCTGTCGAGTACCTCCAGTAGCAGAATTTTGAAGTCTTTGACCCTAACCAAGCTCAGGAACAAGGCAAGTGTCCTTGATCATATTGATCCCGTTTTTAAATGTTTTGTTTGCAAAACTGCATGCTTGTGTCAATTTGATGGGAAGCCCATATATAGGAGTTTACTAGACTTGTTTGACCATCCCTGTCGCTTGCGATATATTGTAGAGTGTCGGGAAGGGCTTTTCAACTTATTGCTTCGCTCTAATTAATTGGGATGGTGTCGGAAGGTGATTCTGGCAATTCTCCCGGTATTACCGTTGGCAGCCCGCGAAGTTCTTAGTTTGATTGTGGGCGCGCGAAGATTCAGAAGAAGGTGGCAAGTTGACGCAAGTATTTACGTGGTTCGGGCCGCCTGAGCATAATACCCTACTCCACGGGTGTGTGTTGTTGTTGTATTTAGCGTCTGAGCACTTGAGTGTGAGAAACTAGAGTTTCTGGGAGTCTTAGGCGCATGTGGAAGCCTCCGCCTCGTGTATCGCTCGGCCAGTCCTTTTATAGTACAAGGGCTAGCCATTACATCGTCAGCCTGGCCCGACATGTGGCCCTGGCGGTTACTGATGCTTAATACATGGTTAATGTATTACCCTTAACAGCGTGATAACGCTCCTTGATGGCGGCGTTGCTGGTATTAAGGGTCCTCCGATCGTGTGTCATTAAGATAGCATTAATGACACTTAATTGGGTCTTGAAGTCTTTAATGTTCCTTGAAGGTCCGAGCCGTTGGAGGTCCACCAATCTGCCTGTTGAGCTTGAAGATCCGGTGGTTGGATGCGTGGCAGCTCCGGAGCTTACCGTCTTGGATGAGTAGGTCCGGTGCTGCTGTACACGTGTCGGTACAGGAGCTTCCCTCTGTCGGGGGTTAGGTCCGGGGGTGCCACACAGGTATCTAGTCTGGAGCTTTCCCATGTATGGAATGTAGCTCCGGTTTTTGATACACGTGGCGGCACTGGGACTAACTGTAGAAGGGAGGCAGGTCCGATTCCGTATGACACGTGGGGCCTTCTGAGGTCTTCAACTCAGATAGGTGGAGTTCCTTTGTGCTCTTCACAGTTCCAAGGGGTATCTGGTACGCAGGGTACCGATAGTGGCCCCCTGGGCCCACCTCTAGGAGAGACCTTTTTGATTAAGTCGTTCTGCCAGAGATGGGTCCATCCTTCGATTTCTGCACCGTGTCTTCAAAGGTTTTTGGATGTGCCGTTGCGGTGGTGGTTCGTAGTTAAACCATCGCCGCGTGGCTTCTTCAGGATGCGGCAGGTGAGATCCGCGCATGCGGATCTCACGCAATTGAAGGTTGCCGGTTCCCAATACAAAAACCGTATCAGTTCCGCGCGCCCTGTCAGGACGCCGCCCTCGGGTTTCCCGTCTCTCATGATGACAACTATTCGCCTGGGGTAAGGACCTCGACTTGATCGTCGGGGTGGCCTCAGGCCCTCTTGTCATCGGCAGGGTGAAATTTTTGAACTGTATCCTTGGCCCTTATGTGGTTTCCATCCAAGCAATGCGGGGGCTTACTTAAGAAGGAAAGAGTGCACCGTTTGGGGTTTCCTTACGCCTTCATTTGAACTTGCGCTCGAATCCTCCAATCTTTCGCTTGCTTTTCCTCTCTTGCCCCGCCGTGCTGCGATGGGGTTGGGTCTCTGCAAGAGTCATCTTACAACCGATGGCGATTTGAAGAAGGTCTGGACCTACATGGGATGGTCCAACGACTCCTTCAACCACCTGGTCCGCACTGGCAAGCCCCCGTTCAAGAAGGAGCGCGCCGACGATATGGTGTACTTTTCTGCGTACGCCATGGTGGGACTGATCCCACCTTTCTCCACTTTTCTCTTGATGCTGTTAGACTTCTATGGTATGCAGCTGTAGAACCTTGGCCCCCACTCCATTCTTCAAGTGTCAACCTTCGTCCACTTCTGCGAGATGTGGGTGGGTATTCCCCCCTGAGTCGAGCTCTTCCGCACCTTCTTCACCATCTACACCACCGACAAGAGTGACGAGTATCTTGGCTTCTATTATTTTGTGAAGCGTAAGAAATGCCCGTACAAGTACTTGAGGTCGTTCCCTTCCAGCAAGTAGGACGACTCGAAGAAGGACTAGATTGTCATCACGGCAGAGGAGCACGAGAAGCTGGAGCTGCCCGAAGGCCTTCCCAACATTGACACTGAAGCCTGGAGTGATGTTTTGGTGCTGTCGGAGGCCTTCAACCCTGCTTTGACCGGGATCCGCCAATGCATGGAAGGAGGAGTGACCCCCCAGGCGGTCTTCTACAACTTCTCGGTCAACAGGTGGGCTCCATTGAGGAAGAGGGAGAAGCTCGCCTGGGCCCTCAACAGCATGATGGACGATGACCGGATTGAGACCGGTTTGAAGTCCAATCTGGAAAGTGCAACTTTGGAGCTTCATCTCAAGAAGTTTCAGCACGGCATCGACGTCGAGGGCGACGACTTGACCCTACTGGCGGCTTTCCTCCCTCTGAACATGGAGGTGGAGTTCAGCAGGGAGCTCTGACGGAAGATGCCAGTGCTTGATGACCTCGGTGAAGCTGAGAGGCGTCCGACCACCAAGCTGGCGATCCCCAAAGCTTCTGAGGGTGGTCCTACTCCTACCCTGAGACAGAGAGTTGAAGTCGTGGGCAAGGGCAAAGGGTTGGCCGAGCCCTCGAGTCGAAAGAGGAAGTTGAAGCACTACAACGGGAGGCTCAGACCTGCTCCTTTCACGACAGCTCCTTCTCCCCTGCGGGGGAGGTCTTCGACAGTGACAACCACTCCAGCATCTGCGTCTCCCCTGAACGCCAGCTCCGCCCAGGTCACTCCGGTGCCGGAGCCAGCTAAGGGCTCTAGGTCCGAGGGTCCTTCTTAGTCAAGGGGGGCCTCAACCAAGACGTCACTGGCGGCAGTGGCAAGCTCCGGAGGGCCTTCTAGAGCTACTACCCCAGTTGCGACTAGGTCAGGCTCCGAGTGTCCGATGAAGAGGTTCCGCGCTAGCTTGAGCAGTAGTCTCCCAAAGTAAATTTGCTTTTTTACCTCAATTGGTTATTTTTTGTTGTAATCATATTTTTAGTTTCTTCGTCCTTCATCCATAGGGTATCCAAGAAAGGGGCTGAAGCTCTGGTTCCTGCGACAGCAACTAATGCTGTACAGGCGAAGGCTCTGGGTCCAGTTCCAGTGCCGCCCAGGTGGTGGCTGAGGTCGCGTTAGCTCTGGTGCCAGCTGTCGTGGTCCATGACCTCGACTCATCTCGCGAAGCTCCCATGGTAGCGCCGTACCATGGGAATGAAGATGTACCAATGGCACCAGCTCCGGAGGTTGAAGCTCCGGTTTTGGATGCTGTGATGACGGACGCTCCGGCCTCAGAGTCGGAGGTAGCTGCAGTTCCGGCCTTAGAGCCGGATGTTGTTGAAGCCCCGATGCTGGAAACGATAGTTGATGAAATTCCGGCGCCTGAGTCGATTGTCGCGGAGGTGCCAGCGCTCGAATCGGTGGAGGTTGAAGCGCTGGCGCCCAGACCACAAAGGAGGAGGCGCCAACACCGGAGCTGGAAGTGGCCTCAGCTCTGGCCGAATCTTCAATGCCTGCCCCGGAGGAAGTGGTTACGGAGGTACCCGCGCCTGAGCCAAGGTGCCAAGATGAAGCAGTCGGTCCTCTGTTTGAGGGATCAGCTGCTGATGACCTGGTGGGAGGACCTTTGGAGCCAACTCCGAAGGTAGAAGCCCCCATTGTCGGACCTTCCTCAGCGGCGACCGATGCTATCCCGGAGGGCAGCCCTAGTGCCGCGGAAGTTCAGGGGAACGCTCTTGTAGAGTGGGACCTGATTTTTGTTATGGAGAACTCGCTGGAGCCAGCGGAGAGGACCCCGGCAGGTCCAGAGCCAATCCACCTGTCGTTGTCCATCGACAACGCCTGCTCCAGCCTTCGTCAAGTCCAGCTGGCCTTTTACCACGACAGAAAGTCCCTCGAGGAGGAGCGCCAAACCCTTAGGAGGTGGCGCAACCGGCTCCAATTCGAGACCAAGCTGGCGCAAACCAGGCTGGCTGACGACAAGGAATGGGTCAAGAGGGAGAAGGCCCAGATGGAGTACTGGGCCAGCTGCTGGACGAGAGGGAAAACATGGTGCGATCCCTCGACAAACGGTCTGAGGCCATCCACGACTAGGCTGTGGCTGCTAATGAAGCAGCGAATGATCGCCAAGAGAAGCTCAGTGTGATCCACGACAGCCTCGTCAAGCGCAGGGAGGCTCTTGAAGAGCAGGAGGAAAAGCTCAAAGATGAAGAGCAAAAACTCCAGGAGCTGCGGGATGACCTCGTGAAGAGGGGGGAGGAGCTTGCTCAGAGGGTGGCTCTGGGTGACAAGAGCCTCGCGGAGCGCACCAAGAAGCTGGAGGAGCTCCGCGAGAGCGAGGAGAAGAAGGCCTGACAGCGGGGATAGCACCTCACCAAGAGGGAGAATGAAGTTGCTGCCAGGGAGAAAAAAGTGCGGGGCTGGGAGAGAGACCTAGTCGACCGCTGGAACAAGATCGACATCTGGGAAGAGGAGCTTTCTAAACTTGAAAGGCAAGTTGCTGAAAAGATTTAGCAGCACGCCAAAGAGGTCGAGCGCCTTGCCTGGGAGGGTTCGGAGCTTGCGGTGACCAAGAGTTCCTTGGAAGAGGTGCGAGGCTCAAGGGCTGCAGAGTCCCAACAAGTATGGGACTTCCTGGGCAGAGCCAATGACGCGCTAACGCCGCTGGGCTTTAGTCCCGTGCGTTCGGACGATCCAGAGCTGGAGCTGGACCAGGCATTGAAGGTGTTGAGCTCGGCGGGCAACAAACTCAACAAGATGGGCGATTTCATCGCGGATCATTTGGAGACTGAAGGGAAATCCCTTGCGCAGAACATTGCAAAATACATGCTGACGTGCTACACAAGCCGGGATCCTCACTTCCCACTAGATCCGGTGCTTGAAGGTCCCATCGACGGAGAGGGAGATGCCGCCAAGGCCAGCGTGTCGGAGGTCGCCCAGAAGGTCACCTCGTTCTTCCGTAGGATCTAGGACTTTCTCCTTGTAGCTCCCACTTGTATCTTCTCTTCTTTTCTCCAATTTTGTAATCTCTTGTCCTCAAATGAATGAAAATAAAGAAATTTATGAAATTCATTTTTTGTCTTCAACCTTTGTCTGAGTTGGCCCCCTGGTAGATGTACACAATTTGATTGTGAACATGTACCAAGAGGATGTAGCATTTTGTTGAAGACTTGCATGCTTTGAATATGTAGAGTGTAGGTCCGAAGTCGTCGATAGTAGGGACCCCTGAGGTTGTCAGAGCTTAGTAGCTCCGGCAGCGACCATTGTCAACACGTAGAGCATCAACAGCAGACCCCATTTGGGTGTCCTTCTATCATCTTTTCTTCATGTTGACGGCTGGTCCCCTGGATTTGTCGGAACTTGATAGCTCCGGTGACGCCTACTATCAATGTTTAAAACATCGACAACGGGCCACCTTAGGGGATGTCGAAGCTTTGATAGCTCCGGCATCATCCACCATCATCATGAGATCTTTATTTTTCCTGCACACTGAAGTCAAGGAAAAGACTAAAATCCATTTCTTATCTATAACTCATTTGCGGCTTACTATTCCCGAAAGAAAATTTTAGGTCGACCGCAATTCTATATACAATCAAGTGCATTTGTTTGTTTTCTCCAGGTCTGATCGTTTTCTGGACCCACCTTACTCAGGCCTGCTGGGGTGTAGGTAGAGTGGCGTACTTAGGGTGCAGGACCAGACTAAGTCGATAGCACACTCCGGACCTAGATTGGCTTGGCGTTCAGGCGAGTAAGCCATTCAACAATGTTAAGACCCGAAAGAATTACCAATGCAACTTGAATTATACATGAATTGTTCGAGCTAAAGTTTCTTGAGGATTGCACAAATTTGTTATAGACAAGAAAGAGAAAAATAAAAAATATTGAGCCTGTACAAAATAAATGCACGTGGAGTCTGTTTTCACATAATGGTGTCTTCCATTATAGGTCCGGGGTACAGGGGAAACAAGTACACTCTTAGGGTACGGAACCAGGCTAAGTGTGTTACATTTCTTGTTTGACCCAGGGTAACTAGCTACACTTTTAGTTCTAAGACTGTGTCAAGTGTTGCCTGAACCTTGCGGACCTTCCGGGAAAGGTCCGACTCTTCTCTCGGAGGAGCTACCCGACTCTGTACAATGACGCTACAACATACATAATATGTAATTACAGACTCACCTCCGTGATATTAAGAGTATAACTTACGGAGTTGCTCAGTGTTCCAAGGATTAGGGAGCGGTGTCCCATCCTTGGTTGCCAAGCGAACGCCTTCGGGACGGGATACTTTTATCACTCAAAAGGGTCCTTCCCAGCTAGGGGAAAGTTTTTTAACCATTCTCAAGTTTGTATTCTCCGTAGCACCAGATCGCCTTCCTCGAGCTGTCGGTTATGCACATGCCTTTGATAATAGCGTCGGAGCGCTTGGCAGTATCGTGCATTTCGAACAGCTGCTCGACACCTTCCCTCTTCAACGAGGTCAAGGTCTTCACACTGGAGCTAGACCTGCGTGGCTTCGTTAAAGGTCCAGACCCGGAGTGACCCTAAGGTGATTTCCGGAGAAAGGACTGCTTCAGCTCCGTACACCATGAAGAAGGGTGTCTCTCCAGTTGACCGGTTTGGAGTTGTCTTGTTCGCCCACAAGGTGGGCGGAAGCTCTTCAATCCAGTCGGCTCCATGTTTTTTCAGGCGCTCATATGTGCGCGTCTTGAGTCCTTTTAGGATTTCTGCATTTGCTCTCTCAGCTTGGCCATTGCTTGTCGGGTGAGCTAGGAAGCGTAGCTAACTTGGATGCCGAGGTCGTCGCAATATCCTTGGAATGAAGAGCTTGTGAATTGGGTCCCGTTGTCAGTTATGATCTTGTTTGGGACTC
Organism: Tuctoria greenei; assembly: GCA_036927565.1. NCBI lineage: Eukaryota > Viridiplantae > Streptophyta > Magnoliopsida > Poales > Poaceae > Tuctoria > Tuctoria greenei. Next base: position 188,235,645 of record JAYESD010000004.1, on the reverse strand, counting down.
CAAATCTGCATACTATGGTCCGCAAGAAGTTGATAGCTGATTGCTTGTTTATTGTCACAACTGGAGTTGCTTCCGGCCACTTGGTGAACTTGTTGATGGCGACGTACAGGAACTTGTAACCTCCGACGGCTCTTGGGAAAGGTCCCAAGATATCCATCCCCCACACAACGAATGGCCATGTAGGAGGTATCATTTGTAGGGGTTGAGCTGGTGTGTTAATTTGCTTCACATGAAACTGGCATGCTTCGCATTTCTTCACTAGCTCGGTTGCATCCTGGAGTGCTGTAGGCCAGTAAAAACCATGCCGGAAGGCTTTACCGACCAATGTGCAGGAAGACGCGTGGTTCTCACACTTGCCTCCATGGATTTCCGCGAGGAGCTCGCGCCCTTCTTCCCTTGTAATGCACCACATTAGGACGCCGTTGGCACCACGTCGGTAGAGATCCCCTTCTACCAGTGTGTATCTTTTAGCCAATCTGACTATCCAGTTAGCAGATACATTGTCTTCAAGAAGGATGTTGTCTTTCAAGTAGCTCTGGATCTCCGAGATCCATGCGTCGGAGCTAACTTGAGTTTCTGAGTCTTGCGTGCTGGGTTGCTCGAAGCTTCCTGCAGCACCTACGACCCTTGATGGACGCCATGGTAACAGGGCCATTGGGACCGCCAGCTTCGAGGTGCTAGTCTCGCCCCCTTCGCTCAGTTTGGCAGGCTGAGCTGTTGGTCTTGACAATCTCTGGACGAAGGTTCCACCGAGAACCGGAGCTCCGGTTGAAGCTTTCGTCGATAGTTCGTCAGCTTCAGCGTTGTTGAGACGCTGGACATGCAAAGATCCAGGACTTCGAAGTCCTTCTGAAGCTTCTGGACTTCAAGTAGATATGCAGATAGTTGAGGGTTGTTACAACAGCATTCACCTTTGACTTGTTTTATTATGAGCTGCGAATCACCCTTTACAAATAGCTGCTTGACACCATATGATAGTGCCACCTTTAGCCCATAAATTAGTGCTTCGTACTCTGCCATGTTTTTGGTCGCCTTGAAGTCAAGGTGAACCATGTATTTGACCTTCTCCCCTGTCAGAGCGAGGAGAAGGATTCCAGCTCCAACCCCCTGCTTCTGCATGGAGCCATCAAAGTAGAGAGTCCAGTGAGGCTCGATGAAGACCGGAACCTTGGGTTCCGGCTTTTGCTCACTGGGGCCCCCAGGATTTGATGGAGAGGGGGTCCATTCCGCCACAAAGTCCGCCAATGCTTGACTCTTGATCGCTTGTCATGGGACGAATTCAAGATCGAACTCGGCCAATTCCGCTACCCACTTTGCAATGTTCCCAGTAGAGTTAGGGTTATGCAAGATTGCACGCAGTGGGTAAGCGGTTACAACTGAAATCTTGTGAGCTTAGAAGTAGTGGCGAAGCTTCCTAGTGGTGATAAGAACTGCATAGAGCAACTTATGCACCTCTAAGTACCGAGTCTTGGCGTCATGAAGCACTTCACTGATGAAGTATACTGGGCGCTGGACTGTCCGGACCCTCCCGGAGGTGCCCGGAGCTTCCTCCTCATCAACCCGGACCCTCCCGGAAGGGTCCGTACCTTCTTCGGGGACCTCCAGGTTCTTGCTAGAGGAACACGGAGCTTCTTCTGAAGTGACCTGGACCTTCCTGGAAGGATCCGGATCTTCTTGTTCAGCAACTATAACTCCTTCATTTGAAGGAGGTTGATCCTCTGGCGTCTTGCCTCGAGGATCCAGATCTGGGGGCTGGGACCCAGACTTGCCTTCAGGTAGTTCCGGACCTTCCAGGAGGGGTCTGGACTCCTAAACTGGTGATGGTTCTGGTCTTTCCGCAACCATGACCATGCTGACAACTTCGTCAGTTGCCGAAATGTAAAGCAGATGTGGCTCACCAGGATTCGGAGCTACCAAAGTTGGTAGAGTGGTGAGGAGTTGCTTTAGCTCTTGGAAATCCTTTTCTGCTTCTTTAGACCATTGGAATGGTCTGGACTTCCTCAATAATTTGAAGAATGGTAGCGCCCGTTCCACCATTCTTGAGATGAACCGGCTGAGGGCAGCTAGACATACAGTCAGCTTCTGGACATCCTTGACGCGGGCTGGTGGCCGCATGTCTTCAATAGCTTTAATCTTTGCCGGATTCGCCTCTATTCCTCGGTGGTTCACCAAGAATCCAAGAAGCTTTCCGGAGCTAACCCCGAAGACACGCTTGTCTGGGTTCAGCTTGGTGCGTGGAATTCGCAATTTGTCGAAGACATCTTGCAAGGTGTCAAGGAATGACTCCTTGTTCTTGATCTTGACAACGATGTCACCGACATACACTTCCACTACGTCTCTGATGAGCTCTCCAAAAGTTTTGTACATAGCTCGCACAAACGTTGAAGCAGCATTTTTAAGACCGAACATGGCAGTTTAAAAATATAATTGATCTACTGTGATGAAAGAGGTATGCTCTTCATCTTCCTTAGACATTCTGATTTGATGATACCCAGAATATGCATCTAGGAAACACAGTAATTCACACCCAGAGGTGGAATCCACTATCGGATCTATTCTAGGTAGTGGGAATGGATCCTTTGGACATGCCTTATTCAGTGTAGTGTATTCGATACACATCCGAAGCTTCTCGCCGGCCTTAGGTACAACGACTAGGTTTGCCAGCCATTTTGGGTGAAAGACTTCCCAGATGAATCCAGCTTCGAGCAACTTCTTCACTTCTTGACGTATGAAGTTTTGTCGCTCTACTGATTGCTTCCGAGGCTTCTGATGTACAAGCCGAGTGTCGGGATAAATCTTTAGATTGTGCTCAATCACTTCCCTAGGGATCCCAGACATTTGTAACGGTTGCCAGGCAAACACGTCGACATTAGCCCGTAGGAAAACGATGAGTGCGAGTTCCTATTTGTCATTCAGACCTCCCGATATACGGGTAGTATGAGCAGCATCGGAACCAATTTGGACGACTTTGACGGGAATGTCGGTGTCACCGCTTGGTTGCACGCGAGGTGCAGAGGTTGAGCCTTGATGACAAATGCTCGGGGGCTTAGGAGCTTGCTCCTTTCCGGATTCTTCCTCCCACGCTATAGCAAGCGCGTGGAGTTCTTCAAGAGCAGTAACTCCTGCGGTGTGATCCCCGCAGATCCGAAGAACGCCTGAGGTTGTTGGCATTTTCAACACCAAGTAGCCATAATGAGCAGCAACCATGAATTTGTACAAAGCTGGCCTGTCCAAGATGGCGTTGAATGGCAAGTTGATCTGCGCCATGTCGAAGACCAAATTCTCAGTCCTGTAATTCTCTCGAGTCCTGAAGGTCACAGGGAGAGTAATGGCACTGAGTGGAGTGATGGCCCCCGGACCAACTCTGGAGAAAGGTCGGGAGGGGCGAAGATCTAAAGGTCGAAGCTGAAGCTTGACGAAGGCTTCGAAGCATATGAGGTTCAGCCCCGAACCTCCGTCCACCATTACATGGTGGAGCTGGATGTTGTTGATGGTCGGAGATACCATCAGTGGAAGTTGGCCAGCTCCGATCATGTTCCGAGGGCAGTCCGAAGCATCGAAGGTGATGGCAGTGTCCATCCACTTTCGATGAGGCTCCACCCTGGCGGTGGGAGCTACATAGGCCATGTATCACCACATTGTCTTGAGGACACGGCGGGAGGTGATGTCCCACGAGCCACCAAAGATGGTGTTCATGCTCTTCCGACGCTCATTTTCAGAGACATCGGAGTTGTCGTCAACGGAGGTGTAAACAGCCTTGAAGACCTTTTTGGGGTCCTGAAAGCCTAACTCCTCTTCAGCCGGAGCTTCGTCAACATTTTGTTTTCCTTCCCTTTGACAGAAAGGAGCTTCTTCCCGGTGCTGGTTGTAGCGCTCGGCGAGGTTCAGGACCTCTCGGCAGTTTTCCATGTTGTGCCTGTCTGTTTTGTAAATGGGACACCACATCTTGGAGCTGCCACCATCTTCAGATGGCGACCGAGGTCGTTTCTCGGGGCGTGGCCCCCGGCCACCCGGAGCTGCAGCAGTAGGTGTGTCGGCCGACGACTTCTTCTTGCCGTTGGACTTTTTCTTCTTCTTGCCACTCCCGGAGGTAGTGGCTTCACCCTTGGAGGACTTTTTGTTGGCCTCCGGAGGTGGTTGGGAGTGCATTTCATGACCCTCCGCAGCCTTGGCACACTTGTCAGCCAAGCTGAAGAGTTCTGTGACACTGGTGACTTCCATGGTCGCCAGCTTCTCCAGCATCTTCTTATCTCGAACGCCCTGCCTGAATGCTACAATAACAGAAGGGCTTGAGATAGAATGAATGATATTTCGTACCTGGGAGAACCTCTGGATGAAAGATCGTAAGGACTCTCCCCCTTTTTGCTTACAGCAAAAAGGTCCAGTTCTGTGCCTGGTCGGGTGTATGAGCTCATGAAATTAGCGGTGAACTGTTGGCACAACTCCGCCCAACTGTTGATTTAGTCAGGCGGAAGGCTCATGAACCAAGATCTGGCGGTCCCAGTCAAAACCACACGAAAATAATTGGCCATCACGGCCTCATTGCCTCTAGCCGCAAGGATTGCGGTGGAGTAGATTTGGAGAAATTCAGCAGGGTTAACAGTCCCGTCAAATTTCTTCAGCAGGTGAGGCCGGAACTTATGCGTCCATCTTACCTTGCATAGGTGCATGGCCAAGGCAGAACAGCCTCACCCTACTCCCTCAGGAGCAAGACTGTCCCGAGCTTCTCGCCTCTCGCGAGCACGCTCGATATGGACGCGGCCGTCTTGTTGTCGATAACGATAATCGAGCTCAGCCCGGAGGTCATGAGTTGACAGCCTCGTTATCGTGTGAGTACGTCGGGCCCCGGAAGGTAGTGACGTCGCTTGTTGGGATGCAGCACACCTCCTGTGTTGTGAAGCATGCGGATTGAGTCTACCCGACAAGGTCCGATGCTATGATTGGGCCCGCCCCGAGGGGGGAGAACCTTGATTGCTTATGCGATCGGCTGCTGCCGCAACCAAATGATCTACATTAGCTCTCCACTACTCCATTGCACCCTGGGATGCTCCTGGAGGCAGTGGACATTGGAGGAGAGCACGCGCAGCATGAAGCGCGTGTTCGGGGTTATTGTTCGCCGATGTAGTAACCGACGCGGACGCCCCATCTCGCTGTCCAGCTTGATTCGCCGGTGCGGACGGTGGCGGTGGTGGTATGACTCCTACTGGAGCCACAACACCTGCTGGCTGCTACATGTTGGAGGGATTGCCTCCAGCAGGTTTCACAGCATGCTTACCGTTGGATGATCCAGCAGCAGAATTCACCATCTTTGAATCTGAGGCCCCCCTACCTGGCGCGCCAACTGTGGAGAGTGATTCCGGCAATTCTCCCGGTACTACCGTTGGCAGCCCGCAGAGTTCTTAGTTCGGTTGTGGGTGCGCGGAGATTCAGAAGAAGGTGGCAAGTTGACGCGAGTATTTACGTGGTTCGGGCCGCCTGAGCGTAATACCCTAGTCCACGGGTGTGTGTTTTTGTTGTATTGAGCGTTTGAGTGCTTGAGTGTGAGAAACTAGAGGGTCTAGGAGTCTTAGGCGCTTGTGGAAGCCTCCTCCTCATGTATCGCTTGGCCAATCCTTTTATAGTACAAGGGCTGGCCGTTACATCGTCAGCCTGGCCCGACATGTGGCCCTGGCGGTTACTGATGCTTAATACACGGTTAATTTACTTAATTACCCTTAACAGCATGATAACGCGCCTTGATGGCGTTGTTACTGGTATTGAGGGTCCTCCGATCATGTGTCATTAAGATAGCATTAATGACACTTAATCGGGTCTTGAAGTCTTTAATGTTCCTTGAAGGTCCGAGCCATTGGAGGTCTACTAATCTGCCTGTTGAGCTTGAAGATCTGGTGGTTGGATGCGTGGCATCTCCGGAGCTTACCGTCTTGGACGGGTAGGTCCGACGTTGTTGTACACGTGTTGGTAGTGGAGCTTCCCTCTGTCGGGGGTTAGGTCTGGGGGTGCCACACAGATATCTAGTCCGGAGCTTTCCCATGTATGGAATGTAGCTCCGGTTTTATGATACACGTGGCGACACTGGGACTAACCATAGAAGGGAGGCAGGTCCGGTTATTTATGACACGTGGGGCCTTCGGAGGTCTTCAACACAGATAGGTGGAGTTCCTTTGTTCTCTTCACAGTTCCAAGGGGTATCCGGTACGCAGGGTACCGATAGATGGGAAAACAACCAAATGGCTTAATTATGAACTATTAATCCTATGGATGATATAAATTGATGAACATGATTAATTGGTAACATGGGACTTGGGAGATCTAAGCAAGCATGGTTTGTAGAATGGGTTGGATGATATGGTGGTTTGCTTGCCTTGAATATAAGTGCTGGTTCATGCGAGAATAGGCCAGGACTACAGTGCTACCACGAGGTCAAGTACGGGTGTCACAGGCTCCCTGTTGATGGTTGTTATATATCAATTTCATCCGTCAATATAACTCAATTATGTGAAATAAATATCATTTCTTGCTAACATCTATATTTAACCTATTTCCACTTGTACTTGGAAAAATTGGTCCATGCAGGTATTTTATACACAATTGAACTGAAACAAGTGGTTGGGTCCTATAAAGTATCATCCCAGCCAATCAAGCGCCAACATGTGGCACCACATGGATCAAATTGCCTACAAACAGAAGTATCCAAGACCATACAATGGTGTAGCACCCATATCAAGGGATGGGACCCACCTGGAAGTCACCTGGAGAAAGAACAGACCGTTTGGAGACAAGACCAGGTTGGCCGACCTGGTGGTTCGGCCAACCTCTTCTTGGCGCGAAACTCAGTCAACTTCCACATGTTGGCTCCTCCTGGCTTCAAGAAGTCAGTGGTGACTAATTCGCGCGCTTTTGGTGGCGGGAAATGACCCTTCTCCAAGCTATAAATAGGACCCCTCAACCCCCACTTCAACACACACCACTTGAGCATCATTCTATTGTATACACTAGTTCTCTTAAGTCCTTAGTGGAGTTAGGCTATAGGGAGGAGAGCCTCTAGTCCCAAGTACAAATTGGGAAAGGTATGGCTTCTGTATCTTTTCTTATATTTGTGACTTTATGCATAATAAAGATATTATCTTTAGTCTTCTCATATTCATATACTTGGATGAAGTGCTTCTTGTTTGATTGTGGTTTCCATGTATGTGGTAGGAATATCTTTATGATCATGCCTTAATGTAATTATACTATCATCATAAACACTATAAACCCCCTCTACAGTCTAAGTAGTTATGATATGATCATGTTAATATGAATAACTTATGCTATGTTCAACATTGGTTCAACGATGATTTAGTTCATTGCCTTAGGATGGCTTGTGCTGCAGCTCCTAAGGTATTTACTTAATATGCTAGCATGGTTCTAGGATAGTTAAGTAGCATTGGATGTCTCGTTGACCCACGAATTGAAGAGGTAGGCAGTAGGTGGTGACAGCCATATCTGTCCTTTGTAATCCTCCACATTCAGCTACACCACATGCTCTTGGCGGGAGTCGTCCTAGTATTGCTAGGGGTAAACTCGTGTCTGATATGTTGAACAACTTAGCATACGTATTCACCATTGACATGCTCATTAGTATCTAACCTAGGCTATGTATATGTATATTAGAAGCATTGTTGGAGTTACTCCTCAACTCTTAGTCTAACCTCCATTATGTCTCATATACCCTTTAGAATAGATTGCTTAGGTGTGAGTCACACTACCCATACATTATCAACCTACGCATGTCATGATAATTGATTAGTATCTCATAGCTTGATCATAAGAGTAGTGTCTACTTTACTCAATTGCCTTCCTTTGGGATAAATACAATACCCTTGGGAATACTCTTGGGTGAAATGCTACACGATAGTTTCCATGCGCTTGCGGATCTCATCTCTTACTAGAGATGATCTATGATGTAAGAAATATCAACAAGCATTTCTGGCGCCGTTGCCGGGGAAGGCAAAGGAAGTGAAGGATAGCTATTGTTGACGGTTGTTATATACCAATTTCACCCGTCAATATAACTCAATTATGTGAAGGAAATATCATTTCTTGCATACATCACCTTTCTATTTAACCTATTTCCACTTGTCTTTGGAGAAAGTAGTGCATGCATGCATTATATGGAGAATTGAAGTGAAACAAGGGGATGGATCCTATAAAAAATCATTATAGCCAATCAGGCGACACCACGTGGCACAACATGGATCAAATGGCCGACAAACAGAAGTATCCGAGGCCATCCAATGGTGTAGCACCCATATCAGTCAATGGGACCCACCTAGAAGTCACCCCGAGGAAGCACACCAGAAATGGTCAACAATTATGTTCGGTTGACTAGGGGGTTCGGCTGAACCCTTCCTGGCACTTAACTCGATCAACTTCCACGTGTCGACTTCCTATGGTGTCCTGGTCACAATGAAGACTGATTCATGCGCTTTTGGTTGCAGGAACCACCCTTCTCCAAGCTATAAATAGGACCCCTCACTTCAACACACACCACTTGAGTATTCATCCATTGTATCCACTACTCTCCATAGGTTTAGAGGAGTATAGGCTATAGAGAGGAGAGACTCTAGTCCATAGCCCAAGTAGGAGAGGAGTAGAAGGAGTCTCTTCCCAAATTCCAATTAGGAAATGTATGTCCCCCATATTCCTATTTATATATGTGACTTTGTTCTTAATAAAGATGTTATCTTTAGTCTTCCATTGTTCATATACTTGGATGAAGCATTTCTTGATTGATTGTGGATTCCATGTATGTGGTAGGAGTAGTATTTATGATTATTCTATACATTATCATTATATCATCATAAACACTATAAACCTCCACTATAGTCTAATTAACTATGACATGATTATGTTAACATGAATCACTTATGCTATGAATTAACATTGGTTCAACGATGATTTAGTTCATTTCCTTAGGATGGCTTGTGCCTAGGCTCTTAAGGTAATTACTTAATATGCTAGCATGGTGCTAGGCTAGAGAGTAGCGTTGAATGTCTCGTATGCCCACGGACTGAAGAGGTAGGCAATAGGTGGTGACAGTCCTATCTGTTCTTTGTAATCCTCCACGTTCGGCTATGCCACAGGCTCTTGATGGGAGTCATTCTAGTATTGCTAGAGGTAAACCCGTGCCTGATGTGTTAATCCACATAGCATGAGAATTCGTAATTGACATGATCATTAGTAACTAACCTAGGCTATGTATATGTACATTAGAAGCATTGTAGGAGTCTCTACCTAGTTCTTAGCCTGGTCCCTCCTTATCCCATATTATCCCCTTAGGATAGAATGCTCTTGTGTGTGTCACACTACCTCAATTACCCTTTATCCATCCTTGCTAGAACCCTACCTAGGTCAACCTAGCCTCTCCACTTGATGATTGTTTTACTTGCATCTAGCCTTCCTTTGGGAGAATATAAATGACATCCTTTGGGAATACTCTTAGAGGGGAAATTCTACATCGATAGTTTTTGTGAACTTGCAGATTTATATGTATAATCTAAAATCTATTAACAAGCATTTCTGGCACCATTGCTAGAGATGGATTGTTAGTAGTGCGTAGGTACCCCCAACAAGCGTTTCTAGCGCCGTTGCCGGGGATGACTTGTCAGTGTTCCTTAGGAAATATCAACAAGCATTTCTAACACCGTTGTTGGGAAGGCAGTCGAAGGATTACATGATTGAGTGAATAGGATAGGACCATGGTAGGTTTTACTAGTATGACCCTTCTTTGTTTTTGCATTTTATGTGAAAACAGGGAAGTGTATGTCTGGTTTCCGCTGGCTGGGAAACTTTGTTGAAGATCTCGAACCCATTCTGAGAGATTGACCTCGTTTCGTTACTCCTCAGAAGCTTCGAGCGGCAAAGCAAGCCAGCACAACTGCACCAACAACCGAAACGCCAATGGCCTAGAAAACCCTTCGCGAGTTTTCAGCTCCCTCTGCTAACAATGTGCTTGTTGGGCCCACTGTTAACACGGGAGACGTAAACTTTGAAATCAAGATTGGCCTTATCACTATGGTGCAAGCCAACTGTGAGACCTATGTGTGCTGAATACATTGGCTTTGATGATAAAAGTTTTGAATACTACATAAACACATTTTCAACAAGGTTTGACTCTAGGTCCGAGTTCCTGCAAGGTCCGATGATAGGTCCGACTTGTTTTGGATAGCTCCTGCAAGGTCCAACGTAAGGTCCGACTTGCTTTGTCTAGGTCCGACTTGTTTTGGCTAGGTGTGACTTGCTATGGCTAGGTCCGGCTAGCTTTGGTTAGCTCCAGCGCTAGGTCCGACTAGCTTTGGTAAGCTCCGACGCAATGTTCGACTATCTTTGGTTATCTCTGGCGCTAGGTATGACTTGCTTTGATAAGCTCCGGCGCTAGGTCCGACTAGCTTTGGTTAGCTCCGGAGCCAGGTCCTGCAAGCTTTGGCATGGTCCAGTGCTAGATTGCAATGGTTCTTCTTTTAACTTGCAATGTTCCGAACTTGCTTTTCACTTATGGAAAGTTTGCTTAGTATTCTTTTACTATGTTTTTGGTGTGTGTTGGTGGTTATGGCTGATATCGTTTTGCTATGGTTTGCAACATGCATATGAGATGTGCTCACGTAAGGTGTTGTGGTTATCGGAACTAACGAGAGTCAAGTCGAGGACTTGTGCTCGGAAGTATCAGTTGTTTATTCACGTGCATGTGTTACTTGAGTTCAATACATGGCTGGTGACGGGATCCATTGAACTAGTTTAGGGAGAAGATGAGGTTCAACAACAAAGTTCTGAAGGAATTCTCGTTGAGTTGATCAGGGGGTTGCGCATCATGTTTGAATCAAGAACAATGCATATGAAGGTATCATGGATGCCGTTGGAAGATGTTTTCACGTGTGCATGGAGTGCATGGACGTGACAACATGGTTACAAGGCATGATGAAGAGATGTTGACGTAAAAAATTGGTCGAAAAGGTCCAATCGACTAGGTTATGGACTCAGGCTGCGGCTGAGTCGGGTTTGACTCAAATATGGAAAGATTTGAGTTGGTTACGTTAGTATTTTGTGGTGGGCACGAAGTTGAGTTGCTTTAGGAATGTGGGATACGTTCCTAAGGTGTTTGGAAGTCTTAAGATTGCTCCTACCTTCGTATGGAAGAGTCTTGAGCAGTTATGGAAATTTCGGTGGAAACTGAGTAGGATACGAGTCTTACTTTGGTTTGGGTTGGCCTCATGGCTGGTTATATAAGCAAGGGAGGCCAGAGCTCGAGATGCATGAATTTTGGGTTGTTCCTCTTGTGTTCTATTGAATAAAAATTTTAGTTTAAAGGAACTTTTGTGCCTTGTTCGTCCGACTTGTTTCAGAAATGTTTTTTTCGTCGAGTTTCTGCGCAACACTACCTTGCTTCGGTTATATTATCATAACTCGAGTTTTAAAGATCCGATTGATGTTATTCTTTTTGAGTTGTCTTCAAAACTTGATTATCTATCATCCGTGAAAATTTCACGGTCATTGGACTCGTGGTTTCCGATCTAAAAGTGTTTATTTGCTGTGTTACAGATCTGGTTTTTACTCGGTAGAACAGATTGACCTTTGTTTGATCTTTCGATCGTAACTTGAGTTTTTCTCGACAGATTTTCGTGATTCTTGTTGTGACGTCTTCGTGACTTGAATCTCCACAATATATACTGGTTTTGTCACAATTATCACGTTTTCTTTAACAGATCAACTTTCTACCGATGCATTTTTGTTGCTTCCGTTGAAAAGTTGTAATCTACCATTCACCCCCCCTTTTTGTAGCTTTTCACGTGCTCTTCAATCCTACAATTGGTATCAGAGCCACAGTGCTATAGTCTTTGAGATTTTCACGTGTTTTTGACTAATCATCATGGATAAATACTCCACAAAACCTTGTGTGTTTAGTGGTATTGATTTTCAGGTTTGGAAGGCACGTATGGAAGCCTTTATCCAGGCACAGGGCTTTGCAATATAGGAAAAGGTGAACAAAGCTTACAAAGTGCAGCCAAACAATCAAGTTACAGCTACGAATCTGAGAGATTTCGACAACAACAAGGCTCGGGATTTGATCATACAAGGATTAACTCAAAGTGACTTCAACTGTGTTGCACACCTCCGATCTGCATACGATGTGTGGAAAGCACTTTGTGACTACCACGAAGGATCCAACACGATCAAGGAGGTAAGGCAAGATATGTTCAAAAAGGAATACATGTGCTTTGAGATGCAACCAGGTGAGTCCACAGATGATTTATTTGCTTGCTTTAATAAAATTCTCAGCAACTTGCATAGTGCCAATGTAAATTTTCAGATGCTGAAAATGCTAGGCAATTGTTAAGTGCATTAGAGATGTCAATTTGGGAGATGAAAGTCACATCTATTCATGAATCTACTGTCATGTGTACTCTTACATTAGATTTTTCTATATTCTAAATTGAAAACTCATAAAATTGACATAATCTCATGTAAGAACCCCAGCAAGTCTCTTGCATTTGTTTCTCAACATGACATGCCTAGCTCCGGCCAATCCTCATCTTGTGGAACACTTGCTTTGTTGTCCTCTCTAACCCTTAAATAGATTGAATAGTTTCCAGAGGAAGAACTTGCACTCATCTCTACTCGGTTCTCGAAAGTATTGCAAAATGTGAGAACTAGAAGGAGAGGAAGTGTCGGACCTCAACGTTGCTTCGAATGTGGTAAGACAGGACATTTTTGCACGGATAGACCTAACCTTTCAGGTACTACTTCCCGGGAGGGAAAGCAAACAAGGACGAAGCACTCTTCTGAAAACAACAAGAAAAAGAAGGGTTTTACAGGAAGCCAATTGGTGAATAGTTTTATCTCCGCACTTCACGAACTTGGTTCGAGTGATGTGGACATCGGAAGTGACGAAGATGAAGATGATTTGGCAAAATTGATGAGGACATCACAATGGCGGAGACGCACATTGAACTGCAAGGACCAATCACAAGAGCACGAGCACGGTTAATAAATCAGCAGGTGAATTCGTTCCTAACTTCTTTTGCATGTGAGTTTGAGAATAGATTGCTATGTGATGATTTAATTGTTATTAGGAATAACGGAGAAGATCAACAAGTTAAGGAAAGAGGGCTTGGGAGCGTGGAGAACCAACTGGGATGTCCACAAGTTGATGTAATCAGTTTACAACTCGGTCTTGAGTTCAACTCGGAGTCCAGGAGCAATCCACCTTAATACGGACACTCAAGATTCATACGGACTCCGTTTTTGATGTTCCACATATGCACAGAAAGAGGAGAAGATTAAATTTCCAATGGCTCTAGTCCCACCTCAAAATTCCTCCGGAGTCATTGGGAATCTTTGAAACAAGTCGAGTCCAGATTTCTGCCCGGTGCTGCGCCACCGAATCGGGCCCATGGGCCTTGTATCCCGTATGAGTCCATTAGGGACCCATCTAATCGTGTTCTGGACGAACCCTAGCCTTTAAATACTGCAGCTGCCGGTCATATTCGGTGGGTTTTGCTTAGATCAATAATATCACCGTTCTACGGTTTGTGAAACCCCAACTTCGTGTTTTCAGATCGTGTCTTCTACGTTCTTACTTGTGTTCTCGGTTGCACTTGCAGGAATTAGCCTTCTTGGTGAGGTCAATCGTGTGCAGCATAGTTGATAACCAATGGAGTAGTGGTGTAGTGATTGCACGGGTATTCAAACTGCTCGAGTGTTGCGGATCATCAACGTCGAGTTCTCCATCCCAATCGACTTACCTTTCAGAAGATCGGGCCTAAAACTACTCATCAAAACTTGTGCTTCATGGCAGGCAAATCAAGATCAAGTATCGAGGAGGCAGAACACAGCAACGACAATGAAGAGGTATGTCCTACTTGCGAAGAAATATGTGATGCTATTTCTCGTGCCACTGTTATAGTTAAGAATAAGAAAAAAAGCTTAGGGACAATGCTGCTAAAATTGAGTCACTAGAATCTGAAATTAATCATTTGAAATCTTTCATTCCTAGTGATGATTCTTGTTCCTAATGTTATTTAATATATTAACAATTGTCCCCATTAAGAAGTGTGCACACTTCCACTCTTGATAAACTTGAAATTGAAATTGAAAAGAACAGAGAGCTTGCTGCACTTAATGATAAGAACTTGAAAGATGCAAGTTGTTCTACATATGATTTGCATTGTTCTACTTGTGATGATCTTGATAAGAAACTATATGATGCTATAGATGAAATTTCTGTTTTGAACATTGCTTTACATGCTCATGAAGTTAAAAATTGTTCTAATTGCAAATTAAAAGGAAAAACTTCATGTGAAAATTGCCTTGATCTTTCCAATAAACTTGATGACATGAATAAGACATTAGATTGGTTTTGTAATGCAAATAAGAACGTAAACTTGCTGCTGAATTCTTCTGATTCTTGCAATGATAAAACTATTTTAGGTTTTGATTCTCATGCTCATTCTAAGGCACACATCCACCTAAAATTATAAAGTAATTAGGAAGTGGTTTGATTCAAACAGTTCCTAAACATAAAGAACTGGTTTTCAAATCTGCAGGGATGCTGTCTCATCAGTTTCTAATAAACATGTTGCTTGCTCATCTAGACATGAATACAAAGTTAAATTTCATTGTACCTACTGTGGTAGAGATGGTCATGTCATATTTTTATTATAGACTAGATAAACAACAGATAAAGGAAAGAATGGTTGCTAAATCACATGGCAACGAAGCAAAATTTGTTGCTCGTGCTGAATCGAATGTTACGAACATGCAACCTGTTGTAAAAAGTAAAAAACATGCAAAGTTTGTGACCAATACTACTGATTTTCGTGTTACACATGTAACACCTCGTAAGTCAGTAGTTGGGTACAAAAATCCTCAAACTTTGGCTCATAAACCTGCTGTTTTGTCTCAGCTTTCACGTGTTTTTCCTGCTGCACATTGTGTGACTTAGTACTAGATTCCTAAATGCTTTTTGACTAACCCTAGTATTGAGTCATCAATGTATTGTGCTTCTATGTAGGTTACACGTTTGAAGAAGGAGAACATTTGGATTGTGGATTCAGGTTGCTCACGCCACATGACTGGTAACAAAGATTGGTTCTCTTCCCTCTCTTTTGTGTCACGTGTAGAGAATGTTACTTTTGCCGATAATTCTTCAACTCCTATAATTGCTAAAGGTTCAGTTAGATTAAATAATCACTACACATTGAAGGATGTGGCACTTGTCAAAAATTTGAAATACAACTTGCTTTCTGTTTCATGATTGCTAGATGAAAATTTGCAAATTATTTTTAGTAAATTGCTGCAAGATTGTAGATTCAAACATTGAGCTTATTTTTAACATGTCTCTGTTTGGAAGAGTTTTTAAAGCTGATTTTTATATGTCATCCTCTAAACATAGGTGTCTAGTTGCTAATGATTCAAATGACTTATATTTTTGGCATCGTGGACTTGGTCATGTAGGCTTTGATCATCTAACGCGTGTTAGTACTCTTGATCGCATACGTGGGCTGCCTAAGCCTAAAGGGGACAAAGAAATTGTGTGCTCTTCTTGTAAACATGCTAAGATGGTGTCAGGTTCACATGCTCCTCTCACAATGACCATGACAAATGAACCGGGTCAACTTTTGCATCTTGACACCGTAGGACCTTCACGTGTTCAAATCCTTCGGAGGTAAATGGTATTTTCTTGTGATGGTTGATGACTATTCTAGATACTCTTAGGTTTATTTTATGGCATCTAAGAATGTAGCTTTTAGTCACTTTAGAACTTTATTTCTTAGATTATCAATTGATCACCCAGGATCTTTAAGAGCAATTAGAAGTGATAATGGAACTGAATTTAAAAATCAATCCATTGATCATTTTTCTACTGAAAAAGCAATAGATCATCAACTTTCTTCGCCATATGTACCTTAACAAAACGGTGTTGTAGAGAGAAAGAACAGAACCTTAGTTGAGATGGCTAGGACTATGCTTGATGAATATCAAACTCCTAGAAAGTTTTGGGCAGATGCAATTGCAACCGCTTGTTATGTTTCAAATCATGTTTTCTTGCGTGCTAGGATAGGAAAAACACCATATCATCTTCGTTTTTGGACATAGGCATAGTGTCACACACTTTAGGATCTTTGGTTGCAAATGCTTTGTTAATAAACATGGTAATCTAGATAAATTTGAAGTTTGATCTATTGATGGCATGTTTCTTGGTTATCCATCGTGTGCTTTTACTTGACACTAACAAAATTGTGGAGACTTGTGAGCTTTATTTTGATGAAACTAACCCAGGTACTAGCTCAAATATTGCTGGTCCGGATCCATATCTGCAGGGGGGAGTATTTTTCTTGAGGATGAGGAAGAAGTTCTGCTGCTGTCCAAAAATTCAGCAGCTAATGACATTGTTCCAACTCCTGATTCTTATTCTCAACCAGCACCGACGACCACCGTTGCTAGTCCAGATCGTCCTCAAGTCACAAGCTCATCGATTTGTGATGAATATGAAGAAGAAGAAGCTTGTGAAGTGTCTACTCCCCTCCGGATTCTCAAAAGTCATCCTCCACAACAAATCATTAGAAGCTTGCATGAACGAGTCACACAGTCCAAGTTTTGCAATCCAAACTCTCACGCTCATTCTACTTATGTTGCTTCTTTTGAACCCAAAGATATATCACACGCACTCACTAATGAATCGTGGATTATTGCCATGCAAGAAGAGTTAGAAATTTTTGAAAGAAATAATGTTTGGAAAATTGTACCTCCACCTCAAGGTCATTCTCTAATCAAAACTAAATGGGTGTTTAAAAATAAGCAAAGTGAGGATGGAGTTGTGATTAGGAACAAGGCTAGGTTGGTTGCTCAAGGTTTCATTCAAGTTGAAGGTCTAGATTTTGATGAAACTTTTGCTCCTATTGCTAGAATAGAAGCCATAAGAATTTTATTAGCATTTGTTGCTTCTAAAGGTCTCACATTATATCAAATAGATGTTAAAAGTGCTTTCATTAATGGCTACATAGATGAGGAGGTTTATGTCAAGCATCCACCTGATTTTGAAAATCCAGATTTTCCTGATCATATTTACAAACTGCCCAAAGCCTTGTACTGTCTCAAACAAGCCCCTAGAGCATGGTATGATAGGTTAAAACATTCTTACATGAAAAGGAGTTTACCATGCACTACAGTAAACGATGAATAAGGTGTGGGTTTATCTATAGGCGTCGGCCCTGACGCATTTAATAGATTAAGGGTGTCGATTTAAAAAAACCGACACATGTAAACTAAATGTGTCGGTGAGACTAAGGAAACTGACGCACTTAATAAGTGTGTCGGTTCAACTGACATTTTTAATAAAGGCGTCGGCTCAACCGATGACCATACAGCTCCCAAATTTTTTTCTCCCGCTCACCTCGCGCACGCGGGATCCTGAATTTTTTTAATTGCTGCATCGAGTTATCATCGTCGGTTTGACCGACGCCCTTTACTGGGCCCACGTGCGATGATCCCCACTCACCCGGTCTTTATCCCGGCCCCTGAGCAACTCGTACCCACGCACAAACCCTACTCGGTTTTTTATCTGCGCCTCGGCTCACACACGGCGTCGCCCCCCGCCCCTGTGCCTCTGCCCGCCTCTGCCAGCCTCTGCTCTCCAAGCAAACCTAGCCCAGCGTCTCTCCCGGCGGATACTGGCATAGCACTTCTCTCCCGACGCGCCGCCCTCTCCTAGTGTGCCCTCCTTTCCCAGTGCACCGCTCCTCTCCCAGCGTGCAGCCCTGTCCCAGCGGCTCCCGGCGTGGCTCTCCTCTCCCGGCGCAGGGCGCCTCTCCCGACGGCTCTCAGTGTGGTGCACCTCTCCCGACGGCTCCCGGCGCGGCGGCGGCTCCTGGCATGGCGCGCCTCTCCTCGCATGGAGGCGCCTCTCCCAGCTCCCGGCGTGGCCTCTCCTGGCGCAGCAGCTTCCGACGCAGCGCACCTCCCAGTGCCTCTCCCGGCACGTCGCGCCTCGCATGTTCTTGCAGTGTTTTGTGTTCTTGTGTTCTTGTGAATTGACAATACTAAGATATGATGTGTGTTCTTGTGAACTGATAGTACTGTACTGAGATATTATGTCCATTTGTGAATTGATAATACTGAAATATTAGATACCCTTGTGTTCTTGTATTCATCTGTCTTTTGTTGAGCAGATTGATATTCAATGTTCTCGTAAATATTAGATCTGCGCTGAGAACAGTCCAGGACTCCAGGTACTGTCTTACCGGCAGTTTTTAATATTAAAAAGTGAATATGTGCGTCGGGTCTATTCTAGCGGACGCTGTTACAGATTTAAGGGTGTCGGTCTTTTTTGGCTGACACGTATAACTTTAAGGCGTCGGTTCTATTAAATCGATCCTTATAATGAACAAAGGCATCGACCCCAACGCATTTATTAGTTAAAGGCGCCCGCAGGATTTCGTCGGCTAAGAGCGTCGGTCAACTGACGCTTTTAACATATGGGTGTTGGTTCTGTACACAACCGACACTTATATAGTCGATGCCCTATTGACGAGTTCCTGTACTGATGGGCAAGGTTGATAAAACTGTTTTTGTGATTAAGCATGGCAATGACTCATTATTCGTTCAAGTGTATGTGGATGATAATAACTTTGGTTGTGCTTCTCTTGATCTTGTGTCCAAGTTTTTAGCTCTGATGAGTTCAGAATTTGAGATGAGTATGATGGGAGAACTCACGTACTTTTGGGGCTGCAAATCAAGCAAGCCAAGGAAGGTACCTTTGTGCATCAAACAAAGTATACAAGAGACCTTCTTAAGCGCTTCAACATGGACAAAAGCAAGCCTCTTCGGACAACAATGGGTACAACAACGACACTTGAACTTGATGAAGATGGTGAAATTGTGGATCAAAAAGAATATAGAAGCATGATCAGATCACTTTTATACCTCACGACATCAAGGCCGGACATACAATTCAGCGTATGTTTTTGTGCACGGTTTCAAGCTTCCCCACGTGCTTCACATCGTCAAGCCATCAAAAGAATTCTTAGCCTACATGGAACTTAAGAATTTGGCATTTTTCTTCCTTCTTCCTCAACTATTACTTTGAAACCTTTTTCGGATGCTGATTTTGGAGGTTGTAGGATTGATAGGAAAAGTACTTCGGGTGCTTGTCATTTTCTTAGTAATTCTCTTATTGCTTGGTCCTCTAGAAAACAAAACTCAGTAGCACAATCCACAGTTGAATCTGAATATGTAGCTGCTACTGGCGCTTGGTCATAAATTCTTTGGATTGCTCAAACACTTCAGGACTATGAGGTTGATCTAGATAGTGTTCCACTATTTTGTGATAACACTAGTGCCATTTGCATTGCTAAAAACCCTGTGCAACAATCGAGAACAAAGCACATTGACATTAGGTATCACTTTCTCTGTGATAATGTTGAAAAAGGAAACATTGTGCTTCACCATGTAGATACCGAACAATAACTGGCTGACATTTTCCCAAAACCATTGGATTTCACTCATTTTTATTTCATTCATAGTGAAATAGGGGTTATGCATCCTCATGGCTTAAATTGAGGGGGAGTTTTTGAAACTTGGAAAGTCTATGTGTGAGTCTGAATTTAAAATAATATGAACATAGTATTTCATACATATATGACTTTGTGATTCCTTTTACATGCTGAAAGTTCTTACTACATTACTCATGTTATACATTTTGTACTTTTTGTCATGACTAGTAATTGGAATAATTACTTACACTAAGTCTGGTCATGATTGAACTTTCTTGCTGTTTTGAACTTGTTGCATGCTCACAAGTGCCTTTAATAATGAAAAATTAATCAATCAACTATCCACATGTTGAGCTTTTATGATCAACTAAAAATGAGAAAAGACCAAGAGAATATGCATGCATCGCACTTCTTCTTTTGAGATGGCTTATCATTGCACTTAGATATGAACTTAGGAGAAGTTGTGTATGACTGAAACCATGACCTTAAGCTTCTCATTGTCAAATGACATCGGTTTGGCTTGGTTGGTTAGAATAAGGCAGATGCGACATATAATCTCTAGCAAATATTATATGATCAGAATTTGTGCTTTAAATAATATTGAAAAATGAAAATTGCAGTAACAAGTGTCATGCTTTTAGGTTTTGAAATAGTTAAGTTTGTGAGATCATGACTTGCTTAAATTGAAAATTACACTTGATCTCTAGCATGGTTTACACTACTTTATGTATTTCATAGATGTGATATTGTAAGTTACTTGATAGTATGACTTGGATGAGCTTTGTGTTATATGTATATGTAAAATTATGCTCATAACAAATTAAAATTTTTCTTTTGTACCTTGTTGAATACATTTTCAAAGGGAGAGAAGTATGCCAGGGGAAGAAATTTGTATAGGGGAGGGAATTTATTTTTATCTCATTTGATTTTCAAAAAGGAGGAGAAATTGTTTTCAAAACATTTCGTGTGAATAAGACAATGTTCGGATTTTAAGTGGTGTTGCCAATGCATTCATCAAGGGGGAGACTGTGAGACCTATGTGTGCTGAATACATTGGCTTTAACGATAAATGTTTGGAATACTACCAAAACACCTTTTTAACAAGGTCCGACTCTAGGTTTGAGTTCCTGCAAGGTCCACGATAGGTCTGACTTGTTTTGGGTAGCTCCGACAAGGTCCGACGTTTGGTCTGACTTGCTTTGTCTAGGTCTGACTTGTTTTGGCTAGGTCCGACTTGCTATGGCTAGGTCTGACTAGGTTTGGTTAGCTCTAGCGCTAGGTCCGACTAGCTTTGGTAAGCTCTGGCACAAGGTTCGACTAGCTTTGGCTAGCTCCACCACTAGGTCAGACTAGCTTTGATAAGCTCCGGTGCTAGGTCCGACTAGCTTTGGTTAGCTCCAGCACTAGGTCCTGCTAGCTTTGGCAAGGTCTGGTACTAGATTGCAATGGTTCTGCTTTTAACTTGCAATGTTTTGAACTTGCTTTACACTAATGGAAAGTTTGCTTAGTATTCTTTTACTAAGTTTTTGGTGTGTGTTGGTGGTTATGGCTGATATCTTTTTGCTATGGTTTGCAACATGCTTATGTGAGGTGCTCACGTAAGGTGTTGTGGTTATCGGGACTAACGAGAGTTAAGTCGAGGACTTGTGCTCGGAAGTATCGGTTTTTTATTCATGTGCAAGTGTTGCTTGAGTTCAAGACATGGCTGGTGACGGGATCCATTGAATGATTCTTAGGGAGAAGATGAGGTTCAACAACCAAGTTTGGGAGGAATTGTGGTTGAGTTGATCGGGAGGTTGCGCAGCATGTTTGAATCAAGAGCAATGCATATGAAGGTATCGTGGATGTCGTTGAAAGATGTTTTCACATGTGCATTGAGTGCATGGACGTGGCAACATGGTTCCAAGGCATGATGAAAAGATGTGGACGTAAAAAATTGGTCGGAAAGGTCCAACCGACTATGTTATGGACTCAGGTTGCGGCTGAGTCAGATTTGACTCAAATATGGAAAGATTTGAGTTGGTTACGTTAGGATTCGGTGGTGAGCATGAAGTTGAGTTGTTTTAGGAATGTGGGATGCATTCCTAAGGTGTTTGGAAGTCTTAAAATTGCTTTTATCTGTGTATGGAAGAGTCTTGAGAAGTTATGGAAAGTTTCGGTGGAAACTAGGACACAAGTCCTACTTTGGTTTGGGTTGGCCTCATGGCTGGTTATATAAGCAAGGGAGGCAAGAGCTCATGGTGCATGGAGTTTGGACTGTTCTTCTTGTGTTCTATTGAATAAAGATCATATTTTAAAGGAACTTTTGTTCCTTGTTCGTCTGACTCGTTTCAGACAAGTTTTTTCGTTGAGTTTCTGTGCAGCGCTACCTTGCTTTGGTGATTTTATCGTAACTCGAGTTTTACAGATCTGATTGACGTGATTATTTTTGTGTTGTATTCAAAACTAGATTATCTATCATATGTGAAAATTTCACGGTCATTGGATTTGTGGTTTTTGATCTAAACGAGTTTCTTTGCAGTGTTACAGATCTGGTTTTTACTCGTTAGAACAGATTGACCTTTATTCGATCTTTCAACCGTAACTTGAGTTTTTCTCGATGGATTTTCGTCATTCTTGTTGTGAAGTCTTCGCGACTTAATTATCCACAATTTATACTCATTTTTTCATAATTATCACATTTATATTAGTCGCACACACGATTTCAGATCAATTTTCTGCCGAGGGGTTTTTGTTGCTTCCGCTGAAAAGTTGTAATCTACCATTCACCCCCCCCCTCTGGTATATTTTCACGTGCTCTTCGATCCTACAGCAAACTGTTTTGTGGGAAGGCTAACGAGGATGCTAGTGCTCCCTTGCGACAGTTCCTTGTGATCTGCAGCACTTCTATGATCAAGGACATATCTCCCGATGTTGTTCGTCTTAGGCTGTTTCCATTCTCTCTACTTGGGAGAGCAAAACAGTGGTTTTATGCGAACCGAACTATTGTAGATACTTGGGAGAAGTGTTCTATGACATTCCTCACCAAGTTTTTCCCGTTGGGCAAGACCAATGCCCTACGTGGAAGAATTTCCAGCTCCAGGAAGATGCCAAGGAATTTATTCTCAAGGTTTGGGAAAGGCTTCAGGAGTACATCCTACCTTGTCCCCACCATGGGATGGATGAATGGCTCATTATCCAAAACTTCTACAACAGGCTGATCCCTTCCACCCGTGACCATGTTGATGTTGCTGCTGGAGGTTCCTTCTTCTCATTGACGGTGCCCAAAGCCAATGATTTGATTGAGAAGATGGTGTCAAACATGGGCTGGAGTGACGAGCGTCTCCATGCCTGCCAGCGAGACATGCACACCTTGAAGGAGGTGGCCATGATCGCTACCAAATTGGACCTCCTTATGAAGAAGATTGATGAAAAGGCAGTGGTGAGGTATGTGGCAATGCCTATGCCTTAGAATCTCACATCACTTGTGAAGTCTACGGAAACATAGGCCATTTGGGCAATGACTGCCCAGAAACCCGTGAGGATGCCTTATACGTAGCCAACAATGGAAACAACAATGGCTACCATCCAGGAGGTCAAGGGTGGGGCCAACCACACCCATTCTTTCAAGGAGGGTATAACAATAATGGCAACAATGGAAATCAACCCAACTTGAGAGAACTTGCCATTGGCCAGCTGAAGATCAATGAGGCTATATCCAAGAAGCCGTCGGTCAATGACAAGACCCTAGAGAGCATTAATGCTTAAATTGAAGTACTATCCTCAGCCTTCAAGAATCAGTTGAGTTTCAACATGTTGGAAACTCAGTTGGCTCAACTAGTAGCTGATGTTCCTCCTGTGGAGAATGGCAAAATGCTAGGATAGCCCGACCCCCCTGTGGAAAATGTCAACATGATTTCTCTACAAGGAGGCAACTGGCTGAAGGACCCTGGATGTCCTACAATATCATTCTCAATTAAGGAACACCACTTTAACAAGGCCCTTTGTGACATTGGAGCAAGTATGAGTGTGATGCCCAAGGTGGTTTTCGACCAACTGAACTTCACGAAACTTACTCCAACACCAATGCAGCTCCAACTGGCTGATTCCTTAGTTTGTTATCTGGTGGGTATCGCTGAAGATGTTCCGGTGAAAATCCATATTTTCCTAAGCACCGCGAAGTCTTGAATAGATGTGGGAGCTGGAGAAATCCACTTCCATATCAATGGCAAGAGGAGAAGTTTAACTTTCACCAAAAGTTGGAGCAATGCTCAATGATCCGCATTGGGGCAAACGTCAAACACATTCAAGAGGTCGAAATCACACCTCCAAAGGTGGACCCACTCATTGCATTTATGGTGAATTTGATCTATGTGGAAAACACATATTATCGTCCACACCGACACCCCAAGAAGACGGAGAAGTCCAGGCCTCCCCAAAGGCCCAAGTCCACCAAGCCGCCAAAGAAGGTATGGCGAAAGAAGCAAGAAAAGCCGTCCGAAGCCATCCCTCCGGGCCCAAATGTGAAGAATATGAAGAAGGAGGAATGTCAATATCATCAGACGGTGGTGAGACTTAGCCAATAGGTAAAATTGGTAGTTATCCTTTTCTTTGTTTTTCTTTTCTCTTTATTCGGCTGTCCCCATTTAGTTTGATTTTTCTCACTGCATATTTGATTTTCTTAGTAAGCTGAGAATCTTATATTCTCAACTATCATTTTTATTTCTTTATTTTCAAAAAAAAAAATTGTTGGGTTTTGAAAAAGGAGTTTTTATTTGGAAAACAATTTTAATGAGCTGCAAAAGTGGTAGTTCACCAACGTGCTAATCCCATAACCGTTGGGGAGCCACCTGCCAAAAGGGGGAACAGGGGCCCACTTTTCAGGTCGGCTGACCCCCCTGTTCGGTCGACTATGGGAAAGAGCCATTTTGGCTATCTCCTCCAACGGCTACATTTGGTTCCCTAGTGACCGTTGGGGATTGTACAATATAAATGGTGGAGTGAGGAACTCTTCTACTCACACTTCACCTCATTTCGTACCTCCCCGAAGTCACTCTTTCTCATATTGTTGTTCTTGCTCTTTATTGAAGTACTCTTGATCAATCCCCAACTCAAAAGGATTTCCTTTTGCTTGCATTTACAATTTGCCTCAAGTTCTTCAAGGGAAAATTTTCGGGGGTTTTGCTTTTGCTAACGACACCTCTTTCGAGTTTTTGCTTTGTTGTGTTCTTGTTTGTTGTGGCCATGAAAGGGATGAAGAGGTTGATTGGAAAGAGGAAGGAGGATGCTAGCTCAAGCCATGGTGGAGACTCAAGTGCGCGCCCCTCTTCCGTTGCTACACCAAGTTCACGGAGGAGTGTAGGTGAAGACACTCCCATGGGTGACAGAAGCAACCCTCAGCAACTTCTTCCTGATGATGACCTCAACATCCAAAGTGAAGTTGAAGATCAAGCACGCGAGCTCCTCCAAGATCGTGAGTTTTCTCATACGAAAGCTAATGATCAAGATTTGATCTCCAAAATAGATATGGATTCTGAATTCTTTTCCATTTGGCGTGCATTAGGATGGGAAAACTTTGCTCACATAGAGGAGAAAGGTTCACACCTTCTCTCCATACAATTCCTTTGGACACTTAAAATAGGATTTGATGGTACTACTTTTAGATTATTTCAAAAAGAATACAACATCCTATGGAAAGAATTAAGTGAAATCCTATCCTTCCATAAACATTGTTTGCTAGATTTAGACACTTCGCCTAAGCTTAACAAACAAAGTTTTTGGCAAGATTTAACTGGTGAGGTTAGATGTAGTGCACATAGGAATAGCCCCTTGCATAACCCTACTTTGCGCCTCATGCATAGATGGGTGGTTATGACTATGTTCCCGAGAGGAGATGTAAGGGTAGTGTGTGATGATGAGCAGAAAATTTTATTTGCCATGATTAAAAAGATAAAAGTTGCTCTAGTTATTGCCATGATGACACAATGGTTAGATTACATTTCAAGGGTAGGGCCAATTGAATGTACTTCATTGATTACCCGTATTGCTACTAGGGTAGGAGCACTAGAATATTCTTCATTTGAGTATATTGAAAATGAAAGAGAATTAATTGATGAAGATTATTTAGTGCAAGGACATACGCTTAAGCATGATCAAGATGACTCTTTGACATTTTATTATCGTGGCTTTGTCAATGAAATTCGGTTACCTAACCTGGATTATAATTCGTACAAATGTCGGAAGCTAACCATTGACCTCCTTCCCATCGAGGAAGCCGAAAGAAGTAATGTCTCTGGCAGGGTAACTAGAAGCCATACAAGGAGAGCGACTATGCCCCCGACAACCGCCATGGTCCATGAGTACAAAGAGGAAGAGAACCCAACGGGTGATGCACCTGAATGGACTCAACCTCCATTATATGAGACCGAAGGTCCATCATGGCATGGATGGCCAGGTGCCACATGGGAGCTGCCCCTATCCACTTCAAGCTCTAGCAGCTTGCCCCCATCATCCATGAGAAGATCTCGTTCCTCTTCAGCTAGAAGTCAACATGACTATAGCCAAGGAATGACAGATCTCACTAGACGTATGGATGAGCTTGAAGTAAGTACGGGTGACATCTACAACACTCTACAAGGGCTTGTCCAAGGTACCCAAGACTAGCAACAATACATGGAGGGAGCGGTCTCAACATCCTATACATCGGGACCTCGACGCGATGGGAATATCTTGCTCCCATCTTCACCTGGCTCGAGCACCTTTCTATGACGTCGTCCCCAGCAAGCAATCCATACCGTTCGGGAAGATCGACCTCCCCATCACATTACGGGATGAAGACAACTTCCGCATGGAGACCCTCACATTTGAGTGTCCGAATTAAATGGCCCTTTTCATGCCATTTTTCGACAACCATGCTTCACGAAGTTCATGGCTGTCCCAAACTACACCTACCACAAGCTAAAGATGTCCAGCCACATGGGGATCATCACCTTGCAATCAAAGGCCTGACATGACCTTTTATGAAAACAAGGTGTATGTGAGCTGGCGTCGGCGTCGATAGCATTGGTGGAGTTCAGCGAGATCCAGCGTCCCACGATGGAGTTCTTACCTCATCAAGCCATCAAATTTGGCACCTTCTGACCCATGGAAGACACTAAGGTGATTCATATTGACCCCAAAGAGCCAGCCAAGATGATTTGGGTCAGCACCGCCCTGGTCTTTGAGCAGGAAGGTGCACTCATCGACTTCCTGCATTCCAATCGATATGGCTTTGCTTTGCAACCATTCGACATGTCGGGCATTCCTAGGGA
Source organism: Tuctoria greenei (assembly GCA_036927565.1). Lineage (NCBI taxonomy): Eukaryota > Viridiplantae > Streptophyta > Magnoliopsida > Poales > Poaceae > Tuctoria > Tuctoria greenei. The sequence continues at coordinate 188,208,824 of JAYESD010000004.1, read as the reverse complement.
GGTCGTTGAGCACACCCTCAACATCAGGTCGAGCTCCCAACCCGTTAATCAATGACTACGACGCTTCAACGAGTGGAAGCGACTAGCCATTAGGGTTGAGATCGACAATATTCTCTAGCCTGGTTTCATCAAGGAGGTACAACACCCGGAGTGGATAGCTAATCCCGTGCTTTTGAGAAAGAAGAGCGGGGAATGGAGGATGTGCTTTGATTACACAAGCCTCAACAAGGCTTGCCCCAAAGACCTTTTCTCGCTGCCTCAAATCGACCAGGTCATCAATGTCAATGGAAGGAGCAAATCCCTATGTTTCTTGTATGCCTACTTGGGATACCACTAGATCGCCCTTCGTGAAGAGGAACAGTTGGCGACTGTGCTCATCACCCCTTCCGACTCTTACAGCTACATGAGGATGTCCTTCAGGCTAAAGAACTCGGGAGCAACGTACCGGTGATGCATGCAGAAGTGTTTCGATCAACAGATCGAGGGAAACCTTGAAGTCTACATCGAGGACATCATAGTTAATTCCAGAAGAGCATACAGCCTCATCGGTGCATCAATGAAACCTTTGGAAACCTCCGCACACTATGTGAGAAAGGCTCCATTGAGACGTGCCCGCACGAAGAACGGATAGGAGCAGACCGAGCGTCTCTATCCTTGCGTCTCGTATTACAGAGTCATCGAAGACAGGCTTTTGGGACAGTCGCCTATTAGTACACATGGGAGACAAGCTTTAAGAACGCGTCTCCTTTTTGTAAAAAAAATTGAGACAGGCATTAAGGCGGGTTGTATCCTTTTTGTATGAAATCCGAGACGGGCTTTAAGGCAGCCTGTCTCCTTTATGTAAAAAATCCGAGACGAGCTTTAAAGCTGTTCGTCTCCTTTTTCTAAGATATCAGAGACGGTCTTTATGTTAGCTCGTTACGGATTTAACGACTAATCTCAGACGATCTTTTAGGCTGCTTATAAGCTTTTTCTAAGAAATAGGTGACTAGTAGGATACTAATTCGAGATGAACTTTAGGTCTACCCACCTCATTTATGTACGAAACTCGAGACATTCTTTAAGTTAACTCATCACAGATTTAACTACCGGCTGGGTCACTCTAGCACTAATAGGAGACACACCTTATTAAATGCTCGTCTCCAATTAGATGGCCCCCTATTTATCCTTGTTACAGGCTGAATCTTGGAGCTAGCCAAGACTTGGTTGACGTATTGCCAGGGTCAGCAACATACGCATACAAAAACATATGTATAGCAAAATAGGAATCACACATTAAATTATGTTGACCATCAAATACTAATAAACCGTCAATCGTGATTACCAAGTAACTATTACACAAAGAACGCCCCCTGTTCATCCTGCTTACAGAGTAACTATTATAAAAAATGTCTCCATGTTCATCCTGCTTATGAAGTAACTAATTACACAAAGAATAACTTTTACCTTATCATGTATATTGTAATAAAATTCTCCCTTTGGATCCATGATTTTAGAAATGATGAACCTGCATAGCCTCTCTCGAATGTGCTTGAGGCTAGAACTTGCTGCGTTCCTAAAGATGGATCCGTAGTTCTACCACACAATAAAATGAGAATTAGCAAAAGATTAATAATAAAGAAAAATAAATGCACTTACACATACATTGCAATTCGGCTGCCCTCCAAATACAACCATGCTTAAGCAGACATGGAAGCCGCATGTGTTGACAAGAGCTTGTTGTGGGACGTCGAATGTAGTATGATGTTTAGGTTGTCGGCGTTTTCCTTGACCGTGTCCTCCCAGCACCTTCACCACGTATGTGTCAAAAGCCCTAAACAGAAACATTCACAGTTAATGTGAACTAATCGTGCAATGACGAAACAGTCAGAAAATAAAGTGAAGAAGGAATTTACTCGTTAATCATGGCCCTGATATCAATCTAATCACAGGTAAGTCGCTCGCCAGTTATTGAATCTCTCGGCCTTGAGGAGTCACAGTACCATACATGATCGTACTTTGTAGAAATTGCTAGGATTACCAATGGTTACCCGGGTTGAACGTACGACTAGGAGCTCCTTATCGAGGCCAAAATGGTCGTAGAGATTGGACAATGAGATGAGAAATATGCCTTCACCCAGCAGGAAGTGATTTTCCTTGTATCCCACTATTAAGTGTTGATATTTAGTGTATTTTTTTGTGTAGTAGTTATGACGGAGGACACAAGATTTACCAGCTTCTTGAGTGCGCCGACTGTTAACATCAGTTTCCCCTTTTGAAACTTTGGGTTAGCATTTGTCATAGCTGTTGGTGCTCTCGGGTTAGCTTCCGACTCTTTTAGTAGTTTCTTGCTAGTTTCCTTTGATGACATCTTCCGCAGCCACGGCTGACTCTTGGCACGTACATTCTTCGTCACTTTTGCCTGTGGCTGATTGGGTGTAGGGAGCAGGGTACTCCGAGTGCGAGGTCGAGACCGACGCGGCTGCTCTTCAAGTAGAGACTTATGTGGCAGCTCTAGAGTTGGAGATGAATGCGACTGATCTCGAATTGGAGACTTCTGTCGCTTCTCTGTCATTGGCAGCTCTGACTTCATAGTCTTCCCCACACCATTTCGTATGAGAGACGAGCCTCATCAGGGTGTGTCTCGCAATTTATTCAGAGCAGAGATGTGCCCAATATGGGCGCATCTTCTTTATGTTTGTAGGATCGAATAGCACGCGAAAAGCTACTAGCGGGGGGGGGGGGGGGGGGGTGAATAGTAGATTAAAACTTTTTCATCGGAAGCAACGGAAACCCCTCAGTAGAAAATAAATCTGATAGAGAAACCGTGTGTGTGAGTGTTACAAACATGTTCAAAACGTGAAAAATTAGTTTAAATCATAGAGAATCCAGTCAAGAAGACACGACAACAAGAATCACTAGAAAACATCAAGTAAAACTCAAGTTATGACCAAAACCCAGAGCAAAGGTCAATTTGTTCAAACGGAGAGCAAACGGATCTGCTATATGCTGCAAAGAAACTCGTGTAACTCAAAAACCACAAATCCAATGACCTTCAAATTTTCACAGATGATACATAATTGAATTGTGAAGACACCGAAAGAAGATTCATGTCAATACGACTAGTAAAATGCGAGTTATGATCAAAACACCAAAGAAAGGTTGGGAAGCGCAGAAACTCAACAAAAAAGACTTGACGAAAACAAGTCGGACAAGCAAGGCACAAAAGAGCCTCTAAAACTACGACTTTTATTCAATAGAACACAAGAGAAACATCCCAAAGTCGTCTTTCCACGAGCTCAGGCCTCCCTTGCTTTATATAACCAGGCCTAAAGCCAACTCAATCCTAACTAGGACTTTAATACTACTCAGTTTCAACTGAAACTTTCCATAGCTGCTCAAGACTCTTCCATACGCAGATAGAAGCAATCTTAAGACTTCCAAGCACCTTAGGAACGTCCTAAACATTCCTAAAACAACTCAACTTCGTGAACCACATGAAATCTAACCAAAACAAACTCGAAACTTTCTATAAACAAACCATAACTACCTCAGTCGCAGCCTGAGGCGTAAACCAGCCTGTTGGACCTTTCCAGCCACGTCTTCACATCCACATCTCATCACCACGTCCTGGAACCATGTCGCCACGTACATGCACTCCTTGAACATGTGCAAACACCTTCCAACGACATCCACGATACCTTCATATGCATTGTTCTTGACACAAACATGCTGCGTCACCTCCCGATCAATTCAACCACAATTCTCTTGAACTTGGTTGTAAACCTCATCTTCTCCCTAAGATTAGTTAAATGGATCCAGTCACCAGCCATCTCTTGAACTCTAGCAACACCTGCACATGAACAAACAACCAATCTTTCCAAGCCTAAGTCCTCGACTTGACCCTCGTTAGTCCGAAAAGCACAACACCTTACGTGAGCACCTCACATAAGCATGTTGCAAACCATGGCAAAATGATATCATCCATAACCACCAAAACACACCAAAAACTTAGTAAGAGAATACTAAGCAAACATTTCATAAGCCAAAAAGCAAGTTTGAAACATTGCGAGTAAAAACGGATCCGCCGCACAATTATTTCTGCAAATAAAGTTATCAAATAGACCAAAAGCAGCACTGCAATGTAAAGGCAAAAGATTGGACATTCCAATCCGAAACATATGTGCAAATTGTGTGTCGGAATGTTTGGACAGTCCTAGATCACTGAGTGTAACGTTACTCCCAAAAACACATTCAACCACGTCGACTCGCATGCAGCTGATGTGAGTGAAAGGTTGGACAATCCAAAGCGAGAAACATGTGTGAATCACTGTTGACGGCTCCTAAGATATACTAACAAATCATCCCTGGCAACGGCGCAGAAATGCTTGTTGGTATTTCTTAACACCACAGATCATCTCCGGTAAAGAGATGAGATACCGTTGTAGCATTTCACCCATGAGTATTCCCAAGGGTATCGTATTTATCCTAAAGGAAGGAAATGGAGTAAAGTATATACTACTCTTATGGTCAAGCTATGGGATACTAATCCATTATCCGGACAGGGGTAAGTTGATAATAGGGGTAGTGTGACACACACCTAGGCAATCTATTCTAAAGGGTTAATGGGTCCTAGAGGGATATTGGATTGAGAGATAGAGAGTTACTCCTACAATGCTCTAATACATATACATAGCCTAAGGTAGATACTAATGGTCATGTCAAAGATGAATTCCTATGCAATGCTATTCAACACATCGGGCACGGGCTTACCCCTAGCAATACTAGGGCGACTCCCGCCAAGAGCCTGTGGCATAGCCGAACGTGGACGATTACAAAGGACAGATAGGGTTGTCACCACCTTCTGCCTACCTCTTCAATATGTGGGTCTACGAGACATCCAATGCTACTTAAATACCCTAGCACCATGCTAGCATACTAAGAAAATACATTAGGAGCCATGGCACAAGCCATCCTAAGGCAATGACTAACCTAAACATCGTTGAACCAATGTTGAAGCATAGCATAAGTCATTCATATTAACATAATCATATCATAACTACATAGACTATAGTGGGGGTCTATAGTGTTTATGATCATAAGATGTGATCGTGAGAGTGAAATCATAAAGACTATACCTTCCACATACATGGACTCCACAAACAAACAAGAAACGCTTTGTCCAAGTAACGTATATAAGAAGACTAAAGATAATATCTTTATTGAGTACAAAGTCACAAATACAAGAAGGAATACATAAGTCATACCTTTCCCAATGTGGAATTGGGAAGAGAGTCCTTCTACTCCTTTCCCAATTTGGACTTGGGACTAGAGGCTCTCCTCTCTACATCCTAACTCCTCCAAGGACTATGGAAGATAGTGTATACAATAGAATGATGCCCAAGTGGTGTGTGTTGAAGTGAGGGGTAGGGAGTCCTATTTATACTTGTTTTGAGGTCGGTTCCCGCCACCAAAAGCGCACGAATCAGTCACCATTGACTCCAGGGAGCCGGGAGGAGCCAACACATGGAGGCTGACCGATTCAATTTAGATATTAAGTAGCTCAATTTGATTCTCTCAGTCACTCCTTTGTGGATAGTGGAAATATTTCCTCACCAAAGCATTGTGCCTCTACTATTGCTACTCATTGAATATGGCTTGTATGTGGAGCTTGGTAAGGAAAGTAAGTAGGCATATTTGCATCACATATATTGCTAAGTCAAAATAGTAAGCCTTAGGAGAATTCAATTCAAAACTTTTTGATTCAAGACTAGTGCATGTGTGATGGAGTGGAAGGGGATGTGGATACCTGAGATAACTCCTTTTTGGTATAATCTCTCTTTCTTTTTGCAGGGATGAAACATGGCTACTTTTATTTTCTCTCTTTTTTTTTCTCATGCTTATGATGTGTGCATGCCCCCTTTTTTTCATTTTCTTTTTGTAGCCATGTCTTCTACTCCCTTTCTTTGCAATGAATTTTGAAGAGAGTGCTAAACGTGAATAACATGGAGTTTCTCTTTTTGTTGTGGTATGGTGGATATGATAGACGTTTTGCTTACTTCTAGTGTAGAAGTATAGCATGTGCAAGTGAAGTCTTGAATCCGAAAAGAGTTGAATGATTTCTCACATAGGTCTATACTAGTTTGACTAGGCTCAATCTGAAAGCAAATAGCATATGCATAAGGTTTTGTCTATGTATGAACATCATATGTCTTTGGTAGGCATTTCCAATCAATTGAGGGAAACTTAAATCTTTTTTAGAATTTCTCTGGAAATCTATCTTTGACTTTCAAACTAGGACTAGCAGCCCTATTACCAATTCTAGTCTTACAACAACCTAGAATTAGATTAAGCTTTTGCTACCCACAACTTCCAAATTAAGGTAAAGGTATTTCAAACCAATGAAAGCAATATTCGGAGAGTAGCAAGTTGTAAACTAGAGACTTAGGAAAATAAAACAGAGCAACTATTCATCATTTCATCTATGTGAATTCTAAATCATTCTTACCGCACATCTTTATTTGATGAAAGCAAATCTAACCTATTTTAATATTATTATTTTTTTAGATGCATGGTGGATGGTGGATGAATGGAAAGTAAATATGCAATGGATGATTTGAAATAAAAATGCAGTGGGTGTGAGACAAGTTACCTCAAGTGGGGGTCCTCCCGCAAGCTTATTCTTGATCAAGGTCCATGATAGGGGTTGAAACCCTAACGACGGAGGTAGGCCATGAGTTGGCCTATCCTTGTTGCAGCGTGGCTTTGACAATGGAGGGTTGAGTGTTGATTGTTGTGTTGCCTCCCATGGACACCATGAGTGTGGTTGAATGGAGTGTTTTCGATGTTGATCGCCCGCACATCAGGGTCTCCATGTGTTGGGTGTGATTTGCCATTCCTTGGCTAAGATAATGATAACCTTTTAGATCCAAAGGAATGACGTGCACTCAGCATACATTGAGTATGTTCGTCATTCTTTGGCTAAGGTGTATCATATCTTTTTGCCATAAGGGAGTAACATGTGCCCAACATGCATTGGGTATGATCAGTTGTTCCTTGGGTAAGGTACAACATACCTAGAACCACAAAGGAATGACATGCACTCAACATGGCTTGAGTGTGATCTATTGCTCCTTGGCTAAGGCATGACATACCTTCTAGCCACATAGGAACAACTTGCACCCAATATAAATTGGGTGTGATCTCGTCATTCCTTGGTCATGGTACATCATAACTCTTAGCCACACAGGAATAACCTGTACCCAATGATGGTGGCAAATCCCTTGAGCTTGAATCAGTGCTTAAAAAAGTTGAGAGCATAATGCTCTCACCCATTCGTGGCAGCCCATTGGTTGCTCATGGAGGGTTCCCATTTCAAATCTCTAGCCTCGTATTGTTATGATTGACCTTCGGCCATAATTTTCGATAGATAACAACCATCCTAATTTAATCCTTGGCCAAGAGATGTTGAAATGGAATCCTCTAGGAATCCCAACAATCAGCTTCATGAATGCCTGCATAGTAATATTACTCCTGCAAATTTCCTGTCTTGAATGGAGAGGTATGGTTAGCTCCCGAGACTTGTACAAACGAACGTTCGAGTTAGGTAACCGAACTTTCATTTGTACATACGGGGAAGAACAAAATCAAATATGCATTGGATCCAATGTCAAGTGTATTTATGATCAATGTGTTATTCATTGATAAGAGTGGAGCTTTATGGATAATTCATGTTGCATATTTTCTAAAGCTCCTACTCATAGAAATCCATGTGATTGAAATACACTATGGATCCCTACACCTTTTAAAGTTTCTAACCATCTTAGCTTTCAAGAGCAAATTTTTATCATTTAGACCATGACAAACAAGATTCTCAATTTTATCCTCCTGAACCTCACTAGGAATTTGAAATTTAGTGACTCCTCCTAAAAATGCAATTTAATTTTAGAGCAAGGATATCACTTATTCCTAGGAGTTTGAAATCTAGTGACACCATCTCTATGCATGAAGCTCAATTAAAAATTATGGATGTCACTATGCCCAAGTTCCTATATGCCAATTCACCAATTTGGTCATGCCCAAGAGTTTTGTTTTCTAAACCTCGATAAAAATGACTAAGTTTACAAAACAATTCTTAAAGGATTCTAGGTACTTGTTTGAGACTTTTCCAAGTAAGGTAGGATTTCCCTTTGGAGATCCAAAAGCCAATACCCACGCTTACTCTTGTGAGGATGCTTGAGAATTGAATGATGAGGAAGTGTCAACCTTCCTCACAAATGCAAGCAAATACATTCAATTCTATGGCAAACCAAACAATGGAAAATTTTAAACTCATACCTCATTTGGGGATTAGTTGGTGACGAAGGTCTTTGTGTGAGAAACTCACAACCTTGATTTTTGGCGTAGGCTTGATGGTTGATGTCAAATGCCAAGTTGAGGCTGGATTTGGCGATGGATTTGATTCTGGCTCCTCCATTGGGTCATCCTCTTGAACATTTCTCTTCCTCAAACTCAAAATGAGTTTGAAGGAGAGAAGTGTTCTCAAATCCTCCCAATGGTGACTTGAGCTTGATGAAACCTTCCACTTTCTTGCCAAACCACTTCTTCACAATTTTGACCTAGCTGCACTTTAATCAGGAACACACAAAACAACTCGAAAACGGGTTACCTTAGCCAAAAGCAAATTGAACCCAATTTTCAAATTGTCTTGCCCAGCTTGAAATAACTTGTAAATGCAATGAGGGTCAAAGCAAATCTTTTTGGTTTGAACTAGGAAGATAAATTCAAGTGGTCATGCACGTAGTTCATATCCAATTAAATTTCTCCCCTAATTCAAATGTCTAGTTTTATGATGGTTGAAAATTTTACTTTCCAACATGGAAGTGTGAAATTTCAAACATGCAAATGCAAGGGTTGATGCAATTTGGAAAACAAATATGAGATAACTACCAATTATCCAATTGGCAAGGACTCACCGAATTTTTGAAGTCCGGTGAGTGATAGCTACCAATTAACTTATTGGCAAGGACTCACCGAATTTTTGAAATCCATTGAGTAGGACTTACCTCTGTTCTGTTCAGTGCGATGATTTGTTGTCCAATGCGGGAGTTGAAGGTGTGGACGATTTCTTCTATTTTGACATGCCAAACTCATTTGGTTGTCATTTCGACATGTGGGCCACATGGTGACCCTAGCCTCTCCCCGTTGTATTGATATAGACATGTTGTTGTAGCGACTGGTTCTCCCTCTTGAATGTATTCCTTCATGAGCATGGTGAGGCTTTGTCCTTCTTAGGGGTGCCACTCTGACCATATTGATATTCCATTGAATCAACCCATACCTTGATCATAGATCAAAGGCTCCTTGGGCATGATGACATGTGGACTCCACAATCAAACAAGAAACGCTTCATCCACAATGTCACTTGCCCTAGGTTGAATGGGTTTGGTAGAAGTGTGGGAATCCCAACAAGTGATGTGGGATATCTTGGACTTTGAATGCTCCTTAAGTTCTTGTCCTTGGACAAGATCTTCATGTGAATGTTGTCTTGATTTCCGCTTGGCCAAGATACTTCAAGGTAGGCTAGTTGAACTTAAATCCCTTGGAAAGCACTAGCCTCCTTGAATACAAGGGTGATGTTAATTCCACACTTGACCTCCTTGTGAATGGTAGCCATTGGAGTTGTTGTTTGAAAAAAGTCCTCATGGGTCTTAGGGAAATAATTCCCATGCGTCTCATGATGACATGGATTTTCACAAATCATGTGAATATCCACGACTTGGATTATCCAAACAAATCTCCAACGACTTGGATATTCATGACACTTTAATGGGAGGTGTAGTTCCATAACTAGCATATCCACCTTATGAAGTGGTGTGAATGACAAGCTATGGGAACTCGAACATTCTTAAATCCACCCCTTGAGTGGATACCTTCTTCCCATCCATGATGAATGAGAATAGGACTCCTTCAGCTCCAGCATGAATGTGGTCATGGATTGGTGGAGCCAACCCATGACACGAGTGTTGGATGAAGAGCCAGCTATCAACCCCATGGTGGAGGCAAACCAAGAAGAACTTCTTGGAGCCTTCCCCAAGCTTGGGTAGGGATGACTTTGGCTCCTACTGAAAGCTGAAATTCTCCTGCAAAAATGCAATGGTGTTGCCTAGCGACATTTGTTGAGGTACGCCTTAAATCATCTTGCAGTTTAGCACTTGCGTCCTCGTTGGCCATCTCATACAATGGGTTGGCCAACACTAACCTATTTTCACACAAAGGAGAAAACAAACAAGGGTAATCCTATCTAATAACTATTAGTACCTATAGCTTAATCACAAGTGATAGCTATCCTTCACTTCCCTTGCCTTCCCCGGCAACGGCGCCAGAAATGCTTGTTGACGGCTCCTAAGATATACTAACAAATCATCCCCGGCAACGGCACTAAAAATGCTTGTTGGTATTTCTTAACACCACAGATCATCTCCGGTAAATAGATGAGATCCGCAAGCGCACCGAAGATACCGTTGTAGCATTTCACCCATGAGCATTCCCAAGGGTATCGTACTTATCCCAAAGGAAGGCAATGGAGTAAAGTATATACTACTCTTATGGTCAAGCTATGGGATACTAATCCATTATCCGGACAGGGGTAAGTTGATAATAGGGGTAGTGTGACACACACCTAGGCAATCTATTCTAAAGGGTTAATGGGTCCTAGAGAGAGAAATTAGATTGAGAGATAGAGAGTTGCTCCTACAATGCTCCTAATACATATACATAGCCTAAGGTAGATACTAATGGTCATGTCAAAGATGAATTCCTATGCAATGCTATTCAACACATCGGGCACGGGCTTACCCCTAGCAATACTAGGGCAACTCCCGCCAAGAGCCTGTGGTATAGCCGAATGTGGAGGATTACAAAGGACAGATAGGACTGTCACCCCCTACTGCCTACCTCTTTAATCTATGGGTCTACGAGACATCCAACGCTACTTAAATACCCTAGCACCATGCTAGCATACTAAGAAAATACCTTAGGAGCCATGGCACAAGCCATCCTAAGGCAATGACTAACCTAAACATCGTTGAACCAATGTTGAAACATAGCATAAGTCATTCATATTAACATAATCATATCATAACTACATAGACTATAGTGGGGGGTCTATAGTGTTTATGACCATAAGATGTGATCGTGAGAGTGATATCATTAGGACTATACCTTCCACATACATGGACTCCACAGTAAAACAAGAAACGCTTTGTCCAAGTAACGTATATAAGTAGACTAAAGATAATATCTTTATTGAGCAAAAAGTCACAAATACAAGAAGGAATACATAAGCCATACCTTTCCCAATGTAGAATTGCGAAGAGAGACTCCTGCTTCTACTCCTTTCCCAATTTGGACTTGGGACTAGAGGCTCTCCTCTCTACATCCTAACTCCTCTAAGGACTATGGAAGATAGTGTATACAATAGAATAATGCCCAAGTGGTGTGTGTTAAAGTGAGGGGTAGGGGTCCTATTTATACTAGTGTTGAGGTCGGTTCCCGCCACCAAAAGCGCGCCAATCAGTCACCATCGACTCCAGGTAGCTGGGAGGAGCCAACACATGGAGGCTGACCGAGTTTGGTGCAAAGACCAGGTCGGCCGACCCCCTAGTTCGGCCGACCTGGTCATTGCACCATTTCTCGTGTGCTTTCTCCAGGTGGCTGCCAAGTGGGTCCCATTGATGTATATGGGTGATACACCATTGGATCTCCTCGGATACTTCTGTTTGTGGGCCATTTTATCCATGGGATGCCACATGTCATCGCCTGATTGGCTGGGATGATATTTTATAGGATTGGTCCCTCTACATTTCCTCATTTCCTGCATAAAATACTGCATACACATATTTCTCCAAGTCCAAGAGGAATTGGGTTAGATAGAAAGGTGATGTGTGCAAGAAATGACAAATCCTTAACATAATTGAGTTAAATTGACAGATGAAATTGGTATATAACTGCATAAAATAGGGTTTTTAGCAATGCAAGTAGCACTAGTGTTATAACAAAATAGTAAAACACTATCTAGATCAACCCCATAGTCCTTAAGTGTTTTGAACATTCCAAAGAATTTGTGAGCAATCACTAGCAGCAACTACATATTCAGATTTGGCTGTGGATTGTGCAACTGAATTTTGTTTTCTAGAGGTCCAAGCAGCAAGTGAATTACCAAGAAAATGACAAGCACCTAAGTACTTTTCCTATCAATCCAACAACCCCCAGAATTAGTATCCAAAAAAGCTTTCAAAGTAACGGTTGAGGAAGAAGAAAGAAAAATGCCAAATTCTTGAGTTCCATGTAAGTACCTGAGAATTCTTTTGACGGCTCGACGATGTGAAGCACGTGGGGAAGCTTGAAATTGTGCACAAAGACATACATTGAATTGTATGTCTGGTCTTGATGTCATGAGGTACAAAAGTGACCCGATCTTGCTTTGACATTCTTTTTGATCCACGGGTTCACCATTTTCATCAAGTTCAAGTGTCATTGCTGTTCCCATTGGTGTTCGAAGAGGCTTGCTTTTGTCCATGTTGAAGCGCTTAAGAAGGTCTATTGTATACTTAATTTGATGCAAGAAAGTTTCTTCCTTGGTTTGCTTAATTTGCAGCCCAAAAAGTATGTGAGTTCTCCCATCATTCTCATCTCAAATTTTGAACTCATCATAGCTGAAAACTTGGACACAAGATCATGAGAAGCACAACCAAAGATAATATCATCCACATACACTTAAATGAATAGTGAGTCATTGCCATGCTTAAATACAAAAAGAGTTTTATCAACCTTATCCATGGTAAACCCCTTTTCAAGTAAGAATTTTTTTACCTAACATACCATGCTCTAAAAGCTTGTTAGAGACCGTACAAGGCTTTGGACAGTTTGTAAACATCATTAGGAAAATTTGGATTTTCAAAACATGGTAGTTGCTTGACATAAACCTCCCCATCTATGTAGCCATTAAGAAAAGAACTTTTAACATCAATTTGATGTAACTGGAAACCTTTAGATGCAGCAAAAGCTAACAAAATTCTTATGGCTTCTAATCTAGCAACAGGAGCAAAAGTTTCATCAAAATCTAGACCTGCAACTTGTGTGAGACCTTGAGCAACCAATCCAGCCTTATTCCTAACCACAACCCCATCCTCACTTTTTTTATTTTAAACACCCATTTAGTTCCAATTAAAGTGTGACCTTGAGGTGGAAGTACAAGTTTCCAAATATTATTTCTTTCAAAATTTTCTAACTGTTCTTGCATGGCAATAATCCAAGATTCATTAGTGACTGTGTGCGATATATCTTTGGGTTCAACAGAAGCAACAAAAGCAAAATGAGCATGAGAGTTTGGATCGCAAAACAAGGGCCGCATGACTCGTTCGTGCAAGCTTCTAATGATTTGTTGTGGAGGATGACTTTTGAAGACGCGGAGGGGAGTAGACACTTCACAAGCTCCTTCTTCTTCATGTTCATCACAAATCAAAGAGCTTGTGGATTTGCGCAAGATCTGGACCAGCAGTAGTGGTTGTTGGTGCCGGTTGTGGAGCCACATGAAGAGCTAGAACGTCATTGTTTATTTCTGAAATTTTGGACAGCAGCTCCACTCCTTCATCATCAATGAAAATACTCTCCCCCTGTAGATATGCATCTTGACCTGCAGTATTAGAGCTAGTACCTGGGCTAGCTTCATCAAAAAAAAATCTCACGAGTCTTCACAATTTTGTTAGTGTGAAGTAAAAGCACACAGTAGCCCCTAGTATGAGTTGGATGACCAAGAAACATGTTATCAACAGATCTAGCTTCAAAATTATCAATATTACCATGTTTCTTAACAAAGCATTTGCATCCAAAGACCTTAAAATGTGTAACACTAGGCCTATGTCCAAATCAAAGCTCATAAGGTGTTTTTCCTATCTTAGCACGCAAGAAAACCCAATTTGAGACATAACAAGCAGTTGCAATTGCATCAACCCAAAATTTTCTAAGAGTTTGATATTCATCAAGCATAGTCCTAGCCATCTCAACTAAGGTTCTGTTCTTTCTCTCTACAACATCGTTTTGTTGAGGTACATATGGTGAAGAAAATTGATGATTTATTCCTTTTTTCAGCACAAAAGTGATCAAAAGATTGATTTTTAAATTCAATTTCATCATCACTTCTAATTGCTTTTAAAGATCCTGGGTGGTCAAGTGAAAGTTTAAGAACTAAACTTTTAAAGTGACTAAAAAGCTTCATTCCTAGATGCCATAAAGTGAACCCAAGAGTATCTAGAATAGTCGTCAACAATTACAAGCACATACCACTTAGGGCACCTTGCTCGAACCTATATAAACCCCTAGTGTTCATAGCTAGGTCACCTCGAGGATGAACGCGCGGTGCAATCTGTACTAGTCGGTAGTCCGAACACCAACATGAGTAGAAAAGTATAAGGTGCTATATGTTCCATGCCTACGTATCCTCCGCAGGTTTCAAGGAACTAGAGGTCGAAGCCTTATTGGAGTTAGGTGAGCCCTGCGTGACAGCCGAACATAGGTCATCGAGCTCGGCATCTGCTGCTGCCGCCAAGGCCCGTTCGCAATAGATTTTCTCGTATAGTAGAGCTTGTTGTAATTTAGTGTCAACGGTGATGACTCCGTGTGGGCCTGTCAACTTCAGCTTAAGGTGGGTGTAGTTCAGGATGGCCATGAACTTTACATAGCATTAACACCCTAAAATAGCTTGATACGAGCCGTTGAAATTGGCCACCACGAAGGTGAGGTTCTCCATGTGGAATTTCAGCTCGTCCCCGAACATGATGGGGAGGTTCATAGGCCTAAGCGGGATGGCCTGCTTGTCAGGATGATACTGTGAAAGGGCGCCCAAGTTTGACAAAGCTGGGAATGAGGAATCCCCATCACATCCACAGTCCCAACATATATGATGTTGAGGCTGCAACCACAATTCATTAGCACCATGGTTAGGTGCTTTGGACCCACGATGGTTCTACAACTAGGGCGAAGCACCGGAGTTGCGGAACAAAGTCTGTGTGGTCCGAGCGGTCGAAGGTTACAGCTGTCTCGGACTATTGATGGAAGGTTGTGACCAATGGGTCTGCGACATTCACCTCTTGGGCTATCAGCTTTAGCTTACACCAACACTTGTAAACAGGGGTACCCCCAAATAACTTGAGGCAGGCATTTGGCTTAGGGAAGACGAGCTCCTCCTCAATCTCGGGTCATAGGGTGTTGCCCTCTTGCCTTTATCAGCCGAGGTGCCCGACTCCTTACTGGGGAAGTGTTGATGGTCATTAAGTACCAATTTTGACTGTCAATATATCTCAATTATGTGATGGAGTAGACATTTCTTACACGCATTGCTTTTAGAAAATAACCTAGTTCCACTTGTACTTCGAGAAAATGGTGCATGAAGGTATTCTATACAGATTTGAGGTGAATGCATGTCCACATGGCAATGAAATACACTTCTAACCAATCAGACGCTGCCACATGGCCTGCCACACTAGTGGGTACATGCATGATTTCAATGGGATTCATCTAGAAGGTCGAAAAGGGCCCACATAGCAGTGACCTACAACAACTGTGAGCTGAGTGGGGTCTCCCCTAGTTTGGCCAAAACCCTGGTTTGGCCGAACAGGTAAGCTCGGTAAAATCGCTCCACTCATGCGTGTCGACCTCTGGTGGCTTCTTTGATGCGGGAGTGAGTGAAAGCCCGGGAGGTTAGCGTCCGAAATCGTCATAGTAAGTGTATACATTGGGGGAGGTGCCTCACTTCACCCACACACCACATGAGCATGCACTCCATTGTATACACTAGTTCTCTTAGTACTTAGTTGAGGTTAGGCTGTAGAGAGGAACCACTAGTCCCAAGTGCAAATTGGAAAAGGTATGGCTTATATATCTTTTCTTCCTTTTGTGACTTTATTAATATCAATAATATTATTATTAGTCTATCTTTATTCGTATACTTGGACAAAGCATTTCTTGTTTGATTGCGGAGTCTATGTATGTGATAGGTGTAGGTGTTATTATAATCTGATAGTAATGTCCATATTATATTATCATAAACACTATACACCTCCACTGTAGTCTAATTAGGTAATAACATGATTATGTTAATATGAAAAAGTTAGTGATTTGATTTGCATTTGAAAAGATTAGAGTTGTGAATTAGAACTTAAGTGTGGTGCTTAGATCAGAATTCATCAATGAATATATGGTAGACCCATGGACTGAAGATTTAGGCAGTAGGTGGTGATAGCCCTATATGTCCTTAGTAATCATCCATGTTCGACTATGTCATAGGCTTTTAGCGAGAATCGTTCTAATATTGTCAGGAGCAAACCCATGCCTAATATTTTCAGGAGTACACCTATAATTTTGGGAAACAAATGGTGATTGGAGAGAATTACGAGACAAATTTTATCTTGCATTATTTCCAGTATCCCGAGTTGTTTCCCTACAAATTGAAGTACTCGGCTTCAAACAGATGAAGAAGGAATCCGTAGGTGCAGCTTGGGACAAATTTTTGCTTTTGCAAAATTCTAGCCCAGATTTGTTAATTACTGATCCATTATTATTGCAACATTTCTCCATGGGACTTAACAAAGAGTATGCCCGATATCTCAACATTACGGCTAGAGGGACTTTTCTCCATAAGACATAAAAACAAGGGAATTAACTTCTAGATTGAATTCTACAAAATGCCACCTTCATTATGGGTTCTAATACCTCCACTGGAGGAAGATACGTCGAGCATCGAGGACACCCCTATAGCAAAGGTGGAGCTAGTAGCATGCCTATCATCTAGCCTTGCTTGTAGAATCCTCACTTGAACCTAAACCTCCAAAGGATGAAGAAATTCAACCTTTGGAATTCTCATTTTACTTCGAGGAATAGATCTTTGATGATTATGGAAATACATCGAAGCACTATTACAATAGGAAGCCATTGTTGCCTCCAACTCCACCTAACCCGCAGGATGAAATATTCCTTCTTGAGACGGTCAAGGAGTTAACCTTTATTTTGAGCTCGGAATGGACAGCAGAGGTTCAGAACTCACCCAAAATGGATCGAATGACCTTACCCTTGGCTACCATTCTGTGCTATATTAGGGGAGTAACGATGCAAGTCCTATAAAATCATATCGTTGGAGATAATATCATTACTGATACTTGTGCTCTCGCCATTTTTGGTGATGTGCTAGTGGTACTAACACAAAATCCTTCTGAGATTTATTTGGAAATATTTTTGAAGGATATGATATTTTGCAACATGTGTCGGTATGACACAAGAATGTTGAGGTCTTCCTTGATTTCCATGTGTTCAAAGTCTGTGACTTGGACATTATGATAGGGGTTGTTGAAGTGGGCGATCGACACTTCCCCTGGTACTACTAGATCGTAGCCCCTGGAGGTTCTTGATTGGTTGGGGCACGTGTGATTTGGATAAGACAGTGACACGAGAGATTTTATGTGGTTCGGTCCGCCTGAGCGTAACACCCTACTCCACGGGTTGTGTTGTATGTATGAATTTTGAGCAGTGCTTGTGAGCGTGTGAACTTCCTTGTCCATGTACCATGCGGCGCAACCCTTTTATAGTCTAAGGACTGGCCGTTACAACACTTTCCTGGCCTGACATGTGGCCCTGGCGTAATTAATATCCTAATACACGATCTACGAGTATTAAGTGTGATTAACAGTGTGATAATGCGCCTTAATGATGGTGTTATCCCTATTAACAGCCCACTGATTGTGTGTCATTAATATATTCGAGTTGTTGGAGATCTGTCAGTCTTGAAACTGATTCTTTAACTATCCCTTGAAAATTCGAGCTGTTGGAGATCTGTCAGTCTTCTTTTGAGGTCCTAGGTTCTGAGGCTCGACACGCGGCGGCTCCGGAGCTTCCCATTGCTGGGAGGTAGGTCTGGAGCCACTATACACGTGGCAGTACCGGAGCATCCATCTACTGGGTGTTAGGTCTGGGGTTACTGGACACGTGACAAGACCGGATCTTACTTATGGAGGGAGTTAGGTCCGGCCTTGTGTTGCACGTGGCAATGCCGGAGCTAGCCAAACGAGGGAGGCAGGTCGAGTACTGTGTAACACGTGCGGTCTTCGGAGGTCTTCAACTTGGACTGGAGGAACTCCTTAGCGTTTCTTGCGGTGTCATAGGGTACCCGGTAAGCAGGGTACTGATAGGGGTGCCCATTGATAAATTTCTCATGGAAATTCCCTTAGAAGGAAACCTCAACATTAACCCTGGAGGGGGATTTCTATTCCCATTCTGTGTTCGAAAGACACATCTACAGAATCTCCCATCCATGATGTGTCAATCGAAGAGGTTAAGACTCTTCAATATTTGGAACCTCCTGAAGTAGACGGAGAAGAAGATTTCATCCAAGAAAAAGATAAACTTTAGGAGACATTTGAATTTTCCAAAGAAGAGCCTATACTGAAATCTCCAATCGAACTGAAAATCTTGCCTTTTGGCCTATGCTATGCCTTTCTAAATGGAGATTTGGAAGCTCCTGTCATCATAAGTGACAAGCTTTCAGATGAGGAAACACTCAAACACATAGCCATGTTAGAGATCATAGGACTGCCTTCGGCTACTCACTCAAAGACCTCAATGGAACCATCCCTGCTCTTAGCACCCGTCACATTCCCACTGACCCCGGAGTACCCCCTCACAATAGCCTTGACGGCGATTGAGTAATGTGATGTGCGAATGAGGTCTTGAAACTTCTTCATGCTAAGATAGTTTATCTAGTTCCTCATAGTGAGTAGGTGAGCCCAGTCCAAGTAGTGCCAAAAAGAGAGGAATGACGATCGTTCAAAATGAAAAGAATGAATTAATTCCTCAACAAACCGTCACGTCGTGGAGTATGTGCATAGACGACCAAAAACTTAACAAGACAACTAGGAATAAACCATTTTCCACCACCCTTCATCGATGAGATGTTAGAGTGGTTTGCAAAACATTCATTCTTTTGTTTCCTTGATGGGTATTTGGGCTATCACCAAATCCCTATCCATCCAGATGATCAATGTATGACCACATTCACATGCCCCTATGGAACATACATATATCAGCGAATGTATTCTGGATCGTGTAATGCACCTGCCTACTTTCAAAGGTGCATGATGTCTATCTTTTCTGACACGATTGAAGAAATCATGGAAGTTTTCATAGATGATTTATCTATCTATGGAAAACTTTTGATCATTCTCTGGAAAATTTAGACAAGGTATTACAAAGATGCCAAGAGAAGGACCTGGTACTCAATTTGGAAAAGGGTCATTTTATGGTTCGTGAAGGCACCAATCTTGGACACTTTGTGTCCGAGAGGGGGATAGAGGTGGATAAAGCAAAAAAAAAGTTATTTAACAACTTAAACATCCAGTTAACATAAGGAGAATCCGCAACTTCCTAGATAAGATGGGATTCTATCGACGATTTATCAAGGATTTCTCAAAAATCGCTAGCCTCTCACCAACCTACTAGCTAAGGATGCTCCCTTTGATTTTGATAAGGAGTGCTGCAAATCCTTTAAAACTCTCAAGAAGGCACTTGTCGCGGCTCCAATCATTCGACCCTTTGACTGGATACTTCCATTTGAAATCATGTGTGATGCCAGCGATTTTCTTGTTGGTGCAATCCTAGGCCAAACCAAAGATAAAAATCATCACGCCATAGCCTATGCTAGCAAGACTCATAGAAGAGCATCTGAATTATGCCACTACAGAAAAAGAGCTTTTGGCAGTAGTCTTTGTTATCGAAAAGTTTAGACCCTATTTTGTTGGAGCCAAGGTCATAATATATACGGACCATATGGCCTTGAAATTTTTGCTCACCAAAAAGGACTCTAAACCTAGGCTAATTCACTGGATTCTCCTACTCCAAGAATTTGATTTGGAAATTAAGGATAATAATGGAGTGGAAAATTGCATCGTTGATCATCTCTTATGTATGGAAGTCACACAAACCATGGATGTACCCATAAATGATTTCCCTACGTGATGACATGTTGCTTAAGGTTACTGACTATCACCTTTGGTATGCTGACATCGTGAACTTCATGATCACGAGTACGCACCACCAGGGGAAAACAAAAAATAAGCTCATTTATGAGAGTCATAGACACCTATGGGATGAACCATATCTCTATCGAGTATGTGCAGATGTCCTTCTTAGAAGGTGTGTCCCCACAATCGAAGGCACCAAAATTTTTGAAAAATTTCATGTTGGCACCTATGGAGGCAATTATGGTGTATATCGTACTCAAGCAAAGATCCGGCAAAGCGGATTCTATTAGCCTTCTATGTATGAAGATACTAAGGTTCATTCGCCGATGTTGGAAATGCCAGAAGCATGGAGAAATCACTGCTCGCAATGCTATGCCCCTCACATATGATAACCAAGTAAAATTATACGATGTGCGGGGTATTGACTTTATGGGATATTTTCCAAAGTCCTATGATTGCGAGTATATTCTGGTGACCATCAATTATGTATCAAAGTGGGTAGAGGCATTGCCTCGCAGAAATGCCAATTCCAAGCAAGCTAGGAAAATGTTCCATGAGATCACTGTCCCACGCTTTGGCACTCCACAAATGGTTATAAGTGGGGAGGGTCTTATTTCATTGATAAGAACTTCTAGAACCTTCTAAGGGAGCTTTGGGTCTAGCATAACATTGCCACTCCATACCCTCCACAAAGAAGCGGTCAAGTAGAAACATCTAATAAGCAAATCAAAAATATTCTGCAAAAGACCGTCTTGGAAATAGGAACGGGTTGGAAGCATAGCTACCAATGTTGTAGGATCGAAGTGCACGTGAAAATCTATCAGAGGGGGGTGAATGGTAGATTTAAACTTTTTAAGCGGAAGCAACGAAAACCCCTCAGCGGAAAATCAATCTGTTAAGAAACCATGTGCGCAATTGATCTAAACGTGTTAAACCATGACAAAAGTGGTAGATATTATAGAAAATCAAGTAGCTAAGACACGACAACAAGAATCTCGAAAAACCGCCGAGAAAAACTCAAGTTATGTTCGAAAGATCGATCAAAGGTCTCTACCCGAGTAAAAGTACATCTGCAACACTACAAAGAAACTCGTGTAGATCAGAAACCACAAATCCAATGATAGTGAAATTTTTACAGATGATAGATAATCAAGTTTTGAAAAAAAACTGAAAATAATCATGTCAATTGGATCTGTAAAACTTGACTTATGACAAAAACACTGAAGAACCATAATGTTGTGCAAAAACTCGACGAGAAAAACTTGTCTGAAACAAGTCAGACAAACAAGGCATGAAAGCTCCTCTAAAACTACGATTTTTATTCAATAGATCACAAGAGGAACAGTCCAAAGTCATCTTACCATGAGCTATGGCCTCCTTTGTTTTTATAACCAGCTCTAAGGCCAACCAAATCCTAACTAGGACTCTAATCGTACTCAGTTTTAACCAAAACTTTCCATAACTGCTCAAGACTCTTCTATACATAGATAGAAGCAATCTTAAGACTTCCAAACACCTTAGGAATGTATCTCACATTCCCAAAACAACTAGACTTCGTGACCCACACAAAATCTAACCAAAACAAACTTGAAACTTTCCATAAACAAACCATAACCACCTCAGCCGCAGCCTGAGGCATAATCCAGCCGGCTGGACCTTTTCGACCAATTCTTTACATCCACTTTTTTGCATCACGCCTTGGAACCATGTTTCCACATCCATGCGCTCCTTGCACACGTGCAAACACCTTCCAACAACATCCACGATACCTTCATATGCATTGTTCTTAACCCAAACATGTTGCATGACCTGCTGATCAACCCAACCATAATTCCTCGTGAACTTGGTTGTTGAACCTCATCTTCTCCCTAAGACTAGTTCAATGGATCCTGTCACCAGCCATGTCTTGACCTCAAGCAACACCTGCACATGAATAAACAACAGATCTTTTCGAGCACAAGTCCTTGACTTGACTCTCGTTAGTTAAAACCACAACACGTTATGTGAGCACCTCACATAAGCATGCTGCAAATATAGCAAAACATTAACCACCGTAAACAGCCATAACACTTCAAAAACTTAGTAAAATAATAGTAAGCAAACTACCCATAAGTGTAAAGCAAGTTTGAAACATTGCAACTTAAAAGCAAAACCACTGCGATCTTGTACCGGACCTTGCCAAAGCTAACCAGACCTTGCGCTGGACTTCACCAAAGCTAGCCGGACCTAGCCAAAGTTTGTCGGACCTCATGTCGGACCTATCCGGAGCTACCTAAAATAAGTCGGACCTATCGTGGGACCTTGCCGGAGCTACCCAAAACAAGTCAGACCTTACCAGAGCTACCCAAAACAAGTCGGACCTATTGTCGAAGCTACCCAAAGCATGTCGAACCCATTGTCGAACCTGGTCAAAGCTCAGACCTAGAGTCGGAACTCTATGAGAAGAGTGTTTTGGCAATATTCAAAACCTTTATCGTAATAGCCAATGTATATAGCACACATAGGTCTCACAATCTCCCCCTTGATGAATGCATTGGCAACACCACTTAAAATTCGAACATTGGCATATTCACATGAAAAGTTTTGAAAACAATTTTATCCCCCTTTGAAAATCAAATGAGAATGAAGAAATTTCAAAAAAATATTTCTCCCCTATGCACATTTCTCCCCCTTTGACAATGTATTCAGCAAGGTAAAAGAGAAATTTCAATAGTTATGAGCATATTATACCATATACATATAAAACAAAGCTCATCCAAGTCATACTATCAAGTAACTTACACTATAACATCAATGAGATACATAAAGAAGTGTAAGCCATGCTAGAGATCAAGTGAATGGTAGATTACAACTTTTTAGGGTAAGCAACAAAAACCCCTCGGCAGAAAATTGATCTGTTGAAGAAATTGTGTGTGTGACTAATATAAATGTGTTGAACTGTGAAAAAAGTGTTAGATATTATAGAGGATCAAGTCACGAAGACACAACAACAAGAATCACTGAAATCTATCGAGAAAAACTCAAGTTACGATCGAAAGATTGAACAAAGGTCAATCTGTTCTACCCGAGAATAACCAGATCTGCAACACTGCAATGAAACTCGTGTAGATCCAAACCACAAATCCAATGACCATGAAATTTTCACAGATGATAGATAATCAAGTTGTGAATACAACCCAAAAAGAATCACATAGATTGGATCTGTAAAACTCGAGTTATGATAAAACCACCAAAGCAAGGTAGTGTTGTGCAGAAGCTCGATGAGAAAGACTTGACGAAAACAAGTCAGATGAACAAGGAACAAAAGCTCCTTTAGACTACGAATTTTATTGATCAAAAATCAAAAGGAACAGCACCAAAGTCGTGAACCACGAGCTCTGGTCTCCCTTGCTTATATAACCATCCCTTAGGCCAACACAATCCTAACTAGGATTGAAATCCTACTCAGTTTCAACTGAAACTTTCCATATCTGCTCAAGATTCTTCTATACGCAGATAGAAGCAATCTTAAGACTTCCAAAAACTTTAGAAACATATCCCACATTCCTAAAACAACTCAACTTCGTGACCCACACAAAATCCTATCATAACCAACTCAAATCTTTCCATATTTGAGTCAAACCCGACTCAGCCGCAGCCTGAGTCCATAACCTAGTCGGTTGGACCTTTCTGACCAATTTTTTATGTCCACATCTCTTCATCACTCCTCGGAACCATGTAGATACGTCTATGAACTCCTCGCACACATGCAAACACCTTCCAACAACGTCCACGATACCTTCATGTGCATTGTTCTTGATTTAAACATGTTGCGCGACCTCCCGATCAACTCAACCACAATTCCTCCCGAACTTGGTTGTTGAACCTCATCTTCTCCCTAAGACTAGTTCAATGGATCCTGTCACCAGCCATGTCTTTAACTCAAGCAACACCTACACATGAATAAACAACTAATACTTCAAGCCCAAGTCCTCGACTTGACTCACGTTAGTTCTGAAACCACAACACCTTACGTGAGCACCTCACATAAGAATGTTGCAAACCATAGCAAAATGATATCAGCCATAACCACCAACACACACCAAAAACATAGTAAAAGAATATTAAGCAAGATTTCCATAATCTAAAAAAGCATGTTCAAAACATTGAAAAGTAAAAGTAGAACCATTGCAATCTAGCACCGGACCTTGCCAAAGCTAACTGGACCTTGAGACGAAGCGTACCAAGCTAGCAGGACCTAGTGCCGGAGCTTACCAAAGCTTAGTCGGATCTAGCGCCGGAGCTTACCAAGGCTAGTCGGACCTAGCGCCGAAGCTTACCAAAGCTTAGTCGGACCTAGTACTGGAGCTGACCAACGCTAGTCGTACCTAGCCATAGCATGTCAGACCTAACCAAAATAAGTCGGACCTTACGTCGGACCTTGCCGGAGCTACCCAAAACAAGTCAGACCTATTATCGGACGTTGTTGGAGCTCGGACCTAGAGTCGGACCTTGAGGAGAAAGGTGTTTTAGAAGTATTCAAAACTTCAATCAACAAAACCAATGTCTTCAGCACACTTAGGTCTCACAATCTCCCACTTGATGAATGCATTGGCAACACCACTTAAAATCCGAACATTGGCTTATTCACGTGAAAAGTTTTGAACAAAATTCTCCCCCTTTGTAAATCAGAAATAAAATGAGAAGAAAAACTATAATTCTCCCCCTGAGAATAATTGTGCCAGAACACTTGTGAATGTGTGCAATGTGTGATACTATCATGCTTCAAAAGAGAAATTTCAATTGTTATGAGCATATTATATACATATAAAACAAAGCTCATACAAGTCATACTATTAAGTAACTTACGCTATCACATTAATAAAATACAAAAAGTAGTGTAAGCCATGCTAGAGATCAAATGTAATTTTCAATATAAAAAAGTCATGATCTCACAAACTTAACTATTTCAAGACCTCAAAGCATGACACATGTTGCTGCAATTTTATTTTCTTTTAAGCACAAATTTTGATCATATGACATTTGCAAGAGATTATATGCCGCATCTCTCTTATTCTAACCAACCAAGCCAAGCCTATGTCATTTGACAGTAAGAAGCTTAAGGACATGGTTTTAGTCATACACAACTTCTTCTAAGTTCATATCTAAGTGCAATGATAAGCCATCTCAAAAGAAGAAGTGCGATGCATGCATATTCTCTTGATATTTTATCATTTTTTATTTGATCATAAAAGCTCAACATGTGAGTTGATTACTTGATTAATTATTCATTACTAAAAGCACTTGTGAGCATGCAACAAGTTCAAAACAGCAAGAAAGTTCAGTCATGACCTGATTTAGTGTAAGTAATTATTCCAATTACTAGTCATGGCAAAAACTACAAAATGTATAACATGAGTAATGTAGTAAGAACTTTCAGCATGTAAAAGGAATCACAAAGTCATATATGTATGAAATACTATGCTCATATTATTTTAAATTCATATTCACAAATAGACTTCCCAAGTTAACTCCTGTTCAATTTAAGACATGAGGATGCATAACCCCTATTTCACTACGAATGAAACAAAAACGAGTGAAATTCAAAGGACTTGTGAAAATATCAGCCAATTATTGATAGGTATCTACATGATGAAGCACAATGTTTCCCTTTTCAACATTATCACAGAGAAAGTGATACCTAATGTCAATGTGCTTTGTTCTTGAATGTTGCATGGGGTTTTTAGCAATGCAAATGGCACTGGTGTTATCACAAAACAGTGGAACACTATTTAGATCAGCCCCATAGTCCTTAAGAGTTTGAATAATCCAAAGAATTTATGAGCAAGCGCTAGCAGCAGCTACATATTCAGATTCGACTGTGGATTGCAACTGAGTTTTGTTTTCTAGAGGACCAAGCAACAAGGGAATTACCAAGAAATGACAAGCACCAGAAGTACTTTTCCTACCAATCCTACAACCCCCAAAATCAGCATCCGGAAAAGCTTTCAAAGTAACAGTTAAGGAAGAAGGAAGAAAAATGCCAAATTCTTGAGTTCCATGTGAGTACCTGAGAATTTTTCTGACGGCTTGACAATGTGAAGCATGTGGGGAAGCTTGTAATCGTACAAAAAGATATGCACTGAATTGTATGTCTGATCTTGATGTCGTGAGGTACAAAAGTGATCCGATCATGCTTCTATATTCTTTTTGATCCACGGGTTCACCATCTTCATCAAGTTCAAGTGTCAAATTTGTACCCACTGGTGTCCAAAGAGGCTTGCTTTTGTCCATGTTGAAGTGCTTGAGAAGGTCTCTTGCATACTTCGTTTGATGAACAAAGGTACTGTTGGTACCCTACTTATCGGGTACCCTATGATACCGCAAGAAGTGCAAGAGAGTTCCACCCGTCAGAGTCGAAGGCTTCCTCAGGCCCCACATGTCACACGATACTGGACCCGCCTCCCTCATGTGGGTAGCTCCGGGATTGCCACGTGTAGTGTAAGACCAGAGTTGAACTCCCAACATAGGGAAGCTCCGCAGTTGACATGTGTATAATGACCCTAGACTTAACCCCCAGTAGAGGGGAGCTTCGATGCCGCCACGTGTATAGCAGCTCCGGACCTATCTCCCCACGTGGGGAAGCTCTGGAGCTGCCATTTGTGGATCCCCCAGACCTTACACCAACAGGGATATTGGTGGATCTCCAACAACACGGACGTTCAAGGGACAGTTAAAGCGACAGTTACAAGACCTGATTATGTGTCATTAATACTATATTAATGACACATCATCAGTGGGTTGTTAATAGGGGTAACGCTGCCATTAAGACACGTTATCACTCTATTAACCACACTTAATACTCGTAGACCATGTATTAGTCTATTGAATATGCCGGGGCCAGATGTCGGGTCAGGCAAGAGTTGTAACGACAACTCCTTATACTATAAAAGGAATGCGCCGCACGGTACATGGATATGGAAGCTCATGCGCACACAAGCATCAGCAAATCCTCAATACAACAACACATACTCCGTGGAGTAGGGTATTACGCTCAGGCGGCCCGAACCACATAAATCACCTATGTCACCTTCTTGTTTGAGATCTCTGCACCCCCAAACCTATACAAGAACCTCCACGGGCTACAATTTAGTAGTACCGGGGGAAGTGTCATCCTAACACTTTGACACCTGGCGCGCCAGGTAGTGGCAGCGCCTGAGATCACAAGATGGTGTACTCTGTCGCAGGATCATCCAACGGCAACAATGTTGGGGATCCTGTTGGAGTGAATACTTCCAACATGCAGCAACCAGCAGGCGCCGTTTACCCAGCAGGCATCACATCACCACCACCACCATCTGCTTCGGCGAACAATGCTGGACAGCAGGATGGGGTACTTGTGTCGGTCATTGCATCGGCAAACAACAACCCTGAGAACGCGCTAATTGTTGTGTGAACTCTGTTTGAATGCCCACCAGCGCCCGGAGCACCTCAGGGTGCGATGGAGCCGTGGCACACTGATGTGCAGCATTTGGTTGCAGCCGCAGCTGATGCCATTAGCAACCAAGGTCCTCCCCCTTCAGGGCAGGCACCAGCTCAATGTAGGACTTTGTTTGGAAGACTTGGTCCTCATGTGTCACAGCACTAAAGGCGTGTTGTATCTCAACAGGTGATGTCGCTGCCTTTTGGGGCGCGTTGCACCCACACCATGTCGAGGCTATCAACAAACGATTTGCGGTCAGAGCTTGACCGCCGCCACCGACAACAGGATGGATGCGTCCATATTGAGCGTGCCCACAAGAGGCGAGAAGCTCTGGACAACCCTGCTCTAGTGGGAGTTGGGGGGGGGGGGGGGGGTTGTTCTGCCCTGGCCATGCACTTATGCATGGCCCATTGGCCAAAAAAGTTCTGGCCTCATCTGCCGGAGAAATTCGACGGGACTGTTAACAACGCCAAATTCCTTTAGATCTATTCCACAGCTATAATTGTAGCAGGAGGCAATGAGGCTGTGATGGCCAACTACTTCCATGTGGCTCTGACTGGGACCGCTAGGTTCTGGTTTATGAGTCTTCCACCCGACTCCATCGATAGTTGGGCGGAACTATGCCAACAGTTCACTGCCAACTTCGGTAGTTCTTACACTCGGCCTGGCACTGAACTGGACTTGTTTGCTGTGAAGCAAACAACGGGGGAATTGATGCGGTCCTTTATCCAGCAGTTTTTTCAGGTACCCAATACCATTCCCTCTATCTCGAATGCTTCTATTATTGTTGCATTCAGATAGGGCATCCGAGACAAGAAAATGCTGGAAAAGCTATCGACGAAGGAAGTCACCAGTGTTACAGAGTGGTTCAGTCTGGCTGACAAGTGCGCTCAGACCGCAGAGGGTCGGGAAATGCACTCAAAGCCAGCTCCGGAGGTTAACAAAAAACCTTCTAAAGCTGAAGTTGCTATCTCTGGTGGTGGCAAAAAGAAGAAGAAGTCCAACGGCAAGAAGAAGTCGACGACTGGTGCATCTGCTGCAGCTCCGGGTGGCCGGGGGCCACACCCCGAAAAACTACCTCGACCTTCATCAGAGGACGGCAACAGCTCCAAAATGTGGTGTCCGATCTGCAAGAAAGACATGCACAGTCTGGAGGAATGTCGGGAGGTCCAGAACCTTGTCGAGCATTATAACAAGCGCCGAGAAGAAGCTCCTTACTGTCAACGGGAAGGAAAATAGAAAGTAGATGAAGCTCCGGCTGAGCCGGAGCTAGGCTTTCAGGATCCCAAGAAGGTCTTGAAGGTTGTCTACAACACAATAGACGATGATTTTGACAACTCTGACAACGAGCATCGGAATACCCTAAACACCATTTATGGTGTTTCCTGGGACATCACTATTCGCCGCGTACTCAAGACAATGCGGCGGGACATGGCAGCTGCAGCTCCGACCACCAAGGCGGAACCTCATCGGAAGTGGATGGGCACTCCCATCACCTTCGATGCTACAGACTGCCCCCAGAACATGATCGGAGCTGGCCAATTACCGTTGATGGTATCACCTACCATCAATAATGTCCAACTCTACCATGTTTTAGTGGACAGAGGAGCAGGGCTAAACCTTTTAAGCTATGAAGCCTTCATCAAGCTCCAGCTCTGTGCCTCGGACCATCACCCCTCACGACCTTTCTCTGCGGTAGGTCCAGGGTCCATTAGCCATCTTGGATCCATTACACTCCCGGGGACCTTCGAAACTCGGGAGAAGTATAGGACTGAGAAGCTGGTCTTCGACGTTGCGCAAATCAGCTTACCATTCAACGCCATTCTGGGCAGGCCTGCCTTGTACAGGTTCATGGACGCAACTCACTACGGCTACCTGGTGTTGAAAATGCCAACACTCTCCAGTGTTCTCTGCATCCACAAGGACCGTACTGCAGGAGTCACTGCACTGGAAGAACTCCACATGCATGCAACAGCACAGGAGGAATCATCCGACAAAGAGCAAGCTGCTCTACCTCAAAGCACTCGTCATCGAGGCTCAACTTCTGCACCACGTGTGCAACCAAGCGGCAACACCTACATTCCCGTCAAAGTCATCCAAATCGGTTCTGATGCTGCTCAGACCACCCGTATATAGGGAGGCCTGAACAACATATAGGAACTCGCGCTCATCACTTTCCTCTGGGCGAATGTTGTCGTGTTTGACTGGCAACCGTCACAAATGCCTGGGATCCCTAGGGAGGTGATTGAGCACAATCTGAAGATTTACCCCGACGTACGGTCTGTACACCAGAAGCCTTAGAAATAATCAGTCGAGCGGCAAAGCTTCATCCGACAGGAGATCAAGAGGTTGCTTGAAACTGGTTTCATCCGAGAGGTTTTTCATCCAAAATGGCTGGCAAACCCAGTTGTTGTACCCAAGGCCGGCGGGAAGCTTCAGATGTGTATCGACTACACTACACTAAATAAGGCATGTCCAAAAGATCCATTGCCACTACCTAGGATAGATTATAAAGTGGACTCCACCTCCGGGTGTGAGCTATTGTGTTTCCTAGATGCATACTCTGGATACCACCAAATCCAAATGTCTAGGGAAGATGAAGAGCATACCACATTCATAACAGTAGATGGACTGTATTGTTATACTGCCATTCCCTTTGGTCTTAAAAATCCTGCATCAACTTTTGTGCGAGCTATGTACAAAACTTTCGGAGAACTCATTAGAGACTTGGTGGAGGTGTACGTCGATGACATCGTTGTAAAGATCAAGAACAAGGAGTCACTCCTTTACAACTTGCAAGTTGTCTTCGACAAGCTGCGTACCACACACACCAAGCTGAACCCGGACAAGTGTGTTTTCGGGGTTAGCTCCGGGAAACTCCTCGGTTTCTTGGTGACCCACCGAGGAATTGAGGCAAATCCAGCGAAGATCAAGGCCATAGAAGATATGCGGCCTCCAGCCCGCATCAAAGACGTCCAAAAGTTAACTGGATGTCTAGCTGCGCTCAACCGGTTTATTTTAAGACTGCAGAGCGAGCACTTCCCTTCTTCAAGCTATTGAGGAAGTCCGGGCCATTCCATTGGTCCAAAGATGCAGAAAAAGCATTCCAAAAGCTTAAGCAGCTCCTCACCATCCTACCAATCTTGGTAGCTCTGATCCCCGGTGAGCCTTTACTGCTTTACATTTCTGCAACTACGAAAGTTGTAAGTATGGTCCTGGTCGCAGAAAGATCGGAACCACATTAAGATCAGGAGCTTAGACCCCTCCGAGAGGGTCCGGAACTACCTGAAGGTGAGTCTGGGCTCCAGCCCCCAGTCATGGAACCTCAAGGCAGAATGTTAGGGGATCAACCTCTCTCGCTAGAGGGGGTTCACCTGACTGACCAAGACGATTCGGACCCTTCCAGAAAGGTCTGGGTCGAACAAGAATAAGTTTTGGACCCTTCTGCAAGGGTCCGGAAAGCTCAACAAGAAGGTCCAGACCCCTCCGGGAGGGTCCGAATCGATGGAGAGGAAGCCCCGGGCCCCTCGAAGAGGGTCCGGACCGTCCAACGCCCGGTGTACTTCATCAGTGAAGTACTCCACGATGCCAAGACTCGATACCTCGAGGTGCATAAGCTTCTTTACGCAGTCCTTATTGCCTCAAGGAAGCTTCGTCATTATTTCCAAGCCCACAAGATATCAGTGGTAACTTCTTATCCACTGTGTGCTATATTGCATAACACTAATTCTACTGGGAACATCGCCAAGTGGGCAGCGGAGCTGGCACAATTCGATCTCGAATTCTTGCCACGACAAGCAATCAAGAGTCAGGCTTTGGCTGACTTCGTTGTGGAGTGGACTTCTTCTCCATCAAATCTTGGGGGCCCTAGTGAGCAGAAGCCGGAACCTCGGGTTCCTATCTTCACCGAGACCCACTAGACTCTTTACTTCGACGGTTTCATTCAGAAGCAGGGGGCCAGAGCTGGAATCCTTCTCCTCGCTCCAACTGGGAGAAGGTCAAATACATGGTTCAACTTGACTTCAAGGCGACCAAAAACATGGCAGAGTATGAAGCTCTCAACTACGGGCTTAAGGTGGCACTATCCTATGGTGTCATGCAGCTATTGGTGAAGGGTGACTCATAGCTCATCATAAAACAAATCAAAGGTGAATGCTGCTGCAACAACCCCCAACTGGCCGCGTATCTCCTTAAAGTCCAGAGGCTCCAGAAGGACTTTGAAGTCCTGGATCTCTGCCATGTCTAGCGCTTACACAATGCTGAAGCCGACGAACTCTCGACAAAGGCTTCCACCGGAGCTCTGGCTCCCGACGGAATCTTCATCCGAAGGTTATCAAGACCAACAGCTCAGCTGCCGAGCTGGGCGAAGGGGGCGAGACCAGCACCTCGAAGCTAGTAGTCTCGATGGCCCTGTTACCATGGTGTCCACCAAGTGTCATTGGTGCTGTCGGAAGCTCCGAGCAACCCAGCACGCAAGACTCAGAAGCTCAAGTTAGCTCCGACGCATGGATCTCAGAGATCTGAAACTACTTTAAAGACAAAATCCTTCTTGAAGACAGTGTATCCGCTGACTGAATCGTCAGATTGGCTAAAAGATACACGCTGGTAGAAGGGGATCTCTACTGGTGCGGTGCCAATAGCGTCCTAATGCGATGCATTGCAAGGGAAGAAGGTCGCGAGCTCATCATGGAAATCCAAGGAGGCGAGTGTGGGAATCATGCGTCCTCCCGCACGATGGTTGGTAAAGCCTTTCGACATGGCTTCTACTGGCCTACAACACTCCAGGACGCAGTGGAGTTGGTGAAAAATGTGAAGCGTGTCAGTTCCATGCAAAAGAAATTCATACTCTGGCTCAATCACTGCAAATGATACCTCCTCCATGGTCAATCGCTGTGTGGGGTATGGACATCTGGGGACCATTCAAAAAGCCGTCGGAGGTTACAGGTTCCTGTATGTCGCCATTGACAAGTTCACCAAATGGTCGGAAGGTACTCCAGTTGTGACAATCAACAAGCAATCAGCAATCAAGTTCTTGAAGTCCATAATATGCAGATTTGGAGTTCCAAACAAAGTCATAACTGACAATGGAACCTAATTTACAAGTGGTGCATTCCAAGAATATTGCGAAGATCTCGGCATTCAACAGTCTTCTACGCATCAGTAGCTCACCCAGCAAGCAATGGTCAAGCTGAGAGAGCAAATGCATAAATTCAAAAAGGACTCAAGACGCGTACATATGAACTCTTAAAAAAGCACAGAGCCAACTGGATTGAAGAGCTTCCGTCCACACTGTTGGCGAACAGGACAACACCTAACCGGTCAACTGGGGAAACACCCTTATTCTTGGTGTACGGATCTAAAGCAGTCCTTCCTCCAGAGATCACCATGGGGTCGCTACGGGTCTGGACCTTCGATGAAGCCGCGCAGGACCTGCTCCGGTGTGAAGACCTTGACCTCGTCGATGAGAGAAGGTGCCAAGCAGCTGTTCGGAATGCATGCTATCGCCAAGCGCTCCGACGCTATCATCAAAAGCATGTGCAACCGACAGCTCGAATAAGGCGATATGGTGCTGTGAAAAATACTAACTCGCGAAGGAATGAATAAACTTTCCCCCAGCTGGGAAGGTCCCTTCCGAGTGATCAAAGTATCCTGTCCCGGATGCGTTCGCTTGGCAACTGAGGATGGGACTCTGCTTTTTAATCCTTGGAACATCGAGAGCCTCCGTAAGTTTTATACATAGAATCACAGAGGTGAGTCTGTAATTACACAAAATGTATGTTATAGAGTCAATATACAGAATCGGGTAAGGTCCTCCGGGGGAGCATCCGGACCCCTCTGGGAGGATTCGGGAAGTTCAAGTAACGTTGATACAGTCACAGCACTAAAAGTGTAACTACCTGCCCTGGGCTAGTACAAGATGTATAACGCACTTAGCATGGTCCTGTACCCTAAGTGTGTCCTTGTATCCCCTGTAATCCGGACCTATAATGAAAGACATTGTTGTGTGAAAACAGACTCCACGTGCATTTATTATTGTACAAGGCTCGGTATTTCGAATTATTATTTTTATCCTCCTTGTCTATAATGAAGTTGTGCAATTCTTTTTAAGTTTTAGTCCAAGTTATTCATATGTGTCACAAGTTATATTGATGGTCTCTTGTATCTTAACATTGCTGCATAGTCTACTTGCCTGAACGCCAAGCCAGCATAGGTCCGGAGTGTGCTATCGACTTATCCTGGTCCTGCACCCTAAGTACGCCACTCTACCTACACCCCGCCAGGCCTCAGTAGGGTGAGTACTAAAAAAAGCATGCGGATCTAAAAAGATTACATCAATATGCTTGTTATCATATCAAGTTCTTTCAGATGTAAAACTCAAATAAGAACGATAAGTCACAAAAAATTCACAGATAAGAGGACAAATTTTACTCTTTTCTTGTCTCTAATGTGCAGGAAAAACAAAAAACTCATAGCGATGGTGGACAACGCCGGAGCTACTAAGCTCCGACAACTCCCAAGGGGGCCTGCCATCGACATTTTATATAATGACAGAAAGAGATGTCGGAACTATTAAGCTCTGACACCCCCAGGGGCCCGCCGTCGATGATTTGCGCGTTAACATTGGGCGCTACCGGACCTATCAAGCTCCGATAACTCTCACGGGGCCCACCGTTGTTGTGGTATATGTTGATGGTAGGTGCCGTCAGATCTATCAAGCTTCAACAACCCTAGGAGGGCCGCTATCGACGTGGCAAAGGGTATCGGAGATAAATACTTCAGACCTAAAAACTACAAGTTCACAATTGAATTGGTACATGTCATCAAGTCATCAACAATTGAATTGTCAAGTCATCAACATACTGGTAAAACCTATTGGTACATGTTCACAATTGAATTGTGCACATATACCAGGGGGCCAACAAAACAAAGTACAGTATAATGAAGACAAAGATAAAGTGGAATCCATGGCAGAAAGAGTGGATTCCATTCATTCAAAGTACTGGATTACAAAATCAGGGATATAGCAAAAGGCAAAAGGAAAAGACCTAACTATGGAGGATCTAAGTCCTGCGGAAGAATGAGGCGACCTTCTTGGCAACTTCTTGAACGCTGGCATTGGCGGCGTTCTCCTCTTTAGCAACGGGACCATTGAGCACCGGATCCAGGGAGAATCGGGGATCTCACCTCACGTAACATGACAACACATATTATGCGACGTTCGTAGCCAAAGATTTCCCCTCTGTCTCCAGATGGTCCACAATGATGTCACCCATCGTGTCAAGTTTGCCGCCAGCAGCATTGAGAGCCACCAGCACTCGGTCCAAGTCCAGCTTTGGATTGTCCGGACGTACAAGACTAAAGCCTAGTGGTGTCAATGCGCCATTGGCTCGCCCCAAGAAGTCCCATACTTGAATGGATTCAGTCTCTCTTAAACTCCGCAGCTCCTCTAGTGACCTCCGGGCGACCCCAAGCTCCGAACCTTCTCGAGCGAGGCGCTCGACCACTTTGGCATGTTGCTGCATATTCTCAGCAACTTGCTTTTCGCGATCAGCTATCTCCGTCTCCTGGAGGTGGATACGGTTCCGCCGTTCGGCCAGGTCCTTCTCCCTGCCCCTTACCTTCCCTTCTCTGACAGCGACATTAGCTTCTCTTTTTGAGAGCTCCTGCCCCAGTTTCATGTACTTCTCAATTTCTTCCTCGCTCCACAGCTCAATATTCTTAGAGCAATCCGCCAAATTTTTCTCTCCCAGAGCCAACTTCTGGGCGAGCTCCTCCTCTCTTTTCAAAGCATCCTCCTGCCATTCCAGGAGCTTTTCTTCCCTCACCTCAAGGTCAGCTCGACGCTTCAGGAGAGCCTAATTTAATTCATTGAGGTTGTCATGGTGCTCGTCAGCAGCATCACTTCTTTCCTTGGCTTTCTCAAGGATCTCTCGAGAATTAGCATCGAGAGCCCTAATGGCGGTCTCCTTCTCCTTCAGTAGTTTGCCCTAGTACTCCATCTGGGTCGTCTCCCTTTTTACCCACTCCTTCTGATCAGCAAGCCTTGTCTGAGCAAGCTTGGCCTCGAAATGGAGTCTGTTACGCCAACGCCTCAGAGTGTGGCGCTCCTCATCAAGGACCTTGCTCTCGTGATCGAAGGAAATCTGAACTTGTCGGAGGCTCAAGCAGGCATTGTCTATGGACAACGCCAAGGGGATGGGCTCTGGACCTGTCGGGGTCATCTCTGCTGGTTCCAAAGGGTTCTCCATAAGAAAAATAGGATCTCACTCTACAAGTGTGGTTCCCTGAGCTTCTGCGGCACTAGGGCCACCTACTGGGAGCTCCTCGACAGCCATTGAAGAAGATCCCATTGCAGGAACTTCTACCTCCGTAGCTGAAGTCGAAGGTCCTGCTTCTGGGGCTTCAGCTGCTGGCTCCGTGGGTAGAGATCCCGCCACCGCCTCTTCATGGTGTTTTGGTTCCAGCATGGACACCTCTGGAGCAATTACCTCCGGGGAAATTGTTGGAGCTTCACCCGAAGCCACTTCCACCACTGGCTTAGGCGTCGGTACACCAACCACTTCCGGTTTAGCTGTCGGAGCTTCAAGCATCTCCGGCTCGGCAAAAGGACCCTCAACAATTTCTGGCTCAAGGGCTGGAGTTTCAACTATCTCCAGCTCAGTGGTCGGAGCTTCGATCATCTCCGGCTCAGCGGCCAGGGCTTCAACGACTTCTTGCTCAAGGGCCGGAGCTTCTGGTGCACTGTCCCCGCAACAACCTCTGGCGCATGGACAGGAGTCTCGATTACCTCTGGCTCAAACGTGGATCTACCGACACCTCCGACGCCTGCACCAGAGTTTCAGCCTCTGGCGCTGTTGCTGGTGGTGCATCTTCAACAACTTCTCCCCTGTGGTCCGGCGCTACCACGAGAGCTTCTGGCGTTTCTTCTAGATCCATGTCCACGACAGCTAGCGCCAGAGCTACCGTGTCTTCTGCCACCACTTGAGGAGGAGGCTCAGTGGTCGAAGCCGGAGCTTCAACATGCGTAGCCACAGTCGCTGCAACAGATGTCGAAGTTTTGGACTCCTTTCTCGACACCCTTGAAATAAAGGGACGAGAAGATTAAAAACATAAAACAAGGTTAGCATTTCAAGGCAAGTACACAATGCTTACCTTGGAATGCTACCTCCCCAGTCACTGCGGAACCTCTTTTTCTGAGGCCTGGAGTCAGAGCCCACCAAGTTTGGGGACAAAATCCCCAGCTATTTATACTCCAAAAATGATTTTAGTCATTAGGTGACAGCCCACGTCGGACAAGTCTGACATAACCTCGGACATGTCCGACCTGCTTACATCAGAGACAGTATGGCTAACCACTTTGATTTGAATCTGCGCGCAAAATCCTTGTCGGACAAGTTCGAGTAAACTCGGACATGTCTAACAAGCAAGGAGAGACTTTTCAACTCAGACTAATCTGAGGCACTAAGTCAGAAAAGTCTACCTCGGACATGTCTGAATTAGAACAAAGACGACTCGGACTTGTTTGAACACCCATCTCGGACATTTCGAGTTTCAGAAACTTAGAAATTTTTTCTAAGTCATGTACCTCAAACATGTTTGACCCACTCCGGACATGTCTGAATTAGAGCAGAGAGGTTTTGGACATGCTGACATATAGATTTGGACATGTCTGAATTCCACCAGAGAGGTTTCAGACTTGTCCGTCCCAAGGCGTCGGACAAGTCTGACCCTGACACATAGGGTTTTCCTAAAACCTACCCAAGAGGTTGAGCTACCATTTGACTCACTAAGTTTCCACGTGTCGTGTCCCTCTAAATAATACGAAATTTCCTATGATTCAAGGAGAAATAAAAAACTTATTTCTATTCCACTTTCCACGCCTCTTCTCCTTTTTCGTGAATTTCACTCTGTACTAAATTTTCTACATGAACTCAACCAAATTCATTAGATCTTTAATTGTTTGTCATTAATCAACCAAAACCCACAAGGGACCTAGATGTACTTTCAATCTCCCCCTTTTTGGTGATTGATGACAACCAATTAAAGCTTCCAACAATTAAATAAAAATTTTGTTTTTGAGTATCCAGGGTCTTTGAGCTTTCAATTAAGACCGATTTAAATGAGCACATATATTTTTAATACTCTTGGGGTGCCGACATGCATTTTGTGTGAATGACATTGTGATGCATTATATGAAAGCAAGTGAATAAGCATTGATGACGTGAATCAAACTAAAGCATGTGAAACAAATCGAAGCATTCATAACATGATCTAGCACAAACATCACAAGCCTCATAAGTTGAATGACAAGCTAAAAATGTTTACACAAACACCACGAAATAGATAAGTACATGTCCATGTCCATAGCTAAAATATTTCTCCCCCTTTTGCATCAAGGCACCAAAAAGAAGAAAAGCTAAGAGAGCCCTATTATCTACTTGTTGTCGCTCTCTTCAGAATTGACACTCTCTTGTTCCTCTTCATACTCGATTTCTTCATCATCTTCATCATCACCAGAATGAGCAGCTGCAGGTGCACTAGAAGTAGCACCTATCCCTAAGAAGAAGGCAAGCTCTGACACAGACAACTCGGAAAATTCTGCGGGCTCTTCATTCTCGCTGTCATCTACCACTGGGGGCACTAAAGCTGCTCTCTAATAGATGTGAGGTCCCTCTTAGTATGCTTCGCTAACTTATGAATTGATATCTGAGTGGAGTGCCACACCGAGAACATAGCTTTGAGAATCTTTAATAGTCCCAAAGAACAAGAGAGATGTTGTGGAGCAGGAGGAGGAGGCTGAGCTGAGCGCCTCCTTGGCGATCTGGGCTGAGACGGTGCCGAAGGAGCTCTCACAGGACAATGAAGATTTGAAGGCTTCCGGGGCACTAGAGGCTTGTGCACCACATCCTTCACAAATTTCATGCCAGAATGTCTCAATAAGCTTCATGATGTATGGGCATAGCAACAAGACCTCGCGAGAGTCTCAGAAGTGATGTAAATCTCTTCATATATGTAGTCAAATGCATTAAACTCCTGTTGGATGGCAAGGAGTTTGATGACATTGCGGCTGTTGTGATTAATACGGTTGGCATCACCTTCTTTAGGGGCTATCGTCTTTCATATGAGTCGATTAAGCACCGCATGGAAGGGTCATAGCCCGTGGATGTGAGGAGGTTGAGAAGGGTACCCCTCTAAGTAGAAGTCCAACGTCTCATCTGTAGTCACAAGAGACTCCTCACGGATCTTTAATGGATGCCTCAAACAGTGCCCCATACCCAAGATGGTAGCAAAATCTTCATAACTGATAGAGTATTTTTCACCATTGGTCATCCAAGTGAAATCACGCTTGTCTGTCCAATAGAATATGGTGGCATAGAACTGAAGAATGACTTCAACATTCCATGGGTATTGCAGCCCCATGATGTCCTTTACCCCATGGAACTCACAAGCATCATTGACCTCAGAAAATAAGACATCTCTATTTTGTTGTACTGCCTCCCGGACAATCCATTGCATATCAATCACCGGATTGTCTTTGTTGTGAGCACAGACTGATAGTAATCAATGTGAATGTAGCTCTAAAAGCAAGAGTCTTTCCCAACCCTAAGAATATCATAGCACTTCACATCTCTCTGAAGCTGAGTATCTCGAAGCTTCCTTCTGTAGTTGATCCTGTCTGCCAGACGATGAGGGTCGCCTACTGATGAGTGCACTACAAAGGGTCCAATCTCAACATCCTCTTGAGCATCTTGAGCACAACCACTAGAGCCTCATGATACAACAATGGCCCTCTGAGCGGAGTTGGCACGACGAGCGATCTGCTTGACTCTCTTCGGAGCCTGAGTTGAGGCTTCGCTGTCGGCAGCTTGCCTGCCTCTTTTGCACCTTGATTTTCGCGAGCTATGGATAGAGAGAGACATAAAGGATAGGTAAAAGACAAAGCAAGAGGGATAGAACCATTGACATATAGTTTGTATAGAAGTTAAGAGGTTAATTCTATACAGGATCAGACTTGTCTGACTCAAGGGTCGGACATGTCTGATTGAGTCAGACATGTCTGACTTTTGAGTCAGACTTCTCCGACACACTCCGTCGGACTTGTTTGATACAGATGTCAGAAATATCCGACCTGTACAGTTCTAACCCTAACGTTTATCTAAACTACAGAAATCAATTTATCTACCAACAATATTCTACCACAAGTTGTTAATCATGCTAGCAAGCAATTTCATTAACCAGAATTCACCAACTTGTCACATGATCCGAAAGAATCAAGGAAAGAATGGAGAATAGAGGAGAGCAAAAAAGATCGAATGGGTTGTTGATCTTCAAGTCTTGGAACAGATCGACCTCACGCACTTGTCGCAAGAGACTCAAAATCAATCAAGATTTTGAGAGGGAGGAAGACGAACACGATTGGGAGAGTTGAAGTGAGGGGAGAGAGAGTGAAGAGGAGTTGTCAGCCTCTTTTGGGGGCCTTGTACATCCCAATTCGGACTTGTCCGATGGAAAAGTTGGAAAAGTCTAACAGTCCCCCGAACCACTAACTGACCCACATCGGACTTGTCTGACTCTAGTGACTTTTCCGACTCCCCCTTAATAGTTGCAGTTTGCAACTAGAGATTTGAGGAGAGGTCGACATAATGGACGTGTTTTCACAAAATATCTTTTCAAACATGGTCAGTAAGCAATCAACAACAAAACTATGACCATAATTCACAACTATCCAATAATTTCAAATAGTTTTGTAGAAAATCAAGGGGGATGAGTTTTTTGCAAGCATGCATGAATTTTGAAACAAATACAAGTAACAACCAGATGTGCAAGAATCAAGCCACATTTCAATAATCTAGGATATTGATCTCACACTTAAGTTCACAAAATATTTTCTCATCTAAGGGCTTGGTGAAGATATCGGCCAATTTTTTTCGCTTTTCACATGGGAAATCACTATGTCTCCTTTGATGGAGTGATCTCTCAAGAAGTGGTGGCAGATATCAATGTGCTTGGTTCTTGAATGCTCAACTGGATTGTGGGCTATTTTGATGGCACTCTCACTACAGGAAACACGATCATTTGTGACGGCTGGTTTTATTTACGACGGCCAGCCGTTGCAAATGGCTCAAATTGCGACGGACCGCCTTCGGCCGTCGCAACTAACATGGCCGTCGCGAATAAGGCTTTATTTGTGACGACCGTTGGACTGGCCGTCGCAAATAAGAATTTATTTGCGATGGCCAAGCCTAGGACCGTCGCAAATAACGGAGCCATCGCAAATAAATTCTTATTTGCGACGGCCTGTCCGACGGCCGTCGCAAATAGGCTTTAATTGCGACGGCCGTAAGTTAAGGCCATCGCAATTAAGTCTGCCGTCGCAAATTAGGGCTAATATCGGGACCCTCCAGCCCCGACTCTTCATTCACTTCACTCCACCGCCGCCGCCTGTCACGCCCCCGCCGCCTGCCGCGCCGCTGTCGCCCTGCCGCGCCCCCGCCGCCTGCCGCGCCGCCATCGCCCTGCCGCGCCCCCGACTCCGCCGCTGGCCCGCCACCCCTACGCCCTCATCGGCGGCCCGCCCCCCGCTCCAGGCGCGCCTCCACGCCCCAGCCGCCGCCCACCCCTGGCCCCGCCGCCCCTGCGCCAGCCCCGCCACCGGCTCGTCCCCCGGCTCCGCCGCCCCTGCGCCCCCGGCCCCGCCGCCAAATACAGGTATTTCCTCGCTTCTCCCCCCGCCACCGGTTCTGTCCAGCAAGATTTTTTTAATTACACTTGGGAGTAAGTGCTTTACTATTTTGAATCAAGAATGTGATCTTATTTGCTATGATAAACATATGAGATATATATGCAACCTAAGTTATAGGAGGAGCAGATTAGGAAAAGATGAGAGGCATCATGGAACATTCACGGTGGATAGATTGGGACGGCTCGAAAATAATTTCTATTTTAATTGCAGAGTGGAGCATTATTTGTATAGGAGATAAATATGGTCAAAATAGGTACACAAGTTGCATGGCCGACATATTCGTTTTCTATCTACCCCACAGGACCTTTTATTTCTTCACACATAGACATATGCTCGATTATTAATTTTGTTGCCTGTCTGTTCATGGATTAGCCATTAGACTGCCTGCCTAAGGTGTGCTTGGCCTCAAAGCTTAGGAAAGTAGATACCACTGACATCTTTCCTGCCAATAAGACTTGAAGTCAATCCAACTCATATATAGGTCCCAGCAAGTCACTATCTTTGTTTTTGTTATTTCACCTTGTGCATATAACTTGCAAAGTTAAAAAGATACTGACTCTTACAGAAATGTTATTTTTCACCGTCTATTTAGGCAAACAGTGATGTCCTTTATATTATATTGTTGGCTCTACCGCGCCCCCGCCGGCTAATATGTTTTTTGCCTAATATGTTTTTTAGGCTATCTTTTTGGCTATTAAGTTTTTAGACTATCTTTTTGGCTAATATGTTTTTTGTCTTGCATAATTGGCTAATATGTTTTATATGTTGTCTTGTATTACACTTGTGATTTCACACTTGTCCATTGTGGTTAATATGTTGTTTGTTCAGATTTTGTAGTAAATGCATAATTAGATTTTGTATATACTTTATATGTTTTATATATTTTTTGTCTATAGCTTGGTCTGTCATTCTGAATTTCTATTCTGTTTAGTGTATGTTTGGACTTTAGTGCATTCATATAATGTTTTTGAGTGACTACTTAATATATATATAAATAAAGGGGTTTTGGGCCGGCTCGGACCAACCCGGAAGGGCACGACACGTAATAAGTGTGATCGAGCCGTGTAGACCATTGTAGTGGTACCGTATGCGTCAAGTCGACAGGAAAGCGAACGGGTTGGTAAGGACGTCAATGACCCGCGATTGCGTGGACGGTGGAAATTGATGTGGAATTGTCATCTAAGACAAACTTTCCTCTCACTCTTTCTCTAGTTCTCTCTCTTAAATGACCTGAAATGAAAATGAGCAACGTAACCTATAGCAATGTATTACCCGTTTCGGATCGGCACGTCTCACATGCCATTGGCATGTGACACGTGCAGGTTCGGAATTGTCCCTTTTTGGACAGCCTCGGAGTGACCGAGGGGGCATGGCTTGCGACGAGATGCGGATCTGGATTTGGACGAGATTTCGGTGGTGTAACCCTGTTGTTCTCTGCTGCACCATTTTTGGGCGTGCAGTGGAGAACATCAGGGTTATGCTGCCGAAATTTCGTTCGAATCCGGATCACGCGTCTCGTCATGAGCACGCTCCGCTCGGTCACTCTTGGGTGGGTTTAGGATCTATCTGCCTAGGTTGTAGGGCCGTGACATAACACAACAATACATTAACGACAATTTTTTCGCGTTAAACTGCAGAGTCAAACATGGGTGAAGACCGCAGTTGGATGTATACTGGCTGGAAGAGCAGAACTGGTGGTCACTCCGATGAGTGGTTTATCAAGTTAGATCAATTTTTGGATCGAGCATTTTCGTTGTCAACGGAAGATATGGTGCGGTGCCCATGTACAAAATGCCGGAACACCAAGTTTTTGAGAAGATTGGAGCTTTCGTTTCACTTATGTCGAAACGGTTTCACTCCACATTATGAAGTGTGGACCTTTCACGGCGAGACTAATTCTCGAGTCATAGCCGAAGTGGATGAGGATGATGATATAACAGAGGTTTATAGGATGGATGAGATGCTAGAAGCTCTAGAAGCGGAGGATCCTCTTACAAATGAGGCAGAGAAGTTCTTCGAGGAGCTGAAGAAATCACAAGAGCCGTTGCATGAACACACGGCTGTGACTGTACTTGCTTTCTAGACCAGATTTATGGCAATTAAGTCCAAGTACTTTTTTTCCATCAACTGCTACAAAGATCTCATGAAATTGATCTGCGATATCCTTCCACAACCTCACAAAGTGCCACCAGATATGTATCAGTCAAAGATCAAGATATCTGGTCTCCGTATGAAGTATGAGAAAATCGATGTGTGCCCAGACGACTGCATGCTATTCTGGAAAGAGCACACCAATGAGAAGATGTGCTTGAAATGTGGTAAATCGAGGTATGTCGAAGTTGTTAATGACGATGGCGATAATGTGATGACAGATGTTGCACATAAGCAGCTTCGTTACTTGCCTGTGACACCTCGGTTGAAGCGGATGTTTCTCTCAAAAAGAACCGCAAGACACATGAGATGGCACAAAGAAGGTAAACGTGAGAACAAAGAATTATTGACGCATCCGTCCGACAGTGATGCATGGAAGGCGCTAGACCGTTTCGATCCAGACTTCTCTCGTGATGCGACGAATGTTCGCATCGGATTAGCGACAGACGAATTCTCACCGTTCAGTACGAACGCCACACCACACTCATGTTGGCCTGTCTTTGTCATTCCGTACAACCGCTTTTTGTACGAAGAACGATTTCATGTTTCTTAGCCTCATTGTACCTGGACCTGATCATCCCGGGTCACGTCTCAACGTGATGTTAAAACTGCTGATCGAAGAATTAAAAGTCTTGTGGACAGGAGTCGAAGCGTACGACAGTTACAAGAAGCAGAAATTCAACCTTCGAGCTGCTTATTTGTGGTCTGTCCATGATTTGCCGGCATACGGCATGTTTCCCGGATGGAGCACTCACGGTCGTCTGATGTGTCCGATATGTGCTTCAGACACGGATTGCTTTCGACTAACTCATGGAGGCAAAATATCTTACTTCGATTGTCACAGACGTTGGCTGCCCTCGAATCATATATTTAGGTAGCAGAGGCATGTCTTTCAAAAGAACATTGTTGTCACTAAAGG
The DNA here is from genome assembly GCA_036927565.1 of Tuctoria greenei. Lineage (NCBI taxonomy): Eukaryota > Viridiplantae > Streptophyta > Magnoliopsida > Poales > Poaceae > Tuctoria > Tuctoria greenei. The sequence continues at coordinate 188,164,503 of JAYESD010000004.1, read as the reverse complement.
ACCACCGAAGCGTCTCAACGGGTCAGAAATTTCTGATATGTTGGACAAACTGGTGCCTGATGAAGGTCGTCCTGGATATTTCGTAGGTTATGGAGAGGAACACAATTGGACTCACATATGTGGACTTTGGGAGCTACCATATGTGAAGTCGTTGATTCTAATGCACAACATTGATGTCATGCATCAGAAGCGTAATATGAGCGAAAGTATCATAAGCACTTGCATGGATATGCCTGGCAAAACGAAAGACAATTATAAAGCTAGACTAGATTTGGCAGACATTTGTCACCGTCCAACTCTTGAAATCTCTGAAAGTGGTGGAAAGCCACGTGCTTCTGTCTGTCTTCGATCAAAAGAAAAGAAAGAAGTTATGAAATGGATGAAAACTTTGAAATTCCCAGATGGTTATGCAGCTAGCCTGAAACGAGCCGTAAATGTTAACACAGGAAACCTCACTGGGTTGAAGAGTCATGATTATCACATTATAATGGAAAGACTCCTACCTGTTATGTTTCGAGGCTATCTAGATGATGCGGTGTGGAAGGTTTTAGCCAAGCTCAGCTATTTCTATAGACAGCTTTGTTCTAAAGAAATCAAGATCGGGATGATGGATAAGTTAGAGAAGGAGATACCCATACTTTTATGTAAGATGGAAAAAAAATGTCCACCGGGTTTCTTCAATCCAATGCAACATCTGCTTATACATCTTCCATTCGAAGCTAAAGTTGGCGGTCCTGTGCAATATAGGTGGATGTATCACATTGAAAGAGCGCTATGATATCTGAAACCAATGGTTGGCAACAGGGCAAGGGTGGAAGGGTGCATCGCTGAAGCATATGCTCTTAAGGAAGTAGGATACTTTTCAAGTGTCTACTTTGCGGAAGAAAACAATATCAATACTTCGGTGATGCGGTACAATGTGGATGAAACACCCCCTCCAAGCGACCTTTCCATTTTTCAAACGAGAGGCGCCACCGTTGGTAGCTACACGACCTACGTGCTATCCGAACAGGAAAGGACTATTGCTTTACTCTACATGTATGCAAATATAGAAGGCATGCAAGAATACTTCGAGTAAGTGTTTCTCCTACGTTTATGCTAATCGACATATTTTGCTACACATGTACTCTAAAAGATGTTTTTCATGTTCAGCGAGTTCCACAGACAATATTGGCCACATAGGCATCAACCTACGGCCAAACAAGTAGAAGCGATGCGAAAGGAAGGAATAATTGGGGGGCAGAGTTTTCTATCTTGGTTTCGAGAATATGTAATATTCTCTCATCTTCTATGTATTATAAATTACTATTATTAAAGAAGTATTATGTAATATTCTCTCGTCTTTTATAACAGTGTCGTACTCACAATGTCCATGAAGATTTGCGGCAGCTATCTTATGGATTGGTGAATGTTAGAAGCTATGGTCTATATGACGTAAATGGCTTCCGATTCCGTACAACTAATTTTGAAGCTCATCGTCCTCTCGCGGCAACATCAAATCCCAGTGTTGTGACGAGAGCAATGGACACTCAAGGGAATTTAACTCATTATTATGGGATCATTAACAAAATCCTTGAATTTACTTTTACCGGAAATAAGACCCTTCAAGTTGTCTTCTTTGACTGTGACTGGTTTGATCGTACTCATGGAACTCGAGAAAACCAATTTGGAATGGTGGAAGTGAAACATGAGGACCGACTACGAGGTTACGATACATTTGTTCTTGCGCATCAAGTTGAACAAGTGTATTATCTACCTTATCCATGCACGAAGCTCAGTGCTTGGTGGGTGTTCCTGAGGCCTTTGACTCGACTAGTGAGGAGCCGTCTGGGTCACCTGACGTGGCGCCCCAGCAGACGCGGAGGACGAGGAGGACTCACTTTGTCAGTCCTCCCACGGTCCCTTCACAGAGGATCGTGATTCGTCCAGTCAGAGACAGGTAATAAAAATTATAGTGTTCAATTTTAGTTTCTTTTGATTACTTAAGTAATGAATGCATAAATATCTTGCAGGGTTTGGGACGACACGTCTTTCACCGGTGAGAGACACCACAGACTGGTGAACGGTGTCCTCGGGTCCATAGTGCGTTTGCACTATCCTGGGGTCATCGACGGGGTGCCTGCTCTTTCGTGGGAGGACTACGCAGGAGTCCATCACCAGGAGCACGGCAACCTTCAGGAGGCCGTATGGGCCGATTTTATGGTAAGTATGTTAAAAAAGTTTCTAAGTTTCAAATCTTAAACTCTTTTAGTGAACATCTCTTCAATATATTCTTTATCGCAGGCAAGATATACTTTAGAGGACCTGCACGACCATCGCCAGTTTGAGGATGCGAGGCGAGTGTTTCACTACAACGCTGCCAAGGTGCTTCGACAAGCTTTGTCGAACACCCGCGTTCAACTTGTTAATGAGCACTTGAAGGCGCACTAGCAGCCCATGCTACACTTCCGGCAAGCGAGCGAGATGCACCTGACGGAGGAGGAGTACGCGCAGGTACGTGGAGTGTAGTAAGTATTTTTTTTTGATAATTTCCTCGATGGTATTTTTAATGACTTCCAACTATGTGCAGGGCCACGTGAGCTGGTTGCAGGGTCGGACCGATGCATTTCGGGCCCTTTGTCGCTACTGGGCTAGCGATGAGTTTAAAGCTAAGTCTGAGAAGGCTCGAGACTGCAGAGGGGTCGAGGGGAAGAGCAGACACGGGCAAAATAACCACTTGCGTTTAGCTAAACGCATGGTAAGTGTGTGTAACTTATGTTTATATATTAATAATATATTGTTCTTACTAACACGTATTGACAGGAGCGCGAGACGGGGGTGCCGCCCACCCCTACTGAGGTCTGGAAGAGAGGTCACAACGACCCTTATCAGCCGACGGGTTGTAGTCAGGCTGCAGCCGAGCGGTTGGTAAGTTTAGAAATCATTCATATTAAATATAACTATATAGATTGTTGAACTTACACGTTTTTCTTGTTTTGCAGGCTAAGTACGGGGAGGAGGCCAGGAAGATACACGGCGAGGATTTTGATTGGGAACGTCAACCAATCGATCCTCAAGCCGCGTATGCAACTGGTCGTGGAAAAGAACACGGAAGGTGAGTTTACAAGTCATTTTATCGTTTTCAATTCAAAGTATTCAAGATATTTCAATTTCATATTACTAACTCTCTTTTTTATAGGCTCGCCATATTCGACGGAGTCATCGACTCGAGGGCGGGAAGACCTGCGAGAGGCAGCTCCACGCAGGCTTCTTCGGTGGGCACGACTAGTCGTCACACCTCGCAGAGGGACATTGAGATGCAGTCCCTCTTCAGGCGTCAGGAGGAGTCGGAACGCCAAAGGATCATGATGGAGGCCACGATCCAAAGCCAGGCAGCAGCGTTGGCGCAGATGCGGGAAGCAATGGAGGTAACAAAATAAAAACTAAAGTTCTCATTAATTCAGCATAAATGACTTACTAATAGATAGCATTTAATGTTTGCAATGACAGGCCATGGCTCGGGCGCAAGGTCTGGGAATCCAGCTACCGGTACTACCACCGGTCCTTCCTGGCGATCCTTCTTCAGCGGGTCAGGTAAGTTTCTATGTAATCCTTCTTCTCCAGCGTAATTAGATTGAGATAGATGAAAGAGAGAGATAGTTACATAGAAGAAAATGATTGAGATAGAAGAAAGAGAGAGATAGAAGAAAGAGAGACAGAAGAAAGAGTGAAAGATAGTTAGATAGAGTAAGAGGGGAATGAAGAAAGAGAGTAAGATGTAGATGGAGATAGAGAGAGGGGAAGATAGAGGGAGGGAGATGTAGATGGAGATAGAGGGAGGAAGATAGAGGGAAAAGGATAGCAATAGAGAGATAAAGTGAGAGAGAAAGATAGAGTGAGAGACAAAGAGAGAAATGAAAAGAGAGAGGAAGAGAGGGGGATCTAGATGAAGATAGAGGGAGAGGAAGGGAGGGGAGAGATGTTGATGCATTTATATTCTAACTCTAAGTTTCATTAATTGCAGGGATCCGCAACGGCTGCACAAACGCCGCCGCCTTCGCTACCGCCGCCTGGAATGAGGCGCGACGACGACGACTTCGACTTCGGAGGTGGCTCCGGGGGTCAGATGGGCGAGTGAGCCCTTTTATTTGCTTTTTTGATGACGATGTGAGATGTATCAGAATTTTAGTTTGTGATTGTGATGATGTTTGTGTATATTGTGATTGTGTGTATATACTATGTTTATTGTATCTGTTCTGTGATTCTGGCCATCGAGCCGGGTAGTATTTTCTGTTTTTTTAATAAAAAACCTTATTTGCGACGGCTTTTTATACAGTACCGTCGCAAATAAGTAGCGTGGCCGTCGCAATTAAGCAACTGTTATTTGCGACAGCCTGACCGTCACAAATAAGCTTTAATTGCGACGGTCGGGCCGTCGCAAATAGCATCGTGGGTCCCGGAGGAGGACACGTGGGCCCTGTCCACTGAACTTATTTGTGACGGCCTGGCCATCGCAAATAGAGGCACTTAATTGCGACAGCCTGGCCGTCGCAAATAAGTTTTAATTGCGACGGCCTGGCCATCGTAAATAAGATGGCGGGGCCCACCAGGCCCACGGCAATAACTTGCGACGGCCTCTTCTAGCCGTCGCAATTAAGCTTATTTGCGACGGTGGCCATCTCAAATAAGCTTAATTGCGACGACTTATTTGCGACGGCCAAAAACCGTCGCAAATAAGGGAAGCCGTCGCAAATAGCTTATTTGCGACGGCATTTGGCTTATTTGCGATGGCTCTGGCCGTCGCAAATCGTCGGGATTCCTGTAGTGTCTCATTGTCACATAGGAGAGGGATATGGCGCAAGTTTATAACATAGTCCCTAAGAGTTTGCCGCATCCAAAGAAGTTGTGCACAACAACTACCGGTTGTGACATACTCCGCTATGGCTGTGGAGAGAGCAATGGAATTTTGTTTCTTTGAGGGCCAAGACACTAGCGACCTATCTGAGAATTGTTAAGTTCCGTATATACTCTTCCTATCGACTTTGCACCTCGCATAATTCGCATCGGAATATCCAATGAGATTAAACTTGGAGCCCTTGGGGTACCAGTCCTAGGCTTGATGTGTGAACCAAATATCTAAGTATTCTCTTTACGGCTGTCAAATGACACACTTTTGGAGTAGATTGGAATAGAGCAAACATACAAATAGTTAGCATTATATCGGGCCTAGATGCACATAAGTAAAGCAATGAACCTATCATAGAGCGATATACCTTTTGGTCCACGCTTGGACCATCTTCATTAAGGTCGAGGTTCCCATTGGTTCCCATTGTAGTCTTGATGGGTTTGGCTTTGTCCATGTCAAACTTCTTGAGTATGTCTTGTTTTTACTTTGTTTGACTAATGAACATGCCTTCCTTGAGTTGCTTCAGTTGAAATGCTAGTAAGAACTTCAACTCCCCCATTATTGACATCTCAAACCTTACGGTCATAAACTTATAAAAGTCATCACAAAAAGTTTTGTTAGTAGAACCGAATATAACGGCATTGACATATATTTGGCAAACAAACAAATTATCATTGAAGTGCTTAGTGAATAGAGTATAGTCGGGCTTCTCAATTGTGAAACAATTTTGAGTTAGAAAGTCTCTAAGGCACTCATACCAATCTCTAGGAGCTTGTTTGAGACCATAGAGAGTCTTACAAAATTTGTAGACATGTTTGGGGAAGTCTTGATCTTCAAAGCCCGGGGTTGCTCCACATACACCTCTTCTTTGATTGGACTATTAAGAAATGCACTCTTGACGTCCATCTGATGTAGCTTAAAATCATGGTGGGTAGCAAAGGCAAGTAATATGCGAATTGATTCAAGCCTAGCTACGGGAGCAAAGGTTTCATCAAAATCCAAACCTTCGACTTGTGAGTACCCCTTGGCCACAAGTCGTGCTTTGTTCCTTGTAACCACCCCGTGCTCATCTTGTTTGTTGCGAAACACCCATTTGGTGCCCATAACATTTGCATTTGGCCTTTTCACGAGCTCCCATACTTTATTTCTTTTGAAATTGTTGAGCTCTTTTTGCATGGCCATGACCCGGTCCGAATCTCGTAGAGCTTCTTCAACCTTATGAGGTTCCAAAGAAGAAACAGAAGAGTAATGTTCACAAAAATTTGCAACACGAGATCAAGTAGTTACCCCCTTGGAGATGTCTCCAAGGATGTTGTCAACGGGATGGTCCCGCTGAATGCTTTGATGTACTCTTGGGTGTGGTGCTTGAGTTCTTCGAACTTCATCATCTTCTTCCTCACTTTCTATGTCTCCCCCTTGATCGATACCTTCATTTTCATCTTGTTGAAGTGCATCTTGAGGGTCTTGAGCTTGATCTTTTGAGGAAGAGTTGCTTGATGTGTGGGATGGTCACTTGAGTCTTGAGGTTGTTCTTGTGGTTGAATGTCTCCAAGTGTCATCCTTCCTATCACCAATTGTGGAACTTCTTCTTGATCTACCACATGACAATCAACTTGCTCCACTTGGGGGCCATTAGTCTCATCAAACACTATGTTACGTGCCACTTCAACAATTCTAGAGGATTTGTTGAAAACACGATAGGCGTAAGTGTTTGAGTTATAACCAATCAAGAAACTCTAATTGAACTTTGAAGCAAACTTCAAAGTTCTAGGCTTCTTGTTGAGAATATAGCATTTGCTCCCAAAGACACGAAAATAGGAAATATTGGGTTTGTTACCGGTTAGGAGTTCATAAGGCGTCTTCTTCAATATGCGATGGAGATACAATAGATTTATGGCATGGCAAGCGGTGTTAACCGCTTTCGCCGAAAACCGGTCCGACATCTTGTACTCACCAAGCATGGTTCTAGACATCTCAGTGAGAGTCCTATTATTCCTCTCGGCCACCCCACTTTGTTGAGGGGAGTATGGAGCCAAGAACTCATTCTTGATGCCTTCTTCATCTATAAACTCTTCAACTTGAGTGTTCTTGAACTTGGTGCCATTGTGACTCCTTGTAGTCTTGATTCTCAAGGAGAACTCATTTTGAGCTCTTCTTAAGTATTTCTTGTGGACACCTTGAGTCTCGCTTTTGTCATGCAAAAAGAACACCCAAGTGAAATGTGAAAAATGATCGATAATTACAAGACCATATTTGTTACTGCCAATGCTTATGTAGGCAATTGACCAAAGAGGTCCATGTGTAGAAGCTCCAGTGGTCTTGTTGTCGTCATGATGTTGTTGGATGGATGTTGAGCTCCAACTTGTTTCTGACTTGACATGCGCTACATGGCCTATCCTTTTGAAACACAACATTCTTGAAACCATGGATGTGCTCGCCCTTAAGAAGTTTATGCAAGTTCCTCATCCCAACGTGGGCTAGTCTTCTATGCCAAAGCCATCCCATGTTGGTTTTTGCCATTAAGCTTGTGTCAAGTTGGGCTTTATCCACAGAGAAATCAACAAGATAGAGCTTTCTCTCGAGCAGACCCTTAAAAGCAATTGAGTCATTGCTCCTTCTTGTGACGATACCACCCTCGTTAGTGAAAAGACAATTATACCCTTTAGCACAAATTTGTAATATGGACAAAAGATTATAATCGAGTGAATCAACATGTAGAACGTTTGAAAAAGTATGATTAGGAGATATAGCAATTTTACTGATGCCAAGGATTTTCCCTTGGCTATTGTCCCCAAAGTAAATTCCCTCACATGGATCTTCATTTTCCTCATACTCCACAAACATCTTCCTCTCTCTGGTCATATGATTTGTACAACCACTATCAAGGACACACTTTGTCCAACCGAAGGAGTATGGCTTCTTTCTTCCCTCCTTGGCAATGAGGCAAGTTGGCCTTGAGCTCTCCAAGTTGGGGAAGAGCTTGTTCTCCATAGTTGATCTCTTTATGGCAATAGTTGCTATTTTCTCTTCTTCGTCGTCAGAGGAGTCTGCATTTGAATTCCACTCCTTACCAAGGTGGGCTTGTCCCGATTGCTTCTTCTTCTTGAAGTATTTCTTCTCGTGAGACTTGCCCTCCTTCTTCTTATTGTTCTCTTCATGTGGGCAATCCACAATGAAGTGGCCATATTCCCGACAATTGTAACAATCCCTCTTTACTCTTGTCTTGGACTTGTCCTTGTTCTTGCTCTCATGATAGTAGCTCCTTTTCCTCCTTCTCATCATCCTTTTGAACCTATTGATGAAGAGTGCCTCTTCCTCATTAGTGTCAAGGTTCTCTTCATCACTTTCTACTTGTTCTTGGGATTTGGAAGACGTTGCCTTGAATGCAACATCCTTATTCTTTGAGGGGGTGAGATTTTGGAGATCATTGTAGAACATGGCTTCTCGCTCCATCATCTCGTGGTTGATGATTCTTCCAATAACTTATTCCAGGGTCATTTTAGTGAACCCCGGACTCTCATGGATCATGGAGCAAAGAGCAACATTTCGAGGCATGAATGCCCGAATCATTCTCTTCACCACTTCATAGTTCGTCCATCGGGTGCACCCATATGAGCGACTCTTGTTGATGAGGATATTGAGGCAGTTGTACATGTCTGTGGAGGTTTCAACATGATGGTAAACCTCCCAAGCTCTCCTTCGATCATTTCAATCTTTGCCTCTCATATGACTCAGTTGCCTTCATGCACCATCTTGAGCGTGTCCCAAATGTCCTTGGCAACCTCCAACCCATTGATTCTATTGAACTCTTCTCGAGTCAAGGAGGAGGTGATCACCCCAACCACCTGAGCATTGCGTTGGAGTAGGACAACTTGCTTTGGGGTAATGTATTCCTCATTCTTGGAAAGATGAACACCTGTAAAAACAATTTGCCGCAAGATAGGGCCTAAGGAAATTAGGTACATCTTCATATTATGCTTCCACATGGTGTAATAATTTCCAACAAATTGAGAAGGTTTCCCAATGGGAATAGACAAGTAATGATTGCTAGAAGTTAGACGCTCATAATTGTAAGGATATTGGGTGTAGTCTTGTGAACCACTCCCATTGGCGTCATTGGTCTCCTTTATGGGAAGATTCAACTTCTCACGAAGTCGCGCCTTGAGTAGGTGCATTTCCTCATCTTCATTCAGATCATCTTGGAGCACATCAATGTTCTTCATCTTGTCATCATCGACGATTACTAGATATCGATTTTCACCCTTGTTGGCCATCTCCTCTCTGAGTTGTTAGACTCTTGCTGGAGATACCTGCTCTGATACCATTTGAAAGTAGCCTAGGGGGGTGAATAGGCAATAATCAAAAGTCTAGACTTAATTAAAAATTGTCATGTCAACACAAGTCAGACTTGTTTGACTGGAAATCGGACTTGTCTGACTAAGGTTGGACAAGTTTGACTCATCTCGGATAAGTCCGACTGAATCTATAAGAAAATACTAAAAAGGAAGTTTTTATGCAATCTAGTGAATGGAAATACGTCCTAGAAGTTCGAGTAGTTGATGGAAACAAGATTAAGTGCTAGAAACGAAGTAAACCTAAATGATCACTAGAAAGTAAGAACTTTGCAAAAATTAAAATGAAGACAATGGACAAGAGATTTTTCTCCTGAGGTTCGGCTTCACAAAGAAACCTACATCCTCATTCAGGAGTCCATGAAGCACCAGGCCTAACATCCCTAACATCGCCGAGATGCCTCAAATGTCAATTCTTGGATGTTCCACTATCACAAGGGATTACAAATTCCCCCCCAATCAAGAAATCATAGGTTGATGCCTAACTGTCTAGGGAAGAACCCCAAGAGTAACAAACACGCAATCACGAAGAAACTAAGCGAATCAAACGTTGCTCAACCCCCTATGGACTTATCTTGCCAAGTCTCACAATCACACCTTCACTCTTCCCCAAGAACTATGGATTTGGGCCCAAGAGGGTGAAGAACAAGAGAGGAGGCTTTCTTGAGGGCTTGAGGTGGCTCTGAGATTTTCTCTAGGGTTAGGCTTGGTTTGGGGACAAAATCTTTATCTATTTATACACCAAAAGTGTTTTTAGCCGTTAGGTGATAGCCCACGTCGGACAAGTCTGACATAACATCGGACATGTCTGACCTGCTGACATTAGAGACGGTATGGCTAACCATTTTGATTTGAATCTGTGTGCAAATGCCGCATCGGACAAGTCTGACTAAACTCGAACATGTCTGACAAGCAAGGGAAGACTTTTAACCTCAGACTAATCTAAGGCACTAAGTTAGAAAAGTCTACCTCGGACATGTCCGGCCCAATTCGGACATGTCTAAATTAGAACAGAGACGATTTGAACTTGTCTAAACACCCATCTCGGACATTTCTGAATTTCAGACACTTAGAAAATTTTTCTAAGTCAAGTACCTCGGACATGTCCGACCCGCTTCAGACATGTCCGAATTAGAACAGAGAGGTTTCAGACATGTCCTACATATAGATTAGGACATGTCTGAATTCCATCAGAGAGGTTTCAGACTTATCCGTCCCAAGGCTTCGAACAAGTGTAACCCTGACACATAGGGTTTTCGTAAAACCTAGCCAAGAGGTTGAGCTCCCATTTGAATCACTAAGTTTCCACGTGTCATGGCCCTCTTAATAGTACGGATTTTCCTATGACTAAAAGAGAAATAAAAAATTGATTTCTACTCCACTTTTCACCTCTTTTCTCCTTTTTCGTGAATTTCACTCCATACTAAATTTTCTGCACGAACTCAACCATATTCATTAGCTCTTTAATTGTTTGTCATTAATCATCCAAAACCCACAAGGGACCTACATGCACTTTCAAGTGTATCACAATGCCAAGATTTATAAGAAAATAACCAAGTTGTGGCTGATAAAAGGATTACGCCAAAAGAGTTTAAGCCTGAAGATAAAATTCTTCTCTTCAACGCCAGGGTAAACCTCTTCGGACATGGAAAGTTATGAAGTAAATGGGAAGGACCATTTACATGTTAGAAACCTCATCTCATGGAGCCATCACACCAAGATGATGAAGGTCATCTTTAAGGTAAATGAGCATCGTCTCAAAATCTTCTTAGATTAGCACAAGGATTTGGAAAAAGAAGTTGACATAATAAATTTAATCGATTTTCACGCAATTCTTCCACTTAAAACCTCGAAGTCCAATAAGTGGGATCACAAGAAAAGTCATCCATATGGCCCACGAAATCCCAACCAATCCCTCACTGCTACCACATCAAATTTTGCTTCGGCTAAGGTAAAACAAAATCTCGAATAACAATGAGGCTCATCATGCCATCTAGAAATTTTCTCCCTCACTATTCAATAAATAGTTCAAGAAACAAGTGTGGGGGAGGAGTCCTCTCAAAATTTTGAAATGTACAAACTCAATGTTTCACCTGAAAACACGTCGCAACCGAGCACACGAGATGAAACGACAAAACAGAAGGCCTAGGGAGCTAGACCAGGCTTGGTGGAGCCCCTAGTTCGGCCGACCTGGTGGTGGCCTCCGTCGGCCCCGTTTCACTACACAATGTTGTTGTGAATCTAAAAGTGCATCTAGGAATCCCTTGTGGGTTTTGGATGATTTATGACAAGCAAATGAGATCCTAAACACTTTGTTGAGATGAGCACAGGTTTTAATGGAAAAATAAGCAAAGTGCCAAAAAGAAGAGAGAATGAGGAGCAATGCGAAAAAGAGCTCAAGGAACAAGTGTAGTAGATCATTGTGTGTGGAGTGTGTTAAAGAAACACACCCCAAGAGCCCAAACACAAATAAACACACACATTGCACAAATTTATACAGGACCGGACTAGTCCGATTGACACTGGACTAGTCCGATATCTCTCTGCACAAGATCTAACAAGTCTGATATCACCACGGACAACTTCGATATCTCTCTGACTAGAATCGGACTAGTCCTCCCTAGTGCGGACTAGTCCCCAAAACACTTCACAAGCTGCACAAAATCGGACAAGTGTGATCACTCAACGGACTAGTCCGATATCTTCCTGTTGTATATCACACAAGTCCGATATTGGCACGGACTAGTCCGAAAACCCTCTGACCTAAATTGGACAAGTCCTCCAAGTGAGGACTTGTCACCCAATTCACTTAGGGTTTCACTGATCTGGACAAGTCCGATGATTATCGGACTAGTCCGAAGATTTCCAGTAGCAAAATCGGACAAGTCCGCTCCTAGCCGGACTAGTCCAATATTTCGGGACACTTAGGGTTTGCTACACACAGCACTCCGGACTAGTCTGGTATCCACCACAGACTAGTCCGATCTTCCTAACCCTAACGGTCACTTTTAGAAACCCCATATAAATAGATGTGCATGGCCCAACTTTAATCACTCTCGACCCCCTGCGCTGTCACACCTCCCAAGAGCCTCAAAAACACATCTCTCCAGGAAATCAAAAGCCACAAAGATGAATCCCTTGAGGATACACTTTGGAACATTGGAGAGACACGATTCATCACTCATTGAGCTCTTGGTTTGATTCCCTAACACACTCCTGTGATTTTCATTGTAATCTTTTGAGTGTGTTCTTGGTGGAGTTTTCATTGTAATCTAGGGGAGCCCTCAACATGTGAGAAGGCCCCTTGAATTTGGTTATTTACCCTTTGTGATAAGAGAAGAGGATTGGCATTCGTGGCGATCCGATGAGGGTAGGGTTGGAGAAGACTCGGTCCTTTTGTGGACTCCTCAACGTGGATGTAGGTTGCCTCTGTGGGAACCGAACCACAGGATAAATTGCTTGTGTTCCTACTTTGTGTTAATTGTTCTTATACATCATATCAAACTAGGGTTTCAATCAATCCTGCCTACTTTATGTTGAAACATTAAACATAAGATTGACTTGTGGTATACTCTAGTTCATAATAGCGTAACACTTCAATTAACTGTATATTTCTGCTGCTTACATCATAGAATCAAATTAATTGATCAAACTTGATTAACCTAGTCGGTACACACCGGACTAGTCCGCACATGACCGGACTAGTCCGATATCTCAAGTTTTGATCTGGTTGTTAAGTGTTGCAGGTTTCGACAAAATTCAAAAGGGCCTATTCACCCCCCCCCCCTCTAGGCCACATTCAATTGGTATCAGAGCCAGGTTCTTCAAGAAGGAGACTAATCGCTCGAAGAGATCATGTCGGACATGAAAAACGTACACAAGAGCAACAACCAAGAGAAGGTTGATGAAGATAAGAACCAAAAATTGGAGAAGCTCCTCGAAGCTATTCAAAACTTCGAGGATGACGATGAGGAGACGCTGGAACTCAAGGCTCTCCTAACGAAGAAAACTCTTTCCAAGGGAAAGGTGAAAATTGAAGATGAAAAGAAGAAGAAGAAGAAGAAGAAGAAGAAGAAGAAGAAGAAGGGGAGTAGTCACACCGACTAATCCCGATATCCTTTCAACTATAATCGTCTTAACTCTAGCAATAATCATTATTTGTCTATCCCTCTAGGAAAAGCCCGACACTTCGATGGAAGTGATTACTCAATGTGGAGGCAAAATATGAAAATGCATCTAATTTCTCTCAATCCAAGTTTATGGCATATTGTGTGCACAGGGATAGATATCCTGAACAATGATGAAAAGCTTACACTAAGCCAAGAGCAGGCAATTCATCAAAATGCCCAAGCCGCGGCAGTCATTACCTCTTCACTCAGTCGGGACGAGTTCACGAAGGTGGATGGACTCGAGATTGCAAAGGAGATCTGGGACACTTTGCAAACTGCACATGAAGGTGATCGTCATGTGCGTGAAGCAAAGATTGAGATGATTGAAGGCGAATTGGGAAGATTCACTATCGAAGAAGATGAGTCGCCTCAAGATATGTACAACCGACTAAAAATGTTCATCAACAAGGTTCGATCTTACGGAGGCAAGAAGTGGAAAGACCACGAGGTGGTGAAGCTCATCCTTAGAGCTTTCATGCCTCGCAACGTCACCTTATGCTCAATGATTAGAGAAAGCCTTGGATACAAGAGAATGACTCCGGATGAGCTACTTGGAAAAATCATCAATTTCGAGATGATGGAAAAACATGCGAAGCATGTCAAGGAAATTGCCAACCTCACCTCAGCAAAGAAGAAAGGGGTTGCTTTGAAGTCCACCCTCAAGCCCTTATCTAAAGAAGCACGAGAAGCACAACTAGAAGAAGACGGTGATGATGAGAGCAGTGATTTGGATGAAGATGACATGATACTATTCATGAAGAAATTCAAGAAGATGATGAAGAAGAGACAAGGCGCCAAATCAAGTGAAGGAAAATACAAGGAAAGAACAAAGCCAAAGTTGAGGCAGGCATGCTATAATTGTGGTGAGTATAGCCACTTTATAGTTGATTGCCCATATGAAGAGAACAAGAAGAAGACCAAAGAAGCCAAGCCTCAACCCAAGGAATTCTTCAAGAAGAAGAAACAAGCCGAAGAAGCCCACATAGGGAAAGAGTGGGACTCAAATGATGAGTCCTCATCATTAGAAGAAGAAGAGATGGCTAGCATAGGCATCGAGAAGACATCCAAGAAGTCTACTCTTTTCCCTACACTCGGCGCATGGAAGGGGAACGGCACTTGCCTCATGGCAAAGGAAGATAAACGCAAGGTAACAACAAAACCCTCCTCCATGCATTCCTATTCCAGTGATAGTGATATTAATAGTGATCATGAAGATATGCTCATTGGGTTAGATAAGAAAACAACCACTAAAATGAAATTTTTGCTTGATCAACTTGTTGAGGAGAGGTTAATACATCATCAAGAAGACATGATTGTCTCCCAAAAGGAGGAGTATGTTGAATTCGACAAGCTTCTAGAGCTTGAAAAGGAGCGGAGCAAGTCACTAGAGCTTGAATTAGCTTCAAGCAAGGAAACTTGCTTGGAGTTAAGAGACTCAAATGCTACAATCAAGGAAAAACTTGCTAACCTAATCAAGGTTAACAAGATCCTTGAAGTGCAAGTTGAGTCACTCAAGCAAGGTGACCCTTCATCCTCTTCAAGCTCACCTTCTCAACACATTAAAACTGAAGTTGCTTCTACTTGTAGATGTGGTAAAGTTGACAACAGTTTGAAAGATAAGTCAATCTCTACCAAGGACAAGCATCCTATACAAAATGGCATATTTGACAAGGAGAAGATCAAATATGCACGTAGTGCATACTTGGTCACAAGACCTCCAAATGTCAAATATGGCATTGGTTACTCTTATGGTGAAAAGCAACAAGCTGGAAGCCATAAGAATAACAAGGATAGCAATGTCTTTGTAAAGGGAAGACTCTTTCAAACTGGAAAATCAAAAATTAATGAATACAATACACATGACCACCGGACTAGTCCGGTCAGGGTCCGGACAAGTCCGGTACTCCGAACAAGTCCGGCCTCCCAAACTAGTCCTGTGTATAAACAACAAAAGTTACTATTCAGAACTTTCGATGCATCTTATGTCTTAATGAGAAGTAATTATGGAAAGGTTTATGCTCATTATGTTGGGCCACGCCATGAGAACACCAAATATCATGTGTGGGTGCCCAAATCCCTTGTGACTAACCTAAAAGGACCCAAGCAAGCTTGGGTACCTAAAACCAAGGCATAATTTGTTTTTGCAGGCCTATTCCTCCGGTGGATCTAAATGGGTGCTAGACAGTGGCTGCACCAACCATATGAGCGGTGAAAGGAGGATGTTCGTTGAATATGAAGCAAATGAGGATCCAAGCTAGGGCATCTACTTTGGAGACAATAGTCAAGGAAAGGTGCTTGGTACCGGTAAAATTGCCATATCACCACGACACACTCTTTCTCACGTATTACATGTAGTTTCCTTAGATTATAACCTGTTGTCCATATCTTAATTATGTGACAAAGGTTATAATTGCTTGTTCACTAACGAGGGTGTGACCGTTTCTAGGAGGAGTGATGGTTCCATTGCATTCAAGGGTATGTTAAAGGGAAAGCTTTATCTTGTTGACTTCAACAAGGATAAAGTCAAACTTGACACATGCTTGATTGCAAAGACCAACATGGGTTGGCTGTGGCATAGACGGCTAGCGCATGTTGGTATGAGGAATCTTCAGAAACTCCTCAAGGGCGATCACATCCGAGGTTTAAAGGATGTTGTTTTTGAGAAAGACAGGCGCTGTAGCGCATGCCAAGCCGGGAAGCAAGTTGGAGCACCTCATCCCGCAAAGAACGTCATGACTACAAAAAGACCGCTCGAGCTACTTCACGTGGACTTATTTGGTCCAATTGCTTACATAAGCATCGGTGGTAACAAATATGGTTTAGTAGTTGTTGATGATTTTTCTCGCTTCACTTGGGTTTTCTTCTTACATGATAAGTCAAAAACACAAGGAATACTCAAGAAGTTCTTCAAGCGAGCTCAAAATGAATTCTCATTGACAATCAAGAACATTCGAAGAGACAATGGCACAGAGTTCAAGAACACACAAGTGGAGGAGTACCTAGATAAAGAGGGCATAAAGCACGAGTTTTCTGCTCCTTACTCCCCTCAACAAAACGGAGTTGCCGAAAGGAAGAACCGAACCCTCATAGAGATGGCGAAAACAATGCTCGATGAGTACAAGACCTTGGATCGATTTTGGGCGGAAGCGGTCAACGCTGCTTGCCACACCATAAATCGACTTTACCTTCATCGACTACTCAAGAAGACATCCTATGAGCTACTCACCGGTAACAAGCCTAACATTTCATATTTTCGAGTTTTCGGTTCCGAATGTTATATATTGAACAAAAAGCCTAGGACTTCAAAGTTCGCTTCCAAGTCCGATGAAGGTTTCTTGCTTGGTTATGATTCAAACACATACGCCTATCGTGTCTACAACAAGACCTCCGGACTTGTTGAAGTAGCACGTGACGTAGTGTTCGATGAAACTAATGGCTCCCAAGAGGAGCAAGTTAATCCATGTGTGCTAGATAAAGAAGAAGCTCCTTGTCAAGCATTGAGAAGAATGACGTTAGGCGAAATTCGACCACAAGAGCCACCTCTACATATGAATGAGGAAAACGAACCATAAGAGGAGATCAATGATCAAGGGGGAGCCTCCATACAAGATCAACCTCAAGAAAGTGAAGATGATCAACAAGTCAATGAGGGCAACCACTTAGGGGGGAGAAGAAGATGATCATGAAGATTTAAGACAACAAGTACCACACCCAAGAGTACACCAATGCGTCCAAAGGGATCACCCAATCGACAACATCATCGGTGACATCCAAAAGGGAGTAACTACTAGATCTCGCGTAGCTAATTTTTGTGAGCATTACTCGTTTGTGTCCTTTTTGGAACCACGCAAGGTTGAGGATGCATTGAAGGATCCGGATTGGGTAGTGGCCATGCAAGAAGAACTCAATAATTTCAAGAGAAACGAGGTGTGGGAACTAGTAAAAAGATCCAAATCAAACGTCGTCAGCACCAAATGGGTCTTCCGCAACAAACAAGACGAACACGGAGTGGTGACAAGGAACAAGGCACGACTTGTGGCCTAAGGGTATTCACAAGTCGAAGGTTTGGATTTCGATGAGACCTTTGCTCCCGTAGCTAGACTTGAGTCCATTAGAATATTACTTGCATATGCTACTCACCATGATTTCAAGCTCTATCAAATGGATGTGAAAAGCACCTTCCTCAATAGACCAATCAAGGAGGAGGTGTATGTGGAGCAACTCCCCGGGTTTGAAGATTAAGAGTTCCCCGATCATGTATTTAAATTTCGTAAGGCTCTCTACGGCCTCAAACAAGCTCCTAGAGCTTGGTATGAGTGTCTTAGAGATTTCTTAATTGAAAATGGCTTTAAGATTGGTAAAGTAGATTATACATTGTTTACAAAGAATTTTGACGATGATCTTTTTGTTTGTCAAATCTATGTTGATGACATAATCTTTGGTTCAACTAACAAATCTTTTTGTGAGGAATTTAGTAAAATTATGACAGACAAAGTTGAGATGTCTATGATGGGAGAGCTAAAGTACTTCTTGGGATTCCAAGTGAGGCAACAAAAGGAAGGGATGTTCATAAGCCAAACGAAGTACACTTAAGACATACTCAAGAAGTTTGGAATGGACAAAGCGAAGCCCATGAAGACTCCCATGACAACGAATGGTCACTTGGATCTCAATGAAGAGGGACCTAGCATCGACCAAAAGGTATATTGCTCTATGATTGGATCTCTACTCTATTTATGTGCATCTAGGCCAGACATTATGTTGAGTGTATGTTTGTGTGCAAGATTTCAAGCCAATCCTAAGGAGTGTCACTTGACAGCCGTAAAAAGGATCTTGAGATATTTAGTTCATACACCCAACCTTGGTCTTTGGTATCCAAAAGGCTCCAAATTCAATCTCATTGGTTAACCCGATGCAGATTATGCCAGATGAAAAGTAGATAGAAAAAGTACCTCCGACACATGCCAATTCGTAGGTAGATCCCTAGTTTCTTGGTCCTCCAAGAAACAAAACTCTATTGCCTTATCCACAGCCAAAGCGGAGTACGTTGAAGCCAGGAGTTGTTGTGCACAACTTCTTTGGATGAGACAAACTCTAAGGGATTACGGTTACAATATGAACCGTATTCCACTCCTTTGTGATAATGAGAGTGCCATTAAAATTGCCCATAATCCAGTTGAGCACTTTAGAACCAAACACATAGACATCTAGCATCACTTCTTGAGAGACAACTCCATGAAAGAAGATATATCCATTTCCCATGTCGACACCGAAAAGCAATTAACCGACATATTCACCAAGCCACTTGATGAAAAACGTTTTTGCGAGCTTCGAAATTAACTAAATATCCTTGATGCTCGGAATGTGGCTTGAAATTTTGCATACCTATATGAATTCTTCAAAATATGTTGATTGGATTGTGAAAATCATCTCTCTCAATTTTCTCCTAAAAACTATGTCAATTACTAGATCTTGGTGAATTATGGTCATTGCTCGACTGTTGTATGCTTACTGATCATATTCATTAAAATTATTTGATTTGATTTGCCTCCCTATTTTCTAGATATGTACCTTCAAATATATATGAATGTGCAAAGAAATTCTTCCCTGGTGACCACGGACTAGTCCGTGGTTACCCAGACTAGTCGCCCATGCAGACTAGTCTGCTGAGCGCCGGTTAGGCCGAACTAGTCCGGTAGACCACGGACTAGTCCGATATAGCCTCTGGAAAAGTTCGAACTGGTACGATCATTTTCGGACTTGTCCGATTTTTCGTGTCCATAACCCTAGCCGCCACCAAACCCTAATTTTCTCACCCCCACACTTGCCTCAAGCTTCCTCTCTCTGCACTCGAGCTCCCCAAGGCGATTTTGCATCTCCTCCATCAAAAAGCTCCAAATTTGAGCGGAAATCAAGCTTTCTCGCTCAGAGATTGAAGTTCGCGGACTTGTCCATCCTTCAACACCCTCCTCTTCGAGATTCAAGCAATTTCCTCGGTAATTTTCCCCCAAACCCTAGAAATCCCTATTTTCTTCATTGTTGATCGAATAGCCTTGCATCTCTCACTATAAACATGCTTCCTTGACGTATTACGTTGATGTTAAGCTAGTTGTGCATGAGGAATCACCATTTGTCTCGTTGCTTAAGTTTTTTAGGATGAATACCGGACTAGTCCGGTCCATGCACGGACAAGTTCGGTCACCCAGACTAGTCCGTGCCTGTACACCGGACTTGTCCAATTTTTCTGAACTCAAACCTAACCTTTCAATTCCTCAATGCAATTCCTTGTTATCCTTTCTCACCCATACCTTGTACAATCCCTTCTCAGGGCATGTCGAACTCTCACGATGAAGTTTTTGACTTTGAAGCCGAGATGGAACAGGAAGCCCCACTTCGGTCCTCAACGAACCAAAGCAAGAAGCGACCTTCCGAGCCAGCCCCCTCTCCTCCTCAGTATCAAAAGAGGGTGGCTCGACGAAAGGTGCCTGCTTCCAGGGCTTCTGCTAGTGGTGGCCCTAGCTCGGCGAGTGCCCGCCTAGCCAAGGGCAAGGGCAAGGGGATCACAACGGGCCCGATTGGCCCCCTGAAGATGTCATCTCCGAAGCAAGAGGCTCGGGACCCCACAGAAGAAAAGTTCAATCGGAAGGGCAGTGACTCAGTGGCTAAGTTCCACAATGTTGATTGCTACAGCCGTCCGAAGCAAGCTGTGGATGGCAAATTTTGGAGCAATTTCCATGTAGATTTCTACAAATCTGTGTACCTCCGCATGAAGACACCTGTAGTGCGCAGCCAGTGGATTGATTGGGCACACTTTGAGAAGAAGGGATGCTCACCGTTTGTTGAAGTGGTGGAGGCAGTTGAGATACATGGCCTGAAGGATCTTTTTGCCTTCAGGAACAATTGGAATGATGAGGTCATAGCGCAATTCTTTGCGACTTGCCATTTCTCAAGTGATGATGAAGAGAGTGTTACTTGGATGACTCACGGATATAAGTAAAGTATAACTTATGAAGACTTTGCAAGCCTACTACACCTTGACACCTCAAGCCATGACAACTTGGTCATCCACAATATAGGTTTCATTGAGAAGGATAAGATGAAATTCCTCTATGAGCCCAACTCCAAGTTCAACCCTCCCTCCACGAATAACATGAAACCCTTCTTTGTGGTATTGAACAGAGTCTTGAGGAAGACAATTTCCCCCAAGGATGGGGATGCTGGGAGTGTGCAGGGCTATCTCCGGACCCTGATGAGGGTCATAAGTTTGATGTGGCTGACTATGTTTGGAATGATATGGTCAACATCTCTTGCACACCCAACAGGTCATGTGGCTATGCTCTGTATCTTATGTTCATGATTGAGAAGGTCACTGGCATTGAATTTGTCAAAGATGTGGAGCATCTTCCTTTGAGGCCCCAGATGCCTCGAAAGCCAAGCATTCAGGCTGCTCCTTCTCGGCCTCCAGTCCTGAGGCTCCGACAAGAGGAAGTGAAGATGCTAGGGCTGCCCCTGCCACTAGGGCAGCTCCTCAAAAAGGATCTGCAAGTGGCATATTCAAATACTTGGCTGCGATCTTTGCTTCCTACAGAAAGGCTGAGGTGAAGGCCCACAAGCTTAACGAGAGAAGAAAGGAAGACATGAAGTATGTCAAGGCAAATGTGAAGCAGATTTGCCAGAAACTGGAGATCGAGCCCATTGGATCTCCAGTAATATCTGATGATTCCGACTCCGACTACATCGAGCTCGAGCCCTTGACTCCCTCTGAGCTTGCCTATTTTAGCATTGGGGGCTCGAGTGGCTCCACACCTCCTCCTCCTCCTCATCAGCCCGAAGATGAATATGAAGACGATGAGAGGACCGACAGCCAGGCGTGAAGGTCCCTCCTCTCCTTCTTTTTGGTGTCTTGATGCCAAAAGGGGAGAGATTGAGGGGAGTCTTAGGTCTTAGGTCTTAAGCTGTAGGATGTGAGGAGATAGCTTCATTTATTTTGTGGGTTGTAAACTGTTTAATATGCTATTTTGGTACTTATGGTCCTGTGATGAAATGCTTTGAACTACTTGTCAAGTAACTGATGAAATCTATGATTTTGCTCCTAGAATGACATATATGCTTGTTGTTGGTATGTTAATGTCAATTTTGTCATTCTCTTCATGATTATTGTTTCAATGCACTTAGTTATGCATCCCACCATAAAGAATGCACATATGGATCATATTCTTATTGCTTGATGTATTTTAAACTCATATGTGCATACTTTATGAAAATCTCAACTTTTTGTCATATTTTGTGAAATCTCAATCGGTTGTCATCAATCACCAAAAAGGGGGAGATTGAAAGTGCATCTAGGAATCCCTTGTGGGTTTTGGATGATTTATGACAAGCAAATGAGATCCTAACCACTTTGTTGAGATGAGCACAGGTTTTAATGGAAAAATAAGCAAAGTGCCAAAAAGAAGGGAGAATGAGGAGCAATGCGGAAAAGAGCTCAAGGAACAAGTGTAGTAGATCATTGTGTGTGGAGTGTGTTAAGGAAACACACCCCAAGAGCTCAAAAACAAATAAACACACACATTGCACAAATTTATACAGGATCGGACTAGTCTGATTGACACCGGACTAGTCCCATATCTCTCTGCACAAGATCGGACAAGACCGATATCACCATAGACTAGTCCAATATCTTTCTGACTAGAATCGCACTAGTCCTCCCCAGTGCGGACTAGTCTCCAAAACACTTCACAAGCTGCACAAAATCAAACAAGTCCGATCACTCAATGGACTAGTCCGATATCATTCTGGTGTATATCGGACAAGTCCGATATTGGCACGGACTAGTCCAAAAACCCTCTGAGCTAAATCGGACAAGTCCTCCAAGTGCGGACTTGTCACCCAATTCACTTAGGGTTTCACTGATCCGGACAAGTCCGATGATTATCAAACTAGTCCGAAGATTTCCAGTAGCAAAATCGGACAAGTCTGCTCCTAACCGGACTAGTTCGATATTTCGGGACACATAGGGTTTGCTACACGCAGCACACCAGACTAGTCCGGTGTCCACCATGGACTAGTCTGATCTTCCTAACCGTAACGTTCACTTTTAGAAACGCCATATAAATAGATATGCACGGCCAAACTTTAATCACTCTTGACCCCCTGCGCCGTCACACCTCCCAAGAGCATCAAAAACACATCTATCCACGAAACCAAAAGCCACAAAGATCAATCCCTTGAGGATACACTTTGGAACATTGGAGAGACACGATTCATCACTCATTGAGCTCTTGGTTTGATTTCCTAACACACTCTTGTGATTTTCATTGTAATCTTTTGAGTGTGTTCTTGGTGGAGTTTTCATTGTAATCTAGGGGAGACCTCAACGTGTGAGAAGGCCCCTTGAAATTGGTTATTTACCCTTTGCGATAAGAGAAGAGGATTGGCCTTCGTGGCGATCTGACAAGGGTAGGGTTGGAGAAGACTCGGTCCTTTTGTGGACTCCTCAACGTAAATGTAGGATGCCTCTGTGGGAACCGAACCACGGGATAAATTGCTTATGTTCCTACTTTGTGTTCATCGTTCTTATACATCATATCAAACTAAAGTTGCAATCAATCTTGCCTACTTTACGTTGAAACATTAAACATAAGATTGACTTATTGTATACCCTAGTTCATAACTGCGTAAAACTTCAATTAACTGTATATTTCTGCTGCTTACATCGTAGAATAAAATTAGTTGATCAAACTTGATTAACCTAGTCGGTACACACCGTACTAGTCTGCACTTGACCCAACTAGTCCGATATCTCGAGTTTTGATCTGGTTGTTAAGTGTCGCAGGTTCTGACAAAATTCAAAAGGGCCTATTCAACCCCCCCCCCTCTAGGCCACATTCAGAATCTCATATCCCCTGTTCCATATGATTTGCTATAAATTGAGTTGAAACTTTGATGAATTCACATACAACTTCTCTAAAATCAACTCAAAACTAAAATAAACAACCACATTTTGCTTTAGTTGAGAATAGTATACCTTGTATTTTAAATTTATCGCCATGTTTCTGCACCCAAATTAATTAAATTAGGAAAACATGTCATCTAAGCATTTGATTGATGTAATATGTTGAATAATAAAACCATGGATAAATCTATCCTTGCTTGAAATTTATTTTTATTGTCGCACAATTTTGAAGTCATGAGATTTTGCCTTACTCTCTCATTGGAATTTAAATACCCACCAAAGCCATATGATGCAATTATTGAAAACCACATACATATGCTAGTTTACATTTTCATTGAACTTTATCAAATTCTTGACCCTACTCAGTGACTTGCATGAAATTATTTATTAGGGATTTCTTGTGCACTCCATCATAGTTATATTTTCATAGCATCAATTTATCCACCGCCAAGAGATACTCCGTGCAAATCCTTGCAAAAATCCTCTCTTCAAAGAGATGCAAAAAGGAGTAGAAGGTATGGCTATAAAGAGCTATCAAAAAATTTTGAAAAAATTCCAAAAAATAGAGAGAAAGAGAGAGAAACAATAAGTATCCATGCTTCATCCCTGCACAAAAAGAGAGTGAACAAATGGGAGTCAACTTCATTCATCATCTATCGTAAGTGCGCAAGAATTTTCTTAGTCATTAAAATGCATTCAAATCGTTCCATCTCTCAAACATCCAAGATGATGTGGTAGCCACACCAACAAAGCGTTCATGAACAAAGGTATAAGTTGGAATACTTTGTATACTTGTTTCATAATTATAGCAAAAATTTGTTTTAACATTTAGTTCTTCTTGCCTTCACTCGAGGACAAGCAAAGGACTAAGTGTGGAGAAGCTTGTTGACGGTCCTTTAATATTAAATTTGACCATCAATTCACCTCATAAAAAGTTTAAAATTGAGAATACAACATAGTGGTAAGCGTTAATACCAACAATTTCCACAAGTGTTAGTGTCAATCGGTACCCTACGTACCGGGTACCCCACGATACCGCAAGAAGTGCAAGAAAGTTCCACCCGTCAGAGTCGAAGGCCCTTGCAGGTCCCACATGTCACGTTACACCGGACCCGCTACCCTCACATGGCTGGCTCCCGGGTCTACACGTGTAAAATAAGACCGGAACAAAACTCCCAACCAAGGGAAGCTCCGGCGACTACACATGTATAACAGCCCTGGACCTAGCCCCCGTCGGAGAGGAGCTCCGGTGTTGACACGTGTACAACAGCCCCGGACCTACCCTCCCGCAAGGAAAGCTCCGGATCTGCCACGTGTGGAGCCCTCGGACCTTCATCACCAACAGAAATACGAACAGATTACGTCCGTTACAAACATTCAAGGACAGTTAAAGCAGCCGTTACAAGGTCTAATAATGTGTCATTAATGCCATATTAATGACACACGATCAGTGCACCGTTAATAGGTGTAACGCTGCCATGAAGGCATGTTACCACACTATTTAATGTACTTAATACCCTTTATACAGTGTATTAGGTCATTAAGCACGCCAGGGCCACATGTCGGGTCGGGCCAGTGTTGATAGCTGTTATATAGCAATTTCATCCGTCAATTTAACTCGATTATTTGAAGGATTTGTCATTTCTTGCACACATCACCTTTCTATCTAACCCAATTCCACTTGGACTTGGGGAAATATGTGTATGCAGCATTTTATGCAGGAAATGAGGAAATGTAGAGGGACCAATCCTATAAAATATCATGCCAGCCAATCAGGCAACGACACGTGGCATCCCATGGATCAAATGGCCCACAAACAGACGTATCTGAGGAGATCCAATGGTGTATCACCCAGATACATCAAGGGGGCCCACTTGGCAGCCACCTGGAGGAAGCACTCCACATTTGGAGTGTTGACCAGGTCGGTCGAACCAGGGGTTCGGCCGACCCCTTCCTGGCGCCAAACTCGGTCAAACGAAGCGTGTTGGCTCCTCCTGGCTTGAAGGAGTCAATGGTGACTGATTCACGCTCTTTTGGTGGCGGGAACTGACCTCAACACTAGTATAAATAGGACCTCCTACCCCTCACTTCAACACACACCACTTGAGCTTCATCTCTATCGTATACACTATCATCCATAGTCTTAGAGGAGTTAGGTTGTAGAGAGGAGAGTCTGTATCCAGATTCCAAATTGGGAAAGGAGTAAGGAGTCTCTCTCTTACCAATCCTACATTGGGAAAGGTATGTCTCATGTATTCTTTCTTTTATTTGTGACTTTATGCATAATAAAGATAGTATCTTTAGTCTCTACTTATACATATACTTGGGACAGGTGTTTCTTGTTTGATTGTGGAGTCCATGTATGTGGAAGGTATAGCTTCTATGACAGTTTCATCATGAACATATCTCATTATCATATAACCTATAGACCCCCACTATAGTATAGTTAATTATAACATAACTAGGTTAGTATGGATAATTATGTTGTGTATCAACGTTGGTTCAATGATGATTCAATTAATTGCCTTAGGATGGATTGTGCCTAGGCTCTTAAGGTAATTACTTAATATGCTAGCATGGTGCTAGGATAGCTAAGTAGCATTGGATGTCTCGTAGACCGACGAATTGAAGAGGTAGGCAGTAGGTGGTGACAGCCCTATCTGTCCTTTGTAATCCTCCATGTTCGGCTATGCCACAGGCTCTTGGCGGGAGTCGCCCTAGTATTGCTAGGGTTAAGCCCGTGCCCGATGTGTTGAACCACATAGCATAAGTATTCACTATTAATCTAGCTTATGAATAATTAGCTTAGACTATGTATATGTAAAATAGAGCATAGTAGGAGTACCTCCATAACTCTCAACCTTAACTAACCTCTAGGATCCTCTTATCCCCCTTAGACTTGAAAGCTTTTTTGTGTGTCGCACTACCTCCATTATTATTTTATCCATCCTTACTAGATATTTACCTAGACCTTTCTATCCTTTCCACTTGATGGTTGTTATATCTCTTCCCTGCTTCCTTTGGGATCAAATAAATGACACCCTTGGGAATACTCTTAAGGGCAAATGCTACAATGATATCTTCGTGCGCTTGCGGAACTCACTCTGTGACCCAATAGAACCATTAAAAAGCATTTCTGACACATCAGTTGGAGATGTTTAGTTAATGGTGCATAAGAAATACCAACAAGCATTTCTGCGCTGTTGCCGGGGATGATTTGTTAGTATATCTTAGGA
The DNA here is from genome assembly GCA_036927565.1 of Tuctoria greenei. Classification (NCBI taxonomy): domain Eukaryota; kingdom Viridiplantae; phylum Streptophyta; class Magnoliopsida; order Poales; family Poaceae; genus Tuctoria; species Tuctoria greenei. The sequence goes on along the minus strand of JAYESD010000004.1, from coordinate 188,137,906 downwards.
GCCGTCAACAAGCATTTCTGGCGCCGTTGCCGGGGAAGGCAAATAGATATATAACATGACTATGTGAATAGGATAGAACCCTGGGTAGGATTTTAGTAGGATAACCATTCTTTGTTTTCGCATTTATTTTAAATGTGAAAACAGGGTAGTGTATGTCTTGTTTTCGCCTGCCGGAAAACTTTGTTGAAGATGCCGAATCTCTTCTGGGAGACCGACCCCGTGTCGTTACTCCTCAAAAGATTCGAGCGGCAAAGCAAGCCAGCATTTCTGCACCAATAATCCAAACGCCAATGGCTCAGAAGACCCTTCGTGAGTTCTTAGTTCCGTCTGCTAACAATGTGCCTATTGGGCCCACTGTTAACATGGGAGATGTGAACTTCGAGATCAAAACTGGCCTTATCACTATGGTGCAAGCCAACCCATTTTGTGGGAAGGCTAACGAGGATGCAAGTGCTCACCTGCAACAATTCCTCGAGATCTGCAGCACTTTTAAGATCAAGGACATGTCTGCGGATGCTGTCCGTCAGACTTTTCCCGTTCTCTCTCCTTGGGAGAGGGAAACAGTGGTTCTACGCGAACCGAAGTGCTGTAGACACTTGGGAGAAGTGTTCTACGACATTCCTCACTGAATTCTTCCCGTTGGGCAAAACCAATGCCCTACATGGAAGGATTTCCAGCTTTCAGCAAGAGCTCAAGGAATCTATTCCTGAGGCATGGGAAAGGATTCAAGAGTACATCCTAGACTGTCCCAACCATGTGATGGATGACTGGCTCCTTATTCAGAATTTCTATAACGGGCTGAACCCATCAGCTCGTGACCTTTTGGATGCTGCTGCTGGAGGAGCCTTCTTCTCATTGACGGTGCCAAAAGCTAAAGATCTTATTGATAAGATGGTGTCCAACATGGGATGGAACGATGAGCATCTCCATACCCGACAGCGAGGCATGCACACCTAGAAGGAGGTGGACATGATTGCTGCAAAATTGGACCTCCTAATGAAGAAAATAGATGTACAAGCCAGTGGTGATGTGTCTAGCAATGCCTATGCCCTAGATTCTCACATCACATGTGAAGTCTGTGGCAACACGGGTCATATGGGAAATGATTGCGCAGAAACTCGTGAGGATGCCCTATACCTCGCCCACAATTGAAATTTCAACAACAACAATGGCTATCGTCCAGGAGGTCAAGGGTGGGGTCAACAATGCCCATTCTTTCAAGGAGGGTACAACAACAATGGCAACCCTGGAAATTAGCCCAACTTGAGAGAACTTGCCATTAGCCAGCTCAAGATCAATGATGCCCTATCCCAGAAGCTGTCAGCTAATGACAAGACCCTAGAGAATATCAATGCAAAGATGGAAGGACTATCCTCACCCTTCAAGAATCAACTGAGCTTCAACAAGATGCTCGAGACTCAGTTGGCTCAGCTGGCAGCTGCTATTCCTCCGATGGAGAATGGCAAGATGCCAGGCCAGCTAGAACCCCCGACGGAAAATGTCAACATGATTTCCGTACAAGAGAGCAACTTGCAGAAGGACCCCAGATGTCCTACCATTTCATTCTCAATTGGGGCTCACCACTTTGACAAGGCACTTTGTGATCTGAGAGCAAGTGTTAGTGTGATGCCCAAGGTTGTGTTTGACCAGCTGAACTTCACAGAGCTGACCCCGACACCAATGCAGCTACAACTGGCTGACTCTTCAGTCCATTATCCAGGGTATTGCTGAAGATGTCTCGATGAAGATCCGGGACTGCTTCATACCCGTGGATTTTGTGGTGCTAGACATGGACACTGAGAAAGATACACCACTCATTCTTGGGCGCCCATTTCTCAGCACTGCAAAAGCTTGCATAGATGTGGGAGCTAGAGAAATCCACTTCCATATCAATGGCAAGGAGGAAAAGATTATCTTTCGGCCAAGATTAGAGCAATGCTCCATGATTTGAATCAAGTATGGGGCGAATGATAAACACATCAGAGAGGTCCAAGTCACGCCTCTAAAGGTGGACTCACTCATTTCATTCATGAGAAGATTAATCTACGAGGAGAATCCGTCATTTCGACCACTCCGATATCCAAGGGCGACGGAATCATCTGGACCTTCCCGAAGGCCCAAGTCCACCAAGCCGCCAAAGAAGGAATGGCAGATGAAGAAAGACAAACTGTCCAAGGCCATCCCTCTGGGCCAGGATGTGAAATGAAAACGGAGGAAAGTCCATCTCATCAGACGGTGGTGAGACCTACGCCAATAGGTTAAATTCGTAGTTATCCCACTTTATTTTTCTTTCTTTCTTTTTCCACCCCATTTGGATTTTTCCCATTGCATATTTGATTTTTCCTAACAAGTTGAGAATCTTATATTCTCAACTATCATTTTTCTTTCTTTCTTTTAAAAAGAAAATTTTTTATTGGATTTGAAAAAAAAGTTTTTATTTGAAAAATAATTTTTTCTGAGTTGCACATGTGGCATTTCACCAACGTGCTAACTTCATAACCGTTGGGGAGCCACTTGCCAAAAGGGGAACCAGGGGGCCACCTGTCAGGTCGGCCGAACCCCCTGGTTGGCCGAACTGGGAGTGGAGCCAAATTGGCTCCTCTTCCTCCAACTGCTATATTTTGAACCCCAAGTGACCTTTGGAGAGTGCACCCTATAAATTGTGGCCGTGAGGAGCACCTCTCTTCACACACCACATCATTTTACACCTCCCCAAGTCACTCTCTAGCTCACCTTGTTTTTCATGCTCTTCATTGCAACACTCTTGCTCAAATCCATCCCCAAAAAGATTTTCTTTTGTTTGCATTTGCATTTTACACTCAAGCTTTCAAGAGGAGAAAATTCGTTGAGAGTTTTGTTTTCCAAATATCGCTTATTTTTGTAATTTTCTCGCCTTGTGTTGTTCTTGCTTGTTGAACTCAAAAAGACATGAAGAGGTTGTTTGGAAAGAGGAAGGAGGCTGCAAGCTCAAGCCATGGTGAAGGTTCTAGTGCACGCCTCTCTTCCATAGGTACAAGCCCAAGGAGGAGAAGTGTGTGTGACGACACTCCCATGGAAGAGAGAAGCAACCCACACCAACTTCTTCATGACAACGACCTCGACATACGAAGCGAAGTTGAAGATCAAGAACGCATGCTTCTCCAAGATCGTAAGTTCCGCCACACCAAGGCTTACGATCCACATTTGATCTCCAAAATAGGTATGGACTCCGAATTTCTTTCCATTTGGCATGCAATTGGATTTGATGACTTTGCTCACATAGAGGAGAAAGGTTCACGCCTTTTCTCACTATCCAATTCCTTTTCACGCTAAGAATAGGATTTGATGGTATTACTTTTAGATTATTTCAAAAAGAATACAACCTCCTATTGAAAGAATTAGGTAGCATCCTAGGCTTCCATAAATGGTGTTTGCTAGATTTAGAAAATTTGCCTAAGTTTAACAAACAAAGTTTTTGGCATGAGCTAACTAGTGAGGTCACATGTAGGGCTCCTAGGAATAGCCACATCCAAAACCCTACCTTACGTTTCATGCATAGATGGGTGGCTATGACTATGTTCCCTAGGGGAGATGTTAGGGTTGTGCGAGATGATGAATTGAAAATTTTGTTTGCCATGACTAAAAAGATAAAAGTTGCTCCAGTCAAATCCATGATGACACAATGGTTAGATTACATTTCAAAATCAGGACCAATTGAATGCACTTCATTGATTACTCATATTGCTAATAGGGTAGGAGCACTTAAATACTCTTCATTTGAATATATTGAAACTGAAAGAGAATTAATTGATGAAGACTATTTAGTGCAAGGACATACCCTTGAGCATGATCATGATGGCTCCTTGATATGGTTAGTCCCAGGGCCGCCACGTGTATCATAAGACCGGAGCTATCGCCCACACATGGAAAAGCTCCGGAATGGATACCAGTATGGCACCCCCGGACCTAACCCCAGATAGAGGGATGCTCCGGTACCGACACGTGTCCAACAGCACCGGACCTACTCATCCACGGCGGTAAGCTCTGGAGCTGCCACGTGTCTGAACCGCCGGACCTTCAACCTCAACAATCAGACTGGTGGACCCCCAACGGCTCGGACCTTCAAGGGGCAATCAAAGACTTCAAGACCCGATTAAGTGTCATTAATACCATATTAATGACACACAATCGGAAGACCTTTAATACCAGTAACGGCACTGTTAAGGCCCGTTACCATGCTATTAAGGGAATTAACCCCATTTATTGTGTATTAAACATTAGTAACCGCCAGGGCCACATGTCGGTCTAGGCTAATAGTGTAACGACTAGTCCTTGTGCTATAAATGGACTGGTCGACGATACACAGGGGGGACTTGGACTCTCTCAGACATACACGAGACACGCTCTCGGACACACTCAGACACTCTTAGACGCTCAATACAACAGCAACACACTCCATGGAGTAGGGTATTACGCTCAGGCAGCCCGAACCACGTAAACCTCTGTGGCAATTTGCCACCATCTCTTGAATCTCTGCGCACCCATTACTGAACTACAAACTCCACGGACTACTAACAGTAGTGCCAGGAGATCTGCCGGATTTACCCACCGACAGTTGGCGCGCCAGGTAGGCGGTGCGCGAGATTTCAAGGATGGTGAACTCTGTTGCTGGATCGTCCAACGACAACCTCGCTGCGCAACCTGCTGGAGGCAATCCCTCCAACATGCAACAACCAGTAGGTTCCTTGGCTCCAGCAGGAGTCATGCCTCCGCCTCCACCGCCTGCACCAGCCAATCAAGCTGGACAGCGGGACGGAGCATCTGCGTCGGTCACTGCATCGGTGAATAACAACAATCTTGAACATGCGCTCCATGCAGCACGTGCTCTTCTCCAACGCCCACCACCTCCAGGTGCATCCCAGGGTGCAATGGAGCAGTGGAGGGCTGATGTGGAACACTTGGTTGCAGTAGCAGCCGATCGCATCAGCAACCAAGGTCCTCCCCCCTTGGGGCAGGCCCCATCGCAGCATCGGACTTTGTCCGGCAGACTTGAACCGCACGCTTCCCAAAATAGGAGGTGTGCTGCGTCTCAACAAGTGACGTTGTTGCTTCCGGGGCACGACGCACCCATACGGTAACCAGGCTCTCAACTCACGACCTCCGGGCGGAGCTTGATTGCCGTTACCGTCAACAGGACGGCCGCGTCCATATCGAGCGTACTCGCGAAAGGTGAGAAGCTCGTGATAGTCCTGTTCCTGAGGGAATAGGAGGAGGCTGTTCTGCCCTGGCCATGCACCTACGCATGGTCAGATGGCCACAAAAGTTCCAGCCTCACCTGCCGAAGAAATTTGACGGGACTGTCAATCCTGCTGAGTTTCTCCAAATTTACTCTACTGCAATCCTTGCAGCCTGAGGTAACGAGGCCGTAATGGCCAACTACTTCCCCAGTGGCTTTAACTGGGACCGCCAGGTCCTGGTTCATGATCCTTCTGCCCAACTCCATCAATAGCTGGGCAGAATTGTGCCAACAGTTCACCGCCAATTTCGGGAGTTCATACACCCGACCAGGCACCAAACTGGACCTTTTTGCTATAACACAGAAGGGGGGAGAATCCCTGCGTTCCTTCATCCAGAGGTTCTCCCTAGTATGAAACACTATTCCATCAATTTCTAGCAACTCTGTTATTGTGGCATTTAGACAGGGTGTACGAGACAAGAAGATGTTGGAGAAGGTGGCGATCAAGGAGATCACCAGCGTCATGGAGCTCTTCAGCTTGGCAGACAAGTGTGCTAAAGCTGCGGAGGGCTGTGAAATGCACTCTAAACCACCTCCGGAGGATAACAAAAAATCCTACAAGGGCGAAGCCACTACCTCCGGGAGTGGCAAAAATAAGAAAAAGTCCAAAGACAAGAAAAAAGTTGTTGGCCGGCACACCTACTGCTGCAGCTGCTACAGCTCCAGGTGGCCGGGGTCCATGCCCTGAGAAACGACCTCGGTCATCATCTGAAGACAGCGACAACTCCAAGACTTGGTGTCCTATACATAAGTCGAACAGCCACAACCTAGAAGACTGTCGAGAGGTCCAGAACCTTGCCGAGCACTACAACAAGCACCGGGAAGAAGTTCGTTTTTGACAAAGGGATGGAAAACAGGAAGTCGACGAAGCTCCGGCTGAAGAGGAGTTAGGTTTTCAGGACCCTAAAAAGGTCCTGAAGGCTGTGTATACCTCCATCGACGATGACTCCGACGTCTTCGACAATGAACATCGGAAGACCATGAACACCATCTTTGGTGGTTCGTGGGACATCACCTCCCACCATGTCCTCAAGACAATGCAGCAGTACATGGCCTCAGTAGCTCCCACCGCCAGGGCAGAGCCGCACTGGAAGTGGATGGATGCTGCCATCACTTTTGATGCAGCAGACTGCCCTCGGAATATGATTGGAGCTGGACAACTCCTATTGATGGTATCTCCGACAATCAACAATATCCAACTCCACCATGTTATGGTGGACGGAGGTTCGAGGCTGAACCTCATAAGCTTCAAAGCTTTTGTTAAGCTTCAGCTCCGACCTTTGGACCTTCGCCCCTCCAGACCTTTCTCTGGAGTAGGTCTGGGGGCCATAACCCCACTTGGTGCCATTATTCTCCCCGTTACCTTCGGGACTCGGGAGAATTATCGCACTGAGAAGTTGGTCTTTGACGTTGCTTAGATCAACTTACCCTTCAAACCATTATGGGTAGGCCAACCTTGTACTGGCTGCTGCTCATTATGGCTACCTGGTGTTGAAGATGCCAACACCAGCTGGTGTTCTCCGGATCCACAGGGACAGCACTGTCGGAGTGACTGCTCTGTAAGAACTTCAAGCGCTTTCTACAACGCTGGAGGAAGAGTCCAGGCAGGAGCAAGATCCAAAACCCCCGAGCATTCATCAACAAGGCTCAACCTCCGCACCTCGTGTGCAACCAAGCGGCGACACAGACATTCCCGTCAAAGTCGTCCAAATCGGTTCCGACGCCGCTCATACCACCCATATATCGAGAGGTCTGAATGACAAATAGGAACTCACGCTCATCACTTTCCTCCGGGCTAACTTTGACGTGTTTGCCTAGCAACCGTCGCAAATGCCTGGGATCCCTAGGGAAGTGATCGAGCATAATCTGAAGATCCATCCTGACGCTCGGCCTGTACATCAGAAGCCTCGGAAGAAATCAATAGAGCGACAGAACTTCATATGACAAGAAGTGAATAAGTTGCTCGAAGCTGGATTCATCCGAGAAGTCTTCCACCCAAAATGGCTAGCAAACCCAGTCGTTGTACCCAAGGCCGGTGAGAAGCTTCGGATGTGTATCGACTACACAACACTGAATAAGGCATGTCCAAAAGATTCATTCCCACTACCTAGAATAGATCAGATAGTGGATTCCACCTCCGGGTGTGAATTACTGTGTTTCCTAGACACATATTCTGGGTACCATCAAATCAGAATGTCTAGGGAAGATGAAGAACATACTTCTTTTATCACTGTAGATGGATTGTATTGTTATACTGCCATGCCATTTGGTCTCAAGAATGCAGCCTCAAAATTGTACGAGCTATGTACAAAAACTTTAGAAAGCTCATCAGAGACGCAGTGGAAGTGTATGGTTACGACATCGTCGTCAAAATCAAGGACAAGGAGTGACTTCTTGACACCTTGCAAGCTGTCTTCGACAAGTTGCGGGTCATCCGCACAAAGCAGAACCCAGAAGAGTGTGTCTTCGGGGTTAGCTCCGGAAAGCTTCTTGGATTCTTGGTGAACCACCGAGGCATAATGGTGAATCCGGCAAAGATTAAAGCCTTTAAAGATATGCGGCCACCAACCCGCATAAAGGACGTCCAGAAGTTGACTGGATGTCTAGCTGCCCTCAGTCGGTTCATCTCCAGACTGGCGGAACGGGCACTTCCCTTCTTCAAGCTGTTGAGGAAGTCCGGACCATACCAATGGTCTGAAGAAGCAGAAAAGGCGTTCCAGGAGCTGAAGCAGCTCCTCACCACCCTACCAACCTTGGTAGCTCCGAACCCTGGTGAGCCTCTACTGCTTTACATTTTGGCAACTGACGAAGTTGTTAGCATGGTCAAGGTTGCGGAGAGACCAGAACCCTATCAAGCTCGGGAATCTAGACTCCTCCGGGAGGGTCAGGAGGTTCCTGAAGGCGAGTCTGGGTCCCAACCCCCAGACATGGATCTACAAGGAGTCACTCTTGTTGAACAAGAGGATCCGGACCCCTTTAGGAGGGTCCGGGTCACTCCAGAAGAAGCTCTAGGTTCCTTCAGCAAGGACCCGGAGGTCCCCAAAGAAAGTCCAGACCCCTCCGGGAGGGTCCGGGTCGATGAGGAGGAAGCTCCGGGCCCCTCCGGGAGGGTCCGGACAGTCCAACGCCCAGTGTACTTCATCAGTGAAGTACTCCATGACGCCAAGACTCGACACCTAGAGGTGCATAAGCTGCTCTATGCAGTTCTTATCGCCTCCAGGAAGCTTCGCCATTACTTCCAAGCTCATAAGATCTCAGTGGTGACCTCTTATCCACTACGTGCGATCTTGCATAATCCCAATTCCACTGGGAACATTGCAAAGTGGGTAGCGGAATTGGCCGAGTTTGACCTAGAATTCGTCCCAAGACAAGCGATCAAGAGTCAAGCATTGGCGGACATCGTGGCGGAATGGACCCCCTCTCCATCAAAACCCTGGGGGCCCTAGTGAGCAGAAGCCGGAACTCAAGGCTCCGGTCTTCACCGAGCCTCACTGGACTCTCTACTTTGATGGCTCCATGCAAAAGCAGGGGGCCGGAGCTGGAGTCCTTCTCCTCGCTCCAACCGGGGAGAAGGTAAAATACATGGTCCACCGTGACTTCAAGGCAACCAACAACATGGCGGAGTATGAAGCACTCATTTACGGATTAAAGGTGGCATTGTCATATGGTTTCAAGTAGTTTTTGGTCAAGGGAGATTTGCAGGTCATCATTAAAAAGGTGAAGGGTGAATGCTCCTGCAACAATCCCCAACTAGATGCTTATCTCCTTGAAGTCCAGAGGCTTCAGAAGGACTTTGAAGTCCTGGACCTCCACCATGTTCAGTGTCTCCATAATGCTGAAGCTGATGAACTATCGACGAAAGCATCAATCGGAGCTCCAGCTCCCGACGGAACCTTCGTCCGGAGGTTGTGAAAACCCACAGCTCAGCCCGCCGAACTGAGCAAAGGGGGCGAGACCAGCATCCCAAAGCTGGCAGTCCCGATGGCCCTGTTACCATGGCAGCCATCAAGGGTCGTAGGTGCTGCCGGAAGCTCCGAGCAACCCAGCACACAAGACTCAAATGCTCAAACTAGCTCCGATGCATGGATCTCGGAGATCCGGAGCTACTTGAAAGACAATATCCTTCCTAACGATTATGTATCTGCTGACCGGATAGTCAGATTGGCTAAAAGATACACGTTGGTAGAAGGGGATCTCTACCGGTGCGGTGCCAACGGTGTCCTAATGCGGTGCATCACAAAGAAAGAAGGCTGCGAGCTCCTCGCAGAAATCCATGGAGGCGAGTGTGGGAACCACGCATGTTCCCGCACGCTGGTCGGTAAAGCCTTTCGGCATGGCTTTTACTGGCCTACAGCGCTCCAGGATGCAACTGAGCTGGTGAAGAAATGTGAAGCATGCAAGTTTCATGCAAAAAAAATTCATACACCAGCTCAGCCTCTACAAATTATACCTCCTACATGGCCTTTCGCTGTGTGGGGGATGTATATCTTGGGACCTTTCCCAAGAGCCGTCGGAGGTTACAAGTTCCTGTATGTTGCCATTGACAAATTCACCAAATGGCCAGAAGCAACTCCAGTTGTGACAATAAACAAGCAATCAGCTATCAACTTCTTGCAGTCCATCGTATGTAGATTTGGAGTCCCAAACAAAATCATAACTGATAATGGGACCCAGTTCACAAGCTTTGCATTCCAAGGATATTGCAAAGACCTCGGCATCCAGGTCAGCTACACTTCCGTAGCTCACCCGACAAGCAGGCCAGGCCGAGAGAGCAAATGCAAAAATCCTAAAAGGACTCAAGACGCGCACATATGAGCGCCTGAAAAAACATGGAGCCAACTGGATCGAAGAGCTTTCGCCCACTCTATGGGCCAATAGGACAACTCCAAACCGGTAAACTGGAGAGACACCCTTCTTCCTCGTGTACGGAGCTGAAGCAGTGCTTCCTCCGGAAATCACTTTGGAGTCGCTCCGGGTCCGGACCTTCGACGAAGCCACGCAGGACCAGCTCCGGCATGAAGACCTTGACCTCTTTGAAGAGGGAAGGTGCCGAGCAGCTGTTCGGAATGTCCGATACTGCCAAGCTCTTCGGCGCTATCACCAACGGCATGTTCACAGCCGACAGCTCGAGGAAGGTGATCTGGTTCTATGGAGAATACAATCCAGAGAAGGGTTAAACAAACTTTCCCCCAGCTGGGAAGGACCCTTCCGAGTGATCAAAATATCCCGTCCCGGATGCGTTCGCTTTGCAATCGAGGATGGGACACCTCTCCCAAATCCTTGGAACATTGAGCACCTCCGTAAGTTCTACGCTTAATATCACGGAGGTGAGTCTGTAATTACATGCGATGTATGTTATAGAGTCATTGTACAGAGTCGAGTAGCTCCTCCGGGAGGACAGTCGGACCTACCCCGTTAGGTCCGCAACGTCCATGCAACACTTGTCACAGTCTCACAACTAAAAGTGTAGCTAGCTACCTTGGGTCAAACGAGAAATGAAACACACTTAGTCTGGTTCCGTACCCTAAGAGTGTACTTGTTCCTTGTACCCCGGACCTATAATGAAAGACGTCATTATGTGAAAATAGACTCCACGTGCATTTACTTTGTACATGCTCAATATTTTTTGTTTTTTTCTTTCTTGTCTATAACAAAGTTGTGCAGTTCTTAAGAAACTTTAGCTCGACCAGTTCATGTACAATTCCAGTTGCAACGCCTATTCTTCCGGGTCCAAACATTGTTGATGGTATGCTCGTCTGAATGCCGCCAAGCCAATCTAGGGCCGGAGTGTGCTATCGACTTAGCCTGGTCATGCACCCTAAGTACACCATTCTACCTACACTCCGGCAGGCCGAAGTAAGGCGAGTCCAGGAAAGATCGGACCTGAAGGAAACAAGGCAACACACTTGATTGTATTTAAAATTGTGTTCGACGTAAAAATTTCTCGGGAATAGTAAGTCACAATGAAGTTATAGATAGGAAAATGGATTTTACTGTTTTTCTTGACTTCGGTGTGCAGGAAAGATAAATATTTCATGATGATGGTGAATGAAGCCGGAGCTGCCAAAGCTCCGACATCCTCTAGGCGGCTTGTGGTCAATTTTCAAACATTGATATCGAGCGTCGCCGGAGCTACTTAGCTCCGGTAAAGCTAGGGGGCCAGCCGTCAACGTGAAGAAAAGATGGTAGAAAGACTCTATAGTGGAGTCTGCTGTCAACACACCACGTGTTTACAGAGGTCACTACCGGAGCCACTAAGCTCCGACACCCCAGAGGACTAACCGTCGATGCTTTACGCTTTGATGGAGACTACTGCCGGAGCCACTAAGCTCTGACAATGGTCAATGCCGGAGCCACTAAGCTCCGACAACCTTAGGGGACCTTCACTATCGAAGACTTCGGACCTACATTCTACAAGTTCGAAGCGCGCAAGTCTTCATTAACTGTTACATCCTCTTGGTACATGTTCACAATCAAATTGTGTACATCTACCAGGGGGCCAAGTGCAACAAAGGTGTTGAAGACAAAAAATGAAATTCACAAAAAAACTTGGATTTCATTGATACGCTAGCTTGGGCAGCTTATCCCTCTCCTTCGATGGGGCCTTCAAGCACTGGGTCTAGGGGGAATTGAGGGTCCCGGCTTGTGTAGCACGTCGGCACGAATTCTACGACGTCCTTCTCTAGGGATTGTCCCTCAGTTTCCAGCTGGTCCGCAATGACATCGCCCATCTTGGGGAGCTTGTTGCCTGCCGAACTCCACGCCTACAACGCCAGGTCCAGCTCCGGCTCCGGATCATCTGGATGCACGGGACTAAAACGCATTGGCATCAGCGCGTCGTTGGCTTTGCTCAGGAAGTCCAAACTTGTTGGGACTCCACCCTGCCGAACTCAACGCCTGCAACGCCAGGTCCAGCTCCGGCTCCGGATCATCTGGATGCACGGGACTATAACGCATTGGCATCAGCGTGTCGTTGGCTTTGCCCAGGAAGTCCAAACTTGTAGGGACTCCACAGTCCTCAAGCCTCGCATCTCCTCCAAGGATCTTCTGGTCGCCGCAAGCTCCCAATTCTTACGGGCAAGGCGCTCAACCTCTTTGGCGTTCTGCTGAATCTTTTTAGCAACTTGCCTTTCGAGTTTTTCAAGCTCTACCTCCCAGAGGTGGATCTTGTTTCGGCGGTCGACCAGGTCTTTCTCCCGGCCCCGCACTTTCTTCTCCCTGGCAGCAACGGCAGTCTCCCTCCTGTGGAGTTCCTGCCCTTGCTCCCAGGCTTTCTTCTCCTCTCTCTCGCAACGCTCCTCCAATTTCATGGTGCGCTCCTCGAGACTCTTGTCACCCAGAGTTATCCTCTGAGTAAGCTCTTCTTCCCTCTTCACGACATCGTCCCGCAGCTCCAGAAGTATTTGCTCTTCATTCTCGAGCTTTCTCTCTCGCTCCTCAAGAGCCTCCCGGCGCTTGACGAGACTAGCGTGGATGGCATCGAGCCTCTCCTGGCAATCATCCGCTGTGCTATTAGTAGCATTGGCCTGCTCGTAGATGGCCCGGGAGTTGTTGTCAAGGGATCGTGTCATGCTTTCCCTCTCATCCAGTAGCTTACACCAATATTCTAGGCGGACCTTCTCCCTCTGCACCCACTCCTTGTTGTCAGCCAGCCTTGACTGCGCCAGCTTGGTCTCGAAATGGAGCCGGTTGCGCCACCTCCTAAGAGTTTGGCGCTCCTCCTCGAGGGCCTTGCTGCCGTGGTAGAAAGCCAGCTGGACCTGACGAAGACTGGAGCAGGAGTTGTCAATAGAAACGACAGGGGGATTGGGTCAGGACCTGCAGGGGTCATCTCCACCAGTTCCAGCGGGTTCTCTGTAACAAAAATTGGGTCCCACTCTACAAGAGCGGTCCCCTGAGCTATCACAGCACTAGGGCCGTCCTCCGGGATAGCCTCAGCCGCTGCCGAGGAAGGTCCTGCAGTAGAAGTTTTGACCTCCGAAATTGGCTCCAAAGGTCCCGCCTCCAGATCACCAACAACTGGCCCCTCAGGCGAAGGGGGGGGCAACTTCATCTTGGCACCCTGGCTCAGGTGCGGGCACCTCCGGAACCACTGCTTCCGGGGCGGGCGTAGAAGATTCTGCTGGAGCTGAAGCCATGTTCGGCTCCGACGTTGGCTCCTCCTCCACCGCCAGTTCCGGTGCTGACACCTCGACCACCATGGGCTCGAGCGCCGGCACCTCTACAGCAACTGGCTCATGCACCAGTACTCCTTCGACGACCGGCTCTATCGCCGGAACTTTTGCCGCAACCGGCTCTACCGCCGGAGCTTCCTCGACAACCGGCTCAAGCACTGGAACTTCATTAATATTCGGCTCTACCATCGGGGCCTCATCAACCACCGGCTCAACTGTCAGGGCTTCAACAACATCTGGCTCTAGGGCCGGAATTGCAGCTACCTCCGGCTCTGAGGCTGGAGCGTTTATCATTTCAGCATCTGAGCCCGGAGCTTCAACCCCCGGGGCTGGTGCCACTGGTACAACTTCATTCCCGTGGTCCGGCGCTACCACAGGAGCTTCTGGGGATGAGTCGAGGTCTAGGACCACAACAGCCGGCGCCGGAGCTGCCACAACCTCAGCCACCTCTTGGGGCGGCGCTGGAATTGGAGCCAGAGCTTCCGCCTGCACAGCCTCAGTTGCTGCTGTAGGAACCGGAGCTTCACCCCTTTTCTTGGGCATGCTGTGGATGAAGGACGAATACACTCAAAACACAGTTACAACAAAAAATAATCAACTGAGGTAAAAAATCAAACATACCATGGAAGGCTTCTGCTCCAGCTAGCGTGGAACCTCTTTCCCGGATGCTCGGCGTCAGGCCCTATCTCCCCTAGCGTGCCAGCTCCAGAAGGTTCCCCGGAGCTTGCCGCTGCTATCGGCGTCGCCTCAGTTGAGGCCCCCCTCGACCGGGAAGGACCTCCAGACCTAGAGCCTTTAGCTGGCCCTGGTACCGAAGCATCATGGCCGTAGTTAGCACCCCGGGGAGATGTCGATGCTGGAGTAGTTGCCGCCACCAAAGACCTCCTCCGCCGGGGAGAAGGAGCCGTCGTGGAGGGAGCAGGCCTGACGGACCTCCCGTCGGCATGCTTCAGCTTCCTCTTGCGGCTCGAGAGATGGCCAACTCCTTGCCCTTGCCTAAGACTTTGGTTCTTGGCTTTGGGGCGAGAGCGGAGCCGCCTTCAGAAACCCTGGGGATTGCCACCCCAGAGGTTGATCGCCTCTCCACCAGGCCCAAGTCATCCAACAGCGGCATTTTCCTCCGGATCTCTCTACACTCCTCTAGAATCATATTCAGAGGCAGGAAGGCCGCTGGTGGAGACACATCGCCAGGACCGATGTTCCCAGGCTGGAACTTCTTGAGATGGGTCTTCAAGGCTTTACCGGCCAAGTTGGTGTCCAAGCTTCAATGCGGTTGGTATCCATCTCACTATTGAAGGCCCAGGCAGGCCGGCTCCTAGCCCTCAGCGGGGCCCACCTGTTCATCAAGAAGTTGTCGAAGACCATCTGCGGGGTCACCCCACCTTCGACACATTCCTGTATTCTATCCAGGATGGGCTTGTACTCCCTCGGCAGCGCTGGTACATCCTTCCAAGTGTCGGTGTCAACGCGAGGAAGGCCTTCAGGTAGCTCTAGCCTCTCGTGTCCCTCAACGGTGATGAGCACCCAGTCTTCCTTCCAGTCGTCCCACTTGCCAGAAGGGAACGACCTCAAGTACTTGAGGGGAGAGTTTTTCCGCTTCACAAAGTAGTAGAAGACGATGAACTCATCACCCTTTCCAGTTGTTTGGACAGTGAAGAAGGTCCGGAACAACTCCACGCAAGGGGGCATGCCCACCCACATCTCGCAAATGTGGACAAAAGTCGCCACCAGCAAGATGGAATGAGGGCCCAGATGGTGGAGCTGCAGGCCATAGAAATCTAGCAACATCAGAAAGAAGGTGGAGAAAGGCGGGATCAAACCCGCCATGGCGTACCCAAGGAAGTACACCATATCTCTGGCTCGCTTCTTCTCGAAGGGAAGCTCGCCGCAGTGAATGTCGTTGTCAAAGGAGTCACTGGACCATCCCATGTAGGTCCGGACCCTGGACAACTCCTTCTTGCTCCCAATGCGGCTTTTGGGGAGACCCAACTTCATTGCGACACGGCGAGACGAGAGAGGAAGAGCAAGCAAAGGTTTCGAGGATTTGAGCATAAGTTCAAATGAAGGCCTAAAGAATCCCCTAACGGTGTGTGCTTTCCTTCTTAAGTATGCCCCTGCAACGCTTGGATGAAAACCGCAGAGGAGCTGATGATAACATTCAAAAACTTCACCCTGCCAATGACAAGGGCGCCCGGGGCCACCCCTACGATCAAGTCGAGGTCCTTACCCCAGGCAAACGGTTGTAATCATGAAAGGCGGGAAACCCGAAGGCGGCGGCCTGACAGGGCGCGCAGAACCAATACGATTCTCATATCGGGAACTGGCGACCATCAATTGCGTGAGATCCACACGCTAAGATCTCACCTGTCACATCCAAGATATGCCACGTGGCACTAGTTTAACTACGAACTACCGCCAATGGCACATCCGAAGACCCTTGAAGACACGGCTCAAAAACTGAAGAATGGACCCACCTCCGGCAGAATGACTTCATCCAAAAGGTCTCTCCCAGAGGTGGGCCCAGGGGGCCACTGTCAGTACCCTGTGTACCGGATACCCCTTGGGATTGCAAAGATCACAAGGAAACTCCATCTAACAGATTTGAAGACCTCCGAAAGCCCCACATGTAAGCCGTAACCGGACCTGCTTCCCTGACATGGTTAGTCCCAGGGCCGCCACGTGTATCATAAGACCGGAGCTATCGCCCACACATGGGAAAGCTCCGGACTGGATACCAGTATGGCACCCCCAGACCTAACCCCAGACAGAGGGAAGCTTCGGTACCAACACATGTCCAACAGCACCGGACCTACCCGTCCACGGCGGTAAGCTCCGGAGCTGCCACGTGTTCGAACCGCCGGACCTTCAACCTCAACAATCAGACTGGTGGACCCCCAACGGCTCGGACCTTCAAGGGGCAATCAAAGACTTCAAGACCCAATTAAGTGTCATTAATATCATATTAATGACACACAACCGGAAGACCTTTAATACCAATAATGGCACTGTTAAGGCCCGTTACCACGCTATTAAGGGTAATTAACCCCATTTATTGTGTATTAAACATTAGTAACCGCTAGGGCCACATGTCCGGCCAGGCTAATAGTGTAACGACCAGTCCTTGTGCTATAAAAGGATTGGTCGACGATACACAGGGGGGACTTGGACTCTCTCAGACATACGCGAGACACGCTCTCGGATAGACTCAGACACTCTTAGACGCTCAATACAACAGTAACACACTCTGTGGAGTAGGGTATTACACTCAGGCGGCCCAAACCACGTAAACCTCTGTGTCAATTTGCCACCATCTCTTGAATCTCTATACGCCCATTACCGAACTACAAACTCCACAGACTACTAACAGTAGTGCCGGGAGATCTGCCGGATTTACCCACCGACATAGGGTTGCTAGTCCTAGTTTAAAAGTAAAACTTAGATTTCTGGAGAAATTCTAAAAAGATTTAAGTTTCCCTCAATTGGTTGTAAATACCTACCAAAGCCATATGATGTTCATACATAGACAAAACCTTATGCATAGGCTATTTGCTTTCACATTGAGCCTACTCAAACTAGTAGAGACCTATGTGAGAAATCATTCAACTCTTTTTAAATTCAAGACTTCACTTGCACATGCTATACTTCTACACTAGAAGTAAGCAAAACGTCCATCATATCCACCATACCACAACAAAAAGAGAAACTCCATGTTATTCATGTTTAGCACTCTCTTCAAAATTCATTGCAAAGAAAGGGAGTAGAAGACATGGCTACAAAAAGAAAATGAAGAAAAATGCTTACATCATAAGCATGAAAAAAAAAGAGAAAAGAAAAGTAGTCATGTTTCATCCCTACAAAAGAAAGAAAGATTATACCAAAAAGGAGTTATCTCAAGTATCCACATCCACTTTTCACTCCATCACACATGCACTAGTCTTGAATCAAAAAGTTTTGATTTGAATTCTCCTAAGGCTTACTCTTTTGACTTAGCAATATATGTGATGCAAATATGCCTACTTACTTTCCTTACCAAGCTCCACATACAAGCCATATTCAATGAGTAGGAATAGTAGAGGCACAATGCTTTGGTGAGGAAATATTTCCACTATCCACAAAGAAGTGATTGAGAGAATCAAATCGAGTACATAATATCTAAATTGAATTCTTCGGGATTTAAGTGGAACTTGATTTCAAGGCTATGTTTGCTCCATTTGCTATTCTACCTTTCAACTACTCATGAATATGAAAAAGCCTAAGCCCCATGATAACTTAAGAAAGGTAGATGTCGGAGTGTTGTTCCGGCAATTCTCCCCGTACTACTGTTGGTAGACCGCGAAGTTTGTAGTTCGGTATTGGGTGCGCAGAGATTCAAAACAAGATGGCAAGTAGACATAAGGGTTTACGTGGTTCGGGCCGCCTGAGCGTAATACCCTACTCCACGGGGTGTGTAGTTGTTGTATTGAGCGTCTAAGAGACGAGAGCTTCGAGAGTCCAGAAAAAAGATCCCCTGTGTATCGTCGACCAGTCCTTTTATAGTACGAGGATTGGTCTTTACACTGTTAGCCTGGCAAGACATGTGGCCCTAGCAATTACTGATGCTTAATACACAATTAATGAGGTTAATTACCCTTAATAGCGTGGTAACAGGCCTTAACAGTGCCGTTACTGGTATTAAGGGCCTTCCGATCGTGTGTCATTAATATGGTATTAATGACACTTAATCAGGTCTTAAAGTCTTTGATTACCCCTTGAAGGTCGGAGCCATTGGGGGGTCCACCAGTCTGATTCTTGAGGCTGAAGGTCCGGTGGTTGGACACGTGGCAGCTTCGGAGCTTTCCGTCTAGGACGGGTAGGTCCGGTGTAGATGTACACGTGTTAGTACCGGAGCTAGGTGTTTAGCCCGGAGCTATCCCATGTTTGGGATGTAGGTCCGGCTGCAGTATACAGGTGGCAGCACCAGGACTAACCATAGATGAGAGGCAGGTCCGGTCCCGTATGACACGTGGGGCCTTTGCAGGTCTTCAACTCAGACAGGTGAAGTTCCTTTGGTCTTTTTGTAGTCCCAAGGGATATACGATACGCAAGGTACCGACAGTGGCCCCTTGGGCCCACCTCTCGGAGAGACCTTTTTGGATGAAGTCGTTTTGCCGGAGGTGGGTCCATCCTTCGGTTTTTGAGTCGTGTCTTCAAGGGTCTTCGGATGTGCTGTTGGCGGTAGTTTGCAGTTAAACCAATGTTGCGCGGTATATCCAGGATGCGGCAGGTGAGATCTGAGCGTGTGGATCTCACGGAATCGATGGTCGTCGGTTCCTGATACAAAAATTGTATCGGTTCTGCGCGCTCTATTAGGCTGCCGCCCTCGGGCTTCCCGCCTTTCATGATGACAACCGTTCGCCTGGGGTAAGGACCTCGACTTGATCATCGGGGTGGCCCCGGGCCCCCTTGTCATTGGCGGGGTGAAGTTTTTGAATGGTATAGTCGGCTTTTCTGTGGTTTCCATCCAAGCATTGCGGGGGCTTACTTAAGAAGGAAAGCGCGAACTGTTTGGGGATTCTTTACGCCTTCATTTGAACTTGCGCTCGAATCATCCAAACTTTAACCTACTTTTCATCTCTTGCCACGCTGTGCCGCGATGAAGTTGGGACTCCCCAAGAGCCGCATCGGGAGCAAGAATTAGTTGTCTAGGGTCCAGACCTACGTGGGATGGTCCAGCGACTCCTTTGACAATTACATCCACTATGGCAAGCTTCCCTTCGAGAAGGAGCGAGCCGGAGATATGGTGTACTTCCTTGGGTATGCCATGGCGGGTTTGATCCCACCTTTCTCCACTTTCTTTCTGATGCTGCTTGATTTCCATGGTCTGCAGCTCCACCATCTGGGCCCCCATTCAATCTTGCTAGTGGCGACTTTCGTCCACTTTTGCGAGATGTGGGTGGGCGTGCCCCCTTGTGTGGAGTTGTTCCGGACTTTCTTCACTGTTCACCCGACCGGGAAGAGTGATGAGTTCATCGGCTTCTACTACTTCGTGAAGCGGAAAAACTCTACCCGCAAGTACTTGAGGTCCTTCCCTTCCGGCAAGTGGGATGACTGGAAGAAAGACTGGGTGGTCATCACTGTCGAGGGACACGAGAGGCTGGAGCTGCCTGAAGGCCTTCCTCGCATTGACACCAACACTTGTAGTGACGTGACCCCACAGATGGTCTTCGGCAACTTCTTGACGAGTAGGTGGGCCCCGCTGAGGGCTAGGAGCCGACCTGCCTGGGCCTTCAACAATGAGATGGACACCAACTGCATTGAGGTTGGCTTGGACACCAACTTGACCGGTGAAGCCTTGAAGACCCATCTCAAGAAGTTCTAGCCTGGGAACATCGGCCCTGGCGACGTGTGTCCACCGGCGGCCTTCCTGCCTCTGAATATGATACCACAGGAGTGCAGAGAGCTCCGGAGGAAGATGCTGTTGTTGGACGACTTGGGCCTGGTGGAGAGGCGATCAACCTCCGGGGTGGCAATCCCCGGAGCTTCTGAAGGCGGCTACGCTCCCGCCCCAAAGCTAAGAACCAAAGTTGTAGGCAAGGGCAAGGAGTTGGTCGAGCCCTCGAGCCGCAAGAGGAAGCTGAAGCATGCCGACGGGAGGTCCGTCAGAATTACTCCTTCCACGACGGCTCCTTCTCCCCGGCGGAGGAGGTCTTCGGTGGCGGCAACCACACTAGCATCGGCATCTCCCCGGGGTGCTAGCTCCTGCCATGTGGCTTCGGTACCAGGGCCTGTTGAGGGCTCTGGTTCCGGGGGTCCTTCTCAGACGAGGGGGGCCTCAACCGAGGCGACGCCGATAGTAGCAGAAAGCTACGGGGAACCTTTCGGAGCTGCCACGCCAGTGGCGACAGGTTCCGGCCCCGAGCGTCCGGGGAAGAGGTTCCGCACTAGCTGGAGCAGAAGCTTTCCGAGGTAAATTTGGTTTTTTACCTCAGTTGGTTGTTTTTTGTTGTAATTGTGTTTTGAGTTTCTTTGTCCTTCATCCACAGAGTGCCCAAGAAAGGGGCTAAAGCTCCAGTTCCTGCAACAGCAGTTGAGGCCATGCAGACGGAGGCTCTGGCTCCAATCCCAGTGCCGCCTCAAGAGATGGTTGAGGCTGCGATAGCTCCGGCGCCGGCTGTCATGGTCCTGGACCTCGACTCATCCCCAGAAGCTTCTGTGGTAGCGCCGGACCACAGGAATGAAGATGTACCAGCGGCACCTACCCCGGAGGTTGAAGATCCGGGTTTGGATGCTGAAATGATGGACGCTCCAGTCTCAGAGCCGGAGGTAGCTAAAGTCCCAACCCTAGGGTCGGACGTTGTTGAAGCCCTGGCACTGGAGCTGGTGGTTGATGAGGCCCCTGCGATAGAGACGGGTGTTGATGAAGCCCCGACGGTAGAGCCGGTGGCTGATGAAGTTCCGTTGCCTGAGCCGGTCGTCGAAGAAGTTCTGGCGCCTGAGCTGGTTGTCAAAGAAGTTTCGGCGCTTGAGCCGGTTGCCGTAGAAGTGCCGGCACCCGATCCCATGACGGTCGAAGCGCCAGCGCCTGAGCCGGCGATGGAGGAGGTGCCAGCATCGGAGCCGGAAGTGGCTTCAGCTCCAGCCGAATCTTCAATGCCTGCCTCGGAGGTGGTGGTCCCGGAGGTGCCCGCGCCTGAGCCAGGGTGCCAAGATGAAGCTGCTGGCCCCCAGCCTGAGGGACCAGTTGTTGATGACCTGGCGGCGTGACCTTTGGAACAAACTCCGGAGGTTGAAACTTCTGTTGTAGGACCTTCCTCGGCGGCAGCTGAGGCTATCCCGGAGGGCGGCCCTAGTGTCGTGGAAGCTCAGGGGACCGCTCTTGTAGAGTGGGACCCGATTTTTGTCACAAAGAACCTGCTGGAGCAAGCAAAGAAGACCCTGGTAGGTCCAGACCCGATCCCTCTATCGTTGTCTATCAACAACGCCTGCTCCAGTCTTCGTCAGGTCTAGCTGGCTTTTTACCACGACAGCAAGGCCCTCGAGGAGGAGCGCCAAACTCTTAGGAGGTGGCTCAACCGGCTCCAATTCGAGACCAAGCTGGCGCAGTCAAGGCTGCCTGACGACAAGGAGTGGGTGAAGAAGGAGAAGGTCCTGTTGGAGTATTGGGGTAAGCTGCTGGACGAGAGGGAAAGCATCGTGCGATCCCTCGACAACCAGTCCCGGGCCATCCACGAACAGGCTGTAGCTACTAATAACGCAGCGAATGATCGCGGGGAGAAGCTCAGCACCATCCACAACAGCCTCGTCAAGCGTCGGGAGGCCCATGAGGAGCGGGAGAAAAAGCTCGAAGATGAAGAGCAAAAACTCCTGGAGCTGCGGGATGACCTCGTGAAGAGGGAGGAAGAGCTTACTCAGAGGCTGACTCTGGGTGACAAGAGTCTCACGGAGCACACCAAGAATTTGGATGAGCGCTGCGAGAAAGAGGAGAAGAAGACTTGGCAGCGAGGACAGGACCTCCACAAGAGGGAGGATGAAATTGCTGCAAAGGAGAAGAAGGTGCGGGTCCGGGACAAGGATCTGGTCAACCACCGGAACATGATCCACCTCCGGGAGGAGGAGCTCAGTAAACTCGAAAGGCAGGTTGCTGAAAAGATTCAGCAGAACGCCAAAGAGGTTGAGCGCCTTGCCTGTGAGAATTCGTAGCTTGCGGCGACCAGAAGATCCTTGGAGGAGATGCGAGGCTCGAGGGCTGCGGAGTCCCAACAAGTTTGGGACTTCTTGGGCAAAGCCAACGACACGCTGATGCCAATGGGTTTTAGCCCCGTGCATCCGGATGACCTGGAGCCGGAGCTGGACCAGGCGTTGCAAGCGTTGAGTTCGGCAGGCAACAAGCTCACCAATATGGGCGATGTCATCGCAAACCAGCTGGTAAAACCGAGGGACAATCCCTGGCGAAGAACGTCGCAGAATATGTGCTGACGTGCTACACAAGTTGGGACCCTTAGTTCCCACTGGACCCGCTGCTTGAAGGCCCCATCGACGGAGAGGGAGAAGCCGCCCAAGACAGTGTGTCGGAGGTTGCCCAGAAGGTCGCCTCATTCTTCCATAGGGCCTAGGACTCTCTCTTTGTAGCTCCCGCTTGTATCCTCTCTTATTTTTCTCCAATTTTATAATCTCTTGTCTCTAGATGAATGAAATCCAAGTTTTTATGAATTTCATTTTTTGTCTTCGACTTCTTTGTCTCACTTGGCCCCCTGGTAGATGTACACAATTTGATTGTGAACATGTACCAAGAGGATGTAAGAGTTGTTGAAGATTTGCGTGCTTCGAACTTGTAGAGTGTAGGTCCGAAGTCTTCGATAGTAGAGGCTCCCTAAGGTTGTCGGAGCTTTGTAGCTCTGGCATTGACCATCGTCGGAGCTTCGTAGCTCCGGCAGCAGTCTCCATCAACACATAGAGCGTTGATAGCAAGTCCTCTGGGGTGTCGGAGCTTGGTAGCTCCGACAGTGACCTCTGTCAACACGCGGTGTGTCGACAGCAGACCCCACTGTGGAGTCTTCCCACCATCTTTTCTTCACGTTGACGGCTGGCCCCCTGGCTTTACCGGAGCTGAGTAGCTCCAGCGATGCTCTCTATCATTGTTTGAAACATCGACTACAAGCCACCTAGGGGATGTCGGAGCTTTGGTAGCTCCGGCTTCATTCACCATCATCACGAAATATTTATTTTTCCTGCACACTAAAGTCAAGAAAAACAGTAAAATCCATTCCCTATCTATAACTAAATTGTGACTTACCATTCCCGAGAAAATTTTAGGTCGAACACAATCCTAAATACAATCAAGTGCACTGACTTGTTTCCTCCAGGTCCAATCGTTTCTAGACTCGCCTTACTTCGGCCTGTCGGGGTGTAGGTAGAGTGGCGTACTTAGGGTGCATGACCAGGCTAAGTCGATAGCACACTTTGACCTTAGATTGGCTTGGCGGCATTCAGATGAGTAGACCATTAACAATGTTTAGACCCGGAAGAATTGACAATGCAACTTGAATTATACTTGAATTGGTCGAGCTAAAGTTTCTTAAGAATTGCAAAACTTTGTTATATATAAGAAAGAGAAAAATGAAAATAATTGAGCCTGTACAAAATAAATGCACGTGGAGTCTGTTTTCACACAATGATGTCCTTCATTATAGGTCCGAGGTACAGGGGAAACAAGTACACTCTTAGGGTACGAAACCAGGCTAAGTGTGTTTCGTTTCTCGTTTGACCCAAGGTAGCTAGCTACACTTTTAGTTCTGAGACTGTGACAAGTGTTGCCTGAACTTTGCGGACCTTCCGGGTAAGGTCCGGTTGTTCTCCTGGAGGAGCTACCCGACCCTGTACAATGACTCTATAACATACATCACATGTAACTACAGACTCACATCCGTGATATTAAGCGTAGAACTTATGGAGGTGCTCAATGTTCCAAGGGTTAGGGAGAGGTGTCCCATCCTCGGTTGCCAAGCGAACGCATCCGGGACAGGATACTTTGATCACTCGGAAGGGTCCTTCCCATCTGGGGGAAAGTTTGTGTAACCCTTCTCTGGATTGTATTCTCTGTAGCACCAGATCGCCTTCCTCGAGCTGTCGGCTGTGAACATGCTGTTGGTGATAGTGCTGAAGAGCTTGGCGGTATCAGGCATTCTGAACAGCTGCTCGGCACCTTCCCTCTTTAAGGAGGTCAAGGTCTTCACGCCGGAGCTGGTCCTGTGTGGCATCATCGAAGGTCCAGACCCAAAGCGACCCCAAGGTGATTTCCGGAGGAAGGACTGCTTCGGCTCCGTACAACAGGAAGAAGGGTGTCTCTCCAGTTTACCGGTTTGGAGTTGTCCTGTTGGCCCATAGGGTGGGCGGAAGCTCTTCGATCCAGTTGGCTCCATGTTTTTTCAGGCGCTCATATGTGCGCGTCTTGAGTCCTTTTAGGATTTCTGCATTTGCTCTCTCGGCCTGGCCATTGCTTGCCGGGTGAGCTACGGAAGTGTAGCTGACTCGGATGTCGAGGTCTTTGCAATATCCTTGGAATGCAGAGCTTGTGAACTGGGTCCCATTATCAGTTATGATTTTGTTTGGGACTCCAAATCTACATACGATGGACTGCAAGAAGTTGATAGCTGATTGTTTGTTTATTGTCACAACTGGAGTTGCTTCAGGCCATTTGGTGAATTTGTCAATGGCAACATACAGGAACTTGTAACCTCCGACGGCTCTTGGGAAAGGTCCCAAGATATCCATCCCCCACACAGTGAAAGGCCATGTAGGAGGTATCATTTGTAGAGGCTGAGCTGGTGTGTGAATTTGCTTTGCATGGAACTGGCATGCTTCGCATTTCTTCACTAGCTCAGTTGCATCCTGGAGCGTTGTAGGCCAGTAGAAGCCATGTCAGAAGGCTTTACCGACTAGCGTGCGGGAAGACATGTGGTTCCCACACTCGCCTCCATGGATTTCCGCGAGGAGCTCACAGCCTTCTTCCCTTGTAATGCACCGCATTAGGACGTCGTTGGCACCATGCCAGTAGAGATCCCCTTCTACCAGTGTTTATATTTTAGCCAATCTGACTATCCGGTCAGCGGATACATTATCTTCAGGAAGGAAATTGTCTTTCAAGTAGCTCTGGATCTCCGAGACCCATGCATCGGAGCTAGCTTGAGGATTTGAGTCTTGCGTGCTGGGTTGCTCGGAGCTTCCTGCAGCACCTACGACCCTTGATGGACGCCATTGTAACAGGGCCATCGGGACCGCCAGCTTCGAGGTGTTGGTCTCGCCCCGTTCGCTCAGTTCGGCAGGCTGAACTGTAGGTTTAGACAACCTCCAGACGAAGGTTCCGTCGGGAGCCGAAGCTTCAGTTGAAGCTTTCGTCGAGAGTTCGTCAGCTTTAGCGTTGTTGAGACGCTGGTCATGGCAAAGATCTAGGACGTCGAAGTCCTTCTGAAGCCTCTGGACTTCAAGTAGGTATGCAGCTAGTTGAGGGTTGTTGCAGCAACATTCACCTTTGACTTGTTTTACAACAAGCTATGAATCACCCTTTTGCAATAGCTGCTTCACACCATACAATAGTGCCGCCTTGAGTCCATAAATTAGTGCTTCATACTCCGCCATGTTGTTGGTCGCCTTGAAGTCAAGGTGCACCATGTATTTAACCTTCTCCCCGGTCGGAGCGAGGAAAAGGACTCTAGCTCCGGCCCCCTGCTTTAGCACGGAGCCGTCGAAGTAGAGAGTCCAGTGAGGCTCAGTGCAGACCGGAACCTTGGGTTCCGACTTCTGCTCACTGGGGCCCCCAGGATTTGATGGAGAGGGGGTCCATTCCACCACGAAGTCCGCCAATGCTTGTCTCTTGATTGCTTGTCTTGGAACGAATTCAAGGTCGAACTCGGCTAATTCCGCTGCCCACTTTGCAATGTTCTCAGGGGAATTGGGGTTATGCAAGATTGCACGTAGTGGATAAGATGTTACCACTGAAATCTTGTGAGCTTGGAAGTAGCATCGGAGCTTCCTAGAGGCAATAAGAACTGCGTAGAGCAGCTTATGCACCTCCAGGTATCGAGTCTTGGCATCATGGAGTACTTTGCAGGTGAAGTACACTGGGCGCTGGACCATCCGGATCCTCCTAAAGGGGCCCGGAGCTTCCTCCTCATCTACCCGGACCCTCCAGGAGGGGTCCAGACCTTGTTCGGAGACCTCCGGGTTCTAGTTGGAGGAACCTGGAACTTAACATGAAGTGATCCGAACCCTCCCGGAGGGGTCCGAACCTTCTTGTTCAGCGGTAGTGACTCCTTCATTTGAAGGAGATGGATCCTTCGGCATTTCGCCTTGAGGATCAAGGTCTGGGAGCTGGGACCCAGACTCGACTTCAGGTAGCTCCAGACCCTCCCG
Organism: Tuctoria greenei; assembly: GCA_036927565.1. NCBI lineage: Eukaryota > Viridiplantae > Streptophyta > Magnoliopsida > Poales > Poaceae > Tuctoria > Tuctoria greenei. The sequence goes on along the minus strand of JAYESD010000004.1, from coordinate 188,111,569 downwards.
AAGGGGTCTGGATTCCTGAACTGGAGATGGTTCTAGTCTTTTCGAAACCAGGACCATGCTGACAACTTCGTCAGTTGCCGAAATGTAAGGAAGGAGTGGCTCACCAGGGTTTGGAGCTACCAAGTTTGGTAGGGTGGTGAGGAGCTGCTTTAGCTCTTGGAATGCCTTTTCTGCTTCTTCAGACCATTGGAATGGTCCGGGCTTCCTTAATAGCTTGAAGAAAGGTAGCGCCCGTTTCGCTAGTCTTGAGATGAACCGGCTGAGGGCAACTAAACATCCAGTCAGCTTTTGGACGTCCTTGATGCGGGCTGGTGGCCGCATGTCTTCAATAGCTTTTATCTTCGCCTGGTTTGCTTCTATTCCTCGGTGGTTCACTAAGAAACCAAGAACTTTTCTGGAGCTAACCCCGAAGACACACTTTTCCAGGTTCAGCTTTGTGCGAGTGACTCGCAACTTGTCAAAGACAGCTTGCATGATGTCAAGGAATGACTCCTTGTTCTTGATCTTGATGACAATGTCATCGACATACACTTCCACTACATCTCTGATGAGCTCTCCAAAAGTTTTGTACATAGCTCGTACAAATGTTGAAGCAGCATTTTTGAGACCAAATGGCATGGCAGTATAACAATATAATTCATCTATTGTGATGAAGGAGGTATGCTCTTCATCTTCCCTAGACATTCTGATTTGATGGTACCTAGAATATGCGTCTAGGAAACACAGTAATTCACACCCGGAGGTTGAATCCACTATTTGATCTATTATAGGTAGTGGGAATGGATCTTTTGGACATGCCTTATTTAGTGTAGTGTAGTCGATACCCATCCGAAGCTTTCCGTCGGCCTTGGGTACAACGACTGGGTTTGCCAGCCATTTTGGGTGGAAGACTTCTCGGGTGAATCCAGCCTCGAGCAACTTCTTCACTTCTTGACGTATGAAGTTCTGTCGCTCTACTGATTACTTCTGAGGCTTCTGATGTATTGGCCCAGTGTCGGGATAGATCTTCAGATTATGCTTGATCACTTCCCTAGGGATCCCAGGCATTTGTGACGGTTGCCAGGCAAACACATTGACATTAGCCCAGAGGAAAGTGATGAGCGTGAGTTCCTATTTTTCTTCAGACCTCCCGATATAAGGGTGGTCTGAGTGGCGTCAGAACCGATTTGGACAACTTTGACAGGAATGTCGGTGCCGCCGCTTGGTTGCACGCGAGGTGCGGAGGTTGAGCCTCGATGACGAATGCTCGGGGGTTTCAGAGCTTGCTCCTTTCCAGATTCTTCCTCCTACACTGTAGCAAGCGCGTGGAGTTCTTCGAGAGCTGTCACTCCGGCGGTGCGATCTCCACGGATCCGAAGAACACCTGCTGGTGTTGGCATCTTCAACACCAAGTAGCCATATTGAGCAGCGGCCATGAACTTGTATAAGGCTGGCCTGCCCAAAATGGCGTTGAAGGGTAAGTTGACCTGCGCCACGTCGAAGACCAACTTCTCAGTGCAGTAATTCTCCCAGGTCCCTAAGGTCACCAGAAGAGTAATTGCACCGAGTGGGGTTATGGCCCCCGGACCTACTCCGGAGAAAGGTCGAGAGGGGTGAAGGTCCGAAGGTCAGAGCTAAAGTTTGACGAAATCTTCAAAGCTTATGAGGTTCAGCCCCGAACCTCCGTTCACCATTACATGGTGGAGTTGGATGTTGTTGATGGTCGGAGATACCATCAATGGGAGTTGGCCAGCTCCGATCATATTTTGAGGGTAGTCTGATGCATCGAAAGTGATGGTAGTGTCCATCCACTTCCGGTGCATCTCCGCCCTAGCAGTGGGAGCTACTGAGGCCATGTCCCGCTGCATGGTCTTGAGGACACGGCGGGAGGTGATGTCCCATGAACCACCAAAGATGGTGTTCATGGTTTCCCGACATTCATTGTCGGAGACGTCGGAGTCGTCATCAACGGAGGTGTAAACAGCCTTCAAGACCTTTTTAGGGTCCTAAAAGCCTAAGTCCTCTTTATTCGGAGCTTCATTGACTTTCTATTTCCCTTCCCTTTGACGGAAAGGAACTTCTTCCCGGCGCTTGTTGTAGCGCTCGGCAAGGTTCTGGACCTCCCGGCGGTCTTCCAGGTTGTGGTTGTTCGACTTGTGTATAGGACACCACATCTTGGAGTTGCCACCGTCTTTAGATGACGGCTGAGGTCGTTTCTCAGGGCGTGGCCCCCGGCCACCCGGAGCTGCGGCAGCTGCGGCAGTTGGTGTGCCGGCCGACGGCTTTTTCTTGCCGTTGGACTTTTTCTTCTTTTTGCCACTCTCGGAGGTAGTGGCTTCACCCTTGGAGGACTTTTTGTTGTCTTCCGGAGGTGGTTGGCAGTGCATTTCACGGCCCTCCGCAGTTTTGGCGCATTTGTCTGCCAAGCTGAAGAGTTCCGTGACGCTGGTGATCTCCTTGGTCGCCAGCTTCTCCAGCATCTTCTTGTCTCGTACGCCCTGTCTAAATGCCACAATAACAGAGGCGCTAGAGATAGAAGGAATAGTGTTTTGTACCTGGGAAAACCTCTGGATGAAGGATCGCAGGGACTCTCCCCCGTTCTGCTTGACAGCAAAAAGGTCCTGTTCGGTGCCTAGTCAGGTGTATGAACTCCCGAAATTGGCGGTGAACAGTTGGCACGGTTTCGCCCAACTGTTGATGGAGTCGGGCGGAAGGCTCATGAACCAGGACCTGGCGGTCCCAGTCAAAGCCATGGGGAAATAGTTGGCCATTACGGCCTCGTGGCCTCCGGCCGCAAGGATTGCGGTGGAGTAGATTTGGAGAAACTCAGTAGGATTGACAGTCCCGTCAAATTTCTCCGGCAGGTGAGGCCGGAACTTTTGTGGCCATCTGACCATGCATAGGTGCATGACTAGGGAAGAACAGCCTCCTCCTACTTCCTCGGGAGCAGGACTGTCTCGAGCCTCTTGCCTTTCGCGAGCGCGCTCGATATGGACGCGACCATCCTGTTGATGATAACGGCGATCAAGCTCCACCCGGAGGTCGTGAGTTGAAAGTCTGGTTACCGTATGGGTGTCTCGCGCCCCGGAAGGCAGCGACGTCGCTTGTTGAGACGCGGCACGCCTACTATGTTGGAAGCGTGCAGACCAAGTCTGCTCGACACGGTCCGATGCTGCGATTGGGCCCGCCCCGAGGGGGGAGGACCTTGGTTGCTGATGCGATCGGCTGCTGCTGCAACCAAATGTTCCACATCAGCCCTCCACTGCTCCATTGCACCCTGGGATGCACCTGGAGGTGGTGGGCGTTGGAGAAGAGCACGCGTGACATGGAGCGCGTGTTCAGGGTTATTGTTAGCCGATGCCGTGACCGACGTAGACATCCCATCCCGTTGTCCAGCTTGATTCGCCAGTGCGGACGATGGCGGCGGTGGCATGGCTCCTGCTGGAGCCACAACACCTGCTGGCGGCTGCATGTTGGAGGGATTACCTCTAGCAGGTTGCGCTGCAGGGTTGCCGTTGGATGATCCAGCAGCAGAGTTCACCATCTTTGAATCTCGAGCACACCCCTTCCTGGCGCGCCAACTGTTGGAGTGTTGTTTTGGCAATTCTCTGTGTACTACTGTTGGTAGCCCACGTAGTTTGTAGTTCGGTATTGGGCGCACAGAGATTCAGAACAATATGGCAAGTACACGCAAGGGTTTACGTGGTTTGGGCCGCCTGAGCGTAATACCCTACTCCACAGGGTGTGTAGTTGTTGTATTGAGCGTCTAAGAGTCGAGAGCTTTGATAGTCCAGAAAAAGGATCCCCTGTGTATCGTCGACCAGTCCTTTTATAGTACAAGGACTGGTCGTTACACCATTAGCCTGGCCCAACATGTGGCCCTGGCGGTTACTGATGCTTAATACACAATTAATGAGGTTAATTACCCTTAATAGCATGGTAACGGGCCTTGACAGTGCCGTTATTGGTATTAAGGGCCTTCCGATCGTGTCTTGAAGTCTTTGATTACCCCTTGAAGATCTGAGCCGTTGGGGGGTCCACCAGTCTGATTGTTGAGGCTGAAGGTCTAGCGGTTGGACACGTGGCAGCTTCGGAGCTTTCCGTCTGGGACGGGTAGGTCCGGTGTAGATGTACACGTGTCGGTACCGGAGCTTCCCTCTGTCGGGAGTTAGGTCCGGGGGTGCCGCACAGGTGTTTAGCCCGGAGCTATCCCATGTGTGGGATGTAGGTCCGACTGCAGTATACACATGGCAGCACTGGGACTAACCATAGTTGGGAGGCAGGTCCAGTCACGTATGACACGTGCGGCCTTCGCAGGTCTTCAACTCAGACAGGTGAAGTTCCTTTGGTCTTTTTGTAGTCCCAAGGGGTATACAGTACGCAGGGTACTCACAGTAGAGTATCATAGCCAATTTCTGCAATACTAGGTAGAGTATCTTGTTGTGCATTAGATACTTTTGAAAATAAGACATTGTAGCAACTCCTAATCATCAACCTAAAGTCTTGACTTTGCTCGGGATGAGCAAAGGATAAGCTTGGGGGAGTTTGTTGACGGGTGTTATATACCAATTTCATCCGTCAATTTAACTCAATTATGTGAAGGATTTGTCAGTTCTTGCACACATCACCTTTCTAACCCAATTCCACTTGGACTTGGAGAAATATGTGTATGCAGCATTTTATGCAGGAAATAAGGAAATGTAAAAGGACCAATCCTATAAAATATCATCCCAGCCAATCAGGCGACGACACGTAGCATCTCATGGATCAAATGGCCCACAAACAGAAGTATCCAATAAGATCCAATGGTGTATCACCCAGATACATCAAGGGGGCCCACCTGGCAGCCACCTGGAGGAAGCACTCCACGTTTGGATTGCTGACCAGGTCGGTCGCACCATGGATTTGGCCGACCCCTTCCTGGCGCCAAACGCGGTCAAATGACGCGTGTTGGCTCCTCCTGGCTTGAAGGAGTCAATGGTGACTGATTCACGCGCTTTTTGTGGCAGAAACCGACCTCAACACTAGTATAAATAGGACCCCCTACCCCTCACTTCAAGACACACCACTTGAGCTTCATCTCTATTGTATACACTATCATCCATAGTCTTAGAGGAGTTAGGTTGTAGAGAGGAGAGTCTCTAGTCCCAATTCCAAATTGGGAAAGGAGTAAGGAGTCTCTCTCTTACCAATCCTACATTGGGAAAGGTATGGCTCATGTATTCTTTCTTGTATTTGTGACTTTATGCATAATAAAGATAGTATCTTTAGTCTCTACTCATACATATACTTGGGCAAAGTGTTTCTTGTTTGATTGTGGAGTCCATGTATGTGGAAGGTATAGCTTCTATGACAGTTTCATCATGAACATATTTCATTATCATAGAACCTATAGACCCCCACTATAGTCTAGTTAATTATAACATAACTAGGTTAGTATGGATAATTATGTTGTGTATCAACATTGGTTCAATGATGATTCAATTCATTGCCTTAGGATGGATTGTGCCTAGGCTCTTAAGGTAATTACTTAATATGCTAGCATGGTGCTAGGATAGCTAAGTAGCATTGGATGTCTCGTAGACCCACGAATTGAAGAGGTAGGCAGTAGGTGGTGACAGTCATATCTGTCCTTTGTAATCTTTCACGTTTGGCTATGCCACAGGCTCTTGGCGGGAGTCGCCCTAGTATTGCTAGGGGTAAGCCCATGCTCAATTTGTTGAACCACATAGCATAAGTATTCACTATTGATCTAGCTTATGAATAATTAGCTTAGACTATGTATATGTACAATAAAGCATAGTAGGAGTACCTCCATAACTCTCAACCTTAACTAACCTCTAGGATCCTCTTATCCCACTTAGACTTGAAAGCTTTTGTGTGTGTCGCACTACCTCCATTATTAGTTTATCCATCCTTACTAGATTTTTACCTAGACCTTTCTATCCTTTCCACTTGATGATTGTTATATCTCTTCCCTGCCTTCCGTTGGGATCAAATAAATGACACCCTTGGGAATACTCTTAAGGGGAAATGCTACAATGATATCTCCGTGCAATTGCGGAACTCACTCTGTGACCCAATAGAACCATTAACAAGCATTTCTGACACATCAGTTGGAGATGTTGAGTTAATGGTGCATAAGAAACACCAACAAGCATTTCTGGCGCTGTTGCCAGGGATGATTTGTTAGTATATCTTAGGAGCCATCAACAAGCATTTCTGGCACTGTTGTCGGGGAAGGCAAATAGATATATAACATGACTAAGTGAATAGGATAGAACCCTGGGTAGGATTTTAGTAGGATAACCGTTCTTTGTTTTCGCATTTATTTTAAATGTGAAAACAGGGTAGTGTATGTCTAGTATCCGCCTGCCGGAAAACTTTGTTGAAGATCCCGAATCTCTTCTGAGAGACCAACCCCGTGTCGTTACTCCTTAGAAGATTCGAGCGGCAAAGCAAGCCAGCATTTTTGCACCAATAATCCAAACGCCAATGGCTCAGAAGACCCTTCGTGAGTTCTTAGCTCCCTCTGCTAACAATGTGCCTATTGGTCCCACTGTTAACACAAGAGATGTGTACTTCGAGATCAAAACTGGCCTTATCACTATGGTGCAAGCCAACCCATTCTATGGGAAGGCTAACAAGGATGCAAGTGCTCACCTGCAACAATTCCTCGAGATCTATAGCATTTTTAAGATCAAGGGCATGTCTCCAGATGCTGTCCGTCTGAGACTGTTCCTGTTCTCTCTCTTTGGGAGAGCGAAACAGTGGTTCTACGTGAACCTAAGTGCTGTAGACACTTGGGAGAAGTGTTCTACGACATTCCTCACCAAATTCTTCCCGTTGGGCAAAACCAATGCCCTACGTGGAAGGATTTCCAACTTTCAGCAAGAGCTCAAGGAATCTATTCCCAAGGCATGGGAAAGGCTTCAGGAGTACATCCTAGCCTGTCCCCACCACGGGATGGATGACTGGCTCCTTATTTAGTATTTCTATAACGGGTTGATCCCATCAGCTCGTGACCATGAATGCTGCTGCTGGAGGAGCCCTCTTCTCTTGACGGTGCCAAAAGCTAAAGATCTTATTGAGAAGATGGTGTCCAACATAGGATGGAACGATGAGCATCTCCATACCCGACAGCGAGGCATGCACATCTTGAAGGAGGTGGACATGATTGCTGCAAAATGGGACCTCCTAATGAAGAAAATAGATGGACAAGCCAGTGGTGAAGTGGCTGGCAATGCCTATGCCCTATATTCTCACGTCACGTGTGAAGTCTGTGGCAACATGGGTCATATGGGCAATGATTGCCTAGAAACTCGTGAGGATGCCCTATACCTCACCCACAATGGAAATTTCAACAACAACAATGGCTATCGTCCAGGAGGTCAAGGGTGGGGTCAACAATGCCCATTCTTTCAAGGAGGGTACAACAACAACGGCAACCTTGGAAATCAGCCCAACTTGAGAGAACTTGCCATTAGCCAGCTCAAGATCAACGATGCCCTATCCAAGAAGCTGTTAGCTAATGACAAGACCCTAGAGAATATCAATGCAAAGATGGAAGGACTATCCTCAGCCTTGAAGAATCAACTGAGCTTCAACAAGATGCTCGAGACTTAGTTGGCTCAGCTGGCAGCTGCTATTCCTCCAATGGAGAATGGCAAGATGCCAGGCCAGCCAGAACCCTCGACCGAAAATGTCAACATGATTTCCGTACGAGAGAGCAACAGGCAGAAGGACCCCGGATGTCCTACCATTTCATGCTCAATTGGGGCTCACCACTTTGACAAGGAACTTTGTGATCTGGGAGCAAGTGTTAGTGTGATGACCAAGGTTGTGTTCGACCAGCTGAACTTCATAGAGCTAACCCCAACACCAATGCAGCTACAACTGGCCGACTCTTCAGTCTGTTATCCAGCGTGTATCGCTGAAGACGTCCTGGTGAAGATTCGGAACTGCTTCATACCCGTGGATTTTGTGGTGTTAGACATGGACATTGAGAAAGATACACCACTCATTCTTGGGCGCCCATTCCTCAGCACTGCAAAAGCTTGCATAGATTTGGGAGCTGGAAAAATCCACTTCCATATCTATGGCAAGGAGGAAAAGTTTAACTTTCGTCCAAAATTAGAGCAATGCTCCATGATTCGTATCAAGTATGGGCCGAAGGATAAACACATCAGAGAGGTCGAAGTCACACCTCCAAAGGTGGACTCACTCATTGCATTCATGAGAAGATTAATCTACGAGGAGAATCAGTCGTTTCGACCACACCGATATCCAAGGGCGACAAAATCATCTGGACCTTCCCGAAGGCCCAAGTCCACCAAGCCGCCAAAGAAGGAATGGCAGAAGAAGAAAGACAAGCTGTCCATGGCCATCCCTCCGGGCCCGGATGTGAAATGAAGACGGAGGAATGTCCATCTCATCGGACAGTGGTGAGACCTACGCCAATAGGTTAAATTGGTAGCTATCCCACTTTATTTTTCTTTCTTTCTTTTCCACCCCATTTGGATTTTCCCATTGCATATTTGATTTTTCCTAGCAAATTGAGAATCTATATTCTCAACTATCATTTTTCTTTCTTTCTTTTCATAAGAAATTTTTTTATTGGATTTTAAAAAAGGTTTTTATTTGGAAAACAATTTTTTTCTGAGCTGCACATGCGACATTTCACCAACGTGCTAACTTTATAACCGTTGGGGAGCCACTGGACAAAAGTGGAACCAGGGGGGCCACCTGTCAGGTCGGCCGAACCCCCTGGTCGGCCAAACAAGGAGTGGAACCAAATTGGCTCCCATTCCTCCAACGGCTATATTTTGAACCCCAAGTGACCTTTGGAGGGTGCACCCTATAAACTATGGCCGTGAGGAGCACCTCTCTTCACACACCACATCATTTTACACCTCCCCAAGTCACTCTCTAGCTCACCTTGTTTTTGTTGCTCTTAATTGCAACACTCTTGCTCAAATCCATCCCCAAAAAGATTTTCTGTTGTTTGTATTTGCATTTTACACTCAAGCTTTCAAGAGGAGAAAATTCGTTGAGAGTTTTGTTTTCCAAACATCGCTTCTTTTCGGATTTTTCTCACCCTGTTTTGTTCTTGCTTGTTGAACTCAAAAAGACATGAAGAGGTTGTTTGAAAAGAGGAAGGAGGCTGCAAGCTCAAGCCATGGTGAAGGTTCTAGTGCACGCCTCTCTTCCATGGGTACAAGCCCAAGGAGGAGCAGTGTGTGTGAGGACACTCTCATGGAAGAGAGAAGCAACCCACACCAACTTCTTCATGACAACGACCTCGGCATACGAAGCGAAGTTGAAGATCAAGTGCGCAGGCTTCTCCAAGATCGTGAGTTCCGCCACACCAAGGCTTACGATCCACATTTGATCTCCAAAATAGGTATGGACTCCGAATTTCTTTCCATTTGGCATGGAATTGGATTTGATGACTTTGCTCACATAGAGGAGAAAGGTTCACGCCTTCTCACTATCCAATTCCTTTGCACGCTAAGAATAGGATTTGATGGTATTACTTTTAGATTATTTCAAAAAGAATACAACCTCCTATGGAAAGAATTAGGTAGCATCCTAGGCTTCCATAAACGGTGTTTGCTAGATTTAGACAATTTTCCTAAGTTTAACAAACAAAGTTTTTGGCATGAGCTAACTAGTGAGGTCACATGTAGGGCTCCTAGGAATAGCCACATCCAAAACCCTACCTTACGCTTCATGCATAGATGGGTGGCTATGACTATGTTTCCTAGGGGAGATGTTAGGGTTGTGCGAGATGATGAATTAAAAATTTTGTTTGCCATCACTAAAAAGATAAAAGTTGCTCCAGTCAAAGCCATGATGACACAATGGTTAGATTAAATTTCAAAATCAGGACCAATTGAATGCACTTCATTGATTACTCATATTGCTGATAGGGTAGGAGCACTTAAATACTCTTCATTTGAATATATTGAAACTGAAAGAGAATTAATTGATGAAGACTATTTAGTGCAAGGACATACCCTTAAGCATGATCATGATGGCTCCTTAATATTTTTCTATCCTGGCTTTGTCAATGAAATTCGGTTACCTAACCCGGATTTCCATTTGTACAAATGTCGGAGGCTAACCATTAATCTTCTTCCCCTTGAGCAAGCAAGAAGAAGTAACGTCTCTGGCAGGGTAACAAGGAATCGTGCGAGGGCTGCAGCCACAGGCATGCCACCAATAATCTCTCCAGTCCATGAATACCAAGAGGAAGAGAACCCAACGGGTTATGCGCCCGGATGGACTCAACCTCCGATGTATGATACTGGGGGATCATCATGGCAAGAATGGCAAAGGGATCCACCCTTATCCACTTCAAGCTCTAGCACCTTGCCCCCAACGTCCATGAGAGGACGTCGTTCTTTTTTGGCTAGAAGTCATCATGACTATAGCCAAAGAATGACGGACATCACTAGACGTATGGGAGAACTTGAAGTGAGAACGGGTGACATCTACAACACACTCCAGGAGCATGTTCAAGGTACCCAGGATTGGCAACAACACATGGATGCTCAATTCACCAACTTCAACACGGTGCTACAACTACAACAAGCCGATCTTGCAGCGTACTTCCATCATCAAGGGTTCAACCCTTATCACGGAGGTAGTTGAAGAACAAGCTTGGGAGAGGACCCCCACTTGAGGTAACATGTATCACATTCCTTGCATATTTATTTTCCATCCATCCATCATCCACCTTGCATTCAAAAAAAAATTAGGTTAGATTTGCTTTAATCAAATAAAGATGTGCGGTAAGAATGATTTAGAATTCACATAGATGAAATGATGAACAATTGCTCTGTTTTATTTTCCTAAGTCTCTAGTTTATAACTTGCTACTCTCCGAATATTGCTTTCATTGGTTTGAATTCCTTTTACATTAATTTGGAAATTGTGGTAGCAAAAGCTTAATCTAATTCTAGGTTGTTGCAAGATTAAAATTAGTAATAGGGTTGCTAGTCCTAGTTTGAAAGTAAAACTTAGATTTCCAGAGAAATTCTAAAAATATTTAAGTTTCCCTCAATTGGTTGGAAATACCTACCAAAGCCATATGATGTTCATACATAGACAAAACCTTATGCATATGCTATTTGCTTTCACATTGAGCCTAGTCAAACTAGTAGAGACCTATGTGAGAAATAATTTAACTCTTTTTGAATTCAAGACTTCACTTGCACATGCTATACTTCTACACTAGAAGTAAGCAAAACGTCCATCATATCCACCAAATCCATGTTATTCATGTTTAGCACTCTCTTCAAAATTTATTTCAAAGAAAGGGAGTAGAAGACATGGCTACAAAAAGAAAATGAAAAAAAATGCTTACATCATAAGCATGAAAAAAAAGTAGTCATGTTTCATCCCTGCAAAAGAAAGAGAGATTATACCAAAAAGGACTTATCTCAAGTATCCACATCCACTTTTCACTCCATCACACATGCACTAGTCTTGAATCAAAAAGTTTTGATTTGAATTCTCCTAAGACTTACTCTTTTGACTTAGCAATATATGTGATGCAAATATGCCTACTTACTTTCCTTACCAAGCTCCACATACAAGCCATATTCAATGAGTAGGAATAGTAGAGGCACAATGCTTTGGTGAGGAAATATTTCCACTATCCACAAAGGAGTGATTGAGAGAATCAAATTGAGGTACTTAATATCTAAATTGAATTCTATGGGATTTAAGCGGAACTTGATTTCTAGGCTATGTTTGCTCCATTTGCTATTCTACCTTTCAACTACTCATGAATAAGAAAAAGCCTAAGCCCCATGATAACTTAAGAAAGGTAGAGTATCATATCCAATTTCTGCAATACTAGGTAGAGTATCTTGTTGTGCATTAGATACTTTTGAAAATAAGACATTGTAGCAACTCCTGATCATCAACCAAAAGTCTTGACTTTTCTCGGGACGAGCAAAGGATAAGCTTGGGGGAGTTTGTTGACAGCTGTTATATACCAACTTCATCCGTCAATTTAACTCAATTATGTGAAGGATTTGTTATTTCTTGCACACATCACCTTTCTATCTAACCCAATTCCACTTGGACTTGGAGAAATATGTGTATGCAGCATTTTATGCAGGAAATGAGGAAATGTAGGACCAATCCTATAAAATATCATCCCAGCCAATCAGGCGACGACACGTAGCATCCCATGGATCAAATGGCCCACAAACAAAAGTATCTGAGAAGATCCAACGGTGTATCACCCAGATACATCAAGAAGGCCCACCTGGCAGCCACCTGGAGGAAGCACTCCACGCTTGGGGTGCTGACGAGGTCGGCCGAACCAGGAGTTCGGCCGACCACTTCCTGGCGCCAAACACGGTCAAATGACGCGTGTTGGCTCCTCCTGGCTTCAAGGAGTCAACAGTGACTGATTCGCGCGCTTTTTGTGGCGGGAACCGACCTCAACACTAGTATAAATAGGACCCCCTACCCCTCACTTCAACACACACCACTTGAGCTTCATCTCTATTGTATACACTACCATCCATAGTCTTAGAGGAGTTAGGTTGTAGAGAGGAGAGTCTCTAGTCCCAATTCCAAATTGGGAAAGGAGTAAGGAGTCTCTCTCTTACCAATCCTACATTGGGAAAGGTATGGCTCATGTATTCTTTCTTGTATTTGTGACTTTATGCATAATAAAGATAGTATATTTAGTATCTACTTATACATATACTTGGGAAAAGTGCTTCTTGTTTGATTGTGGAGTCCATGTATGTGGAAGGTATAGCTTCTATGACAATTTCATCATGAACATATCTCATTATTATAGAACCTATAGACCCCAACTATAGTCTAGTTAATTATAACATAACTGGGTTAGTATGGATAATTATGTTGTGTATCAACATTGGTTCAATGATGATTTAATTCATTGCCTTAGGATGGATTGTGCCTAGGTTCTTAAGGTAATTACTTAATATGCTAGCACGGTGCTAGAATAGCTAAGTAGCATTGGATGTCTCGTAGACCCACGGATTGAAGAGGTAGGTAGTAGGTGGTGACAGCCCTACCTGTCCTTTGTAATCCTCCACGTTCGGCTATGCCACAGGCTCTTGGCGGGAGTCGCCCTAGTATTGCTAGGGGTAAGGTTGATCCCGATGTGTTGAACCACATAGCATAAGTATTCACTATTGATCTAGCTTATGAATAATTAGCTTAGACTATGTATATGTACAATAGAGCATAGTAGGAGTACCTCCATAACTCTCAACCTTAACTAACCTCTAGGATCCTCTTATCCCCCTTAGACTTGAAAGCTTTTGTGTGTGTCACACTACCTCCATTATTATTTTATCCATCCTTACAAGATTTTTACCTAGACCTTTCTATCCTTTCCACTTGATGATTGTTATATCTCTTCCCTGCCTTCCTTTGGGATCAAATAAATGACACCCTTGGGAATACTCTTAAGGGGAAATGCTACAATGATATCTTCGTGCTCTTGCGAAACTCACTCTGTGACCCAATAAAACCATTAACAAGCATTTTTGACACATCAGTTGGAGATGTTTAGTTAATGGTGCATAAGAAATAACAACAAGCATTTTTGGCGCCGTTGTCGGGGATGATTTGTTAGTATATCTTAGGAGCCATCAATAGCCAGCTTTGTAACGGTAAGTCCTTAGAACTATAAAAGGGTTGCACCGCGCGAACATGAAGAGGGAGGCTGACTTGATCTGACCTTAGCGATCATACTCGCTCAATATAATTACACAAACCCCGTGCAGTAGGGTGTTACGCTCAGGCAGCCCAAACCACGTAAATCTCTGAGGTCATCATCTTGATATTGATCTTCGTGTGCCCCAACCACAAAAGAACCTCCGCGGGCTGCTTCTTAGCGGGTCCGGGGGAAGTGTCATATCAAACACCTCGACATTTGGCGCCCCAGGTGAGGGGCAAATCCCAAGATCACAAGATGGTGAATTCAGCTGCTGGATCTTCCAATGGCAACCTGCTGGAGGCAATCCCTCTAACGTCCAACAACCAGCAGGTGTCGTTGTTCCAGCAGGCACTATGACACCACAGCCACCATCTATTCCAGCAAACAATGTTGGACGAGATGGAGCATCTGCGTCAATCACCGCATCGGCAAACAACAACCCCGAGCATGCGCTCATTGCTGTGCGAGCTCTTCAGCAACATCCACCACCTCCAGGTGCACCCCAGGGTGCTATGGAACAGTGGAGGGCTGATGTCGACCATTTGGTCGCAGCTGCGGCTGCAGGCATCAGCAACCAAGGTCCTCCCCCTTCCGGGCGAGCACCATCACAACAATGGACCTTGTCTGGCCGACTTGGTCCGCAAGCCTCTCAACAAAGGAGGCGTGCTGCCTCCCAACAGGTGACTTCGTTGCCTCCCGGGGCACGACGCACCCACACCATCACCAGGATTCCGACCCATGACCTGCGGTCGGAACTGGATCGCCGTTATCGGCAACAGGACGACCATGTCCATATCGAGCGTGCTCGCGAAAGGCGAGAGGCTCGGGACAACCCTGCTCCTCAAGGAGTAGGAGGAGGTTGTTCTGCCATGGCCATGCACTTACGAATGGTCAGGTGGCCACAGAAGTTCTGGCCCCACTTACCGGAGAAATTCGACGGGACTGTCAACCCCGCTGAATTTCTTCAAATCTACTCAACTGCCATATTGGTAGCGGGGGGTGATGAGCCTGTAATGGCCAATTACTTCCTGGTGGCCTTAACCGGGACTGCAAGGTCCTGGTTCATGAGTCTTCCACCTGACTCCATTAATAGTTGGGCGGAACAATGCCAACAATTCATTGCCAACTTCGGGAGCTCCTACACCCAGCCCGGCACTGAATTGGACCTGATTGCTGTAAAGCAAACGTCGGGGGAATCGCTACGATCCTTCATCCAGCGATTCTCTTAGATACGAAATACCATTCCTTCTATCTCGAGATCCTCTGTTATCGTTGCATTCAGACAATGTGTTCGAGATAAGAAGATGCTAGAGAAGTTGGCTATTAAAGAAGTTACCAGCGTCACATAACTCTTCATCCTAGCCGACAAATGCGCTAGAGCTGCGGAGGGTCATGAAATGCACTCCAAGCCAGCTTCGGAGGCCAATCAGAAGTCCTCCGAAACTGAAGCCGCTAACTTCGGTAGTGGCAAGAAGAAAAAGAAGCCCAACAGTGAAAAGAAGTCGTTGGTCGGCGCTCCAGCTGCTGCTGGTGCGGCTCCTGGAAGCCAGGGGCCACGCCCCGAGAAGCGACCTCATCCTTCGTCAGAGAACGGCAACAGTTCCAGAGCATGGTGTCCGATTCACAAGACGAATCGACACAGCTTGGAAGAGTGTCGGGAGGTCAAGAACCTTGTCGAGCGCTACAACAAGCGCCGGGAAGAAGCTCCTTTCCGTCAAAGGGAAGGAAAACAAAAGGTCGACGAAGCTCGGGTTGAAGAGGAGATAGGTTTCCAAGACCCAAAAAGGTTTTGAAAGCCGTCTACAACACTGTTGACGACGACTCCAACGTCTTTGACAACGAGCGCCGGAAAACCCTGAACACCATCTATGGTGGTTCTTGGGACATCAACTCTCATCGCATCCTCAAAACAATGCGGCGGGACATGGCCATGGTAGCTCCTACTGCTATGGCTGAACCACACCAGAAATGGATGGATACACCCATCATTTTTGATGCTTTGGATTGCCCTCAAAACATGATCAGGGCTGGACAACTCCCGTTGATGGTATCACCCACCATTAACAATATCCAAATCCACCATGTAATGGTGGACGGAGGTTCGAGGCTAAATCTCATAAGCTTCAAAGCTTTTGTTAAGCTTCAGCTCCGGCCTTCGGACCTTCGCCCATCCCGACCTTTCTCCGGAGTAGGTCCGAGAACCGTTACTCCTCTTGGTTCAGTTGCGCTCCCTGTGACCTTCGGGACCTGGGAGAACTACAGAACCGAGAAACTGGTCTTCGACGTAACGTAGATCAGACTGCCTTTCAATGCCATTTTGGGTAGGCCAGCTTTATACAAGTTTATGGCTGCTGCCCATTATGGTTATTTGGTGTTGAAGATGCCAACACCTATGGGCGTTCTCCGGATCCGCGGAGATTGTACCGCAGGAGTTACCGCACTGGAAGAACTCTATGCGCTTACCACAGCGCAAGAGGAAGCATCTAGTAAGGAGCCAGCTGCGAATCCTCCAAGAATTTGTCACAAAGGTTCTACCTTCGCACCTCGTGTGAAACCAAGCGGTGATGCCGACATTCCCATCAAAGTCGTCCAAATTGGTTTCGATGCTGCTCAGACTACCCGTATATCGGGAGGTCTGAACAACAAATAGGAACTCACACTCTTCACTTTCCTTCGGGCTAATGTCGACGTGTTTGCCTGGCAACCGTCACAAATGTCTGGGATCCCTAGGGAGGTGATTGGGCATAATCTGAAGATCTACCCAGACACTTGGCCTGTACACCAGGAGCCCCAGAAGCAATCAATCGAGCGGCAAAACTTTATCCGACAAGAAATTAAGAAGTTGCTCAAAGCTGGATTCATCCGGGAAGTCTTTCATCCAAAATGGCTGGCAAACCCAGTTGTTGTACCCAAGGCCGGTGGGAAGCTTCGGATGTGTATCGACTACACCACCTTAAATAAGGCATGTCCAAAAGATCCATTTCCACTACCTAGAATAGACCAGATAGTGGACTCCACCTACGGGTGTGAACTACTGTGTTTCTTAGATGCATATTCTGGATATCATCAAATCCAAATGTCTCGGGAAGATGAAGAGCATACAGCCTTCATAACAGTAGATGGATTGTATTGTTATACTGCCATGCCATTTGGTCTTAAAAATGTTGCTTCAACATTTGTACGAGCTATGTACAAAACATTTGGAGAGCTAATTAGAGACTTGGTGGAGGTGTATGTTGATGACATCGTTGTGAAGATCAAAAACAAGGAGTCACTCCTTGACAACTTACAAGTCGTCTTTGACAAGCTGCGCACTACGCACACCAAGCTGAACTCGGACAAGTGTGTCTTCGGGGTTAGCTCCGGAAAGCTTCTGGGGTTCTTGAGGACTCATCGAGGAATTGAAGCAAATCTAGCGAAGATCAAGGCTATAGAAGAAATGTGGCCCCCAGGCCGCATTAAAGATGTCCAAAAGTTGACTGGATGTCTAGCTGCGCTCAGCCGGTTTATATCAAGACTGGCAGAGCGGGCGCTACCCTTCTTCAAACTCTTGAGGAAGTCTGGACCGTTTCATTGGTCTGAAGAATCAGAAAAGGCGTTTCGAGAGCTAAAACAGCTCCTCACCACACTACCAATCCTGGTAGCTCCGAATCCTGGTGAGCCTTTACTGCTTTTCATTTCGGCAACTATAGAGGTTGTCAGTATGGTCCTGGTAGCGGAAAGACTGGAGCCATCCTCAGTCCGGGAATCCAGACCCCCTCCGAGAGGGTCCGAAACCACCTGAAGACATGATTGGGTCTCAGCTCCCAAACATGGAGCATCGAAATGAAGTACTAGGAGATCAACCTCGTTCGTTTGAGGAGGTTTCTAATGAGATCCGGGTTCAACAAGAAGGAATTCTGGACCCCTCTGGCAGGGTCCAAGAAGCACAACCTGAAGATTCGGGACCCTCCAGCAGGGTTTGGGTCAATGGAGAGGAAGTTTCGGGTCCTTCTAAAAGGGTCCGGACCATCCAGCGCCTTGTGTACTTCATCAGTGAAGTACTCCATGACGCCAAAATAAGATACATTGAGGTGCATAAACTGCTTTACGCAGTTCTTATCGCCTCAAGAAAGCTTCGCCACTATTTCCAAGCCCACAAAATATCAGTGGTAACTTCTTTTCCACTACGTGCAATTTTGCATAACCCTAATTCTACTGAGAATATTGCAAAGTGGGCAGCAGAGTTGGCAGAATTCGATCTAGAATTCGTGTCGAGACAAGCAATTAAAAGTCAAGTCTTTGCTGACTTTGTGGCGGAATGGACTCTCTCTCTATCAAACCCTGGGGGCCACAGTGAGCAGAAACTAGAACTCAAAGTTCTGGTATTCACTGAGCCTCACTGGACCCTCTACTTTGATGGCTCCGTGCAGAAGCAGGGGGCTAGAGCTGGAATCCTTCTCTTGGCTCCGACCGGAGAGAAGGTCAAGTACATGGTACACCTTGATTTCAAGGCAACCAATAATATGGTGGAGTATGAAGCCCTCATCAATGGACTCAAGGTGGCACTATCTTATGATGTCAAACAGCTGTTGGTGAAAGGAGATTCACAACTCGTCATCAAACAAGTAAAAGGTGAATGTTCCTGTAACAATTCTCAATTAGTTGCTTATCTCCTTGAAGTCCAGAGGCTTCAGAAGGACTTCGAAGTCCTGGATCTCCAACATATCCAGCGCCTTCATAACGCTGAAGCCGACGAACTCTCGACGAAAGCCTCAACCAGAGCTCGGGCTCCTGACAGAATCTTTGTCTGGAGGTTGTCAAAACCAACAGCTCAGCCTGCCGAACAGAGCGAAGGGGGCGAGACCAGCACATCGAAGCTGGTGGTCCTGGTGGCCCTGCTACCATGGCATCCACCAAGGGTCGTAGGTGCTGTCGGAAGCTCCGAGCAACCCTGCACGCAAGACTTAGAAGCTCAAGTTAGCTCCGATGCATGGATCTCAGAGATCCGGAGCTACTTGAAAGACAATATCCTTCCTGAAGAAAGTGTATCCGCTGACTGGATTGTCAGATTGGATAAAAGATACACGTTGGTAGAAGGGGATCTCTACCGACGTGGTGCCAACGACGTCCTAATGCGGTGCATTGCAAGGGAAGAAGGTCGCGAGCTCCTCGCGGAAATCCATGGAGGCGGGAGTGGGAACCATGCAACTTCCCGCGCGTTGGTTGGTCAAGCCTTCTGGCATGGCTTTTACTA
This sequence comes from Tuctoria greenei, assembly GCA_036927565.1. Taxonomy (NCBI): domain Eukaryota; kingdom Viridiplantae; phylum Streptophyta; class Magnoliopsida; order Poales; family Poaceae; genus Tuctoria; species Tuctoria greenei. The sequence goes on along the minus strand of JAYESD010000004.1, from coordinate 188,092,635 downwards.
GCCTACAACACTCCAGGATGCGGTTGAGCTAGTGAAGAAATGTGAAACATGTCAGTTCCATGCAAAACAGATTCACACAACGGCTCAATCACTACAAATGATACCTCCTACATGGCCATTCGCTGTGTGGGGCATGGATATCTTGGGACCTTTCCCAAAAGCCGTCAGAGGTTATAGGTTTCTATATGTCACCATCGACAAGTTCACCAAGTGGCTGGAAGCAACTCCAGTAGTAACAATCAATAAACAATCAGCAATCAAGTTCTTGAAGTCCATTATATGCAGATTTAGAGTTCCAAACAAAGTCATAACTGACAACGGAACTCAATTTACAAGTGTTGCATTCCAAGAATATTGCAAAGACCTCGGCATTCAGCTTAGCTACGCTTTAGTAGCTCATCAAGCAGGCAATGGAAAGCCGAGAGAGCAAATGCAGAAATCTTAAAAGGAGTGAAGACGCGCACATATGAGCGCTTGAAAAAGCATGGAGCTAACTGGATTCAAGAGCTTCCGTCCATATTATGGGCAAACAGGACAACACCTAACTGGTCAACTGGAGCGACTCCATTCTTCCTGGTGTACGGAGCTGAAGCAGTTCTTCCTCCGGAGATCACTTTGGGGTCCCTCCGGGTACGGACCTTCGACGAAGCCACGCAGGACTAGCTCCGGCGTGAAGACCTTGACCTCGTCGACGAGGGAAGGTGCCAAGAAGTTGTTCGAAATGCATGTTATCGCCAAGCGCTCCTGCGCTATCATCAAAGGAATTTGCGTGGCCGACAACTTCAAGAAGGTGACCTGGTGCTCCGGAAGATACTAACTCGTGAAGGGATGAACAAACTTTCCCCTAGCTGGGAATGTCCCTTCCGAGTCATTAAAGTATCCAGACCAGGATGCGTTCGCTTGGTAACTGAGGATGAGATCCCACTTCCCAATCCTTGGAACATCGAGCATCTCCGTAAGTTTTATGCTTAGAATCACAGAGGTGAGTCTGCAATTACACACAATGCATGTTGTAGAGTCATTATACAGAGACGAGCAAGTCCTCCGGGAGAACATCTGGACCCCTCCAGGAGGGTCCGGAAAGTTCAAGTAACACTTGACACAGTCACAACACTAAAAGTATAACTACTTGCTCTGGGCTAGCACAAGATGTATAGCACATTTATCTTGGTCCAACACCCTAAGTGTGTCCTTGTCTCCCCTGTAATTTAGACCTATAATGAAAGGCATTGTTCTGTGAAAACAGACTCCACGTGCATTTACTTTTTTGTACAAGGCTCAATATATCAAACTATTTTTACCCCACTTGTCTATAATGAAGGCTTTGTTTCAAGTAATTCACGTGTATTACAAGCCTTATTTATAGTCTTTTTGGATCTTAACATTGCTACATAGTCTACTTGCCTGAACGCCAAGCCAACATAGGTCTAGAGTGCGCTATCGACTTAGCCTGGTCCTGCACCCTAAGTACGCCACTCTACCTACACCCCGGCAGGCCTTAGTAGGGTGAGTACTAAAAAGGCATGTGGATCTAGGAAGATTCTAACAAAATGCTTGTTATCATGTTGAGTTTCTTCGGATCTAAAGTCCAAATAAGAATAATAAGCCACAACCAATTTATAGACAAGTGGACGAATTTTACTTTCTCTCTTGCCTTTAATGTGCAGGAAAAACAAAAATTCATAGCGATGGTGGATGACGCCAGAGCTACTAAGCTCCGACATCTCCCAAGATAGGTCCGCCGTCAACATCTATTATGTTGACGTCGGAGCTACCAAGCTCCGTCCATTCCAGGGGACTTGTCTTTGACGCTTCAAAATTGAAGACTTTGGACTTAAAATTTACAAGTGCGAAGCAATCAAGTCATCAACATACTGTCATAACCTTTGGTACATGTACACACTTCAACTGTAGACATGTACCAGGGGACCAACAAGATATGGCACAGTATATTGAAGATAATGTGAAATTCAAGGCAAAAAGGAGGATTTCATTAATCAAAAGAACTAGATTACAAAATTGAGGTTATAAGGGACAAAAGGAGAAATGTCCTAGCTACTGGAGGATCTAAGTCCCATGGAAAAATGAAGTGACCTTCTCAGCAGCTTCTTGGACACTAGCCCTGGCGGCATCCTCCTCCTCCGCGATGATTCCTTCAAAGACTAGATCAAGGGAGAACTGGGGGTCTCGGCTCCGGTAACATGACAAGACATACTCAGCGACGTTCTTGGCCAAGGATTTACCCTCTGTCTCCAGATGATCGGCGATGACGTCACCCATCGTGTCGAGTTTGCTACCAGCAGAGCCAAGTGCCGTTAGCGTCTGGTCCAGCTCCTGTGTTGGGTCCTCTGGGCGTACTAGGCTGAAACCAAGAGGCACAAGGGCCCTGTCCGCATGCCCCAGGAAGTCCCATACCATCAAGGACTCAGTCGCCTTCAAGCTCCGCAGCTCCTCCAGTGACCTCCGGGCGGTCACAAGCTCCAAACCTTCACGGGCAAGGCGCTCAACCAACTTAGCATGTTGTTGCATGTTTTCAGAAACCTGCATCTCCCAGTCGGCCAGCTCTCTCTCCCGGAGGTGGATGTGGTTCCGCCTCTCAGCTAGGTCCTTTTTCCTGCCCTTAACTCTCTCCTCTCTAGCAACAACGTCAGACTCTCTTTTCGAGAGCTCTTGTCCCACCTTCCAGTTCTTGTTCCTCTCTTCCTCCTTCCATACATCCAGCTTTTTGCTGCGATCTACCAAATTTTTCTCACCCAGAGTCAATTTCTTGGTGACCTCCGCTTCTCTCCTCACCACATCCTCCTGCTGCCCCAGGAGTTTTTCCTCCCTCGCCTCCAGGTCCGCTAGACGCTTCAGGAGAGTTTCATTCAACTTAGCGAGCTTTTCAAAACGCTCGTCAGCAGCATCACGCCTCTCCTTGGCTTGCTCTAGGATTTCCCTGGAGTTAGCATCGAGCACCCAAATGGCGGCCTCCTTCTCTTCCATCAACTTATCCCAGTATTCTAACCGGGTCTTCTCCCCCTTGATCCATTCCTTCTGGTCAGCCAGCCTCGTCTGAGCAAGCCTGGTCTCAAAATGAAGTATGTTGCGCCAACGCCTCAAGGTGTTGCGCTCCTCCTCCAAGGCTTTGGTCTCATGGTCAAAGGCAAGTTGGACCTGCCGAAGGCTTGAAGAGGCGTTGTCTATGGAAAACGCTAGAGGGATAGATTCTGGACCTGCAGGGACCATTTCCTCAGGCTCGAAAGGGTTCTCCGTCAAAAAAATTGGATCCCACTTTACAATAGTGGTCCCCTGGACTCCTGCAGCGTTAGGGCCGCTATCCTGGAGCCCTTCAGCGGCAGCAGAAGAACCCACTGGGGGAACTTCCACCACCAGAGCAGTTGAAGGTGCCACTGCAGGATCTTCAGTTGACGGCTCCAAAGTTGGAGGACCTGTCGCCAGTCCTGCAAGCTGCTCTGGCTCCGGCCCAGGTACCTCCAGGACCACCACCTCTAGAGAAGCAGCCGGAGCTTCAAGTGGGGCCTCAACTACCACTGGCTCGGGCTCCGGTGCGACGACCACCTCTGGCACAGCCGCCAGACCTCCAACCACCTCCATCTCGGCAGCCGGGCCCTCTATCACTTCAGGCTCAGTCGTCGGATCTTCAACCATTTCCGGCACAAGAGCTGGAGCTTGGGTGATTTCCGGCTCAACAACTGGGGCTTCAGCTACTTCTGGCTCAGTAGCCAGGGCTTTGACAACTTCCGACTTGACAGCCGGAACTTCTGGCATCGCCGGTGCTGGAGCATCAGCCTCCGCCGCTAGGGGTACATCTTCAACTTCTCTCCTGCGGTCCGGCGCTACCACAGGAGCTTCGGGTGAGGACTTCAAGTCCAAGCTCACGACAGCTGGCACCGGAGCTGCCGCGACTTCTGCCTCCACTTGACGAGGAGTTTCAGCGATCGAAGCTCGAGCTTCGACCGGTGCAGCCCCAACCGTTGCAACAGGTACTGAAGCTCCGGGTCCTTTCTTCGACACCCTGGAAATGAAGGGAAGAGAAGATTAAGAACACATCAAAAACAAGACTAGTATTTTAGACTGAGCAATCAATGCTTACCTCGGGATGCTACCACCCCAGTCACCTCGGAGCCTCTTCTTCTGAGGCCCGGAGCTAGAGCCCACCAAATCTGGTGAGACAACTACTTCGGACCTCAGTTGAGGAACACTCACAGCCGCTGGAGTCCTTTCGGTCGGAGTTTCTCTCTGCCAGGAAGAACCCTTGGACCTATAACTTCTAGTTGGCACTGAGGTCGGGTCACCTGCCCGGAGCTTATGCCTCTTGAAGACGTTTGCACCGGAGCAGGGGTAGTAGCAGAAGACCTCCTCCTCCGGGGAGAAGTAGCTGTCATGGAAGGAGCAGGTCTGACGGACCTCCCGTCAGCGTGCTTCAACTTTCTCTTCTGACTAGAGGGCTCAGCTGGCTCTTTGCCCTTGCCCTTGCCGACATCTTCAGTCTTTTGGCTCGGGGCGGGGGCAGGACCACCCTCAGAAGCTCCAGGGATCACCAACCCGGTGGTCGAATGCCTTTCCACCTCACCAAGGTCGTCAAGCACTGGCATACTCTTCTAGAGCTCCCTACTGAACTGCGCCTCCATGTTCAGAGGGAGGAAAGCCGCCAGTGGAGTTAAGTCATCACCTTCGACGTTAATTCCATGCTAGAATTTCTTGAGATGAATCTCCAAAGTTGCGCCATCCAAGTTGGATCTCAGACCGGTTTCAATCTGGTCGTCATCCATCACGCTGTTGAAGGCCCAAGCGAGCTTCTCCCTATTCTTCAACAGAGCCCATCTGTTGACCAAGAAGTTGCAGAAGACCATCTGGCGGGTCACTCCACCTTCCACGCACTCGCGGATCCTGGTCAAGACAGGGTTGAAGGCATCTGACAGCACTGGAACTACACTCCAAGCGTCAGTGTCAACATTTGGGAGACCTTCGGGGAGCTCCAATTTCTCGTGCTCCTCGGCCGTGACGATGATCCAATCCTTCTTCCAGTCGTCCCACTTGCCGGAAGAAAACGACCTCAAGTATTTGTAGGGGCATTTCTTGCGCTTCACAAAATAGTAGAAGCCAAGAAGCTCGGACCCCTTGTCGGTGGTGTGGATGGTGAAGAAGGTGCGGAAAAGCTCGACGCTGGGGGGGAATACCCACCCACATCTCACAGAAGTGGACGAATCTCACCACGAGAAGAAGAGAGTGGGGGCCAAGGTGGTACAACTGAAGACCATAAAAGTCTAGCAGCATCGAGAGGAAAGAAGAGAAAGGTGGGATCAGCCCCACCATGGCTTACGCTGAGAAGTACACCATGTCGCCGTCGCGCTCCTTCTTGAACGGGAGCTTGCCGGCGCAAACCATATGGTTGAAGGAGTCGCTCGACCACCCCATGTAGCTTCAGACCTTCTTCAGATCATCATCGCTCTTGAGGCGGCTCTTGGGGAGACCCAACTCCATCGCGGCAAAGTGGAGCAAAGGATGGAAAGTTTGGCGGAGTTTGGGAGGCTCTGAGCGCAAAGATGATTGAAGGCGTAAAGAGTCCCCAAACCGTGCGCACTTTCCTTCTTAAGTAAGCATTCGCGATGCTTGGATGGAAATCACATTGAGATCGAAAGCACTTTTCAAAAATCTACCCGGTCAATGATGGGTGGGCCTGGGGCCACCCCGATGAAGAGATTGAGGTCCTTACCCAAGGCCAATCGTTGCCATGATCAGCGGCGGGAAACCAAAGTCGGCGCTCTGACAGGGAACCGACGACCTTCAATTGCGTGAGATCCGCACTCAAAGATCTCATCTGCCGTATTCATAACAAGCCACGCATCAAAGGTTCACTTCCAGACCATCACTCTATCGGCGCGTCAGAGGACTTTTTGAAAATCAAAGTGCGGGAATCGAGAATGGCCCCACCTCTGGCAGAACAACTTAACCCAAAGGATTTCTCCCAGAGGTGGGCCCGGGGGCCACTGTCGGTACCCTACGTACCGGGTACCCCACGATACCGCAAGAAGCACGAGAAAGTTTCACCCGTCAGAGTCGAAGGCCCTTGTAGGTCCCACATGTCACGTTACACCGGACCCGCTCCCCTCACATGGCTGTCTCTCGGGTCAACACGTGTAAAATATGACCGGAACAAAACTCCCAACCAAGGGAAGCTTCGGCGACTACACATGTATAACAACCCCGGACCTAGCCCCCGTCGCAGAGGAGCTCTGGTGCCGACACGTGTACATCAGCCCCGGACCTACCCTACCGCAAGGAAAGCTCCAGATCTGCCACGTGTGGAGCCCCCGGACCTTCATCACCAACAGAAATACGAACAGATTACGTCCGTTACAAACATTCAAGGACGGTTAAAGCAGTCGTTACAAGGTCTGATAATGTGTCATTAATGCCATATTAATGACACACGATCAGTGCACCGTTAATAGGGGTAACACTGCCATGAAGGCACATTACCACATTATTAAATGTACTTAATACCCTTTAGACAGTGTATTAGGTCATTAAGCACGCTAGGGCCACATGTCGGGCTGGGCCAGCTTTGTAACGGTCAGTCCTTAGAACTATAAAAGGGTTGCACCGCGCGAACATGAAGAGGGATGCTGACTCGATTTGACCTTAGCGATCATACTCGCTCAATACAATTACACAAACCTCGTGGAGTAGGGTATTACGCTCAAGCGACCCGAACCACGTAAATCTCTGAGGTCATCATCTTGATATTGATCTTCGTGTGCCCCAACCACAAAAGAACCTCTGCGGGCTGCTTCTCGGTGGGTCCGGGGAAAGTGTCGTATCAAACGCTTCAACAATGTCTATTTGCATGTAGGTGAATTAAGCCCCAAAATACCAAGAAATGCAGGGAGCAATCCTAAATGTTACACTTCGACCAATCAGGCATTGACACGTGGTGGCACATAGACCCATTCCTAGACGTATTTGAGGGAACCCAACATTGATCCATGCAGGAAAGGGGTCAGGGCCACAGATCACCCACCAGGAGGAAACACAACCCGAGGGGGGCCAGGACCAAGTCGACCTACCCCCTGGCTCGGTCGACTAGTTTGTGACGCCACACTCAGTCTTCTTCCACCTCTGAGGACTCCCTGTGGCTCCTTGAAGGCAGTGAGGATTGATTCACGCACTAATTCTGTCGCCAAACTGACTGAACTTGTGTTAAATAGCCCCCCTCACTCCCTTACTTCACACACCACAAGTTTGAGAATAGTAGTCTACTCCAAATGTTTAGTGCTGCCCAAGAGGCTAGCCATGTAGAAGGAGAGGGAGGAGGAGCTAGGAGGAGGAGGCTTGGTCTTATCAAGTCTCTCTCTTCCACACTTGTACCTCTACGTAAGTTCTACCAGATTCGAGTCAGACTTCCATGAATTCAATATAAGTTTGATTTCTAATTTATAGTAGTTTGCTTTCATTGCTGCTTGTGGGTTCACTGCTTTAATTTATTAGAGGCTCTAGTTTTAGCTTTGCATTCGAAAAGATTAGAATTATGAATTAGAACTTAAGTGTTGTGCTTAGGTTAGAATTCATTGGTGAATATCTCGTAGACTCACAGATTGAAGAGGTAGACAATAGATGGTGATAGCCCTATTTGTCCTTAGTAATCCTCTATGTTCGACTATGCCATTGGCTCTTAGCAAGAATTATCCTGATATTATCAGGGGTAGACCCGTGCCCGAATAAAATAACTATCGCATATTATTGTGGTTTAGTATCAAACTATTGAATTCCTCTCAAATCCTTACCTACCAAACAAATTATGTGTCCTTGAGAGAACAAGATAGGAGATCTGCACACACGTTCCTTGCATTTGATATTCTTGGGAATACTCTTTAAAAAGAAGTGCTGAATTATTCTATTTTTGTAACAAATAAGAACAGGTTCGACGGAGGTCGAACGACCCCACACGCTCATGACTGAGTTACGCGAGGGGGTTGCTGACCGCCCTTATGGGCCCCGTCTGCCTGGCTTGGGATGTGGGATTTTGTCGGTTCGGCGGTGCTCTTGGTGTGACCTCAGCTCCCACAACGAGTTGATGCATCCCGCTACCGAGCAAGGGAGCTCTCTACCTGCTGAGTGGCGGCCTCTGAAAGCTAAGATCGGAGGTCCCGGTTGGTGCGCTGGGCTTCAGGCTCGGCTGGCTTGACACACCATAAAGTATTGCAACTGCGGCTGTGACATTCTGGCTTGCTCGCTCACAACGCGGTAGGTCATCCTCATCGGCGATGATGCAGACCCGAACTTGGCGCACGTGAGAGCTCCCTTGCTCGGTAGCGGCCTCTGAAAGCTAAGATCGGAGGTCCCGGTTGGTGCGCTGGGCTTCAGGCTCGGCTGGCTTGACACACCATAAAGTATTGCAACTGCGGCTGTGACATTCTGGCTTGCTCGCTCACAACGCGGTAGGTCATCCTCATCGGCGATGATGCAGACCCGAACTTGGCGCACGTGAGAGCGTGCCCAACCCATCTTGTGGCTTGGGTCCAACTTTGCCTTGAATGCGGTCCTGTTCACGTCTAGCCATTCCTGCTTATCTTCGAGTTTGACGCGCCGCGCCTCAAGCTGGTCGTCCAGTTCTGAGCACACACCTGCTCGTCCTTCAGCTTGTAGCATCGGGCCTCTTGCTACTCGGGTGTGAGCTGTGGCAGCATGTTGGCCGGTGTGCCAGCGTGGGATCCATCGTGGGTTTCCATGACGTGGCACTCGCCGGAGGGATGCTCATTTCCCTCGTGCCCGCATCGGAGCTAGAATCGCAACTGGCAGCGTCCTCCAGTATGTGGTGGATGGATGATGACGCGTAGTCGTCCATCCCTACGAGGGTTGCTTTGAAGACGCCGTTCAAAGCATCAATGCTGTCGTCATCAGCTGTGTTGCCTGTCGGGGGCTCGTTGGTAGACTTGCGACTAGTCATCCGAAGGATGCCAGCGTTGTTGGCGAAGAAGTCCAGGCTCCCGAAGCGGAGGGCCTGACCGGAGCGATGGTGGAGTCAGTCTTGTGCCCGCCATCACGAGTGGCAGTGAACTCAAAGTCACCAAAGTGGATCTTCTCGCGGGGCGTGAGGGTCGAGCATGATGATGTCATCGAAGGAAGCAAAGAAGAATTGCACAGTAGATCCCCTATCTGGCACACCAACTGTCGATGTTTGAATCACCGACTACTATCGTGAAGTCGAGCGTTCGTCCTTGAGAGTCTAGCTATAAAGGCACAGGGGACTTATACTGGTTCACACAAGATTATCCTACGTCTAGTTTGGTCACTCAGTTGTTCTTTGTTAGCTCGAGAATATGTTTACAGTGGTTACAAGCAAGTTGGGGAGTTCTCGTCGCGTGGGTGTGTCGTGCCCAAAGAGAGGGTCTCGGGGCCCTTTTATAGCTAGCTCTGTCCTGCCTTGTGTAATGATCAGGTCCTATCACTCTTGTCTACCCGGTTCCCTCATAAATGGAATGAGCATTTACATCGTTCTCTCTCTCACGGGTTCCCCGGATGCGCCCTGGGTCGTAGAAGTTGCCACCGTATAACCATTCTGGTCTTTTCACCCTTCTGCGTTGTACAATGGCGTGAGCACGCCTCCGCGCCACACGAGACAGGACGGGAGCGGCATCAGCAGATACTATATTGGCAGGGTTAGGTTTCGTACGATCGTCGTTTCAGTAATGAAGGTTCTTGCTTTAGCACGTGACCTCATTGAATGCAACAATTCGCCTTTCGCTTCCGAGCTTGGGCTGGGATTTCCTTCTCCAACCTTGATGGTTGGGACACGGACATCGCGTTCCACCTTATTGCGAGCTCGAGCTCAAGCTCGGTCGGGTCCCCCCAGGCTCGGGTACGACTTCATGTTCCTCGGTGCTCGGGGTGCAAAACCTCGTCATGGTGCAATCGTGCAATTTAATCACCCCTAACCATTAGATTTGCATCTTAAGTGTTTGCATGTGTTTTGCTTAACTCCTTCCACCTGAGTTTTTAACTCTCCCCATCTGAGTAGGGGTTAAATAAAAAAACATGCTACAACCTAGAATGCAGATATAATGATTCGAAATGGTTGATTGCACGACTGCATCGTATCCTATATTTCATTCTAGTCGTTGTCAAATTAACGCCTCTCAATAGTTGAAAGGCTCATAAAACGACCCTCCACCTCCTAATAGATTGAGTGTCTGTTTTCTTAAAAGTTGGATTTGTCAAAAAGTTCTTGCTTGATCAGGACATTTTTTTACCTCTCTGCTCGTGCGGGGAGCTGCCCAGAAATTTGACCAGACATCTCATCCTGGACGCCCAATTTCGTTTCAAATGTGCGCCTTCAGCGTGAGAAATACCTGAAATGATTTTAGGAACATGTCCAGATGTGATACCCAAGTTCGATTCTGAGAATCGAAGCAGGCTGGCGGGGCGCACAAACGCGGCCACTGGCCACTCGGGCTCACGTCCATTCTCGGGAATAGATTATTGAGAGAATGCAAAATCTCACACTTCCAATACTTAGAAAATAGTATTGAAAAACTCCGATAACCACTTTTCGGAAGTTCGTTTTTTAAGAAATTGTTGAAGATACGTGTACTGATCCTCCTTCCGTTTATTTTCCCTCCGTAGTCTGGACTCTGGAACGGCCTGGGGAGCAGCAGGGCACGCCGGAGCACGTCACCGTCACGCCCTCTACACCGCCCTCGCTTTATTATTCAAACCACCCTTCTTTCTCTCGTCGGCCGTCGCCTCACTTCACCTACCGTTCTCCCTCAATCTTCCCCACCACCGCCACCACCGCTTCCGGGTCCGCTTGCCGGCGACCCCCTCCACCCTCCGGTTGCCGTCTGTGCTGTCCCTTGGCCGGAGATCGCCGAATCTCCGACGTGAGAGCGCACGGGAGATTTCCGCCGGCGTCGAGCGCGCGGAGGAACGGCGATAAGAGATTCGTTTCGGTGGAATATCGTTTCAGTTCGTCTCCTCTTTCCCTCTGTTTTCCTTGTTCGGTTACATACTCAGCAGGGGCATACCCCCGGACCCACATGCCAGGACTGGCCCACACGTCAGTTCAACTCACCCCGTATTACAACCCGCACTCACGCCGACTCCCACACGGAGCCAGCTCCTCATCTTCATTGTCCGCCTTCTCCGCCTCAGGCCCGTTCCCCTTTCATCTTCTCCACCTTCGGCTTCTCCGCCGCGTCGATCCCTGCCATCGCCGCCGTCGTCACACCGTCGAGCCTCGGACCCGGCATGGCTTCGCCCGCCGTCGCCTCCTGGAGCCGGGCGAGCTCCACCGCCGACACCATCGCGCCCTCGCCGGCCTCCCCGCCGCGGCGCCTCGCGTCGGCGCCGCCCGCCGTCGACGTGTCCGCGGCCTCCCCGCACTCCGGGGAGCAGTTCTCCGCTTCCGACCCCGCGGTGGGTGGCGATTGCGTGCCAGTTCGACCACCAGAATATCTCACCCTCTCTCGCTTGGTTTCTGATGTGCCACGGTTGCTTTCGATCGTGCAGTGCCCGCTGCTCGCGAGCAGGAGCGAGGAGTACAGGCTGCTGTTCCGGCTGCCGCCCGACGAGGTAAAATTCGATGTGGTGGTCGAGTGATCTCTAGCTGCTTCCTCTGCCTCTACGATCTAGGTGTTGACTTTAGGTCGTGATCGTTAGCTACTGGGGGAATTTCAGTGTTCAGGTGGCCGTACTTGGGCTAAGAGGATTGATTTCGTGGGGACTTTTGACTTTTCCATCATGGGTCGTTTGCTAGGACAAAAGTATCATGATTAATTCGCTTCTGTATTGTTCCCTCTGGTTTAAGGCAACATGGCAGTGTGGGAATTTGGTTTCTTGTACTGAATGTCCACTTAAATGGAGTGAAACTTTGAGTTCTATAGTTCTCTATCTGAAAGACATGCAATTAGTTGTTGGATTTTTACTCTTAACAGTTTCTGACATCCAGGTTCTCGTGCAAGATTTTAACTGTGCGGTCCAAGAAAATATTCTTCTTCAGGTATTTATTTACAAACCTCGTTCTGTCTATCAGAGCTTAACCATGTAAAGGAACTTGCTTTACCCATGGTAGTGCAGCAAGTCAAATTTTCTCCATCCAATTAGAGAATATACCGAGAGGCCGAGAGGTTGTTCTAACAAATGCTTATATTAAATGTTAATTACCTGATGGCTCACATGTGGAAATAAGCAACCTTCTCTCTGTCAGTTCATTTTTATCCATGTTTTAAATTTCCTGACTTGCACATTTATGGAAAAAATAGTATGACTGCATGCATTTGAATTTATAGCTTTCTATTAAATTTGTATCCTAAATCATCTCTATTTAGTACTGTAGAAGTCAATGAACAACCATACTTTGGCCTTGTAATATTACATAACAAATGAGCCAGGGTCATTTGTTGAGTATGTAACCATGTCCCTTCTTGAAACCCTAAAACAACAAATGACAAAAATCACTTCTGTGCTGCTGAAGCATCAAATAAAAAAAATTGAGGGAGGAGCTTCTTAAAATCCAATGTGGATGGCCATTTGCTACCCTTGCTGTCTTACATGTTTTTTCTAAAAATAACTTATTTATTTCATTACTTCACCTTCAGTTTTATTAATGCTTTCACCAAGTAACCTATACATCTAAAAATGCAGTAGGCTGTCAGGCTGTTTTGAACAATTAAATTTCAAATTTAGCAATTTATTTTGTAAGGAAAAATTATATTTTTGGTCACAACATTTTAATTGATTTTATGTTGCTAAATGTTTTTCCTGCAGGGGCATATGTATTTATTTCTCCACCATATATGCTTCTATTCTAACATTTTTGGATATGAGACAAAGGTAATGAACAATCTCAAGACAGAACCATCATCTTTAGTGTTATAGTTTACTTAGTCGCGTTTCTATGAGTGCCCTGACATTATTCCTTCTATCCAGAAAACAATACCTTTGCAAGAGGTGACTGATGTACGTAAAGCAAAGACAGCTGCCATTTTCCCTAATGCCATTGAAATTATTGCTGGTAGTAGAAGGGTGAGGAACCCGTTATGCCCCAAATGCCATGTGTGTGTCACATTATAGAATTTCTGGCACTCATGCTTTGTTCATGCAGCACTTTTTTGGATCTTTCTTGTCACGTGATGAGGCTTATAAAATTATAGTGGATGGCTGGGAACAGCATGTTAGTGATGCAAGAGTGCTTCTTGAACGCCAGGTTAGCTGACTTTTTCCTTGATGAACACATAATTACTTCAACTAGTTGACTTTTAACTGCCATGTAGGAGCTGCTGTTGATTTATAAACTATTATTCATATTTCCTCTTTGCAAAGGATGCAAAATCAGCGAGTAGCAGTGAAGATAATGGTTATGTTTTATTGGAAGGAACAAAGGGGTCTAAACAAGAAGATTCATCAACCCCGGACAGGTTTTTGCATTCTGAACTGTAGCACTGAGCCACTGACATGGATTTTGCATCTTCTAATGACCTTCATATCTCCTCTATAATCTTCTGTGTTTCTTGATTCAAACATATTCAACTGTAGGTCTACCGTCAGTACCGCTGTCACAAGTAGTACTGATAATGGTGATTCAGAAATAAAGATTTCCAAAAGGTTTTCAAAAGTGCATGAGGACGGACTTGAAGATGACACCGTTGAACTTAACCCATTCAGTTTGGGTCCAGTAGATGATTATGCTCCTAATGGTTTGTTGTGATCTTCTTTCCCCTAACCACTTTTAATATAGTTAGTTGTTCTGCTAGTTTAAAAGGCTTTGTTGTTGTTGAGTTGTTCTTCTAGTCATTCCTTACACTATTGTCTTGCTAAATGGTCGCCACAACTTTTTGAAACAGTTCCTGAATCCTACACTATGATCACAGAGTCAAAGTTTCAGGTTATCTTAGTTTCACTGTTCATTACGCTGGTCTTGGAATGACTTCATGTTACTGACATCCTAACAACAGGTGTCTGTGGAGGTCCTCTTTAATATGCTATTTTCTGACACTGCTTTTGGCTTTTTGAACGATTTCCACAAAAAATGTGGTGACAAAGGTTAATACTATTTTATCTTACACTTGTTCAATTAGTACATTTCAGTTAAATAGAAACATTGAAGTGAGTGTTGGGTCACCTGCAGACTTTAGTTGCTCCAAGTGGTGTTTGGATGAGCAAGGAGGGCTTGTAAGAAATGTCTCATTTTTGCATCCAATCAAGATTTATCTTGGTATATCAACTTTCCACTAAGTTTGATTAAATAAATTGATTTTGTATAAAAAATGTCCGGTGCAATGAATCTCATAGTATCAGTTTTGATCTATCCAACTTTCCTTTAGGTGCTAAATTTGGGACTTGTCAGGAGGTGCAGAAACTTCGTGTTTACAAAAACAGGCAAGTCTAAGACAGCTCCATCTCCATTCACATTCAGTCATGGTGCATTCTTTAAACTTTTGGATTATGGAATTAAATAGTATTTCAAAGAAGAAGAAACTTTTGCCCAAGTCGTGTTTCAAAGCAGAAGAAACTTTGTCTGTATTTTTCCATTGGTTGGATTTTAGCTCCATTAGGCTTTACATCATCTGAGTAGATTGTGATGTGCATGTCTATAATTTTGTAACGAGATACACACATAACAGCTTTTGTGTTACTATTCACTGTTATCATTTGGTGTTTAGAGATGATTGTGTCCATTCTAGAATGTAGTCATCTTTCTTTTGATATTCTCATTTCTTGTAGTTTGTGTTTCCATCTGAATAAGAATTGACGGTATTTACTCTTTTATTCGTTAACAGACATCTAGTGATTCTGACATCTCAGTCAATTGGTGATGCACCATATGGTGACCACTTCACTGTCGAGGTGGGGAATCCACAATGCGGGTGATAATGTTTGTTTGCTTTTGTCTCATAAACTAGGAGGACATATGTTTCCTCATGTACTGGACGTAGTTTGGGGTAGTTCTTTCTATTCCGCGCTAACTACTATTGGAAATGGTGTACTTAGAATTTATGTGCTATTTTTTTAATTGCCTGTTGGTAAGAAATTTTCTTAGTAAAGTAGCATACTAGCTCATGCTTTGACTATTTACCTATTGATTACTTCTTTCGTGATTAAGGGTGATGGACTTGATTTTATAATCAAATTTCAGCAAAGAGTGAAGCAAGAGGTTGTTAAAAATTGAAACAAACTAGTTTTAAGAGCCAAACTCTTACCATTTTGAGAATCAGACATGGGTAACAATAACCGGCATTGTCATGAAAAAAAAAAATCCTGGCATTGCGTCAATGATTGATTTTTTTTCTTTTGCTCTGTGGAATATGCTCTAAGACTAATTCTGATTTCTTTGGGTCCATATATGTAAGATTTTATGGTAGGGATATATAAAACTTATTTTCTCTTATTAATACTCCATGTGAATATACGGTTACATATAACCTATACAGGGTATCTGGGACGTTGAACAAGACAACAAAGATGAGAGCAGTTGTTTCCTCAGGATATACATTAATGTTGCCTTCTCAAAGAAAACCATATTTAGAGGTATGATTAAATATCTTGATGAGTTAAGATACATCCTTGAATCTTGTATATTTCATCACTTTTAAAATATATCCCAATTTTTCAAAATCCTTGGGCCTATTTTGGCCTTTATTTCTGCCAGCTGAATTGGTTCCCGCTATAGTTAAGTCACGTTGTTGCTATGGGATTCATACAAGCTAATGTTTTTTTCTCCAGTGGAACTTTCATTTGTATGTTGATAAGTGTAATCGTAGTATGCAAAGCAAGCTCCAGTATTACTTATCACATATTTATTTGGTCAAGTTGGTTTTTCACTATTTCCAGTTTTTATGAATGCAGAATAGAACTAAAGGGTTGAGGGATCTTAACCACTATGAATACAACCGTGGGGTAACGGGGAGACTTATATGCGGATCTTTTAATTATGGATCAAAATACCATGCCTGTTTGAATTTTTGTTCTGTATGGAGTTGTTTCTAAACTATCCTTGCTATTATATGTTTGTGCGAATAATTTTCAGACAAATATATCATTTTATTTCAAACCCATGGCATTGCTGCTGCTTATTCTTTAAATTTCTAAATCTCAGGGAAAATTGAACAGTCAACCAAAGATGAATGCCGTGAAGTTTTTGGGCTCTGGATTAATCTAGTATGTCTTTTCGGATCCCATGATGATATTGTTATACAGGGTGTTTCGATGAAATGTTTACATTATATTTATTTTTTGCTATAAAATATTTTTAGGGTCATGATCTTTTGAAGCAGGAGAGCAGCAGCTCTGAATCGAAAGGTTTATATATTAAGTGTAGTTCTCTTGTTGATTTTTTTTCTGCAATTTCATCTTTTCTTTCTCATGATCACATTCTCTTTAGCTGCATACAATAAGCTCTGAACCAATTAAATGACCATCAATATACTCCCTTAAAGGTGCTTCCGGCCCAACAAAATCTGATCTTCAATCAGGAGGTACAGCGAAAGTGGAAAATACTTTGGAAAACACAATGCCAGAGATGACTTGCAGGCAAGATGAATCTGGTGTTAGAACCCTCAAACCTCCTATTCAAAATCAGCAGCAGAGGGCAGGAAGAGATTCTTTTATTGCTTGCACTTCACAGGAACTATGGGGTTCATTAATATCTTTTATGAGATCAAGCCAATTTGGTCCAATGCTAGCAGGGGCATTGGTGGCCCTAATTGTACTAATGCAGGCAAGTACTTTTGGCCATTTATGTATGTACTTTATTTCTGTTTATTTTGGCATTCAGTAGTTCGATCGATGTTTTTTTTACAGTGGAAATGAATTAACAAAACATAAAAGTGAAGATTGGATCTTGAACTGAGCTGTTGCATTAAAATGGCAAATAACTGTTTGCAGGTTGTTTTGACTTTTTTTTTTGTTGTTGCAGGTAACCATTATAGTTCTACTAACTAGACAGCCCCAGGTTCAAGTGGTTCCTCATGGGGTCTCCGTGGGCAGCTCAAGCAGCGCAGAAAGCATCGAGTGGGTAAAGAAGCGAATAAGCTTACTGGGCGAGGAGATGCAGCTAGCGGAGGCGCACATGGAGAGGATGAGACACGAGTTTGCCTGGCTCAGGTCCCATCTAGAGAGACTGGAGAGGCTAAGGGGCAGATTATGACGGCGTTACCGTGTGCAGACACAGGTTGCCTGACACAGGCGACGATGTGAATGCGGAGGTGGATACAACTCGAGAGATGCAGATGCATGCGCGTACTGTTGTTTCGATCTTTGTTTCCGTAGAACGTGCACTTACAAAAAAGAAAGACTGGGAAAAATCCGTGTTACAAATATTGCCGTAAGGCGATGATGTGACATCCTGGTATATGCGCTACATGTAAATATCCGGACCGTGTGTAATTATGTATGGTAGTATATCTTAAGTAACTCTTAAATTTTTATGTGAAAAAGGAATAACAATTTAGTCTAACTCTTTCAGTTCCCGTCTTTGGCTAATCTAGGCCCGTTACCAAGCCTGCCTGTACTACTTTATGGATGTGTCATGCCGTACAATTACATTCTCTAGTGTACTTGCTTTCGCGCCTGGTTATTGATCCGCGACAAATCAGGACTGGATGCGGACTACACCTCCTCCATCAGCTCGGCCACCGCTAGCGTCAGATATGTGGAGCACGAGAGCAATTAGATCTCATAACCGCTCTGGTAAAATAAACGTCGCCTCAGAAGGAACCCAGAGCTTGAGAAGAGCATGAGCAACGGAGTGACAGGCCACCTATTTCATTTCGTTCGAATCATTTAAGCTAAAAAAAAAATCAAACTGCAATGAAGCAAATGTACCGACATTTGCAAATGGCCGTCAGGCACAACATATTTCAGGATCCTTATACACATTGCCGGACCAGGCTTCCCAGACAAGAAAAAATCACAAGGTTCTTCATTAAATAACCTACTATCATACACGCCAAAGCCCCATCCATCAGTAAAAGAAACCGAGAACCTTGCCTCCGACGTTCTTCCGCCGGGCCTCCTCATGATCCATGATGCCAGCTGAAGTCGTCAGCACGATGTAGTCGAACTAAACATCAGGAAAGATTTACAAATTTGCACGTAAGGTTTAATGTGTGTATAATCCAGCAGCTGATGAACAAGCAAGAGATTAATGCAGTTACCTGACGAGATGGCAGCAGCCTGGCAGTCCATCCCTAGATCTCCTTGACGCCCACATCAAAGCGAGGGCTAATGACCCCACGCTTGTTCAGCCTTTGGTTCAACTCAACCACAATCTTTCCAGCATGGTGATCATCCACGTACTCAAACTCTCCAATGTACCCTACAGGATGGGAAACCGGTCAGGAATGTATTCCCACTAAAGCAAAATATGGAACACAATGTGTAGTAACAAAAAAAAAAAACTACCATGATGCTGCATGACGATAAAAAACTTGATTGTAACCTTGGAAGAGGGTCGGATCATCACTTGTCGCTTGCCTCTCTTCTCGGCATTGTACAAGGACTTAAGTGCATCGTTGAGCACACTGACCCTCACCATGCTGACCTTACCCGCAGAAGAACAAACCATGTCATAAAAAACTCGTAAGAAAAAATCGCGAACAACTGCACAAACGTCATCACAGGAACAACGACAAGTTGCCAATGCAATGCAAGTCTACCAATGCTAAGAACATGCAAAATGCAATGCAGATGAGAACTACCATGAACCAAAGCATCCACGGCAGACAGATGAGAACTACCATGAACCAAAGCATCCACGGCAGATTTCAATTCATGTACAGAGTTTTGGGGAATAAGCAGTACGCTACTCTAGCAGTTCTACCGCATCACTCAGAAAACATCACTACAAGAATTCGAAATATTTTAGTCGGCCAAAAACCCACGAAAATATGCAACAAACCCACGAAAATATTTATTTTCTTTCGTTTTGGAGCTATTTTCGTCGGTGATTAGCCGATGCGCGTAAGTAAACAAAAATAATCATATTTTTGTCGCCCCCCCCCCCCCCCCCCCCGCCCCAAAATAATTTTAATTTTGTCGGCTAAAAGAAACAGTAACTAATGTTCGTTGGCCGCCAGACAAGCCGACGAAAATAAAATTATATTGATTTCGTGGGTTTTAGAGAAGCCGACGAAAATAAAACTGTAGTGCATGCGAGTAAGGAGGTCATAGATCGTTACCAATAGACACGAAGCGCAACATATTGTAGATGTGCGTCGGTGGAGGGGAAGTAGACGATCGCGTTCATCTCCTCGTTGCACTCGTCACAATAGCGACGTCACATTGCCATAGACCGTCTCTTGCTCGTCCTCGTCATAGCAACATCATCATGTCATCGTGGCCGATCAGCGCAACAGTAGCAGCAGCGTCTCCATAGAGTCCACACGTACGGAGATGAACGTCGTGAGCCGGTGTGCTAGCACCGCGCGCGCGGCAAGGTTTTCGGTGTGGACCTGTGAGAGGTAGCGGCTAGTCCTGTCACGTGGTCGACTAATCCGCCCCTAACCTTACCTCTCATATTTATAGGCGGGCTATGGGCTTTTAGGCTGCAGGCCCATTAATACCATAATCGCTTGTGGATCAAATATTCAACAGGACTTAATCCGAATTATTATGATTACCTTTTGGCCATATCACCAACAATCTCCCACTTACACTAGAGACAATCATATAGGTAAGATTTTCAATATTCCAACCCCTTAAGTGTGTTACCCATTAGATTCATTTGTAGTCGGTCGTGTATGAAAACCGTTCCCAAACCACAAGTCAACAGAGATACCTAGCAGGATTGACTCTCGAGTGTACACAAAGATCATATCAGCTGAATCTAGATACATTCAACATGTTAATCCTTTTGCTACACGATACCAGTCAAGCTCAAGGTGAGATACGCGTCATCCTTATGATAGCTCAACCATTCACTCGATCAAATAGTGAATTCAATCTATGACTAACCTTTAGTCATTATGACTAACTCTTAATCACCTTGGCATGATCATGCACTTTCAAAACCAACTATCTCGACAGGCCCAAAGATATCTCTCCTGTTGTTTAGGAGGGACAAATCCCATCTTGATCCGCACACATCCCATTCCATATTTCATTATGTAGCCAAATACTACTTTTATGACTATCCAGGTACAGAGTAGCTTTTGAAAGTCTCAAAATACACATAGTGAGAAACAATGATGATCTAAGGTCTAAGGATCTAAAAAGTATATCACTCAATACCAACTGATGGCACATACTAAGATAACAATTCCAACATTATCATGGAGTTGATCAATCCAACACCATATTCACTAATATGTGTTCACATTACTAATTTGATATCTCTATATCTATGATCCCTAAAACATGATCATCAATTAATACATGTGCTAGTCTGTGTGCTATCATTATCTCATATAACGATAAAGATTAGGGATCATTTCGAGTAATATTATAATTACGAAAGAGTTTCACGAACAAGTCACATACTTGATAATCAATGTAAATAATGATTACTCATATAACACTTTATTTAACAATACATAAACATAGCTATGCCACAAGTCTCCCACATACACACTAGGATCACTGACGTAAGTATCTAATACCCGTAGATCTCGTGTTTGCCTCATGCTTTGATTGTGAAAGAAGCTTTGTCAACAGATCTTGTGAGACCTATGTGTGTTGAATACATTGGCTATGACGATAAAAGTTTTGAATACTACCAAAACACCTTTTTTATCAAGGTCTGACTTGTTTTGACTAGGCCTGACTTACTTTGTCTAGGTCCAACATGTTTTGGCTAGGTCCAACTTGCTATTGCGAGGTACAACATGTTTTTGCTAAGTCCAGCGCTAGGTCCGATTAGCTTTGGATAACTCCGGTGCTATGTCCGACTAGCTTTGGTAAGCTCGGGGCTAGGTCCGACTAGCTTTGGTAAGCTCCAGTGCTAGGTCTTGCTAGCTTTGGTAAGCTCCAGCTCAAGGTCCGACTAGTTTTGACATGGTTTGGAGCTTGATCGCAGTGATTCTGCTTTTAACTTGCAATGTTTATAACTTGTTTTTTGGATTATGGAAAGCTTGCTTAGTATTCTTTTACTAAGTTTTTGGTATGTTTTGGTGGTTATGATTGATATCTTTTTGCTACGGTTTGCAACATGCTTATGTGAGGTGCTCGCGTAAGGTGTTGTGGTTATCGGAACTAACGAGAGTCAAGTCGAAGACTTGTGCTTGGAAGTATCAGTTGTTTATTCATGTGCAGGTGTTGCTTGAGTTCAAGACATGGCTAGTGACGCGATCCATTGAACTAGTCTTAGGGAGAATATGAGGTTCAAGAACCATGTTCGAAAGGAATTGTGGTTGAGTTGATCATGGTTGAGTTGATCGGGAGGTCGCGCAACATGTTTGGATCAAGAACAATGCATATGAAGGTATCGTGGACATTGTTGGAAGGTGTTTGCACGTGTTCAAGGAGTGCACGAGCATGGCTACATGGTTCCTAGGCGTGATGAAGAGATGTGGACGTAAAAATTGGTCAGAAAGGTCCAACCGACAAGGTTATGGACTCAGACTTCGGCTGAGTCGGGTTTGACTCAAATATGGAAAGATTTGAGTTGGTTTCGATAGGATTTCATGTGGGTCATAAAGTTGGGTTGTTTTAGTAATGTGGGATATGTTCCAAGGTGTTGGAAGTCTTAAGATTGCTTCTATCTGCGTATAGAAGAGTCTTGAACAGTTATAGAAAGTTTTGATTTGTGAACTGAGTAGGATTAGAGTCCTAGTTAGGATTGGGTTGGCCTTAGGGATAGCTATAAAAGCAAGGGAGGCGAGAGCTCGAGGTACACGACTTTGGGCTGTTCCTTTTTGTTTTGATCAATAAAATTCGTAGTTTAAAGGAACTTTTGTGCTTTGTTCGTCCGACTTGTTTCAGTCAAGTCTTTCTCGTCGAGTTTCTGCACAGCACTACCTTGATTCAGTGGTAATAACTCGATTTTACAACTCCAATTGATGTGATTATTTTTGGGTTGTCTTCAAAACTTGATTATCTATCATTTGTGAAAACTGCACGATCATTGGATTTGTGGTTTCGAATCTACACGAGTTTCATTGCAGTGTTGCAAATATGGTTTTTCTCGGGTAGAACAGATTGACCTTCGTTCAATCTCTCGATCGAAACTTGAGTTTTTCTCGATGGATTTTTCTGATTCTCATTGTGATGTCTCCGTGACTTGATTATCCACAATATATACTAGTTTTGTCATGATTGATCACATTTAGATTAGTCGCATACACGATTTCTTAACATATTGATTTTCTACCGAGGGGTTTTTGTTGCTTCTGCTAAGAAGTTTTAAATCTACCATTCACCTCCCTCTGGTAGCTTCTCACGTGATCTTCGATCCTACAATTGGTATCAGAGCTAGGTTGCTCTAATCTTTATGATTTGCACATGTTTTTAACTAATCATCATGGAGAAATACTCTGCAAAACCATGTGTCTTTGTGGTATTGATTTTAAGGTTTGGAAGGCACGTATGAAAGCCTTCATCCAGTAGCAGGGCTTTGCGATATGGGAAAAGGTGTACAAGCCTTATGACGTGCCGCCGAACGATCAAGTCACGGCTACAAATTTAAGAGATGTCAACAGCAACAACAAAACCCAGAACATGATAATCCAAGGACTAACTCAGAGCGACTTCGACCGTGTTGCACATCTCTGATCGGCGTACAATGTCTGGAGAGCACTTTGTGACTACCACAAAGGATCCAACACGATCAAGGAGGTAAGGCAGGATATGTTCAAGAAAGAATATATGCGCTTTGAGATGCAACCAGGTGAGTCAATTGACGGATTATTTGCTCGCTTTAACAAAATTCTCAGCAACTTGCGTAGTGTTAATGTCAACTTTTCAGATGCTGAGAATGCTAGACAACTATTAAGTGCATTAGACATGTCAATCTGGGAGATGAAAGTAACATTTATTCATGAATCCACTATCATGAGTACACTTACATTAGATGTGCTTTATTCCAAGTTGGATACCACTGTCGGTGCCCTGCGTACCGGGTACCCCAGGATACCACAAGAAATGCTAAGGAGTTCCACCAATCCAAGTTGGAGACCTCCGAAGACCGCACGTGTTACACAGTACTAGACCCGCTTCCCTCGTTTGGGTAGCTCCGGCATTGCCACGTGTAACACAAGGCCATACCTAACTCCATTCATAGGGAAGCTTCGGTCTTGCCACGTGTCCAGTGACTCCGGACCTAACCCCTAGTAGAGGAAGCTCCGGTACTACCACGTGTATAGTGGCTTCGGATCTGCCTGCCCACAATGGGAAGCTCCGGAGCCGACACATGTCAAGCTTCCGGACCTAGGACCTCAACGGAAGACTGACAGATCTCCAACGGCTCGGACTTTCAATGGACAATTAAAGCAACAGTTTCAAGACCTGATTACGTGTCATTAATGCTATATTAATGACACACGATCAGTGGGCTGTTAATAGGGGTAACACCATCATTAAGGTGCATTATCACACTGTTAATCACACTTAATACTTGTAGATCGTGTATTAGGCTATTAACTACACCAGGACCACATGTCGTGCCAGGCAAGTGTTGTAACGACCAGTCCTTAGACTATAAAGGGTTGCACTGCACGGTACATGGACAAGCAAGTTCACACGCTCACAAGCGCTACTCAAATTCATACATACAACACAGCCCATAGAGTAGGGTGTTATGCTTAGGCGGCCCAAACCACGTAAAATCTCACATGTCACTGTCTTGTCCAAATCTCACGCGCCCCGACCAATCAATAACCTCTGCGAGATACGATCTAGTAGTATCGGTAGAAGTGTCGATCGCACCCTTCAACATTTGGTGCACCAGGAAGGGGGAGCTTTGAGATTTCAAGATGGTGAACTCCACCGCAGGATCATCCAACGGTAATGTTGCGCAACCTGCTGGGGGGAATCCCTCCAATGTGCAACAGCCAGCAGGTGCTGTTGTCCCAGCAGGCGTCGCACCACCTCCACCTGCTCAATCTAACAATGCTGGACAACAGGATGGGGTCCTGGTGTTAGTCACTGCATCGACACACAACAACCCAAGAACGCGCTAATAACTGCGCATACTCTTCTGGAGTGCCCACCAGCGCCCGGAGCACCTCAGGGTGCGATGGAGCAGTGGCGCGCTGATGTGCAATATCTGGTTGCAGGCGCAATCGATGCCATCAGCAACTAAGGTCCTACCCCTTCTTGGCAGGAACCTTCTGAGTGAAGGACCTTGTCTATAAGACTTGGTCCTCATGCATCACAGCACCGGAGGCGTGCTGTGTCTCAGCAGCTGACGTTGCACTCACACCGCGTCGAAACTCTTGACACATGATCTGCGGTTAGAACTCGACCGCCATTACAGACAGTAGGACGACCGTGTCCACATCGAGCGCGCTCGTGAAAGGCGAGAGGCTCGGGAAAACCCTCCTCCTTCGGGAGTGGGGGGCGGTTGTTCGGCCCTGGCCATGCACCTTTGCATGGTCTGCTGGCCGCATAAGTTTTGTCCTTATCTGCCAAAGAAATTTGATGGGACTATCAACCCTGCTGAGTTCCTACAGATATACTCCACTGCCATTCTAGCAGCGGGTGGCAATTGGGCTGTGATGGCCAACTATTTTCCAGTGCCTTTGACTTGTACCGTCGGGTTCTGGTTTATGGGTCTTCCGCCTAACTCTATCAACAGTTGGGCGGAGCTATGCCAAAAGTTCACTGCCAACTTCGGGAGTTCCTACACTCGACCCGACACTGAACTGGACCTTTTTGCTGTACAACAAAAGTCGGGAGAATCACTGTGTTCCTTCATCCAACAATTTTCTCAGGTACAAAATACCATCCCTTCCATCTCCAATGCTTCTGTCATCATGGCATTCAGACAGGGTGTGAGAGACCAGAAGATGTTGGAGAAGCTGGCAACATAAGAGGTCACCAGCGTCACGGAGCTATTCAGTTTGGCTGACAAGTGCGCCCGGGCCACAGAGGGCCCGGAGATGCACTCCAAGCTAGCTCATGAGGCTAGCAAAAAGTCCTCCAAAGTTGAAGCCACTACCTCCGGTGGTGGAAAGAAGAAGAAAAAGTCCAACATCAAGAAGAAGCTGTCGGTCGGCACACCTACTGCTGTGGCAGCTGCAGCTCCGGGTGGCCGAGGGCCACGCCCCAAAAAGTGACATCGACCTTCGTCAGAAGACAGCGGTGGTCAAAAGGTGTGGTGTCCGATCCACAAAACAGACAAACACAACCTAGAAGACTGCCGGGAGTTCCAAAATCCGTTCGAGCGCTACAACAAGCGCCGAGAACAAGGGATCCCTTCCCCCAGCGGAAAGGAAAACAAAAAGTCGACGAAGCTCCGGCTGATACGGAGCTAGGCTTTCAGGACCCCAAGAAGGTCCTGAAGGCTGTCTACAACACAGTCGACGACGACTCTGACATCTCTGACAACGAGCGTTGCAAGACCCTCAATACCATATATGGGGGATCTTGGGATATCACCTCTCGTCGCGTCCTCAAGACTATGCGGCGAGAAATGGCTTCTGTAGCTCCTACCGCCAAGGAAGAACCACATCGAAAGTTGATGGACACTCCCATCACTTTTGATGCAACAGACTGCCCCAAGAACATGGTCGGAGCTGGCCAACTGCCACTGATGGTGTCTCCAACAATCAACAACGTCCAGCTCTACATGTCCTTGTAGACGGAGGCGCAACGCTCAACCTCCTGAGCTTCAAAGCGTTCATGATGATCCAGCTCTGACTCTCAGACCTTTACCCCTCACGCCCGTTCTCTGGGGTAGGTCCGGGGGCCATCAGTCCTCTCGGATCCATTACACTCCAGTGACCTTCGGGACCCAGGAAAAGTACAGGACTGAGAAGATGGTCTTTGACGTCGCTCACATCAGCTTTCCCTTCAACGCCATCCTAGGCAGGCCTGCCCTGTATAGGTTCATGGCCGTAGCTCACTACGGCTACCTGGTGTTGAAGACGCCGACACCTTTGGGCGTTCTCCGGATCCACGGAGATCGCACTGCAGGAGTCACTACGTTGGAAGAACTCCATGCGCTTGCTACGGCATAGGAGGGAACCTCCGACAAAGACCTAGCTGCTCAACCTCCGAGCACTTATCATCGAGGCTCAACCTCTGCACCACGTGTGCAGCCAAGCGGTGACACCAACATTCTCATCAAAGTCGTCCAAATTGGTTCCGATGCTGCCCAGACTAACCGTATATCGGAAGGTCTGGACAACAAATAGGAACTCGCGCTCATCACATTCCTCCGGGCAAATGTTGACGTGTTTCCCTGGCAACCGTCACAAATGTCTGGGATCCCTAGGGAGGTGATTGAGCACAGCCTGAAGATTTATCCCGACGCACGACCAGTACACCAGAAGCCCCAGAAGCAAGCAGTCGAGCGGCAGAACTTCGTACGACAGGAAATCAAGAAGCTGCTCGAAGCTGGTTTCATGCGAGAGGTTCACCATAAAAAATGGCTGGCAAACCCAGTCGTTGTACCCAAGGCCGATGGGAAGCTTCGGATGTGTATCGACTACACCACATTAAATAAGGCATGTCCAAAAGATCCATTTCCACTACATAGAATATATCAGATAGTGGACTCCACCTCCGGGTGTGAGCTATTGTGTTTCCTAGATGCGTACTCCGGATATCATCAAATCCAAATGTCTAGGGAAGATGAAGAACATACTACCTTCATAACAGTAGATGAATTGTATTGTTATACTGCCATGCCTTTCGGTCTCAAAAATGCTGCTTCGACTTTTGTGCGAGCTATGCACAAAACTTTTGGAGAGCTAATCAGGGACTTGGTGGAGGTGTATGTTGACGGCATCATTGTGAAGGTCAAGAACAAGGAGTCACTCCTTAATAACCTACAAGCTGTCTTTGACAAGCTGCGCGTCACGCCAACTAAGCTGAACCCGGACAAATGTGTCTTTGGAGTTAGAACTGGGAAGCTCCTCAGATTCTTGGTGACTCACCAAGGAATTCAGGCAAATCCGACGAAGATCAAGGCTATAGAAGATATGTGGCCTCCAGTCCGCATCAACAATGTCCAGAAACTAACCGGATGTCTAGCTGTGCTCAACCAGTTTATTTCAAGACTGGCGGAGCGGGCACTTCCCTTCTTCAAACTATTGAGGAAGACCGGGCCTTTCCATTGGTCTGAAGAAGTAGAAAAGGCATTCCAAGAGCTCAAACAGCTCCTCACCACACTACCAATCTTGGTAGCTCTGAACCCTGGTGAGCCTCTGCCACTTTATATTTCTGCAACTACAGAGGTTGTCAGCATGGTCCTGGTCGCGGAAAGACCGAAACCATCCTAGTTCAGGAGCCCAGACCCTCGGGGAGGGTCTGGAGCTACCTGAAGGTGAGTCTGGCTCCCAGCCCCCAGGCACGAATCTTCAAGGTGAAACGCTAGAGGATCAACCTCTCTCATCTACTGGAGTTCACACAACTATTCAAGAAGATTTGGATCCCAATAGGAGGGTTCAGACTGAACAATAAGAAGTTCCAAACCCCTCCGAGAAGGTTCGGGAAGATCAATAAGATGGTCCAGACCCCTCCGGGAAGGTCTGGGTTGATGGAGAAGAAGCTTCGGGCCCCTCCAAGAGGGTCCGAACTATCCAGCGCCCAGTGTACTTCATGAGCGAAGTACTCCACGACGCCAAGACTCGATACATTGAGGTGCATAAGCTGCTTTATGCAGTTCTTATTGCCTCAAGGAAGCTTCATCATTACTTTGAAGCCCACAAGATATCAGTGGTAAATTCTTACCCACTGCGTGCTATAGTGCACAATCCCAACTCTACTGGGAACATTGCCAAGTGGGCAGCGGAGTTGGCAGAATTTGATCTCGAATTCTTGCCGCGACAAGCTATCAAGAGTCAATCCTTGGCTGATTTTGTGGCAGACTGGACGCCTTCTCCATCAAATCTTGGGGGCCCGAGTGAGCAGAAGCCACAATCCAAGGTCCCGGTCTTCATCGAGCCTCATTGGACCCGCTACTTCGACGGCTCCGTGCGGAAGCAGGGGGTCGAAGCTCGAATACTTCTCCTTGCTCTAACCGGGGAGAAGGTCAAATACATGGTGCACCTTGATTTCAAGGCGACCAACAACATGACAGAGTATGAAGCTCTTATCTATGGGCTCAAGGTGGCGCTATCTTATGGCGTCAAGCAGATGCTAGTGAAGGGTGACTCGCATCTCATCATCAAGAAAGTCAAAGGCGAATGTAGCTGCAACAACCCTTAACTCGCTGCTTATCTCCTTGAAGTCCAAAAGCTACAGAAGGATTTCCATGTCCTGGACCTCTGCCATGTCCAGCGTCTCAACAACGCAGATGCTGATGAACTCTTGACGAAAGCTTCAACCGGAGCTCCGGCTCCAGATGGAGTCTTTGTCCATAGATTGTCAAGACCAACCGCTCAGCCCGCTGAACTGATTGAAGGGGGCGAGACCAGCACCTCGAAGCTGGTGGTCCCGGTGGCCCTGTTACCATAGCGTCCACCAAGGGACCTTTACCAAAAACCGTCGGAGGTTACATGTTCTTGTATGTCGCCATCGACAAGTTCACCAAGTGGCTGGAAGCAACTCCAGTTGTGACTATCAATAAGCAATCAGCTATCAAGTTTTTGATGTCCATAGTCTACAGATTTGAAGTTCCGAACAGAGTCATCACTGACAATGGAACCCAATTTACAAGTGCAGAATTTCAAGAGTATTGCAAAGACCTCGACATTCAAGTCAGCTACACATCAGTAGCTCACTCAGCAAGTACTGGC
The DNA here is from genome assembly GCA_036927565.1 of Tuctoria greenei. Classification (NCBI taxonomy): domain Eukaryota; kingdom Viridiplantae; phylum Streptophyta; class Magnoliopsida; order Poales; family Poaceae; genus Tuctoria; species Tuctoria greenei. The sequence continues at coordinate 188,063,794 of JAYESD010000004.1, read as the reverse complement.
CAAGCCGAGAGAGCAAATGTAGAAATACTAAAAGGACTCAAGACGCACACTTATGAGCGCTTGAAAAAATACAGAGCCAACTGGATCGAGGAGCTTCTGTCCGCATTGTGGGCAAGTAGGACAACATCTAACCGGTCTACTTGAGAGACACCCTTCTTCCTGGTGTATGGAGCTGAAGTAGTTCTTCCTCTAGAGATCACCATGGGGTCACTCCGTGTCTGTACCTTTGACGAAGCCACGCAGGACCAGCTTTGGTATGAAGACTTTGACCTCGTCGACGAGGGAAGGTGCCAAGCAGCTGTTCGGAATGCACGTTATCGCCAGGCGCTCCGGCTGTGGGGACCGGAGTCCACACATCCGAGGATCTCATTGGGTGGTGCCGTGCGATGCGGCACCTAACAGCACACACAAAAAGGATACCAAAACATATAAAGTTTTCATTTCATAATAAGAAGAGTTTACAAAAGAGTGTACAACAGAAGTACACACGCAACGGAAAATACATACTCATAATCTCACCTAACTAAGCAGGAGAGAATACATCCATGCCCTAGGACGCTTCTCACTAGCAACATGAAGAACATTCAGCAGCGGTGTGATTCACATGAGATTTATCTCGACACCTCGAGATCTCATGTACAACCTGAATAGCAGAAATAAAACTAATACCTGCAAAAAATCGTTAAAGCGCAAACGTGAGCATAAGGCTCAGCAAGACTTAACCGTCTCACTAGACATATGCAGGGTGAATACTAACATAGGTAAGAAATAGCATAAATAGACTTGCCTACAAGTGGATCCTTATAATCAGGTTTTATGTAGCAAATGACATTCTCCAAGCACAATCAAACAAGAAATGCTTTACCGATCATATGACATGCTCAGAGCACATAATGCTATTACAGCTAAAGTATGGGGAAATTGTAAACTTTAATTTTGCTATCTCTAAATCATACAAGGTTGCAAAGCAATTATAATTCAATACAATATAATTTGCTGGCTTCTTTAGTATTTACTACGTCACGACACAGTGAACAAGTGGTACTCTATTACCGCGAGGGACAGTGATTGCAATCAGGACACACCCGGACTGCACGACACACACACCCGCGTGGGAGACACATACGTGCTCTCCTCCCGTCATACGTGGCCACCTTTCACCCAAGACCCCAATGTCGACAAACCTCTTCATCCCGAGCAAAAGGTCCCCTACACGGACACGTCGAAGTTTCCCACTAGAAGATTTACACCTTTATGCCTTCGCATCTCCATTCAAGGACAACCGAGGAGTCTCCACACTACAGTCTGGAGTTACATCAGTTTAATGGGTCCCATATACCATTATGCAACCGGTACAGTTCAAGCTTGCCCAACGGTGCCGCATACGGCATGGTCCTCAAGCGACACAGGCAGGGCTATGCAACCGAGACTCAATTCTCGCCGCTTCCTATCCATCCCCTCCCCGGTCTCCATTCCATTATATTATGCCATTTTCTATATAACCAATCCTGTGAGATATGTCCTACATCTCTCGCGAGTAGATTCCAACTACTCGACTTCTACCGGATTTCCTATGCATTAGCAAAGCAGTTACTACAGGTCAAACTGTAACTCGTTCCAACCAAACCGTGGGATTTGTGGTCATGCAAGTGGAGTATCAAACACCTTATACATAATGCACAATATCAACTGAAGACATAAGTGAATAAAACTGGAAAACTTTGAAAAGCTCTTAAATGCAAACTGGGGCTTGCCTTAGTTTGCGACTCGAATAAATGTCAATTGTTAGGGTTTGGTCTTCCTCCGGAGAACCTGCCATGGAACTTCAGTGGAAACACCTTGTCCTTCTCCTCCAAGTGAAACTTCTCGTCGATCACCTATCATCACGTTCCTATCGACATGATATGCATATAAGTAATTAAGTAATTAAGTAGTTTAATAATAGACTACACAGGGTTGTGTAAACTCTAAGAATGAGGAGTTTGACTAGGAAGGAAAAATATGCCTCTGTTGTGTGGATAAACAAAGGATGGAGTCCAGTGGTCATAGTAGTGTCGAGATGTGAATTGAAAGGTGCAACGTAAGCACACATTGCAACTTGGCGCTCAACACTCGATGCTATGCCACTCAAGGTTGATAAAGATGAATGGTGTGGAAGTGTTGGACTGGTAGTGTAAAGATGACTAAAGAATCAAGGGGGGTATCGAAAGCTTGAGTATGAGTGGAGTGTACAAGACGAAGGTCGCGATTCAGTAGTCGACCAATGAACTTGACTTAACTCATAAAGGAGTAAACCTAGTTAAGTGAGCAGTGCTATCGTAGGGTCCCGACTTAGGATGAACCATGATGGAACCTAACAACACTTGGGACTGAATTGAGATCAACATGGCTTGGACTTAAGAAGTCATTACAAGCACTGTTAACCTAGCATGAGTACCAAGACAACGTTCAAATGACTTTTAGGTAAAGTAGTTTCTACAGCAAGCTTCTCGAGCACTGTTCAAGTGCTTACATGACAATACTAATGTATTGTTTCCCGCAAGCTTGTCCAGGTGAGCTCGATAAGCTCTCGTGACTTAAACATGATGCAAGACCTTGCCGTGAAAGCAGGATTTGCCATATCGAGAAGATCGTCTTAGCGACGTCGACAACAACCCGGACTCGTCAATGGGGTGAGCAGAATCCCGAACACCACCTTGTGAGTCTTAAGGCTAGTGATGTCGACTCGGTTGTTGATAAGCGACTCGACGAACTTGTCGTCGATGAAGTGGTACACCAAGTTAACCAATCCTATGATCGGTTAGGGAACATCCTCGACACCACCAAGGAACTCTTATCCAAGGTTCCCCTTGGTCTAGTTCTCCTTGTTGGTCGCAATGTTCTTGCATACCTCTACCCCAGGTCATCGGTGATCACCGACCCACCTGGTTTGACCTAGAAGGCATTTCATCGAGCATCTAGATTACACCTAGGACTTGATCACCCTCACATCGACTAAAACCTAATTTGGCTTGACAACTATTGTCTGACGAGTCGTGCTGGTGTTTCAGCACCACACTCATCACAAGCATCCTTCATCTTGATGCCAGGACACGATGACGGCTCGGAGCGTCACGACGACGTCATGTGGTCAATGATGTCGTAGCGGCTAAAGGTGGAGCATCACGAGCACGCACGAACAAGTTAACGCGATTCAAAAGACAAAGAAGGTCAACTTGGGGACTCCTATAGGAATGATATCAATGCGGAAACGGGACGTACGGCTTGACGAAACATGAGTACCATTAGCGATCACGACGAACGGACTTCGGTGATGTCAAACAAGGCATTTTAGGGTAAGGCTCACCTTGTAGGCATTTCGCCGAACATCTTGGGTGTGTACTTGATTTCCGTCGCTTCATCACCATTCAAAGGGCATCTTGGCACATATCTTGGTTGATTGCCAACCCACAGTAAACCTGCATCCATAGACCAGGATTGAACATCAACACACTTAGTTTCGCCTCGTAACCATTTCGTCGAACACCATGGCTGCAGTCGCTGATCCAATCAATCTTGCAAAATCATAGCTAACCTTGGACCAGTTGTCGATGCCATGGTGTCATCAACGTGTTCTTGCATCTCATACATCTCACAGGTCACTCGCTTCGCAGGTTGGGTGCAGCCATGGCGCGGAACGGGGCGACGATGCTGGGTGTCGACCACCGGTTGAGGTGTTGGACAGCGACGAGGGTGGGTGACCGTCGCCGGTATGGGCGCGACATGAGCAGGGCAGCCGGGGGTGACAGTAGGGCTGTGGTGTCGGTGTTGAGCAAGGAGCGCGACAGCACCTGCACGGGAGTTGAGGGGGGCCGCGAGGAGTGGTGTTAGGGTGGCAGGGTGCTCGGCCAGGGCGCTGGAGCTGCAGGCACGTCACGGTGTAGCTGTTGCGAGCAGGGAGCCAGGGCGAAGTGTGGCATTGGCGGCGCGGTGCTATGACCGGACGGGGTCGGGAGGGGGCGACGGGGGAGGTGCGCAGGTCAAGCGTCGCGCGGGCGTGCGGCGCAGGGACGGGTGCCCGAGGGAGGTGACTCCGGCGCGGTCGGGGCGGTGGAGTCAGGCGGCTAGTGGGGTGGTGCGGCTCCGTGCGCGGGCAAGCCGGCGGCCGTGAGGTGGAGCGCCTGCGAGCTGGTGGCGCCGTGGGCGGCCAAGCACAGAGCGCAGCAGCTGGGCGCGGTGAGCGCGCCGGGGGAGGCAAGCGCGGCGTCGGCCGAGGCAGGCGGACGGCGGGGAGGTGCTGGGGCGCGCGGGCCGACGTCCGTCGTAGGGCGGCGCTGCAAGCGGCCAGGAGATGAGGAGGCGCGCGGGGCAGCGGGCCTGGAGGGAGGAGCGGCGCGACGCGCGCGGGCCGGCAGGAAGACGCGCAATCGGGGCAAGACGAGCGGGAGCGGGGCGCGTCGGGGAGGTGAGCGGCGGCCGTGGATGAGACCTGGAGAAGGCCGGCGCGGTATATAAGGGTCGAGGGAACGTCGCAGTGGCGCATGCAGCCGTCTGCGTGGAGGCGGGGGAGGAAATAGAAAGGAAGTGCCGACCTGACTTGTGGGGACCACCTGTGGGACCCACTTCCCTCCTTCTTTCCAAAATTCAAATAGGGCTAGCAAACATGCTTCAAAAATAGTCAACTTTGGCCCAATGACCAAATAAAATGTGAGAAATTTTATGGTGCAATCTGATTTCAAAACTGAGCAAGTTGAATTTCGTACTCAAATTTGAATTTGAATTCAAGCGGTGATACTTGATTCAATGAAATAAATGGTAGATTAGGTTCAAAAATCCTGAAACTTTGAAGTTACACTTTTTGAACCATAAGGGACCTCAGGAAAAATTTGGAATGTATTTGGACAAAGTTAAGTACAAAGTTTAAATTTGACGTCGACTCTGATTAAACTCTCAGTACGTGTCCAATAAATGGAAAACGTGCTTCAAAAATTTTGAAACTTTACGGAGAGTCTATTTGGAATATTAGAAGGTCATGGAAAAATTTACAGTCGTAGATTTGAATTTTTGTGCATGTCCCATTTTAGGGTTGGAATAATTCCTTTTTCTTTCTCTCTATTTTGTTTTCTTTTATCCTTTAATTTTTCATCAAAAATGTGAATACTTGGAAATTAAAGATTTTACACCTTAAGTTCCAATACATTGACAAACATGTTCTATATGTGAAATTTTAACAAGTTCCTATTTTTAGTGAACATGGGTTAACTCATATGGTTCATGTGAGTTTGGATTTCCAAGTCCACTTTCAAAAATTTTTAAGTTCGCATTTTTGCGTTTTTGTTCTTCCGAAAAACGGGCTTTTACAATCCTTCCCCCTTAAAGGAATCTCGTCCTGAGATTCTAGCAAGTAGAATAACAGGAACGATGAGGGGACGATCCGTAAAAGAGGGTCATTGATTAAGGAAAATGACAATGCCCTTAAAGACTTGGGTTCTACGAAATAGTGATTATCTTCAAGCATCTTAAGAAATTCTAAAGTTTGCTTCAAGTGATTCCAGTCTTTAGGTTGAAAACCTTGACAGGATGCTCGACATGACAATATCACTTTGTAAACTTTCACGTCTGTTACTGAACCTTTATTGCTGTACTCTTACACTGGCGTGACATCCTGTTCTGTCTTAGTCTTGACTTGAAGAATCAGCACTTGTTCTCTGCTTCTCTAAGTTACCATGACAGTTTAAAACTATCTGTGCATTGATTCTTGGTTGCTTGCTTGGTTTTGCATAGGTCCTTATAACTTAATGTGGTATTTCCCTTGACATGAGTTAAGATGGTTTACGTGGTTAAACAACAATCATTAACCTCGTTTGAGGTTTAGTCAACCATAGGATCCCTTAGTTGTATCATAAGAGTAGCAAAGCATTCAACACTCTTATGTAATCAAAACAGCAGGAATACTGAAGATATGACGACCAGAAGGTCTTTGGGTATATCAACGTCTTCAAACAATAGAAACAGAAGATGAAGACCCTTTGCGGTGGCACACGAGGATTTAAAGATTCAGCATCCTCATATGTTTCAACACAGCAAAGAACTCAATCATATGGTAACTACAAGGTGCTTGGAGTATCAAGGTTACCATATACCAACGCAAGATCTTAGATGGACCCAAGGAGTTTCACGAGGTTGACAATCGAACGGTATCCTCGCGAGGAAGGAGATTTCATGGATTTTACAAGGTTGATCATCGAACTGATGACCACTCGATGACGAACGGTATAGTTGCAACAATCAAGGTACTTGAACCTAAACAAGTCAAGGATGGAAGTTCAAGTGTTTGTTTAGTTGCAAGGGAGGGTGAGTGATCGGTTGCCCAGGTATCACTCAATAGAAAGGAGATCAATAATGTAAGAAGTCAAATGAATATGGTGAAATGATCGTAGCCATTAGACACCTTAGAATAGTTTGAATGGGGTACACAGTCTTGCTCTAAATTTTAGTATTATCATGCATTCCATCATTGATGCTACATTGGTAATGATGCTTCATGATGCATCATATGTTGTATGGTGCAATGAATATGCACATGATATGGTGCAAATGGTGCATATGTATGGTGCAAATGATGCAGATGTATGGTGCAAATGGTGCACATGCATAGTGCAATAGCTTTTATAGTTTGAGCAAGACTAAATGAACCACACCCACAAAACTCAAGTACCATCTGATGATTTGCAAGGATTGGATACCGTGGTCGTGAAAGACACTCAATGAGTAGCGTTGCTTTCATGACTCGACCATAGTTAAGGGATTCATAACAGAACGATTGACAAGGAATGTGGGACAAGGAATGTGGGAAACATACCATGTTACCTCGACCTTTCGAAAGCTTGTTCATGTACTACTCAACTTGATCGTATCTTCTTCAGGAGAAAAACAACTCACTATATGTCTCTAGTGATTCTTCACTTAACCTTCGCTTCGATCTGGCAAGAGGAACTAATATCCTTAGTGATCACTTTAGTGGAGTTGAAGTCACACTTCTTTGAGTAATTCAATCTGGTGGTGGATGTTGGATCCTCTTGAAGATTATTTGATCGTCTTCTTGTTGACACGACTCGTTGTAACCAAGGTTGATGGTTGAATACCACCATTACTTGAGTGCTCGTCTTCCCCCTTAAAGTTCCAAACCAGGATGTTGAAGCGTACTTCAAACAATCCTCATGGGAAGACGAGATGCAACTAGAGTAATTGCGACCTGCGTTCAACATCACAAGATGTGATATGGCAAGTCACATAAATCAGACACTAGTGTGCCTATCAAGGGAAAAGGGCTTCAAATGAGTTAAACACTCTATTCAACTTGGTAAATACTTGACTCCTAACTCTTGGTTGGTTATGACACTCCTCGAATTGAAATCGAGAGCTGAATGCCTAATAAAAACCAAAAGGTTCAAACTGGCCAGGCTATGGTGACAAACGACTAGCCTGGATGCAAACTCGATTTTGATCCAGTTAATTGCAAAATCAGATATTGAGGTGAACAACAAAGTTAAAGTACACATCAATAACTTTCCAAAAAGTATTGGTTTGCCTCTATATCTTCTTTGGTTTGCAAATTATGCTATTTTAAAGTCAGCAGAATTTTCTGCACTTTCAGCAGAACCTGCTTAAAAAGTAGCACTTTCGATCTAAAGTTTTCAGGCTGTTCTGATGGAAATCTTGAATTATGCTTATTTAAAAATTTGTAGACAATGTAATAATATTTCCATAATGTACTTACTTGTCTTCATACCAGTCCTGGTTTAAAATATATGAATTTTTGAAGTTGGGTAAAATTTCAGCACTCAGAATTGAATTCAGTTCAGATTGACCACTCTGTATTCAAACTTGATTTGAAATAGGTAGATGACCGATTCAGGTCTGGATCCAATTTCAAAAATTGTATCTGACTATCTAAAGTTTCCAACGGTTGCTCGCGCGACACCATTGGATCAAAAGCCTGCATGTTATGGATTGAATTCAGAGGTGTACAGATTGCTGTCCAGTTCGGGAGTGCCTGGACAGTCTCTGCGATTATCCAAATTTCACCCACTTAGAAAAGTATTTTGGTCTTGAGCTGAATAGAGAACTTGTAAAGTACTTCCAAAACTTTCTAAGGAGTACTTACTTGCCCTCGTAGCACTTTTATTGAGAAGATATGGTATTTGCAAATTTATAGTTTTTCTGAAAATTTGGACAGCACCTCCTTTGTTTAAGGCTGATTTTGTCCACAATTTTCAGATATACAAATATCAACATTTGCAAAACTAACACATAGCAAATTTGTTGCATACATTCTCAGGATTCCATAAATGAAACTTATGATGTCTTTCGACAATTCTACAGCGAGTTATGCGAGAAACAGTAACTGTATACAGGACTGTCCACTCGCTGTCCAGATTTGATCAAGTTTAGAAATCTGAAATTTTGAGTATGTTAGAGATGGATTCTGCTCTGGAGTTCTACAGAAACATTGTAGAGGACTCTTTACACTTCCAAACCATAAAAAGTAGGCCTGCAGATGTGAAGTCTGCAAGAAGTTATGGTCCAATGTTTCACAGAAATGGCATTAGTGTTGATTTTTGGTGATGGAAATCGATTCAAAAGATTTTCATGCCCAAACTGTTCAAAGAACAGTCGTAGAGGACTTGAAGATCATCTTAACCATATAGAACACTACTAGGTGCTATGAAGTTTCACTAGAAGCACCTCTTGACATAATCGAGCTAGATTCCGTCAAGAGTGAACAAAAACCTTAATCTTCATACTTCTTCGCATTGCAACTTTCCATACTAAAACTTTGACCCAGGACTTACCAGAAGCTGGTAGTTGGATCTTATCATATGAAAATGAAGCCATTCTTTCGTAGGGGGTGGTCAAAGTATCAAATGTGATACTGACGGTACTACATGCCTCTCCACAGAAAAGTTATAAACCGGTATATCCGGATACGTCTATAGGTGGTCCTAATATCGTTCTCTCACAAACGGTTTCTATACAGTCCTCTACCGTAGTTAGTGTACCTGCAGAAGACAAGCAATCCCCTGGCACAGGCACGCCATACGGCGGCGGGGAAACACGACAAACAGTCACAATAATATATACAAAAGTAAATGCATACGACTCGGGTGTGAGTCACCCTCGAGCGAGGTCATGTCTCGAGGTACATGGCTGTAAATACATCTGTACAACAAAGACTCCCATACGAACTGGCTTATACACGCTCGGGCATACGTGTTTCACATGCTCCCGTAGAATATGAATGATTCTAGAGAGGCATACTATCGGGTTATACACCACCCGACGGGGGCTCCCACTAATTTTGTGTCACGCTGGGGTACCGCGTGTCATATGTTCTAAAAAACATGGAAAGTTTCAGAGACTCATATTGACTTTTCGTGCCAAGCCATGGAAATATCACATACCACATCTCGTATGCAGAGTTTACCGAGATTGATCCGCTCTCGGTGGCGTACCTTACCTCTTACCTTGAAGACATAGCGTCGTTACAGAATAACATAACAAGTTAGTTCACCATCTTTATAACTCATACTAGTAATAATCCTTAATAGGCATATAGCTAATCCTCACTCGACTACTTCGGAGTTTTCGAAAATAGGCTCTTTTCGAGCGTGCTATTCCCAATGAAGCTCTGATACCATGCCTGTGGAGACCGGAGTCCACACATCCGAGGATCTCATTGGGTGGTGCCTTGCGATGCGGCTCCTAACATCACACACAAAAAGGATACCAAAACATATAAAGTTTTCATTTCATAAAAAGAAGAGTTTACAAAAGAGTGTATAACAGAAGTACACACGCAGCAGAAAATACATACTCATAATCTTACCTAACTAAGCAGGAGAGAATACATCCATGCCCTAGGACGCTTCTCACTAGCAACATGAAGAACATTCAGCAGCGGTGTGATTCACATGAGATTTATCTCGACACCTCGATATCTCATGTACAACCTGAACAGCAGAAATAAAACTAATACCTGCAAAAAATCGTTAAAGCGCAAACGTGAGCATATGGCTCAGCAAGACTTAACCGTCTCACTAGACATATGCAGGGTGAATACTAACATAGGTAAGGAATAGCATAAATAGACTCGCCTACAAGTGGATCCTTATAATCAGGTTTTATGTAGCAAATGACATTCTCCAAGCACGACACATCATGGGCTCCACAATCAAACAAGAAACGCTTTACCGATGATATGACATGCTCAGAGCACATAATGCTATTACAGCTAAAGTATGGGGAAATTGTAAACTTTAATTTTGCTATCTCTAAATCATACAAGGTTGCAAAGCAATTATAATTCAATACAATATAATTTTCTGGCTTCTTTAGTATTTACTACGTCACGACATAGTGAACAAGTGGTACTCTATTATCGCGAGGGACGGTGATTGCAATCAGGACACACCCGGACTGCACGACACGCACACCTGTGTGGGAGACACATACGTGCTCTCCTCCCCACGTCATACGTGGCCACCTTTCACCCAAGACCCCAATGTCGACAAACCTCTTCATCCCGAGCAAAAGGTCCCCTACACGGACACGTCGAAGTTGCCCGCTAGAAGATTTACACCTTTATGCCTTCGCATCTCCATTCAAGGACAACCGAGGAGTCTCCACACTACAGTCTGGAGTTATATCAGTTTAATGGGTCCCATATACCATTATGCAACCGGTACAGTTCAAGCTTGCCCAACGGTGCCGCATACGACACGGTCCTCAAGCAACACAGGCAGGGCTATGCGATCGAGACTCAATTCTCGCCGCTTCCTATCCATCCCCTGCCCGGTCTCCATTTCATTATATTATGCCATTTTCTATCTAACCAATCCTGTGAGATATGTCCTACATCTCTCGCGAGTAGATTCCAACTACTCGACTTCTACCGGATTTCCTATGCATTAGCAAAGTAGTTACTACAGGTCAAACTGTAACTCGTTCCAACCAAACCGTGGGATTTGTGGTCATGCAAGTGGAGTATCAAACACCTTATACGTAATGCACAATATCAACTGAAGACGTAAGTGAATAAAACTGGAAAACTTTGAAAAAGCTCTTAAATGCAAACCGGGGCTTGCCTTAGTTTGCGACTCGAATAAATGTCAATTATTAGGGTTTGGTCTTCCTCCGGAGAACCTGCCATGGAACTTCAGTGGAAACACCTTGGCCTTCTCCTCCAAGCGAAACTTCTTGTCGATCACCTATCATCACGTTACTATCGACATGATATGCATATAAGTAATTAAGTAATTAAGTAGTTTAATAATAGACTACACAGGGTTGTGTAAACTCTAAGAACGAGGAGTTTGACTAGGAAGGACAGATATGCCTCTGTTGTGTGGATAAACAAAGGATGGAGTCTAGTGGTCATAGTAGTGTCGAGATGTGAATTGAAAGGTGCAACATAAGCCCACATTGCAACTTGGCGCTCAACACTCGATGCTATGCCACTCAAGGTTGATAAAGCTGAATGGTGTGGAAGTGTTGGACTGGTAGTGTAAGGATGACTAAAGAATCAAGGGGGGTATCGAAAGCTTGAGTATGAGGGAGTGTACAAGACGAAGGTCGCGATTCAGTAGTCGACCAATGAACTTGACTTAACTCATAAAGGAGTAAACCTAGTTAAGTGAGCAGTGCTATCGTAGGGTCCCGACTTAGGATGAACCATGATGGAACCTAACGACACTTGGGACTGAATTGAGATCAACATGGCTTGGACTTAAGAAGTCATTACAAGCACTGTTAACCTAGCATGAGTACCAAGACATCGTTCAAATGATTTTTAGGCAAAGTAGTTTCTACGGCAAGCTTCTCGAGCATCGTTCAAGTGCTTACATGACAACACTAATGTAGTGTCTCCCGCAAGCTTGTCCAGGTGAGCTCGATAAGCTCTAGAGACTTAAACATGATGCGAGACCTTGCCGTGAAGGCAGGATTTGCCATCTTGAGAAGATCATCTTAGCGACATCGACAACAACCCGGACTCGTCAATGGGGTGAGCGGAATCCCGAACACCACCTTGTGAGTCTTAAGGCTAGTGATGTGGACTCGGTTGTTGATAAGCGACTCGACGAACTTGTCGTCGATGAAGTGGTACACCAAGTTAACCAATCCTATGATCGGTTAGGGAACATCCTCGACACCACCAAGGAACTCTTATCCAAGGTTCCCCTTGGTCTAGTTCTCCTTGTTGGTCGCAATGTTCTTGCATACCTCTACCCCAGGTCATCGGTGATCACCGACCCACCTGGTTTGACCTAGAAGGCATTTCATCGAGCATCTAGATTACACCTAGGACTTGATCACCCTCACATCGACTAAAACCTAATTTGGCTTGACAACTATTGTCCGACGAGTCGTGCTGATGTTTCAGCACCACACTCATCACAAGCATCCTTCATCTCGATGCCAGGGCACGATGACGGCTCGGAGCATCACGACGACGTCATGTGGTCAACGACGTCGTAGCGGCTAAAGGTGGAGCATCACGAGCATGCACGGACAAGTTAACGCGATTCAAAAGACAAAGAAGGTCAACTTGGGGACTCCTATAGGAATGATATCAATGCGTAAACGGGGCGTACGGCTTGACGACACATGAGTACCATTAGCGATCATGACGAACGGACTTCGGTGATGTCAAACAAGGCATTTTAGGGTAAGTCTCACCTTGTAGGCATTTCGCCGAACATCTTGGGTGTGTACTTGATTTCCGTCGCTTCATCACCATTCAAAGGGCATATTGGCACATATCTTGGTCGATTGCCAACCCACAGTAAACCTGCATCCATAGACCAGGATTGAACAACAACACACTTAGTTTCGCCTCGTAACCATTTTGTCGAACACCTTGGCTGCAGTCGCTGATCCAATCAATCTTGCAAAATCAGAGCTAACCTTGGACCAATTGTCGATGCCATGGTGTCATCAATGTGTTCTTGCATCTCATACATCTCACAGGTCACTCGCTTCACTGGTTGTGTGCAGCCATGGCGCGGAATGATGCGACGATGCTGGGTGTCGACCACCAGTTGAGGTGTTGGACAGCGACGAGGGTGGGTGACCGTCGCCGGTATGGGCGCGACATGAGCAGGGCAGCCGGGGGTGACAGTAGGGTTGTGGTGCTGGTGTTGACCAAGGAGCGCAACAGCACCTGCACGGGAGTTGAGGTGGGCCGCGAGGAGTGGTGTTAGGGCGGCAGGGTGCTCGGCCAGGGCGCTGGAGCTGCAGGCACGACACGATGTAGCTGTTGCGAGCAGGGAGCCAGGGCGGAGTGCGGCGTTGGCTGCGCGGTGCTGTGACCGGACAGGGTCGGGAGGGGGCGACGGGGGAGGTGCGCAGGTCGAGCGTCGCGCGGGCGTGCGGCACAGGGACATGCGCCCGAGGGAGGTGGCTCCGGTGCGGTCGGGGTGGTGGAGTCGGGCGGCTAGTGGGGTGGTGCGGCTCCGGGCGCGGGCAAGCCAGCGGCCGTGAGGTGGAGCGCATGCGAGCTGGTGGCATCGTGGGCGGCCGAGCGCAGGGCGCAGCAGCTGGGCGCGGTGAGCGCGCCGGGGGAGGCAAGCGCGGCGTCGGCCGCGACAGGCGGACGACGGGGAGGTGCTGGGGCGCGCGGGCCGACGGCCGTTGTAGGGTGGCACTGCAAGCGGCCGGGAGACGAGGAGGCGTGCGGGGAAGCAGGCCTGGAGGGAGGAGCGGCGCGACGCGGGCGGGCCGGTAGGAAGACGCGCAATCGAGGCAAGACGAGCGGGAGCGGGGCGCGTCGGGGAGGTGAGCGGCGGCCGTGGATGAGATCGGGAGAAGGCTGGCGCGGTAGATAAGGGTCGAGGGAACGTTGCAGTGGCGCATGCAGCCGTCTGCGTGGAGGTAGGGGAGGAAAGAGAAAGGAAGTGCCGACCTGACCTGTGGGGACCACCTGTGGGACCCACTTCCCTCCTTCTTTCCAAAATTCAAATAGGGCTAGCAAACATGCTTCAAAAATTGTCAACTTTGGCCCAATGACCAAATAAAATGTGAGAAATTTTATGGTGCAATCTGATTTCAAAACTGAGCAAGTTGAATTTCGTATTCAGATTTGAATTTGAATTCAAGCGGTGATACTTGATTCAATGAAATAAATGGTAGATTAGGTTCAAAAATCCCGAAACTTTGAAGTTACCCTTTTTGAACCATAAGGGACCTCAGGAAAAATTTGGAATGTATTTGGACAAAGTTAAGTACAAAGTTTAAATTTGACGCCGACTCTGATTAAACTCTCAGTACGTGTCCAATAAATGGAAAACGTGCTTCAAAATTTTTGAAACTTTACCGAGAGTCTATTTGGAATATTATAAGGTCATGGAAAAATTTACAGCCGTAGATTTGAATTTTCGTGCATGTCCCATTTTAGGGTTGGAATAATTCCTTTTTCTTTCTCTCTATTTTGTTTTCTTTTCTCCTTTATTTTTTCATCAAAAATGTGAATACTTGGAAATTAAAGATTTTACACCTTAAGTTCCAATACATTGACAAACATGTTCTATATGTGAAATTTTAACAAGTTCCTATTTTTAGTGAACATGGGTTAACTCATATGGTTCATGTGAGTTTGGATTTCCAATTCCACTTTCAAAAATTTTTAAGTTCGCATTTTTGCGTTTTTGTTCTTCCGAAAAATGGACTTTTACACCGGCGTTATCATCAAAGTCATGTGCGCAACCGACAGCTCGAAGAAGGCGATCTGGTGCTGTGGAGAATACTAACTCATGAAGGGATGAACAAACTCTCCCCCAGTTGGGAAGGTGGCTTCCGAGTGATCAAAGTATCCCATCCCAGATGCGTTCGCTTGGCAACTAAGGATGGGACCTCGCTTCCCAATCCTTGGAACCTCGAACACCTCTATAAGTTTTATGCTTAGTACCACGGAGGTGAGTCTGTAATTATACACAATGTAAGTTATAGAGTCCATACACAGAGTCGGGTAGGTCCTCCGGGAGGACATCTGAACACTTCCGGGAGGGGCCGGGAAGTTCGAGCAACACTTGACACAGTCACAACACTAAAAGTGTAGCTACCTGCCCTAGGTTAGTACAAGATGTATAGCACACTTAGCCTGGTTCCGTACATGGAAGACATTGTTGTGTGAAAGTAGACTCCACATGCATTAATTTTGTACATGCTCGTTTTCTTTTATTATTCTTTTCCTCATTGTCTATAACGAAGTTGTGCAATTATTTTTGACCTTTAGGCCAAGTTACTCATATGTTGTACAAGTTATATTATGGGTTTTTTTGGATCTTAGCATTGTTGCACGGTTTATTCGCTTGAACGCCAAGCCAACACAGGTCTGGAGTGTGCTATCGACTTAGCTTGGTCCATCATCCTAAGTATGCCACTCTACCTACATTCTGGCAGGCCTCAGTAGGGCGGGTCCTAAAGGAATTCAGATCTGGAAAGACTGCATTAATGTACTTGTTATCATATCGAGTTCCTTTGGATCTAAAATTCAAATAAGAACAGTAAGTCACAAAAGAGTTATAGACAAGATGATGAATTTTACTATTTTTCTTGCCTTTAATGCGCAGGAAAAATGTGAAACTCATGGCGATGGTGGAAGATGCTAGAGCTACTAAGCCCTGACATCCCCCAAGGGGGCCCGACATCGACGTTCCAACGTTGAAAGTGGGTGCCATCTGAGCTAACAAGCTCCGATAACTCCCATGGGGGACCGCTGTCAATGTGAAGCATAATAACAATTCAAGTGAAGACGATGAAGATATCACCCCGAGGGGATTCGCCGTTGACGTATTCTATGTTGATGGTGGATATCGTCGAAGTTGGGAAGCAGTGACGATCCCAGGGGGCCCGTCGTCGACGTTTCATGCATTAACAGTGGGTCCAGTCAGACCTACCAAGCTCCGACAACCCCAGGGGGCCCGTCGTCGACGTCCTATGCGCCGATAGTGGGTGTCGTCAGACCTATCAAGCTCCGACAACCCTAGGGGGCCCGCCGTCGACGTCCTATGCGTTGATAGTGGGTGTCGTCGGACCTATCAAGCTCTGACAACCCCAGGGGGCCCTCCGTTAACGTCCTATGTTTTGACAGTGGGTGCCATCGGACCTATCAAGCTCCGACAACTCCAGGGGGCCCGCCTTTGACGTCCTATGCGTTGATAGTGGGCGTCGTCAGACCTATCAAGCTCCGACAACTCCCAGGGGGCCCGCCGTCGATGCAGCAAAGGGTCCTTGGAGGTGTCAGAGGTAACTTCGGACCTAAAAGCTAAACGTTCTCACTACAAGTTTGGAGCGTTCAAATCATCAAGACATTGTCAAAACCTTTTGGTACATGTTCGCAATCAAATTGTGCACATCTACTAGGGGGCCAACAAGATAAAGGATAGTGTATTGAAGACAAACAAAATGGAATTCTTTCATTCAAAGAGTGGATTTCATTCATCCGAAGTACTAGACTACAAAATAAGAGTTACAACAAAAGGCAAAAGGAAAATATCCTAGCTGAATGTGGCCTAGAAGGGGGGGGGGGGTGAACTGGCTTTGAAAATTTGCTGCACACTTAATCAAACAGTCGAAAACTTGATTGACCAGACTTGTCTGGTTGCATGGGCGGACTAGTACAATGTGCCTGGTGTGTGCCGATTTAATTAAGTATCTATACAAGATTTAAATTCTTTTAAGCAGCGGAAATGTAAACGACAGATAAGATTCCTTGAATTTGTAATTGATGTCATGAAGTTGCACATGAAAAAAATTAGCAATTCAAATTATGATGTTGATCAACTATGTGCCCTAATCAAGATGCAAAAATAAAAAGCACACGAGACACTGATTTTTACCGAGGTTCGATCTCACCAAAGAGATCTACTCCTCATTGAGGAATCCCACACAGACCGGGTCTCTTCAAACCCTTTCCCTCCTCAAGTCACCACACAAGGCCGACTTGATCTCACTATCACGGGTAATCACCAAGTTTATGGGGCAACCTCATACGTTGAGGGCTCCCACACGAATTATAATGAGAAAGTGATCAAATACACTCGAAAATATTACAAGAAACAGCATGAGTGTAAAGAGATCAAACCCCAAGAGCTCAACGACGTGTGGATGACGATATCCCAATCCCGAATCTAAGTGTTCAATTGATTTTCACTTTTTGGAACTTTAGATGCATGGGGAGGCGTTTTTGGGCTCTTGGAACAGGCGGCGGCACTAGGGTTTATGATTTTGACAGTGGGAATCAAAAATTTATCTTTGTGGGGCCATGGATCTCCTATTTATAGGGTTTCCAAAAAGTTACTGTTGGAAATCCCGAGGGCCGGACTAGTCTGTACTGGGTACCGGACTTGTCTGGTGTGATGTGTAAAAGTCGGCGTGGAATGCAGCACACTAGAAACCCTAATTGTGTGAGGTATACCGGACTAATCCGGTGAATGTCCGGACTTGTCCGGTGCCAGTGTAATTCAACTCCAGAGAGTTGAATGGACTAGTCCGATCCTAGAACGGACTTGTCTGATGCTATGTGTAATTGGACTCCAGAGAGTTCAGCGGACTAGTCCTGTCCCATGGACTTGTCCGGAGTGCACTGAACAAGATTTACAGAGACTTGAACGGACTCGTCCGGTCCATGATCGGACTAGTCCGCTGCACTGTGTTATTAGATTCCAGAGAGTTAAACGGACTAGTCTGGTGCACAGTGTATTTGGACCACAGAGAGTTAAACAGACTAGTCCGGTCCATGAACGGACTAGTCCGAATCTCAGTGATTTCTTAGGTGTTTTTTAAGCCCTTACCCCTATGCAAAGACTTGAGCTCTTGGGATGTGTCTCTCACACACATCCTATACATTTAAATCTACTTTGCGCTTCAGTTGACGATTGGGCTTTTCTCTTTTGTACACCACTTCATTTTTCATCTTTTTGAGTGCACCAAACTATCTCATTTTGCTTATCCTGCAGTCATCTCAATAAATTCATTAGGATCTCATTTGCTGGTCATCAATCGTCCAAAACCCACAAGGGATTGCTTAGATGCACTTTCAATCTCACCCTTTTTGGTGATTGATGACAACCAATTGAGATTTCACAATTAAGAGTAAAAGTTCGATTTTTATAAAGTGTGCATATGTGAGAATAATGAATAATAACAAAAAGCTTCTCACATAAATGCACTCTTTATGGTGGGGTGCCTAACACGTGTGTGTGGTCAACAGATGTGATGGGAATATATAAGCATTTGACAGTCATTGCAATAACCATCACATTAACATCAACTAGCATCACACATTGAGTAAATTTGGCACATCCAAAAGAAATTACAATAATTTGAAAATGAGTACATGTACTTGATCACAGGTCCTTAATGGCTTATCCTAGATAACTAGTCTCAATCTCCCCCCTTTGGCATGAAGGCACCAAAAAGGGAAAACTGAGTGGAATCACTCATCGTCACTACCTCTCTCACTCTTAGTCCTCTCTTCATCTTTTTCTTCACCTTCAGGTGCCTGAGTAGGAGGAGGAGGAGGAGGCAGAGGAGGAGCATAGGTACTAGCCAGTCCAAATGAGGCCAACTCTTGCTCAGTTAGAGGAGGCATTTCAGTAAAATCTTCTTTTGAGTCCTCTGAAATCTCAAGTGACCCCACTGGTTCCATCTCTAGCTTGTCACAGATGGCTTTCATATTGGCCTTTACATATCTTTGATGCTTCTTCCTGGCCAGACTTTCCTTGTGCTGCTTGATTTCCACTTTGCGACAAGAGGCAAAGATGGATGATAGCATCTTCAACACTCCACTAGATGACTCTCTAGGAGGTGGAGGAGCAGGAGCAGCAACCTCATATCTTGTTCCCTATTGAGCCTTCTTGGATCTTCGTTCCTCTCCGGGTGAGCTGGGGGCAGAAGGAACAGTGTAGATGGTAGGCTTCTGGGGCCTAAGTCTGGTATGATGCACATCCTTCACAAATTCCGGTCCTGTCACCTTCTCAATCATATACATGATGTAAGGTGCATAGCCACAGGACCTGTTAGGAGTGATGGAGATATTGCCAATGTCATTGTATATATACTCAAAGACATTGAAGGTTATTTTCCTGCTTATCACCTTCATCAATGTTCTGAGGGTGCCCTGAATTCTCCCTGCATCTCCCACTTTGGGAGCAATGGTCTTCCTCAGAATCCTGTTGAGAACAGTGAAGAAGGGCTTCAGGTACTTCGTAGTTGGAGGCTTGAATGGCATCTTTGTATCATAGAGAAAGTCAAGCTGATCTTTCTCCAGAGGCTTCAGATTGTGGATAATGATGCCATTCTCCAGAGAATTTTACAAGTGAAGAATTCTTGCAAACTCCTCATAGGTGACACTGTATTGTGCTCCATGGGTCATCCAAATCATCCTGTCACTGTCATCACGAGCAAAATAGAGAGTAGAGTAGAATTGAGTGATGATCTCAATGTTCCAGTCCCACTGAAAAGAGACTAGATCCCTTAGCCCATGCAGCTCCAAGGCTTTCAGAACTTCTTGATAGGCTTGACATCTCTTGGACTGAATGTGAGTGATGTCTACGTATTGGCTTTCGATTACTGGGGTATTCATCTTCAGATACACATGCTCATAGTAGTGAGCATGGAAATTGCTCCAGAATCTGGGATCAGCTGACTGTATGTCTTGACCATAGGCTTTTACCTTTCTGAATTTGTCGGCGAGCTCACCGCCTTTGCCAATGAAATCAGCACTAGAGGGCTGCCTGTTGCGATGAGTGGGAGCTTTCATCTTCAAGGGGCCAATGGGGCCACTAGCAAGTCCTTTGCCCTTATTCAGAGTTCTCTTTGGCCCCAAAGAGCTGTTAGCAGCAGTCTTGCCTTGAGCCTTTTTCACTACCACTCTCCTTATCTTAGTAAGAGAGTCGTCGGAAGGAGGAAAGTGAACATTGAGGTCATTTCTTTTCTTCATTACCCTCTCCTTGGCTCTTTGCACTCGAGCACATTGTACCTCTTCATCATAGTGAAATGAACTGTCCATGGAACTTGAAGACATCGTGCTTGACAAGGAGGTTCAAGGTTTAGATAAGAATGAATTAAAGACTTAATGCAAATAGGAATTTAGAAGCTCAACTATCAGATGCCGGACTTGTCCGCACATGAACACCGGACTAGTACCGTCTGACATAAGAACCCTAACTTTCCTGTTTGAACCAAATCTAGCTCGAATTGATGCATAAGGACTAAGAAACAATAGGAGTACATCTAGAGAAGTAATGTATACCCTAGGAATCAAGGGAAACAAGCTAGAATCAAGAAAAGTTGAGAGATAGGGTTTGAGGGGAATTTTACCAAAAGGTCGAAGATTCGCGTTGAAGGAGCGAACTTGAGGCCGGATTAGTCTGGGGTGGACAAGCTCCGCACCGAGGAGAATATCTCCCTTGGAGAAATCCTCGTTTTTGGTGGCTAGATGTGGAAGTCACCCTTGGAGCTTGAGGGGGAGGAGAGAGAATGCAAAGGGCGTTATGCAAGGTGGAAGATGAGCTCCTGGCGGCAGATTAGGGTTAACCCCGATGAAAACGGACTAGTCAGGTGGACCTCGGACAAGTCCGGTGCGTCGGACTAGGGCCGGACTAATCTGCACCAACGGACTAGTCTGGTGCTGACCCCGGACAAGTCCGGTGTCAGCAGGACATAACTGATCTGAAACAACTGAATTTGGGTTGTTTGATCTAATAGTGATCTAAAGGATATTATTTCACAAATAATCTTGATAATCATGACCAGTAAGCACTCAACAATCATACAATGTCCATAATTCACCAAGATTTAGTCATTTAAATAGTTTTCTAGAGAAAATCGAGATAAGGGGCAGTTTTTGCAAAAATGAGTAAGCATTTGAGATCACAATCAGGTATGCATTGTTTCAAGCCACATTCCTAGAGTCAAGTATGTTTAGCTTGTTTCTTATCTCACAAAACCTCTTTTCATCTAGTGGCTTGGTGAAAATATCTACAAGTTGTTTTTCAGTCCTAACATTTGAAATTTCAATATCACCTTTTAATGAATGATCTCTTAGGAAATGGTGACGAATATCTATGCGCTTAGTTCTTGAGTGCTCTACTGGGTTGTGTGCAATTTTATAGCACTCTCATTATCGCATAGGAGTGGAATATGGTTCAGATTATAACCATAGTCCCTTAGAGTTTGTTGCATCCAAAGTAGTTGTGCACAACAACTACCGGCTGCAACATACTCTGCTTCAGATATGGAAAGAGCAATGAAGTTTTGCTTTTTAGATGACCATGAAACTAGAGATCTGCTGAGAAATTGACAGGTCCCCGATGTGCTTTTTCTGTCGACTTTGCATCCCGCATAGTCAGCATCGGAATAACCTATCAAGTTAAATTTGGATCTTTTGGGATACCAAATGCCAAGTTGGATGTGTGCACAAGGTACCTTAAGATTCTTCTTACAGCTATTAAGTAGCACTCTTTAGGTGCAGCTTGAAACCTTGCACACATACACACACTAAGCATTATATATGGCCTAGATGCACATAAATAGAGTAATGAGCCAATCATAGACCAATATACCTTTTTATCCACATTTGGACCATCTTCATTGAGGTCGAGATGTCCGTTAGTTGCCATGGGTGTCTTGATGGGCTTGGCCTTGTCCATATTGAACTTCTTGAGGATGTCCTATGTGTACTTGGTTTGGCTTATGAACGTGCCTTCTCTTAATTGCCTCACTTGGAATACCAAGAGGAATTTCAATTCTCCCATCATCGACATCTCGAAACTATCTGTCATGATTTTGCTAAACTCTTCACAAAAAGACTTATTAGTAGAACCAAAGATAATATCATCAACATAGATTTGACATACAAATAGATGATCATCAAAGTGTTTTGTGAACACTGTATAATCAGCTTTTCCATTTTTAAAGCCATTTTGAGTTAGAAAATCTCTAAGGCACTCATACCAAGCTCGAGGATCTTGTTTGAGGCCATAGAGAACCTTACACAATTTATAGACATGGTTGGGGTACTCTTGATCTTCAAAACCTGTTGACTGCTCCGCGTACACTTCCTCCTTGATTGGACCGTTTAGGAAGGCACTTTTGACGTCCATTTGATACAACTTGAAATTATGGTGAGTAGCATATGCCAATAAAATACGGATGGACTCAAGTCTAACCACGGGAGCGAAAGTTTCATCGAAGTCCAAACCTTTGACTTGTGAGTAACCTTTAGCCACGAGTCTCGCTTTATTTCTCTTTACCACTCCATGTTCATCTTGTTTGTTTCAAAAGACCCATTTGGTTCCAACAATGTTCGCCTTTGGTCTTTCCACCTGTTCCCACACTTCATTTCTCTTGAAGTTGTTCAACTCCTCTTGCATTGCCATCACCCAATCTGGATCCTTTAAGGCTTCTTCTATCCTGTATGGTTCCAGAAAAGAGACAAAGTAGTAATATTCACAAAAAATTGCAATGCGAGATCTAGTAGTTACTCCCTTAGCAATATCTCCAATGATGTTGTTGACGGGATGATCTCTTTGTACACTATGATGTACTCTTGGGTGAGGGACTTGTGAAGTTGCTTGCTCTTCATTGTCCTCATGTTCATTGTCTCCCCCTAAATCAATGCTTCTGTGTTTATATGGATCTTCTTGATCTTCCTGATTTTGATCTTGTGCATGAGCTCCCCATTGATCATTGCTTCCTTGTTGAGGTTCATCTTGTGCATTTGAGTCTTGTGATAGTGTAACATCCTCATTTTCATGCATCATGCCTTGCATACACTCATATACATGTTTAACATTAACCCACAACAAGAGGAACGAGTTTAAACTTGATTCAGAGCATTTAAAATTGATTTGGAACAAAACCGCACTTAAAATGCAGGAAAGTGCGGACTAGTCCGATTTTGCTGAGGACTAGTCCGATTTCTCTCTGACTAAAAACAGACTTGTCCGTTTTTACTGCGGACTAGTCCGATTTTTGGCACTGGAAACTTTAGGACTTGTCCGATTTTGTGCGGACTAGTACGATATTCCAAGAATACTTGAAAATTTGCTAAGTCCTTGGCTTTTCCGGACTAGTCCGGTGTTCCAGCGGACTTGTCCGTTTTCCTCTCTTTTTAAAGTCGGACTTGTCCGATGTTTGGCCAGACTTGTCCGATTTTCTCTCGGGACGACTTTGGACTAGTCCGGTCCTTTTTGGACTTGTCCGATATTTCGCGACTCCGTGTTGATCTTTTGTTTTACGACTTGTTTCTTGGGTTTCTCGTTAAGTGGGCCTAGGGACGTCATGCCCAACTCTTTTAGAGCCCCCGAGGGACTCTAAACCGGCCTCTACTCATCCCAAACTCGAAATCCATCTAACCCTAGCCTCCACCTCTATATAAACAGCCCCACCCCTTGGATTGACATCTATTTGCCACTTTCCCACCCACCCAAACCCTAGTTCGTGGGGAGCCAACATCAAGGAGGGAGGAGAAGATCCCATGCAAGAAGAAGAAGAGGAGAAAATGAAAGAGGATCAAGACCTCCACTAAGTTTTCGTTCTCCATCACCAATTCGTCTCAAAGTTCATCACCAACCCTAGATCATCAAGATCCAAGTGTTACCTCCAAGTTTCTTGATTCATTGGAGTCCTAAACACCTGGTATACCTTCTATTCTCTTTTCCTTATGTGAATTAAACACCTAATCTCCAAATTCACGTCGATCTAGGAAACCCTAATCTACTGATCTCGCAGAGTGCGGACTTGTCCGGTCCCTAGCGGACTAGTCCGATCTTTCTAGTTAAATTGTGTTGAATTAATTCTAAAATTTGATCTAGTCGAATCCAAACCTGTATAAACTTGTTAAAAGCTATTAGAACTAGTTAGTGATCATTAACAACAACCTATTAACAAGTTCTACCTTGCATTTGCATAAATCATGCATGTCATGTCATATTGAGTAATATTTGTCCACTCTTTGATTGTGTTTCTTGTCTTGTATGTTTATTGTGTGGATTAGATGGATTTGCGCTAGAAAGTGCTGCGGAGGATCTACAACACCAAGAGTTTGAAGGCTTTGACCCTAATCAACAGCAAGAGCAAGGCAAGTGTCCTTGAAGCATATTGATCCTGTTTTTAAAATAAATGTTTTGTTTGCAAAACTGCATGCTTGTGTCAAATTGTTGGGAATCCTATGATAGGAAGTTTACTAGTTTTGTTGACCACCCTTGTCACCTGGATAATATGGTAGAGAGTCGGGAAGGGCTTTTTACCTTTTTGCTCCGCTTAATCAACTGGGATGGAAACCAACTAT
This sequence comes from Tuctoria greenei, assembly GCA_036927565.1. NCBI lineage: Eukaryota > Viridiplantae > Streptophyta > Magnoliopsida > Poales > Poaceae > Tuctoria > Tuctoria greenei. The sequence continues at coordinate 188,039,460 of JAYESD010000004.1, read as the reverse complement.
ACCACTCAATTTAATGATGCATGGATGAGATTATGGTTAACATGAAATGGTTAAATATGATATGGTAATGGGTGATCTAAGCAAGCCTGGTATGTGGATGGGTTGGATGTTATGGTGGTTTGCTTGCTTTAGATCTAAGGACCGGTTCATGCGAGAATAAGCCAGGACTACAGTGCCACCACGAGGCCAAGTATGGGTGCAGCATAGCTGATTAATTAGGGCTTTGCCAGTGCTATTTGGACCATTATGGATGCTCGGGGAAGGGGTAGTCGGATTGAGTTTGTTGATGATTGGTGGGACTACCCTGCGATCCGAATGGCTCAAGAGGGGGCCCTTGGTTGAAGATGTGCTCAGTTGGAGACATCGCCATCGATGAAACCTCAGTGGGGTCTAAATAGGCTAGTAATCCCTTTGTAAAGTCTATTTTGTGATCTCTTGGCCATACACCAAAGGAAGTGTAATTGGCGAAAGGGAGGTTCTTTAGTCGCTGACGGGTGATGAAATCACAAACACGTGGGTAAAGTGGTACAAACTCTGCAGAGTTAATTAAAACTATCATGATAGCCATGCTCCCGGTTATGAGCACCTGGAAAACTTCCATGATTAGAGGGTACTCGGTATTGGGATGGCATTTGGTATGGTTATGGTTGGTATTATGGTTATGGATTAATTTCTGGTATTGAATGTGGTTATTGGCAATGGTGAGATCTGGAATTATTGATGATGGTAGCGAATTCAGATTGGTATTATGGTATTACTTATGATTATGATGGGTTTACTTCACATATATATAATATATTGCTTTTCAAATGTTTTAATGTACTTTTCAGCACTTTGCCATTATTATTGTCGACATTTGGATAAGCCACATGTCATACTTTCCACACTTACTGAGTACGACATGTACTCACTCTTGCAATCCCCCCAACAGTTGCAGGTCAGGATTGGGAGTTTAATGGTGATAATGCGGAGTTCTAGGCCGTGTCTACCGTCAGCTTTGCCTGTGGTGTTGATTGGAGCAGCATTATACCCTATTGCTTATGCTGCCTAGCTGTTTAGTTTGCTTAATTAGTTTATTTCCACTGCATTAGTTGAACTTGTCATAAATATTCATTAGAGCTTGTATTCGAGGATAATCTGGTTTGTGTAATAAAATTTTGTTAATTAATCTTGCTCTGTGGTAATTTTCTGTATATCATTTGTGATTGCACTCGTGTATGTGTGGTGAACATCCTGGGCACACATATGCGTTAGCTTGGTTCATTTCTCGGAATCGGGCATCACAGATTGGTATCAGAGCCACAAGTTGACTGTAGGACGCAACCTAGATAGAATGGACACTTTAGAGCACATAGGAGCACTCAGGAATCGATGTGTTTTTGCTTGGAGTGATGTTTGCTATATATATTGCTTGCTTGTGTGTTTAATAGAAGATTTTGGGATGCTCTAGCATTGCCATGTCCACCTAGGCTAGTGTAGCTAGCTGTTTAGTTTCATATCCCTTCATGCATATAGTTCGGGACACTTTCTAATTCTTACCTATTGCTTTTCTTCAGATGGTGAGGACTCGCAACCAGAGGGATGGCAATGATGAGGAGGAGAACCATGGAGTACCTCAGAACAACAATGGGCAAGGACCAACTCATGGAGCTATCAACATTGAGCAGCTATTGGCTATGCAAAACCAGCTCATGCAGACCATGATACAAACAATGGGACAACTGCAGGCTGGCAATATTAACAATCAGCCCCACATGCCTCCACCGCCACCGCCGCCTCCTCATAACTGATTGGGAGAGTTTATGAGGACTAGGCCGCCAACCTTCGCTCAAGCTGCTGACCCAATGGATGCGGACGATTGCTCAAGTCCGTGGAGAAGAAGCTAGCTATTGTCCAATGCAGTGACCGGGAGAAGGTCTTGTTTGCTTCTCATCAACTAGTTGGAGCAGCTGCGGATTGGTGGGATGCTTATTGCAATGCTCATGAGAACCAAGAGAGAATTACTTGGGCCGAATTCAAGGAGAATTTTCGTTCTCATTATGTGCCGGAGGGAGTTATGATCTTGAAGAGGCAAGAATTTGAGAATTTAAGGCAAGGAAGATCAAGTGTGAGTGAATATCTCAACAAGTTCACTCAACTCTCAAGGTATGAGCCTGAGGATGTTAGTCGGGACAATCGGAAGCAATACATGTTCATGAGAGGCCTCAACAATGAAATTAAAGTGCATTTGCTCAATTGTGACTATGCAAATTTTCAGAAGCTTGTGGACAAAGCGATTGTGGTTGAGAACAAGATCCGTGAGATGGAGCAAGAAATCAAGAGGAAGGCGCCATATCAAGGACAGCAACAAGGAAGTAATGTGCGCCCTCACCTTGCACCACCCAATGCGCCCCATTACAGCTCTTTTATTCCAGCCCAACACCCTGGATTTGCACCGCGCCCAACTTAGTTTGTGCAGCAGCGCCCTGTTATGCAGGCACCTAGGCCTCCAATGCCTTATGCGCCTCGTGCTAATTTTCCTGGTGCTAATGTTAAAAACCAAACTCGTCCAAATAATTCTGGTGGAGTTAAGAAGTGTTATACTTGTGGAGAAGCTGGACACTTTGCGTATCAATGTCCTAAGTTAGGCCTTGGTCAAGGAAGCAATGTACCGAGGCAAAACCCAAGACCAATGGAGGACAACCACAAGGGAACCGTGGACAGCAGAATTTTGCTCGTGGCAACGTGAACCATGTCTCCACGGAGGATGCTCAATAAGCGGATGACATGGTCATTGGTATGTTTCTCGCCAACTCCAACCCCACGACTATGTTATTTGATTCTGGAGCATTGCATTCATTCATTGCATCGAAGTATGTTGCTAAGTGTAGTTTGCCTATCTCTCATATGAAGTTTACTCTATTGGTTGAGTCTCCTGGAGGAGAGATGAGGACAAATATAGTATGTCCAAAAGTAAGCCTTAGAATAAGGGGGGTAGACTTCTCAGCCAACCTCATTGTTTTGGATTCTCAAGGATTGGACATTATACTTGGTATGGACTGGTTCAGGAAGCACAATGGAGTTATTGAGTGTGCCACGAAGACGGTGAAGTTGACCAATGAGGAAGGGATCACCGTAGAATTTGAAGCATCTCAAACCGCACCGAAGCAATTGGAGTTGAATCATATGGACGGTGCCGCAATAGAGGAGATTCCGGTGGTGTGTGAATTTTTGGATGTTTTTCCGGACGAGTTGCCAGGTATGCCACCCGATCGAGACATTGAGTTTGTTATTGATTTAATACCTGGAACTGCACCTATAGCTAAGAGGCCGTATAGGATGCCTCCTATGGAATTAGCGGAGCTCAAGAAGCAGATTCAAGAGCAATTAGAGAAGGGTTTCATTCGCCCAAGCTCTTCACCTTGGGGAGCGCCCGTTCTATTTGTGGACAAGAAGGATGGATCCCAAAGGATGTGTGTGGATTACCGAGCTCTCAACGAGGTAACAATCAAGAACAAGTATACCTTGCCACGTATAGAAGACTTGTTTGATCAGATGAAGGGTGCTTGTGTTTTCTCTAAGATTGATTTGAGGTCGGGATACTTCCAAATGTAGATTAGACCATCGGACATACCCAAGACAACTTTTAGGACACGATATGGATCTTATGAGTACACCGTGATGTCTTTTGGATTGACAAATGCACCTGCGTACTTTATGTACCTCATGAATAAGGTCTTCATGGAGTACTTGGATAGATTCGTTGTGGTGTTTATTAATGATATTAAGATCTACTCTAAGGATGAGAAGGAACATGAGGAACACTTGAGGCTTACGTTGCAGAAATTGAGGGAGCATCGATTGTATGCCAAGTTCAACAAGTGTCAGTTTTGGTTGAGAGAGGTGTCGTTTTTGGGTCATATAATTTCAGGAGGAGGAGTATCGGTTGACCCCGGAAAAGTGAGAGACGTGTTTGAATGTAGGCCTAGAGGGGGGGGGGGGTGAATAGGCCTTTTGAATTTTTGTCGGATCCTGCAACACTCAACAACAAGTTCAATACCAGAGAAATCGGACTAGTCCGGTAAAGTGCGGACTAGTCCGGTGTTCACGGACTAAGTTGATCAAGATTAATCGATTAGGTTGATTCTTCAATGTGTGCAGCGGAAATATAGAATCAAACAACAGTTTAACAGTTGTATATTGGATTGTATCACAATTAAGGCTTGTGTTCTACAATTTATTGTAAATTGAACAATGTGTATCAAACCCTAGAGTAAGTTGATCAATTTGAGAGATGAACACAAAAAGGACAAGACACACGATTTATCCCGTGGTTCGGCTACCACGAAGGCAACCTACGTCCACGTTGAGGAGTCGACAAAAGGACTGGGTCTTCTCCAACCCTACCCTCGTCGGATCGCCACGAAGGCCAACCCTCTTCCACTAATCACAAAGGGGTGAATAACCAAATTCAAGGGGCATTCTCACACGTTGAGAGCTCCCTTAGATTACAAATCATAATGCCACCAAAAACACACTCAGAAATTACAATTGAAACGCAGGAGTGTGTTAGAGATTCAAACCAAGAGCTCAATGATGTGTGCCAAGTGTCTCTCCAATGATCTAGAAGTGATCCTCAAAGGATTGATCGATTTTGCACTTAATTTCGTGGAGAGAAGTGGTTTTTGAGTCTCTTGGGAGGTGTGATGGCGCTAGGGTTCGAGAGAGTATAAAAGTGGGTCGTGCACCTCTATTTATATGGGGTTTCTAAAAGTGACCGTTAGAGTTCAGAAAGATCGGACTAGTCCGTGGTGGTCACTGGACTAGTCCGGTGTGCTGTGTGTAGCAAACCCTAAGTGTTCCGAAATATCGGACTAGTCCGGTCGAAAACGGACTTGTCCGATTTCACTACTGGAAATCTTCGGACTAGTCCGATAGCCATCGGACTTGTTCGGACATATGAAACCCTAAGTGTGTTGGATGACAAGTCCGCACTTGGAGGACTTTTCCGATTTAGATCACTGAGTATTTCGGACTAGTCCGTGTAAACATCGGACTTGTCCGAAGTGGATCAGAAGGAATATCGGACTAGTCCGGTTAACAACGGACTTGTCCGATTTTGTGTGACTTGTGAAGTGTGTTGAGGACTAGTCCGCCCTGGGGAGGACTAGTCCGACTCAAGTCAAAAATATATCGTACTAGTCCGACAGATATCGAACTTGTCCGATCTAGTGCAAAAAGGATATCGGACTAGTCCGGTTGATATCAGACTAGTCCGGTCCTGTGTAACTTTGTGCAATATGTGTGTGCGCTTAAATATGATTGAGCTCTTGGGTGTGTTTCCTTAACACACTCCATACACAATAATCTACTATGTCTTTTCCTTGAGCTCAAGTTCACTTTGCTCCTCATTATCCCTTCTTTTTGGTATTTTGCTCATTTTTCATTATTGGCCTGCATTCATCTCAACAAAAAGGTTAGGATCCCAATTGCTTGTCATAAATCATCCAAAACCCACAAGGGAGTCCTAGATGCACTTTCAATATCCCCCTTTTTGGTGATTAATGACAACCAATTGAGATTTCACAAAATATGACAAAAAGAGATGAGATTTTCATAAAGTATGCACATATGACTCAAAAATACATCAAGCAGTAAGAGAAATATCCATATGTGCATTCTTTATGGTGGGATGCATAACTAAGTGCATTGAAACATTGAGAATGACATAATTTACATTGATGAATCAATACAAAGTACATATGTCATTTCAGGAGCAAAATTGCAGATTTCAACACATACTTGCAAATTAATTAAGCATTTCAACACAGAACCATAGTTAACATGAAAACAGGATTAAAGAATTACAATCACAAAGAAAGATAAAGAGAACTCTCTCCTCGCACCCTACCACAGCTAAAGCTAAGACTCCCCCTCAATCTCTCCCCCTTTGGCATCAAGACACCAAAAAGAAGGAGAGGAGGGTCCTAGGGTCTTCACTCTTCACTGTCGGTCCTCTCGTTGTCGTCTTCGTCTTCATTATCATCAGCTTGACGAGGAGGGGAAGGAGGAGGGACGGAGTCGCTCGAGCCCCCAATGCCAAAGTAGGCAAGCTCGGAGGGGTTCAGAGGCCCGAGCTCGGTGAAGTCCGGGTCGGACTCCTCAGAAATCACTGGAGATCCAATGGGGTCGATCTCCAGCTTCTGGCAGATTTGCTTCATATTGGCCTTTATATACTTCATGTCCTCCTTTCTTCTATTGTTGAGCTTGTGGACCTTCACTTCGGTCTTTTTGTAGGAGGAGAATATGGCGGTCAGGTACTTGAGGATCCCACTAGTTGATCCTCTCTGAGGGGCTTCCCTAGAGGTAGGGACAACCCTATCACCGCTTCTTGATCTTGCTGGTGCCTCGGGACTGGAGGACGGCGAGGGAGCAGCCTGGACACTCACTGGTTGAGGCTTCTGAGGCCTCAAAGGAGTGTGCTCCACATCCTTCACGAACTCAATACCTGTGACTTTCTCAATCATATACATGAGGTAGGGAGCGTAGCCACATGACCTGTTAGGCGTGCAGGATATGTTTACCATATCATTCCAAATGTATTCCGCCACATCAAATGGGCGGTCCTTGCTTATGACTCTCATCAGAGTCCGGCGGTATCCTTGCACGCTCCCAGCGTCTCCATCTTTAGGAGCAATAGTCTTCCTCAGCACTCTGTTGAGGACCACAAAGAATGGTTTCATGTTCTTTGTAGAGGGAGGGACATACTTTGAGTTCGGCTCATATAGGAATTTCATCCTATCCTTCTCCATGATACCTATGTTGTGGATGATCAGCCTGTCATGTCCAGAGGTGTCCAGATGGAGCAGATTAGTGAAGTCCTCTTGAGTGATACTATACTTAGATCCGTGTGTCATCCAAGTAACACTCTCTTCATCCTCACTCGAGAAGTGGCAAGTTGCAAAGAACTATGCAATCACTTCATCATTCCAGTTATGCGTGAAGGCAAAGAGATCCTTCAGGCCATGCCTCTCAACTGCTGCAATGACTTCATCAAAAGCTGAGCACTTCTTCTTCTCAAGGTGTGCCCAGTCAATCCACTGACTGTGCACCACCGGTGTCTTCATTGGGAGATACACCGATTTGTAGAAGTTTGCATGGAATTTGCACCAAAACCTTCCATCGACAGGTTGCTTTGGCCTGCCATACCAGTCAATGCTTCTGAACTTGGCTGCAGAGTCACTGCCCTTGCCGTTGAACTTCTCCTCAGTAGGGTCCCGGACCCCTTCCCTGGGAGCATGGAGCTTCAAGGGCCCGACAGGCCCCGTTGCTATCCCCTTGCCCTTGCCCTTGGCTTGGCGAGAGGCACCTGAGGATGCTGCTGCCTTTGACACTGGCTTCTTTGCCAGCACCTTCCTCCGAACCTGAGGAGGTGAAGGAGCTGGCTCCGAGGGTCTTTCTTGGCATTTCTTGCCAAGACCCGTCGAGGACTGAGGTGCCACTTCGTGGTCCAACTCAGCCTCAAAGTCGGAGATTTCATTGTTTGAGCTCGACATGATCTGAGAATGATTTTGCAAGAATGATGGTAAGTGATACAAGGCATAAGTATGAAAAGATAGCAATGAATTGCATTGAGGAATTGAAAAATTAGGTTTTCAGTTCAGAAACATCGGACTTGTCCGGTGCACATGCACGGACTAGTCCGGAGGACCGGACTTGTCCGTGCATGGACCGGACTAGTCCGGTGTTCATCCTCGAAAACCTAACAGATTCGTCAAGGAATGATTCCTAATGCAAATCTAGTCTAGCATACACGTAGTACATCAAATAAGCATGTATCTAGTGAAGGATGCTAGGCTATACGATCAACAATGGAGAAAAACAAGATTTCTAGGGTTTTGAAGAAAGTTACCGAAGAAATCGATTGACGCTTGAAGGTTTGGGGTTGGAGGCCGGACAAGTCCGCTAGCTTCAATCCCCAAGAGGTCAAGCTTGATCTCCGCCCAAATGTGGACTTTTTCGACGGAGGGAGCAGAGAATCGCCTTGGTGGCTCGAGCGCAAGAGAGAGGAAGGCGTGAGCAAATGTGGGGATGAGAAGATTAGGGTTTGGTGGCGGCTAGGGTTATGGACACGAAAACTCGGATAAGTTCGGACACGACCAGACTAGTCCGAAGTCATCCAGAGAGCTATATCGGACAAGTCCGGACATGACCGGACTAGTCCGAAGTCATCCAGAGAGCTATATCGGACTAGTCCATGGTCTATCGGACTAGTCCGGTCTAACCGGCACTCTGCGGACTAGTCTGCAAGAGCGGACTAGTCCGGGTAACCACGGACTAGTCCGTGGTCACCAGGAGAAATTGCATAACCCATTCATATATATTTGAAGGTTCATTAATAGAGAATAGGTGGGACAAAACAAATCAATTAATCTTGATGAATTTGACCAGTAAGCATACAACAATCACACAATGATCATAATTCATCAAGATCTAATAATTGACATAGTTTTTCGAGAAAAAAAGAAGGGGGATGATTTTCAGTCAAAATTTTGAAGAGGTCATACAGGTATGCAACTTTTCAAGCCACACTCCGAGAATCAAGGATATTTAGTTCATTTTGGAGTTCGCCAAAACGCTTTTCATCAAGTGGCTTGGTGAATATGTCAGCCAATTGTTTATGGGTGTTGACATGTGAGATGGTAATGTCTCCTTTCAAGGAATGGTCTCTCAAGAAATGATGTCTTATGTCTATGTGTTTAGTTCTAGAGTGCTCAACTGGATTGTGGGCTGTTTTAATGGCACTCTCATTGTCACAAAGGAGAGGAATACGGTTCATATTGTAACTGTAATCTCTTAGAGTTTGTCGCATCCAAAGGAGTTGTGCACAACAACTCCCGGCTGCAACATACTCCGCTTCGGCTGTGGATAAAGCAATGGAATTTTGTTTCTTGTATGACCAAGAAACTAAGGATCTCCCTAGGAATTGGCATGTGCCGGAGGTGCTTTTTCTATCTACTTTGCACCCGGCATAATCTGCATCGGAGTAACCAATGAGATTGAATTTTGAGCCTTTTGGGTACCAAAGACCAAGGTTGGGTGTATGAACTAAATATCTCAAGATTCTTTTTACGGCTGTCAAGTGATATTCCTTAGGGTTGGCTTGAAATCGTGCACACAAACATACACTCAACATAATATCTGGCCTTGATGTACATAAGTAAGTAGAGATCCAATCATGGAGTGATATACCTTTTGATCGACGCTGGGTCCATCTTCATTGACATCCATGTGGCCATTCGTTGCCATGGGGGTCTTTATGGGCTTTGCCTTATCCATGCCAAACTTCTTGAGTATGTCCTGCGTGTACTTGGTTTGGCTTATGAACGTTCCTTCCCTTTGTTGCCGCACTTGGAATCCCAAGAAGTACTTCAATTCTCCCATCATTGACATTTCAAACCTGTCTGTCATGATTCTACTAAATTCTTCACAGAAGGATTGGTTAGTTGACCCAAATATTATGTCATCAACATAGATTTGACAGATAAAAAGATCATTATCTAAATTCTTTGTGAATAATGTATAGTCTACTTTGCCAATTTGAAAACCATTTTCAATTAAGAAATCTCTAAGACACTCATACCAAGCTGTAGGAGCTTGTTTGAGGCCGTAGAGAGCCTTACGCAATTTATATACGTGGTTGGGGAATTCTTCGTCTTCAAACTCGGGTGGTTGCTCCACGTACACTTCTTCCTTGATCGGTCCGTTGAGGAAGGCGCTTTTCACGTCCATTTGATACAGCTTGAAATCATGGTGAGTAGCATATGCAAGTAATATTCTAATAGATTCAAGCCTAGCTACTGGAGCAAAAGTCTCATCGAAATCCAAAGCTTCGACTTGTGAGTACCCTTTGGCCACAAGTCGCGCCTTGTTTCTTGTTACCACTCCATGTTCGTCTTGTTTGTTGCGGAAGACCCACTTGGTGCCCACTATGTTTGCATTGGGTCTTGCCACAAGTTCCCACACCTCGTTCCTCTTGAAGTTGTTCAATTCTTCTTGCATTGCCACCACCCAGTCTGGATCCTTCAATGCATCCTCAATCCTGCGTGGTTCCAAAAAGGAGACAAATGAGTAATGCTCACAAAAGTTAGCTATGCGAGATCTAGTGGTTACTCCCTTTTGGATGTAACCGATGATGTTGTCGATTGGGTGATCCCTTTGAATGCATTGGTGTACTCTTGGGTGGGGCACTTGGGGAGTTGTGTCTTCATGATCGTTTTCTTCTCCCCCTGAGTGGTTGTCCTCGTTGACTTGTTGATCATCTTCATACTCTCGTGCTTGTGTTGAAGCTCCCCCTTGATTGTTGGTCTCCTCTTGTGGTTCATTTTCCTCATTTATGTGTGAAGGTGACTCTTGTGGTCGAAATTCACCTAGAGCCATTCTTTTCAATGCTAGACAAGGAGCTTCTTCTTTACCTAATTCACATGGATCAACTTGCTCCTTTTGGGAGCCGTTAGTCTCATCGAACACTACGTCACGCGCTACTTCAACAAGTCCGGAGGCCTTGTTGAAAACACGATAGGCATAGGTGTTCGAATCGTAACCGAGCAAGAAACCTTCATCGGACTTTGAAGCGAACTTTGAAGTCCTGGGCTTCTTGTTCAGGATATAACATGGAGAACCGAAAACTCAAAATTATGAAATGTTTGGTTTGTTAACGGTGAGTAGCTCATAGGGAGTTTTCTTGAGTAGTCGATGAAGATAAAGCCGATTTGCGGCGTGGCAAGCGGTGTTAATCGCTTCCGCCCAAAATCGATCCGAAGTCTTGGATTCATCGAGCATTGTTCTTGCCATCTCTATGAGTGTTCGGTTCTTCCTTTCGGCAACTCCATTTTGTTGTGGTGAGTATGGCGCTGAAAATTCGTGCTTGATGCCCTCTTCATCAAGGTACTCCTCCACTTGTATGTTCTTGAACTCCGTGCCATTGTCGCTTCGAATACTCTTGATTGACAATGAAAACTCGTTTTGAGCTCGCTTGAAGAATTTCTTGAGTGTTCCTTGTGTTTCTGACTTATCATGCAAAAAGAAAACCCAAGTGAAGCAAGAAAAATCATCAATGATAACCAAACCGTATTTGTTACCGCCGATGCTTATGTAAGCAACTGGACCAAACAAGTCCATATGAAGTAGTTCGAGCGGTCTTGTTGTAGTCATGATGTTCTTTGCAGGATGATGTGCTCCAACTTGCTTCCCGGCTTGGCACGCGCTACAAGGCCCGTCTTTCTCAAAAACAACATCTTTCAAACCTCGGATGTGATCGCCCTTGAGGAGTTTTTGAAGATTCCTCATACCAACATACGCTAGCCGTCTATGCCACAACCAACCCATGTTGGTTTTTGCAATCAAGCATGTGTCGAGTTCGTCTTTATCCTTGTTGAAGTCAACAAGGTAAAGCTTTCCCTTCAACATACCCTTGAATGCAACGGAACCATCACTCCTCCTTGAGACGGTCACACCCTCGTTAGTGAACAAGCAATTATAACCTTTGTCACATAGTTGAGATATGGACAGCAGGTTATAATCTAAAGATTCAACATATAAAACATGAGAAAGTGTGTGTTCAGAGGATATTGCAATTTTACCGGTACCGAGCACCTTTCCTTGACTATTATCTACGAAGTAGATGCCTTCGTTTGGGTCCCCGTTTTCTTCATATTCCACGAACATCCTCCTTTCTCCGGTCATGTGGTTGGTGCATCCACTGTCTAGCACCCATTTGGATCCACCGGAGGAATAGGCCTGCAAAAACAAATTATGCTTTGGTTTTAGGTACCAGCTTGCTTGGGTCCTTGGAGGTTAGTTACAATACATTTGGGCACCCACACATGTGATTTTGTGTTCTCATGGCGTGGCCCAACATAATAAGCATAAACCTTACCAAGATTATTTCTCATTAATACATAAGAGGCATCAAAAGTTTTAAATAGAAGTTGCTGTTGTTTATGAATCGGACTAGTGTGGGTGGCCAGACTTGTCTGGATGACCGGACTTGTTCGACACCGACCGGACTAGTCCGATATTCATGCGAGTTCAGTTTCTTATTCTTTAACTTATCAGTTTGAGAGGATCTTCCCTTCACAAAGGAGATCCTTCCCCTGTTATTCTTATGACTTCCAGCATGTTGCTTTTCATCATAAGAGTAACCAATGCCATGTTTGACATTTGGAGGTCTTTGGACCAAGTATGCACTACGTGCATAGTTGATCTTCTCCTTGTAAAAAATTCCATACTGGGTAGGATTTTTATCCTTTGTCGAGGTTGACTTCTCCTTCAAACTGGTGTTGATTTTACTACATGTGCACATATGAACAAGATTAGTTTTAGTGGGTTGAGAAGGTGAACTTGAAGAGGAGGAAGGTTCACTTAGCTTGAGTGACTCAACTTGCACTTCAAGGATTTTGTTAACCTTGATCAGGTCAACAAGTTGGTCCTTGATTGCAACATTTGAGTCGGTTAACTCCAAGCAAGTTTTCTTGCTTGAAGCTAGCTCAAGCTCTAGTGAACTATTTTTCTCCTTTTCAAGCTCTAGGAGTTTGTCAAGTTTGACATACTTCTCCTTTTGGGAGATAATCATGTCCTCTTGACAATCAATTAACCTCTCCTTCTCAACAAGTTGGTCAAGTAAAAATTTCAATTTAGTAGCAGTTTTCCTATCTAGTCCATTTAGCATATCCTCATCATCACTATCTAGTTCATCATCACTAGAGTAGGAATGCATGGAAGGGGTTTTGATGTTTACCTTGCGTTTATCTTCCTTTGCCATGAGACAAGTGCCATTTCCCTTCTTTGCACCGAGTGTGGGGAAGAGTGTGGATTTCTTGGATGTGCTTTCTATGGCTATGCTAGCCATCTCTTCTTCATCGGATGATGAGGACTCATCGTTTGAGTCCCACTCCTTCCCAATGTGTGCTTGTTCGGCTTGTTTCTTCTTCTTGAGGAATTTCTTAGGTTGAGGCTTGGTTTCTTTAGTTTTCTTCTTGTTGTCCTCATACGGGCAATCGACTATAAAGTGGTTATACTCACCACAATTATAGCACGCCCGCCTCATCTTTGGCTTCGTCCTTTCCTTGTACTTTCCTTCACTTGATTTTGTTCCTTATCTCTTCTTCATTATTCTCTTGAACTTTTTCATGAACAAAATCATATCCTCTTCATCTAGCTCACTACTCTCATCATCACTGTCCTCCTCTAGTTGTGCTTCTCTTGCTTCTTTGGATAGAGGCTTGAGAGTAGATTTTAGGGAAACTCCTTTCTTCTTGGCCGAGGTGAGGTCGGCAATTTATTTGACGTGCTTGGCTTGTTTTCTCCATCATTTCAAAGTTTATAATTTTACCAAGCAATTCATCCGGAGTCATCCTTTTGTAACCGGGGCTTTCTCTGATCATTGAGCATAGCGTGACATTGCGAGGCATAAAAGCTCTAAGGATGAGCTTTACCACCTCGTGGTCATTCCACTTCTTGCTCCCATATGATCGAACCTTGTTGACAAGTGTCTTCAATCGATTGTACATATCCTGGGGTGACTCGTCTTCCTCAATTGCGAATCTTCCTAGTTCGCCTTCAATCATTTCAATTTTTGCCTCATGCACATGCCAGTCACCTTCATGTGCTGTTTGTAGTGTATCCCATATCTCCTTAGCAATTTCGAGTCCATCCACCTTGGTGAACTCGTCTCGACTGAGAGAGGAGGTGATTACGGCCGCGGCTTGAGCGTTTCTATGGATGGCCTGCTCTTGACTTGGGGTGAGCTCTTCGTCGTCATCCGGAATATCTATCCCTGTACATACAACATGCCATAAACTTGGGTTGAGGGAAATCAAATGCATATTCATATTCCGCCTCCACATGGAGTAATCACTCCCATCGAAGTGTGGGGCTTTTCCAAGTGGGATAGATAAGTAGTGATTGTTATTTGAATTTAGACGATCATAATTAAAAGGATATCGGGAGTAGTCGGTGTGACTACTCCCCTTCTTCTTCTCCTCAACTTTCGCTTTTCCTTTTGAAAGTGCCTTCTTTCTGAGGAGCGCCTTTAGCTCCAGCGTCTCCTCATCGTCGTCCTCGAAGTCTTGAATGGCTTCGAGGTACTTCTCCAGTTTTTGGGTCTTGTCGTTGTTGACTTCCTTTGGTTGTTGATTTTGTGGACGTCCTTCATGTCCAACATGATCTCTTCGAGTGGTTAAACTCTTTCTTGAAGAACCAAGCTCTGATACCAATTGAATGTAGGCCTAGAGGGGGGGGTGAATAGGCCTTTTGAATTTTTGTCGGATCCTGCAACACTCAACAATAAGTTCAATACCAGAGAAATCGAACTAGTCCGGTAAAGTGCGGACTAGTCCGGTGTTCACGGACTAAGTTGATCAAGATTAATCGTTTAGGTTGATTCTTCAATGTGTGCAGCGGAAATATAGAATCAAACAACAGTTTAACAGTTGTATATTGGATTGTATCACAATTAAGGCTTGTGTTCTACAATTTATTGTAAATTGAACAATGTGTATCAAACCCTAGAGTAAGTTGATCAATTTGAGAGATGAACACAAAAAGGACAAGACACACGATTTATCCCGTGGTTCGGCTACCACGAAGGCAACCTACGTCCACGTTGAGGAGTCCACAAAAGAACCGGGTCTTCTCCAACCCTACCCTCGTCGGATCGCCACGAAGGCAAACCCTCTTCCACTAATCACAAAGGGGTGAATAACCAAATTCAAGGGGCGTTCTCACACGTTGAGAGCTCCCTTAGATTACAAATCACAATGCCACCAAAAACACACTCAGAAATTACAATTGAAACGCAGGAGTGTGTTAGAGATTCAAACAAAGAGCTCAATGATATGTGCCAAGTGTCTCTCCAATGATCTAGAAGTGATCCTCAAAGGATTGATCGATTTTGCACTTAATTTTGTGGAGAGAAGTGGTTTTTGAGTCTCTTGGGAGGTGTGACGGCGCTAGGGTTCGAGAGAGTATAAAAGTGGGTCGTGCACCTCTATTTATATGGGGTTTCTAAAAGTGACCGTTAGGATTCAGAAAGATCGGACTAGTCTGTGGTGGTCACCGAACTAGTCTGGTGTGCTGTGTGTAGCAAACCCTAAGTGTTCCGAAATATCGGACTAGTCCGGTCGAAAAAGGACTTGTCCGATTTCACTACTGGAAATCTTCGGACTAGTCCAATAGCCATCGGAGTTGTCCGGACATATGAAACCCTAAGTGTGTTGGATGACAAGTCCGCACTTGGAGGACTTGTCCGATTTGGATCAGTGAGTATTTCGGACTAGTCTGTGTAAACATCAGACTTGTCCGAAGTGGATCAGAAGGAATATCGGACTAGTTCGGTTAACAACGGACTTGTTCGATTTTGTGTGACTTGTGAAGTGTGTTGAGGACTAGTCTGCCCTGGGGAGGACTAGTCCGACTCAAGTCAGAAAGATATCGGACTAGTCCGACAGATATTGGACTTGTCCGATCTGGTGCAGAAAGGATATCGGACTAGTCCGGTTGATATCGGACTAGTCCGGTCCTGTGTAACTTTGTGCAATATGTGTGTGTGTGCTTAAATATGATTGAGCTCTTGGGTGTGTTTCCTTAACACACTCCATACACAATAATCTACTATTTCTTTTCCTTGATCTCAAGTTCACTTTGCTCCTCATTATCCCTTCTTTTTGGTATTTTGCTCATTTTTTATTATTGGCCTGCATTCATCTCAACAAAAAGGTTAGGATCCCAATTGCTTGTCATAAATCATCCAAAACCCACAAGGGAGTCCTAGATGCACTTTCAGTGTTGAAATGGGAACCACCGCAAAATGTCAAGGAAATAAGGAGTCTTCTTGGGATGGCTGGATATTACCGTAGATTCATCAAGGACTTTTCCAAGATAGCCAAGCCAATGACGGAGTTGCTAATGAAGGGAAAGGCGCTCCAATGGACGGAAGCTTGTCATAATAGTTTCGAGGAGTTGAAGAAGAGGTTGACAACAGCCCCAGTGTTGGTACTGCCGGATGTGAGAAAGAGTTTTGATATTTATTGTGATGCATCGAGACAAGGGCTATGTGTATTGATGCAAGAAGGTCAAGTGATCGCCTATGCATCAAGACAATTGAAGAAACATGAGAAGAATTACCCAACACATGATTTTGAACTTGCAGCCGTGGTACATGCATTGAAGATTTGGAGACACTATATTCTTGGACATAGGTGTGAAATTTATACAGATCATAAGAGTTTGAAGTATATTTTCACACAAACGGATCTGAACTTGAAGCAACGGAGATGGTTGGAGCTCATCAAAGATTATGATTTGGGGATCAACTATCATCCGGGAAAAGCCAATGTAGTGGCCGATGCTTTGAGTAGAAAAGGAGTAAGTCACCAACTCACAGTTCGAGAGTTACCATCCGAGTTATGCAAGGAGTTTGAACGGTTGAACCTCGGGTTTGTAAATGAGATGGAGATGATGGAGTTAAATCCGAACTTGGAGCAAGAAATTCGAGAAGCACAAACCACAGATGAAGAGATCAAGGAAATCAAGGAAAGGACCGAAGAAGGGAGAGAATTCAGATTTGATGAGGATGAACATGGTACCCTATGGCTTGGTAAGAGGATTGTTGTGCCTAATGTGAAGCACATACGGGAGACGATATTAAAAGAGGCACATGACTCACCTTACTCAATTCACCCCAGTTGTACGAAGATGTACAAAGACTTGAAGGCTTGCTATTGGTGGGATAGCATGAAGAAGCGACGTGGGAATTGGAGGATGATCTCAAGAAGGAATTTCCCTATCTCTTCTCTTCCGTGTCGAAACTCGAGGGCGAGATTCATTTTAAGGGGGGTAGGTTTGTAACACCCTCATTTTCATGCATCATTCCTTGCATACACTCATATACATGTTTAACATTAACCCACAACAAGAGGAACAAGTTTAAAATTGATTCGGAGCATTTAAAATTGATTTGGAACAAAACCGCAGTTAAAATGCAGGAAAGTGCGGACTAGTCCGATTTTGCTGAGGACTAGTCCGATTTCTCTCTGACTAAAAACAGACTTGTTCGTTTTTGCTGCGGACTAGTTCGATTTTTGGCACTAGAAACTTTCGTACTTGTCCGATTTTGTGCAGACTAGTCCGATATTCCAAGAATCCTTGAAAATTTGCTAAGTCCTTGGACTTTTCCGGACTAGTCCGGTGTTCCAGCGGACTTGTCCATTTTCCTCTATGTTTAAAGTCGGACTTGTCCGATGTTTGGCCAGACTTGTCCGATTTTCTCTCTGGACGACTTCGGACTAGTCTGGTCCTTTTCGGACTTGTCCGATATTTCGCGACTCCGTGTTGATCTTTTGTTTTACAACTTGTTTCTTGGGTTTCACGTTAAGTGGGCCTAGGGACGTCGTGCCCAACTCTTTTAGAGCCCCTGAGGGACTCTAATCCGGCCTCTACTCATCCCAAACTTGAAATCCATCTAACCCTAGCCTCCACCTCTATATAAACAGCCCCACCCCTTGGATTGACATCTATTTGCCACTTTTCCACCCACCCAAACCCTAGTTCGTGGGGAGCCACCATCAAGGAGGGAGGAGAAGATCCCAAGCAAGAAGAAGAAGAGGAGAAAACGAAAGAGGATCAAGACCTCCACTAAGTTTTCGTTCTCCATCACCAATTCGTCTCAAAGTTCATCACCAACCCTAGATCATGAAGATCCAAGTGTTACCTCCAAGTTTTTTGATTCATTGGAGTCCTAAACACCTGGTATACCTTCTATTCTCTTTTCCTTATGTGAATTCAACACCTAATCTCCAAATTCACGTCGATCTAGGAAACCCTAATCTGCTGATCTCGCAGAGTGCGGACTTGTCCGGTCCCTAGCGGACTAGTCCGATCTTTCTGAAGAAATTGTGTTGAATAAATTCTAAAATTTGATCTAATCGAATCCAAACCTGTATAAACTTGTTAAAAGCTATTAGAACTAGTTAGTGATCATTAAAAGCAACCTATTAACAAGTTCTACCTTGCATTTGCATAAATCATGCACATCATGTCATATTGAGTAATATTTGTGCACTTTTTGATTGTTTCTTGTCTTGTATGTTTATTGTGTAGATTAGATGGATTTGCGCTAGAAAGTGCCGCGGAGGATCTACAACACCAAGAGTTTGAAGGCTTTGACCCTAATCAACAGCAAGAGCAAGGCAAATGTCCTTGAAGCATATTGATCCTGTTTTTAAAATAAATGTTTTGTTTGCAAAACTGCATGCTTGTGTCAAATTGATGGGAATCCTATGATAGGAAGTTTACTAGTTTTGTTGACCACCCTTGTCACCTAGATAATATGGTAGAGAGTCGGGAAGGGCTTTTTACCTTTTTGCTTCGCTTAATCAACTGTGATGGAAACCAACTATACCACTCAATTTAATGATGCATGGATGAGATTATGGTTAACATGAACTGGTTAAATATGATATGGTAATGGGTGATCTAAGCAAGCCTGGTATGTGGATGGGTTGGATGTTATGGTGGTTTGCTTGCTTTAGATCTAAGGACCGGTTCACGCGAGAATAAGCCAGGACTACAGTGCCACCACGAGGCCAAGTATGGGTGCGGCATAGCTGATTAATTAGGGCTTTGCCAGTGCTATTTGGACCATTATGGATGCTCGGGGAAGGGGTAGTCGGATTGGGTTTGTTGATGATTGGTGGGACTACCCTGGGATCCGAATGGATCAAGAGGGGGCCCTTGGTTGAAGATGTGCTCAGTTGGAGACGTGACCACCGGTGAAACCTCAGTGGGGTCTAAATAGGATAGTAATCCCTTTGTAAAGGCTATTTTGTGATCTCTTGGCCATACACCAAAGGAAGTGTAATTGGCGAAAGGGAGGTTCTTTAGTCGCCGACGGGTGATGAAATCACAAACACGTGGGTAAAGTGGTACAAACTCTGCAGAGTTAATTAAAACTATCATGATAGTCGTGCTCCCAGTTATGAGCACCTGGACAACTTCTATGATTTGAGGGTACTCGGTATTGGGATGGTATTTGGGATGGTTATGGTTGGTATTATGGTTATGGATTAATTTCTGGTATTGAATGTGGTTATTGGCAATGGTGAAATCTGGAATTATTGATGATGGTAGCGAATTCAGATTGGTATTATGGTATTACTTATGATTATGATGGGTTTACTTCACATATATATAAATATTGCTTTGCAAATGTTTTAATGTACTTTTCAGCACTTTGCCATTATTATTGTCGACATTTGGATAAGCCACATGTCATTCTTTCCACACTTGCTGAGTATGACATGTACTCGCTCTTGCAATCCCCCCAACAGTTGCAAGTCAGGATTGGAAGTTTAATGGTGATAATGCGGAGTTCTAGGCCGTGTCTACCGTCAGCTTTGCCTGTGGTGTTGATTGGAGCTGCGCTATACCCTATTGCTTATGCTGCCTAGCTGTTTAGTTTGCTTAATTAGTTTATTTCCGCTGCATTAGTTGAACTTGTCATAAATATTCATTAGAGCTTGTATTCGAGGATAATCTGGTTTGTGTAATAAAATTTGGTTAATTAATCTTGCTCTGTGGTAATTTTTTGTATATCGTTTGTGATTACATATGCGTTAGCTTGGTTCATTTCTCGGAACCGGGCGTCACAGGTAGAATATCACCAAGTGCCATTTTCCTCAATGCATCACATGGGGCTTCCTCTTGATCTAGCACACACTCATCAACTTGCTCCACTTGGGAGCCGTTAGTTTCATCAGACACTACGTCACAAGCTACTTCAACAAGGACAAAGACTTTGTTGAAGACACGATAGGCGTATGTGTTCGAATCATAACCAAGCAAGAACCCTTTATTAGATTTCGAAGCGAACTTCGAAGTCCTCAGTTTCTTGTTCAGAATAAAACACTTACAACCAAAAACTTTAAAATAAGAAACATTTGGCTTGTTACCGGTAAGAAACTTATATGGCGTTTTCTTCAAGAGTCGATGAAGATACAACCTGTTTGTGGCATGACCAGCGGTGTTCACCGCTTCAGCCAAAAACCGGTCTAATGTCTTGTATTCATCCAACATTGTCCTTTCAATTATTATTCTATTTTTCCTTTTGGCCACCTTGTTTTGTTGAGGGGAGTAGGGTATCGAAAACTCGTGCTTTATTCCTTCTTCATCAAGGTACTCCTCAACTTGTGTATTTTTGAATTTTGTCCCGTTGTCACTTCTAATATTCTTCACAGTTGATGAGAATTCTTTTTGAGCTCTTTTCAGGAATTTCTTGAGGATTTCCTGAGTTTCTAATTTATCGTACAAGAGAAATACCCAGGTGAATCTTGAAAAATCATCAACAATAACTAAGCCGTATTTGTTACCACCGATGCTTATGTAAGCAATTGGACCGAAAAGGTCCATGTGAAGAAGTTCCAGCGGTCTTGTTGTAGTCATCACATTCTTGGCAGGGTGCGGTGCTCCAACTCGTTTTCCCGCCTGGCAAGCGCTGCATGGCCTGTCTTTCTCAAAAACAACATCCTTTAGACCTCGAATGTGACCACCTTTTAGAAGTTTCTGCAAATTTCTCATCCCAACATGGGCTAGCTATCTATGCCACAACCATCCCATGTTAGTTTTAGCAACCAAACAATTGTTGAGTTTGGCTTTATCTTTGTTGAAGTCAACAAGATAAAGCTTTCCCTTCAACATTCCCTTGAATGCAATCGACCCATCAGTTCTTCTAAAAACGGCGTCAGAGCTGACGTGACCTCAACCACCACGTGGGGAGACGCAGGGGTTGGAGCTGGAACTTCCGCCTGCACAGCTTCAGTCACTGTGGCGGGTGCCGGAGCTTCCGTGCTTTTCTTCGTCGCCCTATAAACAAAAAATCGAAAGATTCAATAAATGACAAAAATAAAACCAGCAACTCAAGATGTGGACGTAATATTTACCATGGGAAGTTACCGCTCCAACTGGCGCGAAACTTCTTCAATGGGCGATCGGAGCTAGAGCCCACCATGGTCGATGTGGCTGAAGCTCCGTATTGATGCACAGAACTTGTCGCCGTCTTTGGCGTCGCCTCAGCCGGGACCTCCCTTGGCTGGGAAGGACCTTCGGACCTTGAGCCCATGCCTAGTGCTAGGACCGGAGTTGATCTGCCGGAGCTAGCGCCCCTTGGTGACGCCTGCGCCAGAGGAGGCATGGCCACCGAAGATCCGCCTCGCCGGGGAGAAGGGGCAGTTGTAGTCGCAGCTAACCTGACTGGCCCCCGTCAGCGTGCCTCAACTTCCTTTTCTGGGTGGATGATTCAGCCGGCTCCTTGCCTTTTCCCTTGATCTAGCCAACATCATTGACTTTCTTGCTCGTGGCAGAGGTAGCCACCCTCTCTGAAGCTCTGGGGATTGCAACCCCGGAGATATGACACCCCTCAACCACGCCTAGGTCATCCAATGCTAGCATTCTCCTCCGAGTCTCCCTGCTAATCTCTGGAACCATGTTCAGAGGCAGGAAGGGAGCCGATGGAGCCAGTGCGTTGCAGGAGATACCTCCATTCTAAAACTTCTTGAGATGGATCTTAAAAGCTTCATCATCCATGTTGGTGTTCAAAACAACTTCAATTCAGTTATCATCCATCTCACTATTGAACGCCCATGCGGGCCACTCCCTAGTCTTCAGCGGAGCACACCTGTTCAACAAGAAATTTCCGAAGACCATTTAGGGGGTCACTCCTCTCTCTATG
This sequence comes from Tuctoria greenei, assembly GCA_036927565.1. NCBI lineage: Eukaryota > Viridiplantae > Streptophyta > Magnoliopsida > Poales > Poaceae > Tuctoria > Tuctoria greenei. The sequence goes on along the minus strand of JAYESD010000004.1, from coordinate 188,017,697 downwards.
CATTCTTTGATTCTTTCTAGGATGGGCTTGTATGTGTCTCACAGCTCCGGAACTACGTTCCAAGCGTCGGTGTCGACATTGGGAATGCCCTTGGGCAGTTCCAACCTCTCGTGCTCCTCCACAATGATGATCACCCAATACTTCATCCAATCGTCCCACTTGCCGGAGGGGACGATCTTCAAGTACTTGAAGGGGCAATTCTTCTGCTTCATGAAGTAGTAGAAGCTGAAGAGCTCCGTCCCCTTGTCGTTGGTGTGTACCGTGAAGAAGGTCTGGAATAGCTCGATGCAGGGAGGCACGCCCACCCACATCTCAATGAAGTGGACGAAAGTCGCCACTCGCAAGAGGGAGTGGGGGCCGAGATTATGAAGCTGGAGGCCATAGAAATCCAGCAGCATCAAGAGGAAGTTTGAGAAAGGCGAGATCAGACCCACCATGGCGTACGCAGAGAAGTACACCATCTCCCCCATACGCTCCTTCTTGAAGGGGAGTTTGCCAAAACAGATGTCCTTGTTGCAGGAGTCGCTGGACCACCCCATGTAGGTCCGGAAACTTGCCATCTCCTCGTTGGTCTTGACCTTGTTGCGGGGAAGATCCAACTCCATCGTGGCAAAGTGGAGCGAAAGTTGGAAGGCTATGCGAAGGTTGGGAGGCTCTGAGCGCAAGTTCGATCGAAAGCGTAAAGAGTCCTCAAATCATGCTGGCTTTTCTTCTTAAGTAAGCCTCTACAACGCTTGGATGAAAACCGCAATTGGGTCGAGATCACATTTTCAAAAATCTACCCTGTCAATGATGAATGGGCCTAGGTCCACTTTGGCGGAAAGGCCGAAGTTATTACCCCAGGTGAACTGTTGTCAGGATGGGAGGTTGGAAGCCCGAGGGTGGCGGCCTGAAAAGGCGCACAGAACCGATACGATTTTTGCATTAGGAACCGGCGACCTTCAATTGCGTGAGATCTGCACGCAAAGATCTCACTTGCCGCATTCAAAATAAGCCATGCGGCGATGGTTTAACAGCGGACCATCACCCCAACGGAACATTAGAAGACCTTTGAAGCCGCAACATGAGAATTGAAGATGGCCCCACCTCTGGTAAAATAACTTAATGCAAAGGGTTTCTCCCAGAGGTGGGCCCGAGGGCCACTGTCGGTACCTTGCGGAACGGGTACCCCATGATACCGCAAGAAATGCTAAGGAGTTCCACCATTCCAAGTTGGAGACCTCCGAAGACCGCACGTGTTACACAGAACTGGACCCGCCTCCCTCGTTTGGGTAGCTCCAATATTGCTACGTGTAACACAAGGCCGGACCTAACTCCCTTCATAGGGAAGCTCCATTCTTTCCACGTGTCTAGTGACTCCAGAACTAACCCCTAGTAGAGGGAAGCTCCAGTAATGCCACGTGTATAGTCGCTTCGTACCAGCCTCCCCAGAATGGGAAGCTCTGGAGCCGCCACGGGTCGAGCTTTCGGACCTAGGACTTCAACAGAAGACTGACAGATCTCCAATGGATCGGACATTCAAGGGACAGTTAAAGCAACAGTTTCAAGACCTGATTACGTGTCATTAATGCTATATTAATGACACACGATTAGTGGGCTGTTAATAGGGGTAACATTGTCATGAAGACGCGTTATCACACTGTTAATCACACTTAATACTTGTAGATTGTGTATTAGGCTATTAACTATGTCAGGGCCACATGTCGGGCCAGGCAAGTGTTGTAACTGCCAGTCCTTAGACTATAAAAGGGCTGCACCGCACAGTACATGGACAAGAAAGTTCACACTCTTACAAGCGCTACTCAAATTCATACATACAACACAACCCGTGGAGTAGGGTGTTACGCTCAGGCGGCCCAAACTACATACAATCTCTCGTGTCACTGTCTTGACCAATCAAGAACCTCCGCAGGCTATGATCTAGTAGTATCAGGGGAAGTGTCGATCGCACCCTTCGACAGTGAGCTTATTTTTAACATGTCTCGGTTTGGAAGAGTTTTAAAAGCTGATTTTGATATGTCTTTTTCTAAGCATGGGTGTCTAGTTGCTAATGACTTATATTTTTGGCATCGTAGACTTGGTCATGTAGGCTTTGATCATCTCACGTGTGTTAGAGCTCTTGATCGCATACGTGGGCTGGCTATGCTTAAAGGGGACAAAGAAATTGTGTGCTCTTCTTATATACATGCTATGATGGTTGTAGGTTCACATGCTCCTCTCACAATGATCATGACTACTGAACCAGGTCAACTTTTGCATCTTGACACCGTAGGACCTTCACGTGTTCTTGGTCATGTAGGCTTCTAGGACTATGCTTGATGAATATCAAACTCATATAAATTTTTGGACAGATACAATTGCAACCACTTGTTATGTTTCAAATCGTGTTTTCTTGAGTGCTAAGCTAGGAAAAACACCATATGAGCTTCGATTTGGACATAGGCCTAGTGTCACACACTTTAGGGTCTTTGATTGCAAATGCTTTGTAAGAAACATGGTAATCTTGATAAATTTGAAGCTAGATTTGTTGATGGCATGTTTCTTGGTTATCCATCTCATACTAGAGGTTATCATGTGCTTTACTTGACACTAACAAAATTGTGGAGACTTGTGAGGTTTCTTTTGATGCAACTAGCCCAGGTACTAGCTCAAATATTGCAGGTCCAGATCCATATCCGCAAGGGGAGAGTATTTTTTTGAAGATGAGGAAGAAGTGGTGCTGCTGCCCGAAAATTCAGCAGCTAATGACATTGTTCCAGCACCTGATTTTGATTCACAACCAACATCGACGACCACCATTGCTGGTACAGATCATCCTCAAGTCACAAGCTCATCGATTTGTGATGAACACGAAGAACATGAAGAATCTTGTGAAGTGTCTACTCCCCTACGAGCCCTCAAAAGTCATCCTCCACAACAAATCATTGGAAGCTTGCACGAACAAGTCACATGGTCCAGGTTTTGCGATCCAAACTCTCACGCTCATTCTGCTTTTGTTGCTTCTTTTGAACCCAAAGATATATCACATGCACTAACTAATGAATCTTGGATTATTGCCATGCAAGAAGAGTTAGAAAATTTTGAAAGAAATAATGTTTGAAAACTTGTACCTCCACCTCAAGGCCACACTTTAATTGGAACTAAATGGGTGTTTAAAATAAACAAAGTGAGGATGGATTTGTGGTTAGGAATAAGGCTAGGTTGGTTGCTCAAGGTTTCACACAAATTGAAGGTCTAGAAGAATTCTGTTTGCTTTTGCTGCATCTAAAGGTTTCAAGTTATATCAAATGTATGTTAAAAGTGTTTTTCTTAATGGCTACATAGATGATGAGGTTTATGTCAAGCAACCACATGGTTTTGAAAATCCAGAATTTCCTAATCTTGTTTACAAACTGTCCAAAGCCTTGTACAGTCTCAAACAAGCCCCTAGAGCATGGTATGATAGGTTAAAACATTCTTACTTGAAAAGGGGTTTACCATGGGCAAGGTTGATAAAACTCTTTTTGTGCTTAAGTATGGTAATGACTCATTATTCGTTCAAGTGTATGTGGATGATATTATCTTTGGTTGTTCATCTCATGATCTTGTGTCCAAGTTTTCAGCTATGATGAGTTCAAATTTGAGATGAGTATGATGGGAGAACTCACATACTTTTTGGGGCCTCAAATTAAGCAAACCAAGGAAGGTACCTTTGTACATCAAACAAAGTATACAAGAGACCTTCCTAAGTGCTTCAACATGGATAAAAGCAAGCCTCTTCAGACGCCAATGGGTACAACAACGACACTTGAACTTGATGAAGATGGTCACCTAGTCGATCAAAAAGAATATCGAAGCATGATTGAATCACTTTTGTACCTCACGACATCAAGACCGGACATACAATTCAGCATATGTCTTTGTGCACAGTTTTAAGCTTCTCCACGTACTTCACATCGTCAAGCCATCAAAAGAATTCTCAGGTACTTACATGGAACTCAAATAATTTGGCATTTTACTTCCTTCTTCGTCAACCATTACTTTGAAAGGCTTTTCGGATGCTGATTTTGGGGGTTGTAGGATTGATAGGAAAAGTACTTCAGGTGCTTGTCATTTTCTTGGTAATTCACTTGTTGCTTGGTCCTCTAGAAAACAAAGTTCAGTTGCACAATCAACAGTCGAATCTGAATATGTAGCTGATGCTAGCGCTTGTTCACAAATTCTTTGGATTGTTCAAACTCTTAAGGACTATGGGGTTGATCTAGATAGTGTTCCACTGTTTTGTGATAACACTAGTCTCATTTGCATTGCTAAAAACCCGTAGCAACATTCTAGAACAAAGCACATTGCCATTAGGTATCAGTTTCTCCGTGATAATGTTGAAAAAGGAAACATTGTGCTTCACCATGCAGATACCGAACAACAATTGGCTAACATTTTTACAAAACCTCTGGATTTCACTCGTTTTTGTTTCATTCATAGTGAAATAGAGATTATGCATCCTCATGACTTAAATTGAGGGGGTGTTTTGAAACTAGGGAAGTCTATATGTGAATCTGAAATTAAAATAATATGAGCATAGTATTTCATACATATATGACTTTGTGATTCCTTTTATATGCTGAAAGTTCTTACTACATTACTCGTGTCATACATTTTGTAGTTTTTGCCATGAATAATAATTAGAATAATTACTTACACTAAATCTGGTCATGATCAAACTTTCTTGCAGTTTTCAACTTGTTACATGATCACAAGTGCATTTAATCATAAAGAATTAATCAAGTAATCAACTCACATGTTGAGTTTTATGATAAAAATTAATTTAGAAAATATCAAGAGAATATGCATGCATCACACTTCTTATTTTGATATGGCTTATCATTGCACTTAGATATGAACTTTGAAGAAGTTGTGTATGACTAAAACCTTGTCCTTAAGCTTTTGATTGTCAAATGACATAAGCTTGGCTTGGTTGGTTAGAATAAGGCAGATGCGGCATACAATTTCTTGCAAATGTTATATGATCAGAATTTGTGCTTTAAATAATATTGAAAAATGAAAAATGCTGCAACAAGTGTCATGCTTTCAGATTTTGAAATAGTTAAGTTTGTGAGATCATGACTTGCTTAAATTGAAAATTACACTTGATCTCTAACATGTCTTACACTACTTTATATATCTCATTAATGTGTTAGTGTAAGTTAGTTGATAGTATGACTTGGATGAGCTCGTTTTATATGTATGTGTTACAATACGCTCATAACAAATTAAATTTCTCTTTTGAACCTTGTTGAATACATTGTCAAAGGGGGAGAAATTGATCACACATTGGCACGATTCTTCTCAGGGGGAGAATTTTTTGTTTTTCTTCTCATTATTTCTGATTTACAAAGGGGAAGAAATATTTCGTAGAGAAAATTGTTTTCAAAACTTTTCATGTGAATAAGCCAATGTTTGGATTTTAAGTGGTGTTGCCAATGCATTCATCAAGGGGGAGATTGTGAGACCTTTGTGTGCTGAATACATTGGCTATGACGATAAAAGTTTTGAATACCACTAAAACATCTTTTTCATCAAGGTCCGACTTGTTTTGACTAGGTCCGACATGTTTTGGCTAGGTACGACTTGCTATTGCAAGTCCAACATGTTTTTGCTAAGTCCGATGCTAGGTCTGATTAGCTTTGGATAGCTCCAACGCTAGGTCGGACTAGCTTTGGTAAGCTCCGGCGCTAGGTCCGACTAGCTTTGGTAAGCTCCAGTGCTAGGTCCTGCTAGCTTTGGTAAGCTCCGGCTCAAGGTCTGGTTAGTTTTGGCAAGGTTCAAAGCTTGCTCGCAGTGGTTCTACTTTTAACTTGCAATGTTTCGAACTTGTGTTTTGATTTATGGGAAACTTACTTAGTATTCTTTTACTAAGCTTTTGGTGTGTTTTGGTGTTTATGGTTGAAATCTTTTTGCTAAGGTTTGCAACATGCTTATGTGGGGTGCTCACATAAGGTGTTGTGGTTATCGGAACTAACGAGAGTCAAGTCAAGGACTTGTGCTCGGAAGTATCGATTGTTTATTCATGTGCAGGTGTTGCTTGAGTTCAAGACATGGCTGGTGACGGGATCCATTGAACTAGTCTTAGGGAGAAGATGAGGTTCAACAACCAAGTTCGGGAGGAATTGCGGTTGAGTTGAATGGGAGGTCACACAACATATTTGGATCAAGAATAATGCATATGAAGGTATTGTGGACGTGATTGGAAGGTGTATGAATGTGTGCAAGGAGTGCATGGATGTGGATACATGGTTTCGAGGCGTGATGAAGAGATGTGGACGTAATAATTGGTCGGAAAGCTCCAACCGACTAGGTTATGGACTTAGGCTGCGATTGAGTCGGGTTTGACTCAAATATGGAAAGATTTGAGTTGGTTTTGATAGGATTTCGTGTAAGTCACGAAGTTGGGTTGTTTTATGAATGTAAGATATGTTCCAAGGTGTTTGGAAGTCTTAAGATTGCTTCTATTTGCGTATATAAGAGTCTTGAGCAGCTATGGAAAGTTTCGATTCGTGAGTAGGATTAGAGTCCTAGTTTGGATTGGGTTGGCCTTAGGGCTGGTTATAAAAGCAAGGGAGGCCACAGATTGAGGTGCACAACTTTGGGCTGTTCATTTTGTGTCTTGATCAATAAAATTTGTAGTTTAAAGGAACTTTTGTGCCTTATTCGCCCGACTTGTTTCAATCAAGTCTTTCTCATTGAGTTTCTGCACAACACTACCTTGCTTCGGTGGTTTTACCATAACTCAAGTTTTACTTATCCAATTGATGTGATTCTTTTTGAGTTGTCTTCACAACTTGATTATCCATCACCTTTGAAAATTTCACGGTCATTGCATTTGTGGTTTTGGATCTACACGAGTTTCATTGCAGTGTTGCAGATCCGGTTTTTCTCGGGTAGAACTGATTGAGCCTCGTTCAATCTTTCTATCGAAACTTGAGTTTCTCTCGACGGATTTTCGTGATTCTTATTGTTACGTCTTCGTGACTTGATTCTCCACAATCTATACTTGTTTTGTCACGATTGATCATGTTTAGATTAGTCACACATACGATTTCTTAAAAAAATGATTTTCTACTAAGGGGTTTTTGTTGCTTTTGCTAAAAGTTTTAAATCTACCATTCACCCCCATCTGGTAGCTTTTCACATGCTATTCGATCCTACAGGTCTGCAACATTCAAATCCGTATGCACCTTGCAAATCTTCACATCATCTCAGTCGATGATCTCTCGAATGAGGTGATAGCGTCATAGTATATGTCCAGATCTTTGTGTGATCTAGGCTCCTTTGCCTGTGCAATGGCTCCACTATTGTTACAATAGAGATCCACGGATCAGACACACTGGTGACAACACCAACTCAAAAACAATTTTTTTTGATCCAAACATCTTCTTTTGCATCTTCAAAAGCTCAATATACTCCGCCTCTATCGTTGAATCTGCTACTGTATCTTGCATGAAACTTTTGAACTCACTGCCCTCCATGGAGGTAGAAAACAAAACTGGATCACGATCTGGAATCATCCTTGTCCGTTTGGAAGCTAGCATCGGTATAACCTCTTACAATGAGCTCTTCTTCATCTCCAAACACTAGAAATGCATACTTAATTCTTCTAAAGTACTTAAGAACTTTTTTAACAACTATCCAATAAGCCTCACTATAATCTGATTGATACCTTCTCGTAACACTTAGCGCATAGGATATATTTGGGCGTGTGCACAACAACGCATACATGATGAATCTAATAGCTGAATCATAAGGAATCTCACTCCTCCTCTTTTGCTCATCAAGCATCGAAGGACACTGACTTGTGCTTTGAGTGATGCCATGTGACATTGGCAAGAAAACTTTCTTAAAATATTGCATATTGAACCAATTCAATATCTTGTCAATATATGTGTCTTAGCATAATCCAATTAGCCTTTTAAGTCTATCCCTATAGATCTTTATGCCCAAAATGTATGCTGCCCCTCCTAAATTTTCCATTGAGAATTTTTTTCTTAATGAGGATTTAACAGCATCAAGATTGGAATATTATTCCCGATCAACAATATGTCATATACATATAGGACCAGAAATGCGAGTGCGCTCCCACTAAACTTCTTGTAAATACAAGATTTTTTGGTGTTCTTGATGAAACCAAACCCTTTTACCACTTTATCAAAATGAGATTCCAACTCTGAGATGCTTGCTTCAATCCATAGATTGACTTTTGAAGTTTGCATACTTTTCCAACATTTTTAGGATCGACAAAACCCTCAAGTTGTGTCATGTACACATCCCAGTCAGGCTTCCATTAAGAAAGGCCGTTTATCACATCTATCTGCCATATTTCATAAGCAAAATTTGTAGCAATTGCAAAAAGAATTCGAACAGACTTGAGCATTGCGGTCAGACGAAAATGTTTCATCATAATCAACACCTTGAAGTTGTTTGAAATCTTTCGCCACCAATCGCGCTTTATGGATGTGAACCTTTCCACCCATGTTAGTCTTTTTTCTTGAAAATCCATTTGCAATCGATCGGTCTCACACCGTCGATTGGATCAAACAAGTTCCAAACTTGATCCTCATGCACGAATTCTATTTCGGATTTCATATTTCCAAGAAACTTCTCAAAGTCGGGTCCCTTCATTGATTTAGTATAGGTCATAGGCTCATTATTGTCCAACAGTACCATGTCATGCTGCTCCATGGTTAGGAGTGTTAACTTTTCAGACGCACAACGTGCCCTCGTAGACTTTCGTGGGGCTGGTGTTTCACTAATTGGTTGCACAACATCTTGTACATCTTGTATAGGATCAATGGGCGCTGAAACATTTTTAGGTATTTCTTGAATTTTTCAAGATGCACCTTGCTCCCACTAACTTCTTTTGAGGGAAACCCTTTCTCTAAGAAAACACCATTGTGAGCGGTAAACACTTTAACCTATGCTTTTCATTACGAGTGGTAAACACTTTACCCTCTACTTTATTATAAAAATAATGTCCTTTGTTTTCCCTTGAATATCCCACAAAGAAGCATTTGTCTAATTTGGGAGTGAGTTTGTCTGATATCAAACGTTTGACATAAGCATCACATCTCCAAACTTTGAGGAAAGACAATCTGAGATTTAGTTGGAACACTGTTTAGTGTAAATGCAGCAGTTTCAAGAGCATAACTCCAAAAAGACAGTGGAAGATCAGTTTGGCTTATCATCGACCTAAGCATGTCTAACAAGGTTCGGTTCCTCTGCTCGGACAACCCATTCTATTGAGGCATTTCAGGTGGAGTCAGTTGTGGAACAATTCCACATTGTTTTAAATGATCATATAATTCATGGCTCAAATATTCGCCTCCATGATCAGATCGTAGAAGTTTATTTGTTTTGCCAAATTGATTTTGTGCTTCATTTTAAAATTTCTTGAACTTTTCAAACGGTTCAGATTGGTGCCTCATTAGATAGACATATCCATATCTACTAAAGTCGTCGGTAAAAGTAATGAAATACTGAAAATTACCTCTGGCTATTGAACTCATTGGTCCACATACACCAGTATGTATAAGTCCCAACAAGTCGCTTGCCCTCTCACTTTGACCCATGAATGGTGTTTTGGTCATCTTCCCAAGCAAACAAGACTCGCATGTGTCAAGTGATTCAAAATTAAATGAGCTTAGGAAACTATCTTTATAGAGTTTCTCAATGCATTTCTCATTTATATGACCTAAGCGATAATGCCAAATAAAAGTGGGATCTAAATCATTTTGTTGAGCCCTTTTTGTATTAATGTGATAGACTGTTTTATCTTCAAGATCAAGAATATATAATCCGTTCACTAATGGACACTTAGCATAGAAAATATTTATAATAAATAGAAGAACATTTGTTCTTTATTACAATCTGATAACCATCAACTTCTCCCAAACATGAAGAAGAGATAATGTTCTTGCTCAAAGCAGGTTTGCAATAACAGTTATTCAATTCCAAAACAAATCATGAGAGTAACGACAAGAGGTAAGTCTTGACAGCTACGACTGCAAGCTATGCTCCATTGTTGACCTGAGCATCCAACTTGCCTTTTGCAAATCTTCTAGTCTCACTTAGACTCTACAAGGATTTGCAAGTGTGAATCATGGATCCAGTATCAGAAACTCATGATCCACTAGAAGATATAGCAATATTATTTTTTATAAAACATATACTTGAAGTGGAAGTCTCACTTCCCTTCTTCTTCTTCTTCAGATTCTCCAAGTACCTATAGCAGTTCCTAAACCAATACCCCTTAGCATGTTGTGAAAGCAGTCATCATCAAGAAAAGGGACATATTTGCCCGTTGGTTTAGGCTTTAAGCTTGAGGACTCACTGAGAACCTTTCCCTTGCTTTTGGCTTTAGGATAGGTCACAATCTTCCTCTTTCCTCGGCTGTTTTAAGCATACCGTGCAATTCAGCCAACATTTTCTCCATGCCGTTCATTTGAAAATTTATTATAAATGGCTCGTAGCTCGGCGGAAATGACTAAAGAATGACATCAATAACCAGATCATCCTTGAGTTCAGAACCAAGTTTGCTCAAAGTCTCAATGTAACCAATCATTTTTATTATATGAGGGCTGATAGACCTACCCTTTGCCAACTTGCATGAGAATAAGGACATTGAGATGTTGGATCTCTCAGCCCTAGCTAGGGGTAGGCAAAAAAAACTAAAAACCAGAACCGAAAAACCAGAACCAAAACCGAATTAACCGGAACCGACTAAATCGGGCTCAATTTCGGTTCTTAGTTTGTGAAAACCGATTTTTTTCAGTTTTTAGTTTTTTATTCCGGTTAACCGGGTGAACCAAAATATTTGTGTATGTTTCGAAAAGCAGCCCACCTGGGCCACTGGCCCATGCCAGACCGTCGGCCCCGACTCCCACACCCCGAGGGGCGAAACCCCCACGCGCCTCCCCAAAGAACCCTAACCCTACCCTACCCTATCGCACGACGCAGTGCCGCCGGCCGCCGCACCATGCAGCGCGCACGCCGTGCTGGTAGCTGTTAGCTGGTGCCCCGTCAGCTTCAAATCCGATTTATGAAAGTTCTGGCTGTTAGCTGTTATGTACTTCAAATTGATGTATGATTCAAATTCAACTTGTGTTGTCTGTCTCATTTTTTCAGAATCATGAAACTTGAAACTTGTGTTGTTTGCCTGTTCCTGTGCTGACTGGTGCCTGCTGATGAGTGTTGAGTAATGAGTACCACTGTACCAGTGGCTATGGCTGCTCGAATGCTGTTTGTTAATGATGCTGTTTGGTCGATGATTTATGAAACTATTTGCAAAGCTATTTGCTCAATGATGTAATAAGTATTATGCTGATTGTGATGTCTTTTAGTATTGATAGATTGAAACTGAAGTGTGTATCAACTCTCCGTATAAGTTTTTTGAAGTGTTCAGTTAACTGTCTGACTCTGTTCTCTGTTCTTGTAACACCCAATTTTTGGAGAGAAGAAAAAAAATGTAAAAATAAATTTTCAAGAGCTATAAAATAGTTTCTTTGGTATAAAATCCATATAAGGCAAATTGCATCATATGATTACTTGATTGTGTGAAATTTTGAAATTTAAATTCGCAAGAAAATTTCAATTTAAAAATTCAAATCATAAAAGAAAAGAAAAACAAAACAGAAAAGAAAAAGAAAATAAAAAGAAAAAGAGAAAACTTACCTGGGCCGATTCCCCCGCCCCCGGCCCAACTTCCCTCTACGCCAGCCCATTTCCACCCTGCGCCCGCGCCTCCCCTTCCCCCTCTCCCTCTCGCCACCAGCCGGGTCCTACCTGTCAGCACCATCTTCTCCGCCGTGCTGCGCGCCGTAATGCCTCCGCTCGCGCCGCCCACTAATCCCCCCTTCATTGCCGTCCGTTGCACCTCAATCAACCACCGGCTAGTGCTCAATGATGGTGTTGAATGTTTCTACACTGTTCCCCTATAAATACTGGTCGATTCCTTTCGAATTTCACGATCCCCGATGCCCCAAACCCTAGCGTTGTCGAGCTCGGTAATTCTGGCCGTGTTCCAGTCGTTCTGTCCAGTTCCATACCTCGGGAGCTTGCCTAACTCGTGCGCCGTGTTTCCAGGAGCTCGCCGGACATCTTCGTCGAGGGAAAAAGTCGCTGCGTCGCTGATTTCGTCGGGCGCCAATGAGAACTACCGCCGTCCGCCGTCGCCTTCCCATCTCCGACCCTTCTCCGGCTCGCAACACCCTATGGTGAGATCCCCTAGACCTCCTCTACCTTTTACGCCATTTAGATTTGCCTTATCGCCTTTGTAGCGCGTGTTCCGATCGTCGCCGGCGAGATCGCCGCCGTGTGCGCTCGACGCCGCCGCACGCCACCGCCCAGCCCCGACCGAGCCGACGTGGCTCAATCCTGGCTGTCCATTTTGTTTGAACGGCCGAGATTAAAACCCAGCGTACCACTTCGGTACATTAAATCTGGGCCCTCCATTTTAAATCCGACGACCCACATTCAAAGCCCCTTAGTCGTTGGTGATTTTTACAGAACCCCCTAGACATTTTAAATTAATTACAGATTGGCCCAGGAATTTACAGAATAAACCTTAACCTTTCTATAAATTGTGTAAAAATTGTAAAATAAAGTAAAAATAATTTTGAAGCCTCTGGAATATTAGAAAATAGCTAATAAATAATGGAAAATTGTAGAATGACCCATGAACTTTATAAAAATTGTTTTTAGCCACTAGAATAGTACTGTTTTTTTGCAAAAAAGCCCAGAAAAAACCAGAAATTAAATAAAAGCCCCTGATTTCTAGAAAATGATATCAAAATAGATTTAAAATGTTTTTAATTTGTTTTCAGTTCTGAATATTTAAGTTAATTTATTTAAAATGGTGAATTATGCATAAAATGTTTTCTAAGTGTATTTAATTCATAAAAATTGAATTGCACATAGAAATAATTATTAAAATGGTGTAAAAATTTAAAAATGCACAGTTTATGTTATAAATATATTTAAGCATATTTTGAAGGAGAAAATTTTTTAGAAAATAATAGTAGGTTTCTAATAAATATAAAAATAGTATAAAAATGTTAAAATATGTTTTACTCAATATATTTCATTTAACTCGAAATTCACAATAATTGGTTTATGTCTATAATTTAAATTAACCACAAAAATCACTTTTGTGTAGGAATTTATGTTTATTTGAAATGTTTGCATTCTATATGTTCTTATTGTATGTTATTATTTTGTTTGCATCGTCGTAATCTAGAGTCGGGACCAGAACCGACTTTCAATCTTCAAGAGCACCAATTTCCCGTCGACCACCAGGCTCAATTTGGAGGCACGTTCCTTGACCATCTTGCACCCTTTATCTTAAGTTTTAGTTAGATGCATGATAAATTAAAATATGAATCCTATGCTATGTTTCTCTAGTTATTCCCCATTATTCCTTGTCGCTTGGTTTGGGTGTTTTACTATTAATTAGTTCACGCTTAGCCATGCTTAATTAAATATGGTCAACTTATCTACATGATATATTTGTATTACTATGATTCATGAAATGTTGGCAAATATGAATTTAGTGGATAGGAATCTGATAGGGGGTTTTGTACGGATTGGTGCATGCATGCACAAGACCTTGGATTGGGGCTTGACACCTATTGGATTCTAAGGACCGGTTTATGGAGGAAGTTGCTAAGCCTTACAGTATCACCACAGGGTTGTATATGGGACAACTTGGTTTAGTAATTTGGTCTCTCCTGATGTAGCATAGGTAATTGAACGGGCGGGGAATGGGTTCAGAATACTGCCTTGGGATCCGCATGGCTCAAGAGGGGGCTTCTCCTGGCAGAGGGAAAATAGACTCCAAGTGCCGGAGCGGTGAAATCACATAGTACCCATTGCAAGTCAGGAGAACTATCAGAAACACCTCGTAGTGATCTCCTGGCCACACACCTACAGAAGTGTGTAATGTGGTTAGCTACCACGGGCATCAGGGAGGTTTACCTTAGTCCACCCGGCAGCAGGGGATGAAATCATGAACTGTGGGTAATGGATACACACTCTGCAGAGTTTTGTCAAACTGTCTAGACAGCCGTGCTCACGGACACGAGCGGCTTGGAACCAAGTTCATAATTAGCACACATAACAATGAATGGTTTGGGCTTGGACTTATCTGGTTACTTGGTATTTGTGGTTGGGATTTACACCTAGATGTAGGTGCTAACAACATTAAGAGTAGGTTGTAATTGCTATAGTGCTTCACCTATTATTAGCCTTTCCTTGTTTTGAACCTCATGTCATAACTTCCCAACTTGCGAGTACCGTTGGTACTCAAATTTGTTAGTTGCATACCCCCCCCCCAGTCTACAAAGATGAAGAGGTGGAGAACTAGGACTTCTACGGAGATCCCGATGAGATGTTCTAGGCTGGCGCTCCCTCATGCAATGCCTGTGCTTGGAGCCCCTTTCATTTGATTTTCGCTGCTTATGTACTTTTCTTTTAGACCTGGAAGGTCATTTATGTAATAAGGTGATGTACTCAAACATGGCAATATTTAATGGTATTTCACTTTCGTCTACACATGTATGAGTTTAACTGATCCTGGCATACATGTGCAAAGCATCTGGTTGTCTTCTTAATACCAGGTGTGAAAAAGTGGTATTAGAGCCGTGTTGCCCATAGGACGCAAGCCTAGGAATAAAAGGACGCTTTAAGGACTTTACTATTTTCCAATATAAATTAATTGTGAAAATTTCTTTGTATTCTTTACCTTGTACTTATTTAGTCCTTAATTTGTTTTGTTACTTACACTCTCCTGTTTTAAAATTATAGATGGACAATGTCAAGAGGACCGCCCGTATGTCCACTGGAGGATACATACCCCACCGTAGGATTGCTGCCCGCCGCACCCCATATAACGACCCCCAACGTGTCGTGGTGATTCACACTGATGGAAAGGCCGCAGGACGACTTCGACTTCGGCTTTGAGCTATACTACGTGATGCTGGCTACAGGCACGAGGGGCTGTCACTCTCCTATCACTCGGTCGGGATTCAGCGCCCCTACATGATGGAGTGGTCTTGCAAGTTGTTCATATACTATGGAGATGAGTTACTCAAGATACACCGTACACCAGCTTCAAGGATCTATCGTCGATATGCTGAACAAGATGCTAGCTGGGAGGCCATCACTTTCTGGAGTCACTCCTGCCGGTACCAGCTGAGGAACACCGTGCATGCCTTGACACCTCAGCGTCCAAGTGGTACAGGCAACTTCGTCACCAGGTTCGTGGAGGGACCCTTGGACCTTCCACAAACTCATCAGGCAGTGGATGATGTGGAGCGCCTCAGCATCCGACTCCACAAGGTACAACAGGAGATACATGATGTACGTGACCTCGCCGCACACTACGAGAGGATGGTGAGGAGGTATCATTGGATCACCGACGAGGACCCAGATGGTCTATGCTTTTGACACCTCTACATGGATCCCGGACTCCCCGGACCGCCGTGTCGGTGGAGATGATACACATTCACTGGACCAGACTTCAAATGAGGAGCCACATTCAGAGGAGCCTTCTGTGCCACAGCCGCCCGCCAACCCTCCTTCACGTGGCAACGAGTCCCATGGAAGCAACCCTTGCTACGATGGTGATGATGATGAAGACCCAGATGAGGACCCTGAGGAGGAGGACCCTGAGGAGTGCGAGTAGACCTTGGCCTACCATACAACTCAAGATTAGGAATTTGCCCATCTTTTGTAATAAGAGCGAGTAGTGAGTTATCTATGCATGCTTGAGTTGTATGTCTTTCTTTGATAACTTGTTTACTTATGTTGAGTTTGCTTTAATGAAAAGATTTTCAGTGCTCATATTCCTTATTGATGCATATAGTGGGAAAATCGTATGGAATAGTTTCTCTCTCGTCTTCTTATTCTAAAACAACACCCCAACCTCAGATGGCAGGAAGAGGAAGAGTACGTGGTCATGGTGCACCACCCAACAATCAAAATAATGAAGGCCCACTACCACCGTGGAATGGAAGAGGTGCCCGTGGAGCACCAGCAGCAAACCAAATGCAACAAATGATGGCAATGCAGCTACAAATGATGCAAAATTTGACACAAATTGTGAACAACATGCAGCAGGCTCAACAAGCACCACCACCTCCTCCACCCCCACCACCACCACCACCACCTCTGAGGTCTTGCTTAAAAGACTTCATAAATACTCAACCTCCATGCTTTTCCAATGCAGTGGAGCCTATGGATGTTGACGATTGGATCAAGACAATTGAAAATAATTTGAGGATTATTCAATGCGAAGGAAGAGAAAGGGTATTACTAGCGTCGCACCAGCTCACTGGACCTGCAGCTGATTGGTGGACTGCTTTCACAGCGGCCCATGCTAATTCAGACAACATAACATGGGAGGAATTCATAGAAAACTTCCGCAATCATCATGTACCTGAAGGAGAGATTCAAGCAAAAAACTAAAGCAAGGGAACATGAATGTACGGGGATACTTGAATAAGATTAAACAGTTGTGCCGATACGCCCCTGGAGATGTGAACACAGATGCAAATAAACAATTCTGTTTCAAGGAGGGATTAGACAAGGAGATATAGTTGATGATGTCCTCTAGTGACTATGCAAGCTTTCAACATTTGGTGGACAAGGCTTTCATCGTAGAAAGGAAGAAGAAGGAGTATGAGGGAGAAGATCGCAAGCGGAAGATGATGATGGGACAATCCTCAAGCAACAATCATCCACGCTTTAACCCCCAACAGTCTGGACACATGAGACGTCCCATGGGAACTAGGCAGAAGAGTTATACAGATACTCGATGACGTGATCTGTCATTTGAGATTGGTGATTTTGTATATCTCAAGGTGTCACCCGTGAGAGGATTGAGACGATTCAAGGTGAAGGGCAAATTGTCACCCCATTACATTGGTCCTTTCAAGGTGTTGGAGAAAAGAGGAGAAGTAGCCTATCAGCCCGAGTTACCTTCTCACTTATTAGATGTGCATGACGTATTTCATGTGTCGCAATTGAAGAAATGCTTGCGAGTGCCTAAGAAGTAGTTGCCGTTGGAAGCAGTAGATGTGCAAGAGGACCTGACCTATGCAGAACAACCTGTTAAGATTCTCGAGACATCAGAACGAGTTATGAGAAATAAAGTTACTCGTATGTGCAAAGTCCAATGGAAACATCACTCAGAAGAAGAGGCAACATGGGAAAGAGAAGAAGACCTTAAAGCGAAGTTTCCCAATCTTTTCCCTTAGGCCGTCCAAATCTGAGATTTCTTTTTACGAGGGGGGGGGGAAGAATTGTAACACCCAATTTTTGGAGAGAAGAAAAAAAATGTAAAAATAAATTTTCAAGAGCTATAAGTAGTTTCTTTGGTATAAAATCCATATAAGGCAAATTGCATCATATGATTACTTGATTGTGCGAAATTTTTAAATTTAAATTCACTAGAAAATTTCAGTTTAAAAATTCAAATCATAAAAGAAAAGTAAAACAAAATAGAAAAGAAAAAGAAAATAAAAATAAAAAGAGAAAACTTACCTGGGTCGATTGACCCACCCCGGCCCAACTTCTCTCTGCGCCAGCCCGTTTCCACCCCTCGCTCGCGCCTCCCCTTCCCCCTCTCCCTCTCGCTGTGAGCCGGGCCCTACCTGTCGACACCATCTTCTCTGCCGCGCCGCGCGCCGTAACGCCTCTGCCCGCGCCGCCCACTAATCCCCCACTTCATTGCCGTCCGTTGCACCTCAATCAAGCACCTGCTATTGCTCAAGGATGGCACTGTACATTTCTACACCGTTCCCCTATAAATACTGGTCGATTCCCTTGAATTTCACCATCCCCGACGCCCCAAAACCCTAGCGCCGTTGAGCTCGATAATGCCGATCGTGTTCCTATCATTCTGTGCAGTTCCACACCTCGGGAGCTTGCCTAACTCGTGCCTCATGTTCCCGGGAGCTCGCTGGACATATTCGTCAGGGGAAAAAGTCACTGCGTCGCCGACTTTGTCGGGCGCCAACGAGAATCGCCGTCCGCCGTCGCCGCCCCATCTCTGACCCTTCTCCGGCCTCGCAACACCCTCTGGTGAAATCCCCTCGACCCCCTCTACCTTTTACGCCATTTAGATGTGCCTTATCGCCTTTGTAGCGCGTGCTTCGATCGTTGCTGGCGAGATCGCCGCGGTGCACGCTCGGCGCCGCTGCCTAGCCCCGGCAGAGCCGATGTTGCTCAATCCCGGCTGTCCATTTTGTTTGAATGGCGGAGATTAAAACCCAACGTACCCCTTCAGTACATTAAATCTGGGCCCTCCATTTTAAATCCGACGGCCCGCATTCAAAGCCCCTTAGCCATTGGTGATTTTTACAGAGAACCCCCTTGACATTTTAAATTAATTACAGATTGACATTTTAACCTTTCTGTAAATTGTGTGAAAATTGTAAAATGAAGTAAAAATCATTTTGAAACCCCTGGAATATTAGAAAATAGCAAATAAATACTGGAAAATTGTATAATGACCCCTGAACTTTATAAAAATTGTTTTTAGCCTCTGGAATAGTACTATTTTTGTAGAAAAGCCCCCAAAAAATACTAGAAATTAAATAAAACCCCCTTATTTCTATAAAATGATATAAAAACAGATTTCAAAATGTTTTTAATTTAGATTCAGTTCTGAAAATTTATATTAATTTTTTTTAAAATGCTGAATTATGCATAAAATGCTTTCTAAGTGTATATAATTCAGAAAAATTGAATTGCACATAGAAATAATTATTAAAAATGGTGTAAAAATTGTAAAAATGCACATTTATGTTATTAATATTTTTAAGCATATTTTGAAGGAGAAAACTTTTTATAAAATAGTAGCAGGTTTCTAATAAATATAAAAATGTATTAAAATTGTTAAAAATATGTTTTAATCAATATATTTCATTTAACTCTAAATTCTCAATAATTTGTTTATGTCTATAATTTAAATTAACCATATAAATCACTTTTACATAGGAATTTATGTTTATTTGAAATGTTTGCATTCTATGTGTTATTATTGTATGTTATTATTTTGTTTGCATCGTCGTAATCTAGAGTCGGGACCAGAACCGACCTTCAATCTTCAAGAGCACCAATTTCCCGTCGACCACTATCGGTACCCTGAATACCGTATACCCCTTGAGATTGCAAAGATCTCAAGGAAATGTCATCTACTTGATTTGAACACTTTCGGAGGCCCACATGTCAGACATAACCGGACTCGCTTCCCCAACATGGTTAGTCCCAAGGTCGCCATGTGTACCATCAAACCGGAGCTACCGCCCACAAGGGGGGAAGCTCCGGGCTGTGTACCATAACGGCACCCCCGGACCTAACCCCAGACCGAGGGAAGCTCCAGAACTGACACGTGTCTGGTGGCACCGGACCTATCTATTCCCCACAGTATGCTCCGGAACTTCCACGTGTCCATCCATCGGATCTTCAGCCTCAAACCTCCAGTAGACTCCACAACGGCTCCGGATATTCAAAGGGGAATCAAGGACTTCAAGACCCGATTAAGTGTCATTAATACTATATTAATGACACACGATCAGACGACCTTTATTACAAGTAACGGCTCTGTCAAAGTCCGTAACTCGGTCATTAAGGATAATTAAGCGCATCAAATGTGTATCAATATTAGTAGCCGCTGGGGCCACATGTCGGGCAAGGCCAACTTGTAACGGCCTGTCCTTGTACTATAAAAGGACAGACAAACGATACATAGAGAGGGGCTGATTTCATCTGATCTGATCTGATCTTGTCTGATCGGCTCACACGCGCTCTCAACTCACGTCACCTGAGTTGAGTTCATACATCCAATACAACACCAACACACCCCGTGGAGTAGGGTATTACGCTCAGGTGGCCCGAACCACGTAAATCTTCGTGTCTCCTGTGTCATTTTACATTTCAGCTTCTTGAATCTCCGCGCGCCCACACCAAACTTCAAACTTCGCAAACACTTTTAGTAGTGTCGGGAGATCTGCCGGATCAAAACCACCGACAGTTGGTGCGCCAGGTAGGGGCGCCTGAGATTTCGAGAATGGTGAACTCAGCTGCTGAATCATCCAATGGTCATCCCGCTGTTCAAGCTGCTGGGGGCAATCCCTCTAATATGCAACCACCAGCAGGAACCTCAGTTCCAGCAGGAGTCACACTTCCACCACCGCCGCCTCCACCATCAAATCAAGCTGGGCAGCGCGATGGTGCACCGGCGTCAATCACTGCGTCGGCGAATCATGACAACCCGGAACATGCGCTCCATGCAACACGTGCTCTCCTTCAGCGCCCACCACCTCTGGATGCATCCCGGGATGCAATGGAGCAGTGGAGGGCCGATGTGGAACACTTGGTTGCAGCAGCAGCCGACCGCATCAGTAACCAGGGTCCTCCTCCTTCAGGACGGGCCCCATCGCAGTGACAGACCTTGTCTGGCAGACTTGGTCCGCACGTTTCCAACAACTGGAGATGTGCTGCATCACAGCAAGTGACGTCGTTGCCCTCCGGGGCACGACGCACTCACACGGTATCAAGGCTTTCAACTCATGACCTCCGGGCAGAGCTTGATCGCCGATACCATCAACAAGACGGCCGAGTCCATATCGAGCGTGCTCGTGAAAGACGAGAAGATCAGGACATTCCTGCTCCTGAAGGAGTAGGAGGAGGCTGTTCAGCCCTGGCCATGCATCTGCGTATGGTCAGGTGGCCACAGAAATTCCGGCCTCACCTGCCGGAGAAGTTTGACGGGACCGTTAATTCTGTGGAATTTCTTCAGATTTACTCCACTGCTATCCTGGCAGCTAGAGGAAATGAGGCCGTAATGGCCAACTATTTTCCAGTGGCTTTAACTGGGACCACCCAGTCCTGGTTTATGAGCCTTCCACCCAACTCCATCAACAGTTGGGAGGAGTTGTGCCGATAGTTCACCGCCAACTTTGGGAGTTCATACACCCGACCAGGCACCAAACTGGACCTTTTTGCAGTCATGCAAAAAGGGGGAGAATCCCTACGATCATTCATCCAGAGATTCTCTCAGGTACGAAACACTATCCCTTCTATCTCTAGCGCTTCTGTCATTGTGGCATTTAGACAGGGCGTACGAAATAAGAAGATGTTGGAGAAACTGGCGATCAAGGAGATCACCAATGTCACGGAACTCTTTAGCTTGGCCAACAAATGTGCTAGAGCTGCAGAGGGCCGTGAAATGCACTCCAAACCACCTCCGGAGGATCGCAAGAAATCCTCCAAAGGAGAAGCCACTACCTCCGGGAGTGGCAAAAAGAAGAAAAAGACCAACGGCAAGAAGAAGCCATCGGCCGACGCATCTAATGCTGCAGCTGCTGCAGCTCCGGGTGGCCGGGGGCCACGCCCCAAGAAGCGACCTCGACCATCTTCTGAAGACGGTGGCAAACCCAAGGTGTGGTGTCCAATTCATAAGACGGACAACCACAGTTTGGAAGACTGCCGGGGGGTCCAAAACCTTGTCGAGCGCTACAACAAGCGCCGGGAAGAAGTTCCTTTCCGACAGAGGGAAGGAAAACAAAAAGTTGACGAAGCTCCGGCTAAAGAGGAGTTAGGTTTCCAGGATCCTAAAAAGGTCTTGAAGGTCGTCTACACCTCCGTCGACGACGATTCTGACGTCTCTGACAACGAGCGTCGGAAGACCATGAACACCATTTTTGGTGGATCATGGGACATCACCTCCTACCGCGTCCTCAAGACAATGCGTCGGGACATGGCCGCTGTAGCTCCTACAGCCAGGGCGGAGCCTCATCGGAAGTGGATGGACACAACCATCACTTTTGATGCTTCAGACTGCCCTCGAAGCATGGTTGGACCAGGTCAGTTACCTTTGATGGTATCTCCTACCATCAATAACATTCAGCTCCACCATGTTATGGTAGACAGAGGTTCAGGGCTGAACCTCATAAGCTTCGAAGCTTTTACCAAGCTTCTGCTCCGACCTTCGGATCTTCACCCTTCTCGACCTTTCTCTGGAGTAGGTCCAGGAGCCATTACTCCACTCGGTGCTATTACTCTCCCTGTTACCTTCGGGACTCGGGAGAAGTATCGCACTGCGAAGTTGGTCTTTGACGTTGCTCAGATCAACTTACCTTTCAACACCATCTTGGGTAGGCCTGCCTTGTACAAATTCATGGCAGCTGCTCATTATGGCTACCTGGTGTTAAAGATGCCAACAGCAGTAGGCGTTCTCCAGATCCGCGGAGATCGCACTACCGGAGTAACCGCTCTGGAAGAACTTCATGCGCTTACTATGGCGCAAGATGAGGACTCCAGGCAGGAGCAAGATCCAAACCTCCAAGCATTCGTCAACGAGGCTCGACTTCTGCACCTCGTGTGTAGCCAAGCGGCGACAGTGACATTCCCGTCAAAGTCGTCCAAATCGGTTCTGATGCCACCCAGACCACCCGTATATCGGGGGGACTGAATGACAAATAGGAACTCGCGCTCATCGCTTTCGTCCGGGCTAATGTCAACGTGTTTGCTTGGCAACTGTCACAAATGCCTGGGATCCCCAGGGAAGTGATTGAGCACAATCTGAAGATCTACCCTGACTCCCGGACCGTGCATCAAAAGCCTCGGAAGCAATCCGTGGAGCGACAGAACTTCATTCGACAAGAAGTGAAGAAGTTGCTCGAAGCTGGATTCATCCGAGAAGTCTTCCATCCAAAATGGCTGGCAAACCCAGTCGTTGTGCCCAAGGCCGGCGAGAAGCTTCGGATGTGTATTGACTACACAACACTAAATAAGGCATGTCCGAAAGATCCATTCCCACTACCTAGAATAGATCAGATAGTGGATTCCACCTCCGGTTGTGAATTACTGTGTTTCCTAGACGCATATTCTGGGTATCATCAAATCAGAATGTCTAGGGAAGATGAAGAGCATACCTATTTCATCACAGTAGATGGATTGTACAGTTATATAGCCATGCCATTTGGTCTCAAGAATGCAGCTTCAACATTTGTACGAGCCATGTACAAAACTTTTGAAGAACTCATTAGAGACATAGTGGAAGTGTACGTCGATGACATCGTGGTCAAGGTCAAGAACAATGAGTCACTCCTTGACACCTTACAGGCTGTCTTCGACAAGCTGCGGGTCACCCGCACAAAGCTAAACCCAGACAAGTGTGTCTTTTGGGTTAGCTCCGGAAAACTTCTTGGTTTCCTGGTAAATCACTAGGGCATAGAGGCTAATCCGGCGAAGATCAAAGCCATTGAAGACATGCGGCCACCAGCCCGTATCAAGGATGTCCAAAAGCTGACTGGATGTCTAGCAGCCCTTAGCCGGTTCATTTCAAGACTGACGGAATGGGCACTTCCCTTCTTCAAGTTATTGAGGAAGTCCGCACCATTTCAATGGTCTGAAGAAGCAGAAAAGGCGTTCCAGGAGCTAAAACAGCTCCTCACCACCCTACCAACTCTGGTAGCTCCGAACCCTGGTGAGCCTTTGCTGCTTTACATTTCAGCAACCGACGAAGTCGTCAGTATGTTCCTGGTTGCGAAGACACCAGAACCATCCCATGCTCAGGAATCCAGACCCCTCCGGGAGGGTACGGAGGTTCCTGAAAGCGAGTTTGGGTCCCAGTTCCCAGACTTGAGTCCACAAGAAGTTACTTCAGAAGACCCAGACCCCTCCAGGAGGGTCCAGGTCGCTTCTGAAGAAGCTCCGGGTCCCTCCAGCAAGGACCCGGAGGTCCCCGAAGAAGGTCCGGATCCTTCTGGGAGGATTCGGGTCAATGAAGAGGAAGCTCCGGGCCCCTCCGGGAGGGTCCGGACCATCCAGTGCCCAGTGTACTTCATCAGTGAAGTACTTCATGACGCCAAGACTCGATACCTAGAGGTGCATAAGCTGCTCTATGCAGTTCTTATCACCTCTAGGAAGCTTCGCCATTACTTCCAAGCTCACAAGATTTCAGTGGTGACTTCTTACCCACTTCAAGCAATCTTGCATAATCCCAATTCAACTGGGAATATTGCAAAGTGGGCAGCGGAATTGGCCGAATTCGATCTCGAATTCATTCCAAGACAAGCAATCAAGCGTCAAGCATTGGCAGATTTTGTGGCGGAATGGACTCCCTCTCCATCAAACCCTAGGGGCCCCAGTGAGCAGAAGCTAGAACACAAGGCTCCGATCTTCACCGAGCCTCACTAGACCCTATATTTCGACGGCTTCATGCAAAAGCAGGAGGCCGGAGCTGGAATCCTTCTCCTCGCACCAACCGGGGAGAAGGTAAAATACATGGTACACCTTGACTTCAAGGCGACCAACAACATGGCGGAGTACGAAGCAATCATCTATGGACTAAAGGTGGCCCTGTAATATGGTGTCAAGCAGCTGCTGGTCAAGGGAGATTCACAGCTCATCATTAAACAAGTGAAGGGTGAATGCTCCTGCAACAATCTCCAGCTAGTTGCTTACCTCCTTGAAGTCCAGAGGCTTCAGAAGGACTTCGAAGTCCTAGACCTCCACCACGTCCAGCGTGTACACAACGCTGAAGGCGACAAACTCTTGACAAAAGCGTCAACCGGAGCTCCAGCTCCTGACGGAACTTTTTTCCGGAGGTTGTCAAAACCCACAGCTCAGCCTGCCGAGCTGAGCGAAGGGTGCGAGATCAGCATCCCGAAGCTGACGGTCCTGATGGCCCTGTTACCATAGCAGCCATCAAGGGTCGTAGGTGCTGCCGGAAGCTCCGAGCAACCCAGCACGCAAGACTCAAATGCTCAAGTTAGCTCTGATGCATGGATCTCGGAGATCTGGAGCTAATTGAAAGACAACATCGTTCCTGATGATGATGTATCCGCTAACCGGATAGGCAGATTGGCTAAAAGATACACATTGGTAGAAGGGGATCTCTACCGGCGCGGTGCCAACGGCGTCCTAATGCGGTGCATCACAAGGGAAGAAGGTTGCGAGCTCCTCGCAGAAATCCATGGAGGCGAGTGTGGGAACCATGCGTCTTCCCACACGCTGGTCGGTAAAGCCTTCCTGCATGACTTCTACTGGCCTACAGCACTCCAGGATGCAACTGAGCTAGTGAAGAAATGTGAAGAATGCCAATTTCATTCAAAGCAAATTCACACACCGGCTCAGCCTCTACAAATGATGCCTCCTACATGGCCCTTCGCTGTGTGGGGGATGGACATCCTGGGACCTTTCCCAAGAGCCGTCGGAGGTTACAAGTTCCTGTATGTCGCCATTAACATGTTCACCAAGTGGCCAGAAGCGACTCCAGTTGTGACAATAAACAAGCAATCTGCTATCAACTTTTTGCAGTCCATTGTATGCAGATTTGGAGTCCCAAACAGAATCATTACTGATAACGGGACCCAATTCACAAGCTCTGCATTTCAAGGATATTGCGAAGACCTCGGCATTCAAGTTTGCTACGCCCCCGTAGCTCACTCGGCAAGCAATGGCCAGGCCGAGAGAGAAAATTCTGAAATCCTGAAAGGACTCAAAACGCGCATCTATGAGCGCTTGAAAAAACATGGAGCCAACTGGATTGAAGAGCTTCCGCCCACTCTATGGGCCAACAGGACAACTCCAAACCGGTCAACTGGAGAGACACCCTTCTTCCTGGTGTACGGAGCTGAAGCAATCCTTCCTCCGAAAATCACCTTGGGGTCACTCCGGGTCCGGACCTTCGACGAAGCCACGCAGGACCAGCTCCGACGTGAAGACCTAGACCTCCTTGAGGAGGGAAGGTGCCAAGCAGCTATTCGGAATGCCCGATACCGCCAAGCCCTTCGGCGCTATCATTAGCGACATGTACACAACCGACAGCTCGAGGAAGGCGATCTGGTGCTACGGAGAATACAATCCAGAGAAGGGTTAAACAAACTCCCCCCCAGCTGGGAGGGACCCTTCCGAGTGATTAAAGTATCCCATCCCGGAAGCATTCGCTTGGCTACTGAGGATGGGACATCTCTCCCAAATCCTTGGAATATTGAGCACCTCCGTAAGTTCTACACTTAATATCACGGAGGTGAGTCTGTAGTAACTTGAGGTGTATGTTATAGAGTCATTGTACAGAGTCGGGTAGTTCCTCCGGGAGAACAGCCGGACCTTTCCCGGAAGGTCCGCAAAGTTCATGCAACACTTGTCACAGTCTCCGGACTAAAAGTGTGGCTAGCTACCCTGGGTCAAACGAGAAAAGAAACACGCTTTGCCTGGTTTCGTACCCTAAGAGTGTACTTGTTTCCCCTGTACCCCGGACCTATAATGAAAGACATCTTCATGTGAAACAGACTCCACGTGCATTTATTTTGTACAGGCTCAACATTTTCTATTTTTCTCTTTCTTGTCTATAACAAAGTTGTGCAATTCTTAAGAAATTTTAGTTCGACCAGTTCATGTACAATTCGAGCTGTATTGTCAATTCTTTTGGATTCAAATATTGTTCATGGCCCACTCGCCTTAATGCCACCAAGCCAATCTAGGGCCGGAGTGTGCCATCGACTTAGCCTGGTCAAGCACCCTAAGTACGCCACTCTACCTACACCCCGGCAGACCGAAGTAAGGCGGGTCCAAGTACAATTGGATCTGGAAGAAAGAAGGAAACATATTCGGTTGTATTCAGAATTGTGTTTGACCTAAAACTTTCTTTGGAATCGTAAGCCGCGACGAAGTTATAGGCAAGGAGCGAATTTTACTATTTTTCTTGGCTTCAGTGTGCAGGAAAAATAAAGAATCCACGTTGATGGAGAAAAGTTGGAGCTAACAAAGCTCCGACTCCCCCTAGGTGGCTTGTGATCGATGTTAAACATTGAAAACGAGCATAACCGGATCAACCAAGCTCCAGCAAAGCTAGGAGGGCCAGCCGTCGACGTAGAATAAAAGATGGTGAGAAGACCCCACAAGCGGAGTCTGCTGCCGACAAGCTACGCGTTGGCAAAGGTCACTGCCGGAGCTACTAAGCTCCGACACCCCGGAGAGCTAACTATCGATGCTCTACGCATTGATAGGGACTATTGCCGGAGCTACTAAGCTCCGACGGTAGTCAATGCTGGAGCTTCTGAGCTCCAACAACCTCAGGGGGCCTTCACTATCAAATACTTCGGACCTACACTCTACAAGTTCGAAGCAAACGAGTCTTCAACAAAATACAATATCCTCTTGGTATATGTTCACAATCAAATTGTGTACATCTACCAGGGGGCCAAGTGAAGACAGAAGTGTTGAAGACAAAAAATGAAATTCATTAACAAATTGTGGATTTCATTCATTTGGAGACAAGGGATTACAAAATTGGGGAAGAAAAAGAGAGAATACAAGTGGGAGCTACAGAGATGGTCCTAGACCCTATGGAAGAACTGGGCGACCTTCTGAGTAACCTCTGACATGTTGGCTCGAGTGGCTTCACCTTCTCCTTTGACGGGACCTTCAAGCACCGAGTCCAGAGGAAAGTGGGGATCCCGACTAGTGTAGCATGTCAGCACATACTCTGCGACGTTCTTCGCCAGGGACTGCCCCTCAGCCTCCAACTGTTCCGCGATGGCGTCACCCACCTTGGAGACTTTGTCACCCGCAGAGCTCAACGCTTGCAACGCCAGGTCCGGCTCCGGCTCTGGATCATCCGGACGCACGGGACTGAAGCCCATTGGTGTCAGTGCGTCATTGGCTTTGCTCAGGAACTCCCAAACTTGTAGGTAGTCCGCATTCCTCAAGCCCTTCAGTCCCTCCAAGGATCTTTTGGCCACCGCCAGTTCAGAATTCTCACGAGCAAGGCACTCAACCTCTTTTGCATTTTGCTAAATCTTTTCAGCATCCTGCTTCTTGAGTTTTTCGAGCTCCTCCTGCCGGAGCTGGATCCTGTTCCGGTGGTCGACCAGGTCCTTCTCCTGGCCCCTAACTTTCTTCTCCCTGGCAGCGATGGAACCCTCTTGCTTGTAGAGTTCCTGCCCTCGCACCCAGGCCTTCTCCTCCTCCTCAACGCAACGCTCCTCCAATTTCTTGGTGCATTCCTCAAGGCCCTTGTTAGCCAGAGCCACCTTTTCGGCAAGCTCCTCCTCCCTCTTCAAGACATCATCCCGCAGCTCTAGGAGTTTTTGCTCTTCGTCTTCGAGCTTCTTCTCCCTCTCCTCAAGTGCCTCCCAGCGCTTGATGAGGGTAGTGTTAATGGCTTCGAGCCTTTCTTGGCGATCATCAGCCGCACTATTAGCTGCCTTGATCTGCTCATAAATGGCCCGGGATTGAATGTCGAGGGAACGAGTCAAGCTCTCCCTATCATCCAATAATTTGCCCCAGTATTCCAGGCAGACCTTCTCCTGTTTGATCCACTCCTTGTCGTCTGCCAGCCTCGACTGCGCCAGCTTGGTCTCGAAGTAGAGCCGATTACGCGACCGCCTAAGGTTTTGGTGCTCTTCTTCAAGAGCCTTGCTGTCGTGGTAGAACGCCAGCTGGACTTGACGTAGACTAGAGCAAGCGTTGTCAATGGACAACGACAGGGGAATAGGGTCCGGACCTACTGGGGTCTCCTCCGCTGGTTCCAGCGGGTTCTCGCTTACAAAAATTGGGTCCCACTCCGCAAGAGTGGTCCCCTGAGCCTCCACGGCACTAGGGCTGTCCTCTGGGATAGCCTCAGTCGACACCGAGGAGGGTCCCGCAGAAGAAGTTACGACCTTCGGAAGTGGTTCCGAAGGCCCCGCCGCCAGCTCTTCATTTGCCCCCTCAGGCAGGGGGCCAGCGACTTCATCAGGGTACCCTGGCTCAGTAGCAGGCACCTCCGCCGTCATCACTTTCGGAGCAGGGGCTACTTCCGGCTCCGGCATGGGCTCCTCCTCTGCTGGTGCCTCGGGTGTTGGTGCCTCGACCATCATGGGTTTGAGTGTTGATGCCTCCGCAACGACCGGCTCGGGCGTTGGAAGGTCAACAACAACCGGCCCTGAGGCCGGAGCTTCAACCTCAACCGACCTAGGCGCCGGAAGGTCTTCAACTGCAACCGGCTCTGCAGCCGGAGCTTCAGTGGCAATCGGCTCTGAGGCCGGAGCTTCGGAGGTAGCCAACTCAACCGCCGGGACTTCCTCAACATCCGGCTTGCTCGCCGGTACTTCAGTAACCTCCGGCTCAACCGCCGGGGCTTCGACAATTTCCAGCTCTGGGGCCGGAATCACTGCTTCCTCCGGCTTAGCGGCCGAAGCTTCCAACATATCAGCATCAAGACCCGGGGCTTCAACCTCCGGGGTAGGTGCCGCTGGCGCATCTTCTCTCCCGTGGTCCGGCGCTACCACGGGAGTCTCGGGGGATGAGTCGAGGTCCATGAGCACAACAGCTGGCGCCGGAGCTGCCGCAGCTTCAGCCACCACTTGGGGCGGCACCGGGACAGGAGCAGAAGCCTCTGCCCTCACAGCTTCAGCTGCTGTGGCTGAGGGCGGAGCCTCACTCCTCTTCTTGGGGACGCTGCAGATGATGGATGAAGAAACTTAAAAAACAGTTACTACAACAAAACAAATGTCTAAGGTAAAGATTAAAAGTTACCTCGGAAGGCTTCCGCACTAGCTTGCACAAAATCTCTTTCCCGGGCGTTCTGGACTGACCATGGCCGCTGCCGGCGTCGTAGCTCCGGAAGGCCCTCTGAAACTTGTTGCAGCCGCGGGCATTTCCCTAGTCGAGGCCCCCCTCGACCGGGAAGGACCTCCGGACCCAGAGACCTCAGCTGGCCCTGGTACTGGAGTCACATGCCTGGGGCTAGCACCCCAGGAAGACACTGCTGCAGGTACAGTCGCCGCAGTTGTAGAAGACCACCCCCTCCGAGGAGAAGGAGCTGCTGCAGAGGGTGCAGCCCTGACGGACCTTCCGTCGGCATGCTTTAGACTCCTCTTCTGGCTCGAGGGTTCGACCGCTGGCTCCTTGCCCTTGCCGACGACTTCAGTCCTTGGCTTCGAGGCAGGGGCGGAGCCACCTTCAGAAGCCCCAGGGATCACCACCCTCGAAGTCGATCGTCTCTCAACGACACCGAGGTCGTCAAGCACCTGCATCGTCCACCGGAGCTCCCTGCTGAACTGTACTTCCACGTTTAGAGGGAGGAAAGCTGGTGGCGGGGTCAAGTCATCACCCGCGACGTCGATGCTGTGCTGGAACTTCTTGAGATGAAACTCCAAGGTCGACCCCTCCATGTTGGACTTCAGCCCGGTCTCGACCCGGTCGTCATCCATCACACTGTTGAGGGACCAAGCGAGTTTTTCTCTCCTCTTCAGCGGTGCCCACCTGTTGACCAGGAAATTGCAAAATACTGCCTGAGGAGTTAATCCTCCCTCCACACAATGGTGGATCCTGGTTAGAGCAAGGTTGAAGGCATCCGACAGCACCGGAGCTTCACTCCAGCCTGCAGTGTCGATGTTGGGGAGGCCTTCGGGCAGCTCCAGCTTCTCGTGCTCCTCCACCCGGATGACTATCCAGTCTTTCTTCCAATCATCCCACATTCTAGAGGGAAACGACCGGAGGTACTTGAATGGGCACTTCTTGCGCTTCACATAGTAGTAGAAGCCAAAGTACTCATCACCCCTTCCGGTGGTATGGACGGTGAAGAAGGTCCAGAAAAGCTCAATGCAGGGGGGATGCCCACCCACATCTCACAGAAGTGGACGAAGACAGACACTAGAACAATGGAGTGGGGGCCAAGGTGATATAGTTGCAGACCATAGAAGTCTAGCAGCATCAAGAAAAAGGAGGAAAAAGGTGGGATCAACCCCACCATGGTGTACGCAGAAAAGTACACCATCTCGCCGGCGTGCTCCTTCTCGAATGGGAGCTCTCCCCCGGCGCGGACCAGGTGGTTGAAGAAGTCCAGGAACCACCCCATGAGGGCCCGGACCTTCTTCAGGTCACTTTCGGTCTTCAAGCGGCTCTTGCGGAGACCCAACTCCATCGCAGCACAGCGAGGCAAGGGAGGAAAAGCAAGCACAAGTTTGGGAGTTCGAGCGAAAATTCAGATGAGAGGCGTAAAGAACCTCAGATGGTGCGCGCTTTCCTTCTTAAGTAAGCCCCCGCAACGCTTGGATGGAAGCCGAAGATACTATTCAAAAATTTCACACTGCCGATGACAAGAGGGCCCGGAACCACCCCGACGATCAAGTCGAGGTTCTTACCCAGGCGAACAGTTGTCATCATGAAAGGCCGGAAGCCCGAAGGCGGCGGCCTGACAAGTCGCGCGGAACCGATACAATTTTTGTATCGGGAACCGGTGACCTTCAATTGCGTGAGATCCGCACGCCAAAGATCTCATTTGCCGCACCCGGGATATGCCACGCGGCGAGGATTTAACTCCAAAACTATCATCAAAGGCACATCTGAAGACCTTTGAAGACTCGGCTCAAAAGTCGAAGGATGGACCCACCTCCGGCGGAATGACTTCACCCAAGGGGTCTTCCCCAGAGGTGGGCCCAGGGGGCCACTGTCGATACCCTGAATACCGTATACCCCTTGAGATTGCAAAGATCTCAGGGAAATGTCATTTACTTGATTTGAAGACTTTTGGAGGCCCACATGTCAGACATAACCGGACCCGCTTCTCCAACATGGTTAGTCCCAGGGTCACCACGTGTACCATCAAACCGGAGCTACCGCCCACAAGGGGGAAGCTCCGGGCTATGTACCATAATGGCACCCCCGGACCTAACCCCAGACCGAGGGAAGCTCCGGAACTAACACGTGTCTGGTGGCACCGGACCTATCTATTCCCCACAGTATGCTCCGGAACTGCCACGTGTCCAGCCGTCGGATCTTTAGCCTTAAACCTCCGGTAGACTCCACAACGGCTCCGGATCTTCAAAGGGGAATCAAGGACTTTAAGACCCGATTAAGTGTCATTAATACTATGTTAATGACACACGATTGGACGACCTTTATTACCAGTAACGGTGCTGTCAAAGCCCATAACTCGGTCATTAAGGGTAATTAAGCGCATCAAATGTGTATCAATATTAGTAGCCGCCGGGGCCACATGTCGGGCCTGGCCAACTTGTAACGGCCTGTCCTTGTACTATAAAAGGACAGGCCGACGATACATAGAGAGGGGCTGATATCATCTAATCTGATCTGCTCTGATCTGGTCTGATCGGCTCACACGCGCTCTCAACTCACGTCACCTGAGTTGAGTTCATACAACCAATACAACACCAACATACCCCGTGGAGTAGGGTATTACGCTCAGGCGGCCCGAACCACGTAAATCTTCGTGTCTCCTGTGTCATTTTACATTTCACCTTCTTGAATCTCCGTGCGCCCACACCGAACTTCAAACTCCGCAAACACTTTTAGTAGTGTCGGGAGATCTGCCGGATCAACACCACCGACAACCACCAAGCTCAATTTGGAGGCAAGTTCCTTGACCATCTTGCACCCTTTTTGTTAAGTTTTAGTTAGATGCATGCTAAATTGAAATATGAATCCAATGCTATGTTTCCCTAGTTATTCCCCATTATTCCTTGTCGCTTGGTTTGGGTGTTTTACTATTAATTAGTTCACGCTTAGCCATGCTTAATTAAATATGGTCAACTTATATACATGATATATTTGTATTACTATGATTCATAAAATGTTGGCAAATATGAATTTAGTGGATAGGAATCTGATAGGGGGTTTTGTATGGATTGGTGCATGCGTGCACAAGACCTTGGATTGGGGCTTGACACCTATCGGATTCTAAGGACCGGTTTACGGAGGAAGTTGCTAAGCCTTACAGTATCACCACAGGATTGTATATGGGACAACTTGGTTTAGTAATTTGGTCTCTCCCGATGTAGCATAGGTAATTGAACGGGCGGGGAATGGGTTCAGAATACTGCCTTGGGATCCGCATGGCTCAAGAGGGGGCTTCTCCTTGCAGAGGGAAAATAGACTCTAGGTGCCGGAGCGGTGAAACCTCAGAGTACCCATTGCAAGTAGGGAGAACCATCGGAAACACCTCATAGTGATCTCCTGACCACACACCTACGGAAGTGTGTAATGTGGTTAGCTACCACGGGCATCAGGGAGGTTTACCTTAGTCCACCTGCAACAGGGGATGAAATCATGAACTGTGGGTAAAGGATATACACTCTGCAGAGTTTTGTCAAACTGTCTAGACAGCCGTGCTAACAGACACGAGTGGCTTGGAACCAAGTTCATAATTAGCACACATGGTTAAACAGTGGATGTTTTGGGCTTGGACTTATTTGGTTACTTGGGATTTGAGGTTGGGATTTACACCTAGATGTAGGTGCTAACAACATTAAGAGTAGGTTGTAATTGCTATAGTGCTTCACCTATTATTAGCCTTTCCTTGTTGTGAACCTCATGTCATAACTTCCCAACTTGCGACTACCATTAGTACTCAAATTTGTTAGTTGCATATTTGCCCCCCCAGTCTATGAAGATGAAGAGGTGGAGAACCAGGACTTCTATAGAGATCCCGATGAGATGTTTTAGGCTGGCGCTCCCTCGTGCAATGCCTGTTCTTGGAGCCCCTTTCATTTTATTTCCGCTGCTTATGTACTTTTCTTTTAGACCTGGAAGGTCATTTATGTAATAAGGTGATGTACTCGAACATGGCAATGTTTAATGGTATTTCACTTTCGTCTACACATGTATGAGTTCAACTAATCCTGGCATACATGTGGAAAGCATCTGGTTGTCTTCTTAATACCAGGTGTGATAGTTATGTATTGTTATCTGAATTTTGAAGTATTCAATTAATTGTGTTCTATATCAATTCAGTTTACCGGTTAACCGAAAACAAAAACCAAAGTTTCTGGTGAACCGGGAGCCGGTTTTTAATTTCAGTACAAAATTTTGGTTTCCATTTTCAGAAAGCGAATTAAAAAAAAACAGAGAAACCATATTGAATTTTTTTGGCTAACCGGATGCCCACCCCTAGCCCTAGCTTGGTTTTAGAACATTCCACACAGTCCTTCAATCATAGAATAAGCATCTGTATGCTCATACTATTTATACAGATCAAGGGACATAGCGGCAAACATGAACCAACTTACCTTAAGCGCATCATCACAGTGCTTTTGATAGGTTTTGTGTGTTGCAGCATTTGCATCAGCTGGGGCGTCATCAGGGTATGACTGTTGAAGAACATACTCAATTTTCTCTTGACTAAGAATGATTCTCAAGTTGCGGTAATAATCGATAAAGTTAGCTCCATTGAGCTTTTCTTTTTCAAGCACATATCACAATTTGAAACCAGAATTGTTACTAGCAGACATGATCTACAATAGAAAAAATATGCAAGATTTTAACACTATGTTATTGTATCAATTTTCTATTAATAGTTTAATAAAAGACACCACCACTATATGAGTATCGTCCTCTCTCTAACGATATATAGTGGTCCAAGATCCATATTCACTAATTCCTAGTGAGCTTTAGCGTCACGGCTAGAAAATTAGCAACATAGATAAACAATAATTGTTAATCATATCCTTAGATGACTCTTGTTTGTTGGGTGACATCCAATGCCCCGGCTCCCAACTCTATGTCATAAAGCCCGAAACCGTTTTGATAGCTTCGTTGAGTAAACCAGTACTATGCATGTGAATGTCAAACATTCACCCAATTCATTATGATAGATGATGGTATTTTGCTTTGGCAAACCTACCACACAACGATCAAAACGACATAGGTGCAACTATGGGTAAATGGCATAAAATACTCAACTTTTGCGAGAGAAGCTATTCTATCATGACAAAACATCCATCATATAAAAAGCATGAGAAAATAGTAATACGATAAAGTTAATATCACAGGCATATGATTATATCATATTGTGAATAGTATGGCCTTTAGAATCATAGTGGTATCCATCACCATGGTTCCATCATGATCTACGCTGCCATTCCTCCCTTCTTGTGGTGATCACCATTGCCACCATGCTTGAAGACATCTCCATGAACATAAAAGAAGCTAATATATCTAATAGCTACCAAATAAATTACATGAAAGATCAAGCATCACAGATCGACACGCAGGTCGTTATACAATTAGGTGACAACCTCAACTGAGTTGTGTTAATTTGCAACATGCAGGCTACATAAATATTACACACTGATCATCACATCACATTGATGGCATACCATTCACATCATTTCCTGCAAAAATGAGTTAAGCATAGAACGATTTCTATAACAAAACGACTCTATGATATCACTATAGCTGACAACAACGGAGGAGTTACATAAAAGAAAACAATGGTATCCTGAATATCAAATGTAATTACATAGATTGCATCTATAAAATCACTATGAAAATCTTATCGGATAGATCAAATCAACCCAAATATGAGCCATTCAGAATGTCTCGATTTTCAATGTGACTGGTTATTCACGAGAGGATCATGGCACATGACCGTGATTTGTTGGCTCAATCTATTAGCTATGTACAAGATTAGTTCTGATGGTGATTCTAGTCGGTAGGGACAAGTTGTGAACGCGACAAAAAAGGAGCACAAACTAATCCTTTAGTCATATGATGGCAATCTACTCTAACCAATTCCAAAACCTAAAAAACTTTGCAATAAAAAATTCATCATATGAACATATCTACAGTAGATCACATCTACTAACATGATCCAGACAAAAAACTACGCAAGTCAGCTCTGATACCGCTGTTGGGGAATAAGCAGTACGCTACTCTAGCAGTTCTACTACATCACCCAGGAAACATGCGAGTAAAGAAGTCATGTATTGTTACCACTAGATGCGCAGTGCAGCAGATCGTAGATGTGCATCAGTGTAGGGGAAGTAGGTGATCATGTTCGTCTCCTCGTACTCGTCACAGCAGCAACGTCGCATTGCTATAGACCTTCTTCTCCTCGGCCTCATCACATCAACGTCTTCACATCATTGTGGCCGATCAGCGCAACAGTACCAGCAGTGCCTGCACGGAGTCTACACGTACGTGGAGGAACGCCTTGCGCCAGTGTGCTAGCACCACGCACGGTAAGGGTTTCGGCGTGTGGGCTATAAGGGATGGCGGCTAGGGCCGTCACGTGGTGGACTAATACGCACCTAACCCTATCCCTCATATTTGTATACGCGCTAATGAGCTTTTAGGTCGCAGGACCATTAGTACCCTAATCACTTGTGAATAAAATATCCATTAGGCCTTATTCTGAATTGCTATCATTGCCTCTTGGGCATATCACAAACACAGAGACGAACAACAAAATAGCTATGCTAGCAGTGGCCTCCACAAATTGAAAATTATGGCCTAGTAAATATAGAGCTTTGCTCAGAAAGATGAGAACTATCTTGAACCAAACTATCACAACCATTACAGATTCAGCATATGCGAAAGGGGTCTTAGCCTAGTGGTTATGTACTCTTAGTAGCACTACTCAGATCCTAAGTTCGGTTCCCGTTGGAAGCGAATTTTAGACAAAGTTTCACAATACTAAATGCAGGTACTCTACAGAGGAACTCATGAGTGCCAAACCTGGAGTGCACCTACTAAAAATTTGACAGGATGAACATATGTATGTTGGTATATAAAGTTCGGTTCACGGTCGTGCGCTTAGACATCCAATTATCATGTCTTTCTCTAGACTAGTTGTGAGTGTCTGCATTTGTACTCTCTTGTAATAAATTGGTCATTACCTCCTTGGAATGAAAGGTTGGCACTTTACACATCATCTAAAAAAAGATTCAGCATATATTTGAAATAATAACACTCTTGCAGGATATAAGAATTATGAATAGATTTCTCCATAGAGCTTCATTTTAATGTACCAAAAAAACTCAGTATATGATCCTTAAAAATGGAACTCGCTATAATAATAGGTAAATATCCAGGTGTTAGCAAGACAGAACAAGATGACCACCAAGTTGATCTCGACACACTATCCACTTCATCAACCAATCAGTGCTCACTTATGACCCCCAATGTTAAC
Organism: Tuctoria greenei; assembly: GCA_036927565.1. NCBI lineage: Eukaryota > Viridiplantae > Streptophyta > Magnoliopsida > Poales > Poaceae > Tuctoria > Tuctoria greenei. The sequence continues at coordinate 187,980,739 of JAYESD010000004.1, read as the reverse complement.
AAAGACCAATGACAGCCCCACCATCAAATAAAGTACTTAACCTCCCTTCAATAATAATCTCATTTCCTAGATAACATGACTGTCAAGCTTCAACGAGTATGTAACCTGATTATCCAATGGTTTGATCGACTGAAATCAAATGGATAAACAATGTACTAAGTCATTTTGGGCAACAACAATGAAATCGTGGGCTAAGTGAATTATATTCACAGTAGAGTCTTCACGAACCAATAATAACACGCAATTAAGTCCATATTCTAAATGCAATGCACAAGAACACCTGAAATTATTATTCAATTCCTAGACCTGATGGAAGAAAGTAGAGACTCACAATCGAAGAATGGAACTTCAGGTATCTACCGCAAAAACATTCAGAAAAATTATTGCACTTTCGGAAAACAAATAGGTACACTTAAGTGGATCACCCGTGGAGATGCATGGACCAAGTCCTCTCATGCAAGTGCAACTATTAAACACCGACAAATATATATTGCTGAATTGGAAGATGTTGAGGGAAATCGGGTCACAAGTCATGAGGACAAAGCTAAAATTGTGTAGGAAGCCTAAAAAGAAAGACTGGCCACATCTGATTTCTCAGCAATACAATTTGATCTTCATGACATACTAGCAGCCACAGATAACTTGGATTTCCTGGAAGAGCCTTTCTCGAAGGAAGAGATTGACAAAATAATATATGATCTTCCTCTAGACAAATCCCCAGGCCTAGATGGCCTTAACAATGAGTCCCTCAAGATGTTGGACGATGATATCCAAATAATTTTATGCGTTATGCCAGGGCTTCTGCGATGGAGAAATTTGCCTACAAAGTATCATTGGCTCTCACATAGTACTGGTGCCCAAGGTGGAGAGTTCTAAGAGGGTGGACAATTTCAGGCCCATCTCCCTTCTAAACTCTAGCATCAAGTTATTGACAAAGCTACTGTCAAATAGACTAAAGAGAGTAATTACCAAGTTAATTCACAAGAACCAATATGGATTTATCAAAGAAAGAACTATACAAGATTGTCTTGCATGGGCCTTTGAATATATATATATATATATATATATATATATATTGTAACAAACCCGAGAGAGAAATGGTCATTTTGAAATTAGACTTTGAGAAGTCCTTAGACAAGGTGGAGCATGAAGTTATCTTACAAGTTTACAGCACAAAGGCTTTGGAATAAGTGGACAACATGGACACAAAGAATCATGACCTCATGTACTTCCTCAGTCTTACTAAATGGTGTATCAGGGAAAGTATTCCATTGTAATAGAGGTGTCAGACAAGGCGAACCCCTATCACTGCTTCTTTTTGTCTTAGTTGCTGACTTACACCAAAGCATAACCAAAAAGCAAAAGACATGGGCCTCATGAGCCTACCTTTACCACAGAAGGCTGAACCGATTTTCCAATTATTCAGTATGCTGATGACACTCTATTAATAATGGAAGCCTGCCAAAAACAGTTGTTTGTCCTCAAGGCTCTATTAAACAGCTTTGCAGAATCTAGGGGACTCAGAGTCAATTATACAAAATCAAACATCTACACATCAATGTGAATCAAGACAAGATGGATGTTTTAGCAAGAACATTCAACTGCAACATAGGGACATTTCCATTCACATACCTGGGTCTGCTGCTTGGTCTAAACAAGCCAACAATAGAACACTTTATACCTCTGGTGCTCAGAATTGAGAAAAGGCTCACCTCCACCTCAATGTTTCTCACACAAGAAGGAAAGATGGAAATGGTAAACTGTCTTCACATCCTTACCAACCTATTGCATGTGTACTCTTAAGTTACCACAATCAATAGTTAAACAAATTGACAAACATCGGAAACACTGCCTTTGGAGAGGAGCAGATTTGAATGCAAAAAAGCCACCTTTGGCAGCTTGGAAATTGGTCACTAGGCCAAAGAGTGAGGGCGTCCTAGGTATTCGTAAAATCTCTACTCAGAATGACGCTCTGCTCATGACAAATCTTCACAAGTTCTTCAATAGGCATAATCTGCCATGGGTATCGCTCATCTGGGATAATCATTACAGAAATGGTAAACTGCCTGGAACGAAACAAAAAGGATAATTTTGGTGGAGAAGCATCCTAAAATTACTAGACTCTTACAAGGGGCTATTGATAGCAACTGTACAAGATGGAAGATCAACACAACTATGGAATGACATATGGAACTTGAGTCTTCACAAGATTAAATACCCAGAGCTCAGTTCGTTTGCCACAAAGCAGGGTATTACCCTTCATCAAACAGTGGAACTTTCCGCACTCCAGGATATTTTTCAACTATCTCTCTCCGCAGAAACATACTAACAATTTTTATCTCTGGAGGTTGAACTGGCTAATCTCAACCTAACAGATCAACATGATACATGGCATTACATTTGGGGCTTAGGTAAATTTTCAGCTAATAAGGCTTATATAATCACTAATAGGTCATGTACCCATCCACCCCGCCTTCAAATGGCTCTGGAACTCCAAATGTCAACCAAAACATAAAGTGTTCTTCTGGTTGCTTCTTCAAGACATGTTGAACACAAGAGGGATGCTAAGAAGAAGACACATGGAATTAGATTCCTACACCTGTGAAAACTGCATACTGCAGAAAGAGAGACTCTATAACATCTCCTTTTCAGGTGTAACTTTGCTAGAGCATGCTGGAACTCGATTGGTATTTCAACACCAAGAACCATATGCACACAAAGAGCTATAAAAGATTAAAACGGCAACTTTAGGTACCGTTCTTCATGGAAGTGATTATCCTAATGGCATGGATCATATGGAAAATGGGTGGATTTTTGAATCAATTCCTCCAACGGTTGAAGATGTTTGACTAAACTTCAGAAAAGAAATGCTCCTGGTTATCCATAGGGCTAGAAATAGGCTAGATCTTTTTGTCCAGGAATGGCTAGATCAGTTGTAATTTCTGGCTCTTACAACTAACTGGGCTAGAAATAGGCTAGATCCTTTTCTTCTTTTTTTTTCTACCCCCTCTTAATTAAGATAACCTTAACTTTTATTTCAATAAAGTTACAGTAGGGGACTTCCCCTTCTGTTTCCTGTCAAAAAAAAGAACACCTGAAATCAATGCAGTCCACGATCAAGATGCAGCAGAGGCCCATCCAGAGGGGCTAGTTCTACACATGGAACATTCCTACCAAGACTAAGTTATCATGCAGAGTCGGGCGCAGTACAAGGTCGTAATGACACCATTCACAATATCAATTAGCACAACGGTCCATAAAGAAGACTGCACACAAACTAACTCCTACTCGCATGCGGATTTTGGAGCTGACAAAAAAGAGAACCTCGCACGCTGATCTGGGAACAAGCAATGCAACCAAAAAGAGGGAGGGGGAGAGATATTGAGTCTGACCTCGAACGGCTGCGTGACCGTGTGGTGACACATTGCCACCGGATGCCAACCAGGACGTGAAAACACACACACGAGATCGGCAAGGTAAAAGAATGCAAGAGCGATGCGTGAGGCACAAGAAGATGGATATAACAATTTTCTTACTTTTCTGTTCTGCCCTCTGGCATCCAAGGTTTGTACATATAAAACAGACTCCTTCATACCACACTTACTCTCCCTTCACAACCCGGCCCCAATTACAACCACATGACTCCCGCAATTGAGTTTCCGACACACCTCAGAGACTCGCGGTCGCAGGCGCTGCACCCCCCCCCCCCCCCCCCCTCCAGAGGACGCTTGTCCCCAAGCGCTGATTTCGGGAAAAATGTTTACTGATGACATTCCAATCTTCCCATGTCAATTCTTCCTCCTTCAGTCCCGCCCAATGAATGCACACCTGAGGAACAGCTTGACCACTGTTCTTGACAAGACGATGATCAGTTATAGCCACTGGGGCCAGCTTGACCTGATCCACATGTTCACCGAGCTAGGAAATTCATAGAAGTGGGGACGAAAATCCAGATGGAACGGCTTCAGTTGACTGACATGAAACACATGATGGACCTTAGCATCACTGGGAAACTCCAACTTATACGCCACAGACCCAATCCCCTCGAGCACTTTAACGAAAATCTGTGAATTTTGAACTGTCATATCTCCTAATCTAGAAATGTAACCTAGACATGTATATACATCTCTAGAAATCTTAGGAAGTCCTCTACCAAGTTTCTATTCAACTCCAGAGATAAATCTCATTGGACGGATATGCTTGGTGCGGCACGGTACAAAGACAACACGATACGCCAGATGTTCCTTCAGTAGACCCAACAGACATTCTCTGTCCACCAGCAACTCTTCCACCGACGGCTCACAATCAGGTGGAATGGAAGGATAAACAATGATCTCAGTTTCATACCCATAAAGTGATTTGGACGGTGAGCATCCCAGAGCAGAGTGATGGGAAGAGTTGTACCAAAATTCCACAAGAGAAAGCCATGCACTGCCGCAATTTGTTAGGACTCTCCTGAATTGAACAGCACAAGAACATCTTGAGACACTGATTAACACATTCACTCTGCTCGTCCATTTGCAGATGGTAAGCAGTGCTCATGAGAAGCTTCACCTGCAAAAGGCCAAACAAGTTTTGCCATATTTTGCTAGTAAAGATGCAGTCACGATCTGATATCATCATCTTTGGCAATCCATGCAGTTTGACTACAGTGTCCAGCAATGTTCTAGCCACCTGCAATACTGTAAAAGGGTGTCTCAAAGCCATTAAATGAGCAACCTTCGAGAACCCATCTACCACTATCAAAATTGTGTTATAGCCATCAGATTTTGGCAACGCCTCAACAAAGTCCAGAGTGATGTTCTGCCACACCCCCTTTGGAATGGGTAATGGTTGCAATACGCCGGCAGGAAAGATATGTTCACCTTTCGCCCTTTGATATGTGGAACACTGCAACACGAAATCACTCACATCTTGCTTCATAGCACCCCGATGAAACTTCCTTTTGAGCCTTTGATATGTAGCATGCACCCAGAGTGTCCCAACATCGCTGAGTCATGAAATGCCTAAATGATCTTGGATCTTAGTGCTGTATTCTGCCCTACAACAATCTGATCACCTTGGCGAATAAGCCCCTGGTGTAAAGAGTATCCATTGTCATCCGAGCTCTGAACCGCCAATTTAGTCAGCAGGCGCTGCATCTCATCGTCCAACACATACGAGTTTAAAACCTCCCTCAATCTGTCGGTGTTTCAAAAACCGACTAGTAAATTTGTATTAAATCATGTTCATCTTCATATGGCTAGCTGCAAAGAACAAGAGATTTATCCTGGTTCGGGCAAAAAAGTCCCTACGTCCAGAGGGAGTCTATCTGTAATATTTGTTATCCCAAAAGGTGAGAGAACAGATTACAAGCGAGCCTTGCTTGAGTGTAAGAACTTTAGAAAAATAATAACTTCTATGAAAGTAATGAGTAAGCGTAAACGCACATGCTCGTATGAAAATTAATGCATGAATGCAAGTGTGTCAAAGAAAAAAGGTGCAAGAGCACCAAAGGAAAAGGGTGCAAGAGCGTCGAAGGAAAAGTGTGTAAGGTAAATGCGTGTAGCAACCGCGAAAACAGAGTGAATTCGCCCTCCTCGTGGAAGGACTTGAGGGTCCTTTTATAGGGGCGAGGTGATCCTATCTATCCGACATTCCTCATAGTGGGGTTGGTTTTACAGTGTTCGTTCTATGCACCGAGTCTGTTTGGCAAGCGGAAGCTTCAGTCTTGGCTTCTTCTTGATTTACAAGGCACCCTCTTTGTGGGCGAGGTTACCATCCTTCTAACGATGATGGGACAGATGACAAGCTTATTCTGCAATGGGTCGCATCACGAGTTCATCTCCCTGCCAAAGTTACCACACCCACCGTCCATCCTAAATGCCCCCAACTACCTGCCTCTCACGGACTCGAGCCCGGGAGGAAACATCTGCCGACATCTCGATTGGGACTTGGGAAGGTTGGATACCCCGACCTTGACTGGCCGGGGTGTTGGTGGCAGGCCCCTCCTCCAACGGAAGGTAGCTTCAATCCGTAGCCGCGTAGCAGTCACGTACCCACTACGCAAGAAACGCAAATAGGAGACAAAGATTAGAGATGAGCGCAATGGCGATCGTCACTGATATACGTAAACGAGACGTGTCTGCCTCACCGAGGATGTAGGTTCACAAAATAAATCGTAAAAGGAGACAGGGTACTCTTAGGCGCGTCTCATTTGATGAAATATCCTAGATGCACCCGATCCTCTGACAAGCGGAAGACGCGCATCTAACAAAGCACATATCCTATTTGCGAAAGAAATAGGACAAACTTTACAGAAAGTGCGTCTCCTTTGTCTTTGATTACTGACAGACATGAACACATCGCTAAAAGAATGTAGAGCACATTCACTTGATAACTAAATAATCATTCCAATGTAGAGTATCTTTACTGTAGTATTTTAAATCTAAAAAATAATCAAATCCTTCCTTATGAATTGTCATTCTGAGGAACACGATGAACACATTCATTCATTCATAGTTGAACACACAAGATAATATTCATTCACACAGATGAACACAGATAACACATTCATTCATTAACAATATATTACAAAACACAAGAAAAAAGGACAAGAAACAAGAAAATAAAAACAACATCAACTAAAAACAACAAAAGAAAACCTAAATCTTACTCCTCCCGCTCCTCCTGCTCCGGTGGCCATCCGGCACTGTTGCAATAGGAGTCCTTGTCGACTGCTCCAGCTGCTCTGTCGGCTGCTCTGATTGGTCCGGATCCGGCGGTGCAACCTCGCGACCGAGGTTCCTCAGCATCGCCGCCACCAGGTTATTGCGGCCCTCAGCGCTGAGCACCTCGGCCATCGTCTCGAGCAACCTCTAGAACCTGTCGAACAGCCTGTCGAATAGCATCTCGAGCACCTGCACCATCGTCTAAAGCAGCTCGTTGTTGAGCCTCTCGGGGGAGCGACAACACTATTTGTTGCAGGGTGGCTCCCTTGGTGGGCTTGGTGGCGAAACGTTGGCCATGGTGGGTCGTCTGCGCGGAGAAGACGAACAAAGAGATGATGAGAGACTTATGGTGCCTTATATAAGGTCTGTAGATGCAAAATGGAGATGAGCTTAGCAGTGTAGTGCATCTCCTATGCTCGACGTCTCCCTCCCCTCTGCTAAAAGGGAGACGCGCTTATCTGAAAAGCACGTCTCCTATTCCCGATGTCTCCTTTAGCTTCGTGATTTTCTCTATTTTGCTTTGGTTTACTGTTATCACTAAACTTAGAGCACATTTACTTGATAAGTAAATCATTCTTTTGTTCAGAAAATAATCAAATCATTCCTTTTGTTTCTTGAGAAACATGATGAACACACCACACATTCATTCATTCACACAATTGAACACACAAGATAATATTCATTCACATAGATAAATTTAATTTGTTACAAAACACAAGAAAAAAGTACAAGAAGACACAAGAAAAGAAAAACATCAACTAAAAACAACAAATAAAAACTAAATCCTACTCCCCCTCCTCCTCCTCCTCCGACGGCGACTCCGGCGCCGGTGCATTAGGAGCCTGGGCCAGTTGCGCCGTTTGCTCTGGCTGCACCGGTGGTGAAAACCCGCGATCGAGCTTCCTCTCCATCGTCGCCGAGGGTCTGGGTACCAGAATGTCGAGACGATCGGCCACTACCGTGATGGCCTAGAGGTAGTGGCTGATGGTACCCATTCCAATAAACTCCGGAAGGGTACCCAGACCCAAGGAACTCATGGAGCGAGACATACTTTTTTATGCCTCTTGTGTCATAATGAGGCGCTGCTCGGTGTTGAGGCTCTCGGGGGAGCTGCAACACAATTTCTTGCAGGGTGGCTCCATTAGAGGGCTTGGCGGTGGAACGTTGGCCATGGTGGTGGTGGGTCATCGGCGTGGAGAAGATGAGGAAGAAGAAACAGATGCAAATGAGAGATGCGCTTATGGAGAACTAACAGGTGATGGCGCATCTTATATAAGGTCTGTGCGGAGTTGACGATGGAGAGGTTGGTTTCGCATGCATTGATAGAATGATGGGACTTATCGATACTGCCTTGGGGAAACGAAAGGTTGCGCATGCCGATCGCATGCATCTCTGCACCACCGTCGTTGAAATTATGTTCTCCGCAGTCCTCGTGCTGCACATCTCTCTTTCAACAATGGAAGACACACTTTCGTATCTCACACATCTCGCTTTAGTCTCGCTCGTCTCGTGTTTATCCCCCATGTCTCTTCGTCTCTGATGCTCCTTTACTAATCGACCAACTCCAGTTCGACTGTCGCCTCTGTTTGACCAACTCCAGTGCGACCGCCACCTCTGTTCGCCATCGCTATCATCATCGTCGCCGTCCTCGTCGTCATCGTCACTATTCATGGTTGGGTTAGATATTGGCTTGGAGCGTAACCGAATGAAGGAGAAGCGCTTGTCGTGGCGCAAGATTCATCTCCACGTATGTACATATGGCACACTGATCGCATGGTTGTATGTAGCTCTTCAATGGATTGATGAACTTAACTGTAGTTTTGTTTTTGGTATTTCCAATTTCTCTCGTAGGATTTCTCTGTGAAGCTTGAGTCGGGAGATTTATTGAAGTGGAGTGCATCGTCCCCGGTAAAGAAGGGGTAAGTCATGAAGAACAAGCACAATCATATGAGTATAACCATCGTCCTCTTATTAATGAATTTCCTTTGTAGACAGACTGGGAAGGTGGTTACTACCACCTGATAATCTCCTTCTCAGAGGACTATCTGTTGGTGCCTCCAAGATTCGCCTTTCCATGTGGTTTCTTCTATCCAAATGTCCATCGCTCAAGAGCACTCTGCCTTGGGGTTCTTGATCAAGAGACTGTAAGATAGAGTTATTTTGCTCAAGTAATTAGTAACTGTTGTTGAACTTATTTGGACTGGTTTCTTATGTTGCTGAAATTAACATTTCTTAGGGGTGGTGGTCTGGTTTTACAATCAAAACTATACTACTTGAAGTTCAACGTTTGCTTCATTAGCTAAATGCGCCTGATATATAAAATGATTGCTATAATCTACTTATCAAGGTTAGTAACTTTGTGTTAGTGACCAACATAGATTATATATCATTCCTCATTTGTCATTTGTTAATTTCAAGAATGTCAAAATTTTCATGATCTAGTAAAATATAAGAGATGTGTTCTGGAGCAAGCTAGACGGTACAATTTAGATTGATCGATGGGAGCTTCATAGGAATAAGTTTGGAATTGAAATGTATAGTATAGAGGGCATGCAATGTGTATGAACTATGAAATTAATTGAGTTGCAAATTATCTTTGAATTGCAATGTCATTGCATTTGTTTATCCCTAAATTCCAATTATATCCCTGAATTGCAATGTCATTGCGTTTGTTTATCCCTAAAATTAGGACGCTCACGATGTTAACTCTGCACGCGAGTGGCAACGGACGCTCACGATGTCGTGCGAGTGGCAAAAGAGAGACGAGCACATGAGAGACGAACTTTAAATAGTAGCATCTCAGATTTTTTACCTCTGGCAAAAAGGAGATGCGCTGTTTTAAGGCTCATGGGAGATGAGATAATGCAAGACGCGCCTTACCTGGGCGTGTCTCCGATTCATGCTAAAGATCTTGTCCCACCATGGAAAGTTGATCGTGTTGCAACAATGATATAAGGCATTGCGCACAATTGCCAGTTGGACATGCCCATATGTGAAAGATGTTGTTCCTGGCTTCAGCACACCGTGACACATCTTTCGCATACAGCGTGCCCAATCAGCCACAAAATAATGCGAGACGAGTGTTATATATGTCCGTCTCCGATTTTGACCTATTTTTAGCTCTTGCGCACTATCTGGCAAAAATTTTCTTGCAAAACTAACTCGCGCTCTCTCGACCTAAGGGAGATGCTCAAATGAGAGACAGGTGTTATAGAGCCTCATCTCCGAGTTTTGCTATTTCTATCTCTCGCGCTCGCTCTCCCAACACTTGGCGAAAATTTTTAGCTCTCGCGCGCTCTCTCAACCTAGAAACCGCAACTCCTTAGCATGCCGCCACTGTCCCTCTTCCTCAACTCGCTCTTCGTCATTGTCGCGCTGTCGCCGTAGACCCCGATCCCGCCGTCGACCCCGACCTTCGTCATAAGAGAGTTGAGCATGATGGAGCACGACGCCTCGTCCCCTGTCCCCAGAGAATGCCGCTGCCTCGATCCTGACCTCGGTAATCGGTATGAGCACGCTGCCGCTTCACATAAGTCGAAATGTTCTCCCTGTCCCCAGAGCATGCCGGCCTGCTGCCATTAGAGAGTTGAGGAACCGCCACTTTGGCGCCTCCGCCAGCTCATCCCGGAGCACGCCGCCACCTTGTCCCCTGTCCCAAGAGCATGCCGCCGCCTCGACCCTGCCCTTAGAGCGTGCATTTCAGTTATTTTATTGAATTTTAGGATGTCCAATGAAGGCTCATCATTAATGAAGTCACTGATCCAAAGGAAGAATTTTCATTACCGTATACATTCATCTTCCTTGTTTATGTCTAATGCAGAAGTAATGTATTTATTTTGACTATCAATTTATACAATGAATTCTGATTTGCAAACCCTTGAAACTGCAGGAATTGTGGTTGACACTAGCATTTGCCAGTCCAGTGAGTTTGATTTCTAACTTTGTAGCCATGTTGGAATCAAGGTACCCATGCGATAATTGGTGTTGCTCTCATGAGTTTTTGATATCAAGCTATTAATGCATTAGTGTAATGTAAATTGTTTGTTTTTTCAGGGGACAAGCACACTAGCTCACTACCATGTCCTTTATAATGAGAACAATTTCTCTGCCGATGCTTTGCAGATGCTCACCAACTTCCTGTGCTACAAGTAAGCTCGACTCTCTATTCACTAACAGTTCATGTGTTTATTACCATTGTATACCAATTTGTTCCTAAGCCTTTAGATATTTGCTCTCTTATGTGACCGTTTAAGTGAATGTGACTACAATTTTGTAGTGTTTTATATGATTTTAGTAATTTTATTGAATTTGAGGATGTCTTAGTCGAAGCATTAGAGGCTGTGAAGGCTCATCGTTAATGAAGTCATTGATCGGGAGAATTTTCATTACGATATACAGGGTTAGATGATAACAGTTATGATGTATGTAATTAGTAACTTTGTAATCAGGATGAACAAGGGGCATTCTTTGTGTAACTAGTATACTTGATAACCACGTTTCATACTTTGTTAATATTTGATCTATCAATATAATTTAAGGTGTGATCTTTTTGGCTATACATATGTTCATGTATGTGTATATTGCTGACACTGGCAATGCGGCTGCAAAATCCTGACTAGCTCCAGGATGTAGCTAGCAACCAAGATAATCAGAGGTGGAGGCACCTAATAGGACACCCTGCCTGTAAACAATCAGCGACGAGCTGAACAGAGAACGTCTGCGACGAGCTTCCTTAAAGCACGTCTCAGATCAGTCAACAAATCTGCGATGGGCTACCATAAAGCTCATCTCGGATTAGTAATAAATCTACGACACGCTGTATTAGAGCTTGTCTTGCATGTATGCTGATGGGTGACGCGCACGACTCGCGTCTCTAGTGACACCGTAAAGCACATCTGTTATGACTCAAAGAAACGAGACACCCTATCTTGGAGCTTGTCTCGCACTTAGGTTGATCGGCGATGCGCTTGTGGCTCATCTCTGATGACAAGCTAATGTGAGATGCGATGACGGAGATACACCATTTGTTCATCTCCCTTCTTCATCCAGGCACATCTCGGATGAGCCATTCTTACATAGTAACTGTCAAGTCCCGTATGTTTGGTACTCCGGGTAAAAAACTACATCACAACCAATCAGGAACCACATTCAGTTGTCAGAGACATAATGTGACCCACACGAGATAGCGCATCTGCTATGATGTTCTACTTACCCTTGCGATACATTACTCAGAATTGCAACCTCATAAGTTTCGACATCGCCTTCTTCTGAAGATTTGTCTGTAAGTATTGGCTCTCGAGACAACATAAGCTTTTGTGATCTGTCTGAATTATAAACTCCCATCGCTACAAGTACTAGTGCCACATCTCCACCGCTAACATGAGAGTCAAGAACTCGTCATATACACTGAGATGCTTATGTTTCTCGCTAAGATCTTTGTTTAGAAAAGCCACCGTCCTCCCTTTCTGCATCAGTGCTGCACCAAAACCCACATCGCTAGCATCGGTCTCCATCGTGAAAACCTTCGAGAAGTCTGGCAACTCCAAAACTGGAGTGTTAGAGGAATCTGACAAGTCTAGTATTTGGACCAGACTAGTCGGTGCTGTCCAGTAACAGTAATCGAACTAGTCCGAACCCTGACAAGACTAGTTGGGTCAGTTCAGTAACTGTGAGTTTGAACTCGAAAATGACATGTGTTCAAATTTAAAGGACACGATCCACCAAATGTTATGTACCTGATCAGGGGACACAACTATTCCTAAGGGGTGGGAGGCCCCCTCTTGTGTCTCTTGGTCAAATATAAGATGAGGGTCAAGTGTATGATCAAGTAATGCTTATGCATACACATACACACACTTGAACACTATTAACACACTCAGAATCCGATCAACACACCAAGAGAAGAACAAGGGGAAACGCCTCCCATCATCGTTCTTCTTGCGGCCTCGCCTTGTTGGCTAGATGGCCACATCATCAAGTAACAAAAAAGATGGAGGAGAAGGTATTAATAGTGTTCTTGTGCTATTTGGGAGATATCACTTGATGTTCATGTTGTTTTAAATTTTCTCCTATGTAACTCAAAATGATTTAGTAGCTATTTGATCTTTTGGGCTCCCTTTTGATTCTAACAATGGTCTCAGAGCCTTTTAGACCACTACTCATTTCAAATTAGTTTTGATCAAAGTTTTTCGCTGCAAGTTTTTTGAAAGTGCAGACTTGTTCGGTCTATGGATCAGACTAGTCTGATATACCACAATGAAGTGGTTAGGTTTTTTGAATCAGGGCATTTTGACGCGTTCATCTGATTGAAAACCAATTGAGCACTTTGGATTGAAATTCATTGCAAAAATTAAGTTGACTTTGGTGAGTTGGTAATATTAAGATTGCCTTTTGGTATTTCAACATTTTCCGATTTTTATATGAAACTTTTCTGGGGTTTGCCGAACTAGTCCAGAATAGTCCAGACCAAACTCGAAAAGTTCAATAAAGAACGGATCAAATGTTTCTAGAACAACACCGGACTTGTCCGCCCGATGGACCAGACTTGGCCGGTCATGGTTCTGTATATGTTCGGACATGTCCGTTTTATGGACCGGACTAGTCCGAAAAAGGTATTGTAAGAGTTCAGACTAGTCCGACCATGTGCGGATTAGTCCGGGCTATACAATTGGGTTTTCTTATTGATTTAAGCTTTCACTGTGAGTTAAGTTTATATTTCCATAGCAATTTGGTCGAGTAACCAAAGTGAAAAATATATTTCTATGTTATTTTAAGTTGCATGGAATTGTATTGAGTAACCAAAGCAAAAAATAGAATTGCCAGGTTTTTAAGCTATACTATGTCATTATTGGCTGGGTAACTAAAGCAAAAAGCATTAATGACATTTTTCCTTCTAAGTACATAGTAATTTGATCGAGTAATCAAAGCGAAAGATAAATTACTATGTTTTACAGTTGTTCTCTAGTGTTGAGTTTTAATGTCATTATTGGCTGAGTAACCAAAGCGAAGGCATTAATGACATTGTTCTTCTAAGTACATAGTAATTTGGTCGAGTAATCAAAGCGAAAGATAAATTACTATATTGTTGTTTCAGTTGTTCTCAAATGTTAAGTTTCAGTTGAGTAACCAAAGTGAAAGATAAAACTCAACATTTTCTGATGATTAACATTATGCATTCATTCATGATTTTGTCTTTTGATTATGAAGGTTCCTCCAATGCGAATTCAACACTGAGTTTCATCGCTTCCATTGATCCACTCAATGGAAGCAATTATGATACATGGCGAGGGAAGTTGGAGATTGCTTTGGCAGTCTCTGAGATAGACTTGGCTCTCACTACTCCATATCCGATTGCACCGGTACAACCAGTAAGAAATGATGATGAAACTCAGGAAGTCTTTGCTGTGAGGACAAAGGAATATACTAGTGAGTTATTGGCTTATGACATTGATTATTATAAGTGGAAGAAATCAAACATGAAATGTTTGATGGTGATTAAGGGCACTATCATTGAGGCCATTCAGGTAGCAATCCCTGAATGCGACACTGCTATTGAATACCTCCAAAGGATGAAGAATCAGTTCACTGGTTCTTCTAAAGCTACAGCAAGCACTCCTATGAAGAGGAATGTCATTGAAAAGTATTATGGACGTAGTGTGCTTGAGCACATCTTAAGGATGACAAATATGGCTGCAAAGCTTAAGCCTATGTATTTGGAATTAAAGATGAATTCATTGTGCATCTGATCAATGCCTCACTTCCTAAGTAATTTGAGACTTTTGTCATCAATTTCAACTCTCAACCTGAACTATGGAACATAGAAAATCTCATGGCTATGTGTTAAGGAGGAAGAGAGGATTAAGTCCCTTCATGGTAATGATGCTATTAATTATGTGAAGGGAAAAGGTAAGGCTAACAAGAAATATTCTTCTAAGTGATCTTTTAAGTATCATTGTTCTTCTCACCATGATAAAGATAATAGTAAGTCTCCACAAAGACATCCTTACCATAAGGATGTGAAAGTGGAGAAAGATTAGTGCTGCTATTGTTTAGACAAACGTCACAATCAGAAGGATTGCATAGGCTTCCTTAAATGGTGTTGCAAAAATGGTAATGATTTTGTGACCTTTGTTGATGAATGCCTACTTTTAGATTATACACCATCTACTTGGTGGATTGACTCAGGTGCCACTGTGCACGTTTGCAATTTGTTGCAGGGGTTAAATATGAGTAGGACCCTAGAAAGAGGGGAAAGGGCCATTAAAGTTGTTGATGGCCATGAAGCTAAAGTGAAATCCATTGGAGATTATCCATTAGTATTAAGAAATGGTTTTGTACTTACACTTCAGGATGTATTATATGTACCCTCTTTAAGTAGAAATTTGATCTCAGTATCATGCTGAGATGATAATGGTTATGTTTGCCAATTTGGCAAAGATAGATGTGTAATTAAGTTTGATAATAAGATTGTTGGTGTTTCCATAGGACAAGGCATGATATACTTATTATCTATGCATGCTAATATTAATATTGTAAGAGACAATTAGTTTTCCTCACATCAGAGTAAGCGTAAGAGAATCGGTTTTGAAATGTCTTCGAAATTATGGCATTGCCGCTTGGGCCATATTTCGAGGGGGTTGAACAATTGACTTCACAATTGATTCTTCCTCATTTGGTTTTCTCGGATTCAAATGAGAGATGCGATTATGGAGAACTGACGGGTGATGGCACATCTTATATAAGGTCTGTGCGGAGTTGACGATGGAGAGGTTGGTTTCACATGCATTGATAGAACGATGGGACTTGTCGATACTTCCTTGGGGAAACGAAAGGTCGCGCACGCCGATCGCATGCGTCTCTGCACCACCGTCGTTGAAATTATGTTCTTTGCAGTCCTCGTGCTGCACATCTCTCTTTCAACAATGGAAGACACACTTTCGTATCTCACGCATCTCGCTTTAGTCTCGCTTGTCTCGTGTTTATCCCCCATGTCTCTTCGTCTCTGATGCTCCTTTACTAATCGACCAACTCCAGTTTGACGCCGCCTCTGTTTGACCAACTCCAGTGCGACCGCCACCTCTGTTCGCCATCGCTATCATCATCGTCGCAGTCCTCATCGTCATCGTCACTATTCATGGTTGGGTTAGATATTGGCTTGGCGCGTAATCGAATGAGGGAGAAGCGCTTGCCGTGGCGCAAGAGTCATCCCCATGTATGTACATATGACACACCGATCGCATGGTTGTATGTAGCTCTGCAATGGATTGATGAACTTAACTGTAGTTTTGTTTTTGGTATTTCCAATTTCTCTATTATGATTTCTATGTGAAGCTTGAGTCGGGAGATTTATTGAAGTGGAGTGCATCGTCCCCGGTAAAGAAGGGGTAAGTCATGAAGAACAAGCACAATCATATGAGTATAACCATCGTCCTCTTATTAGTGAATTTCCTTTGTAGACAGACTGGGAAGGTGGTTACTACCGCCTGACAATCTCCTTCTGAGAGGACTATCTGTTGGTGCCTCCAAGATTCGCCTTTCCATGTGGTTTCTTCTATCTGAATGTCCATCGCTCAAGAGCACTCTGCCTTGGGGTTCTTGATCAATAGACTGTAAGATAGAGTTATTTTGCTCAAGTAATTAGTAACTGTTGTTGAACTTATTTGAACTGGTTTCTTATGTTGCTGAAATTAACATTTCTTAGGGGTGGTGGTCTGGTTTTACAATCAAAACTATACTACTTGAAGTTCAGCATTTGCTTCATCAGCCAAACGCGCCCGATATTGAAAATGATTGCTATAATCTACTTATCAAGGTTAGTAACTTTGTGTTAGTGACCAACATAGGTTATATATCATTCCTCATTCGACATTTGTTAATTTCAAGAATGTCAATATTTTTATGATGTAGTAAAATATAAGAGACGTGTTCGGGAGCAAGCTGGATGGTACAATTTAGATTGATCGATGGGAGCTTCATAGGAATAAGTTTGGAATTGAAATGTATAGTATAGAGGGCATGCAATGTGTATGAACTATGAAATTAATTGAGTTGCAAATTATCTTTGAATTGCAATATCACTGCATTTGTTTATCCCTAAATTCCAATTATATCCCTGAATTGCAATGTCATTGCGTTTGTTTATCCCTTAAATTAGGACGCCCACTATGGCCGATCACTTCAGGAGAAGTTCCGGGTTCCTCCAACCGGAACCCGGAGGTCCCCGAACAAGGTCCGGACCCCTCCGGGAGGGTCCGGGTAGATGAGGAGGAAGCTCCGGGCCCCTTCGGGGGGATCCGGATGGTCCATTGCCCAGTGTACTTCATCAGCGAAGTACTCCATGACACCAAGACTCGGTACCTGGAGGTGCATAAGCTGCTTTACACAGTTCTTATTCCCTCTATGAAGCTCCGACACTACTTCCAAGCTCACAAGATTTTAGTGGTAACCTCTTATCCACTACGTGCAATCTTGCATAACCCCAATGCCACTAGGAACATTGCAAAGTGGGCAGCGGAATGAGCCGAGTTCGACCTTGAATTCATTCCAAGACAAGCGATCAAGAGTCAAGCATTGGCGGACTTCGTGGCAGAATGGACCCCTCTCCATAAAATCCTGGGGGCCCCAGTGAGCAGAAGTCGGAACCCAAGGTTCCGGTCTTCACTGAGCCTCACTGGACTCTCTACTTTGATGGCTTCGTGCAGAAGCAGGGGGCCGGAGTTGGAGTCCTTCTCCTCGCTCCGACCGGGGAGAAGGTTAAATACATGGTGCACCTTGACTTCAAGGCGACCAACAACATGGCGAAATATGAAGCACTAATTTATGGACTCAAGGCGGCACAATCGTATGGTGTCAAGCAGCTGTTTGTAAAGGGTGATTCACAGCTTGTTGTAAAACAAGTCAAAGGTGAATGTTGCTGCAACAACCCTCAACTAGATGCATACCTACTTGAAGTCCAGAGGCTTCAGAATGACTTCAACGTCCTGGATCTTTGCCATGTCGAGCGTCTCAACAACGCTGAAGCTAATGAACTCTCGACGAAAGCTTCAACTGGAGCTCTGGCTCCCGATGGAACCTTCGTCCGGAGGTTGTCTAAACCTACAGCTCAGCCTGCCAAACTGAGCGAAGGCGGCGAGACCAACACCTCGAAGCTGGCGGTCCCGATGGCCCTGTTGCCATGGCATCCATCAACCGTCGTAGGTGCTGCAGGAAGCTCCGAGCAACCCAGCACGCAAGACTCAAATTCTCAAGCTAGCTTCGATGCATGGATCTCGGAGATCCGGAGCTACTTGAAAGACAATTTCCTTCCTAAAGATAATATACCCGCTGACCGGATAGTTAGATTGGCTAAAAGATACACACTGGTCGAAGGGGATCTCTACCGGCGTGGTGCCAACGACGTCCTAATGCGGTGCATTACAAGGGAGGAAGGCTGCGAGCTCCTCGCGGAAATCCATGGAGGCGAGTGTGGGAACCACGCGTCTTCCCACACGCTGGTCGGTAAAGCCTTCCGGCATGGCTTCTACTGGCCTACAGCGCTCCAGGATGCAAGTGAGCTAATGAAGAAATGTGAAGCATGTCAGTTTCATGCAAAGCAAATTCACACACCAGCTCAGCCTCTACAAATGATACCTCCTACATGACCTTTCGCTGTGGGGGGGATGGATATCTTGGGACCTTTCCCAAGAGCCGTCGGAGGTTACAAGTTCCTGTACGTTGCCATTGACAAATTCACCAAATGGCCGGAAGCAACTCCAGTTGTGACAATAAACAAGCAATCAACTATCAACTTCTTGTAGTCCATCGTATGCAGATTTGGAATCCTAGACAAGATTATAACTGATAATGGGACCTAGTTCACAAGCTCTGCATTCTAAGGATATTGCGAAGACCTCAGCATTCAGGTCAGCTACGCTTCTGTAGCTCACCCGGCAAGCAATGGCCAAGCCGAGAGAGCAAATGTAGAAATCCTAAAAGGACTCAAGACGCGAACATATGAGCGCCTGAAAAAACATGGAGCCAACTGGATCGAAGAGCTTCCGCCCACCCTATGGGCCAACAAGACAACTCCAAGCTGGTCAACTGGAGAGACACCCTTCTTCCTGGTGTACGGAGCCAAAGCAGTCCTTCCTCCGGAAATCACCTTGGGGTCGCTCTGGGTCCGGACCTTCGATGATGCCACGCAGGACCAGCTTCGGCGTGAAGACCTTGACCTCCTTGAAGAGGGAAGGTGCCGAGCAGCTGTTCGGAATGCCCGATACCGCCAAGCTCTTCGGCGCTATCACCAACAACATGTTCACAGTCGACAGCTCGAGGAAGGCGATCTGGTGCTATGGAGAATACAATCCAGAGAAGGGTTAAACAAACTTTCCCCCAGCTGGGAGGACCCTTCCGAGTGATCAAAGTATCCCGTCCCGAATGCGTTGGCTTGGCAACCGAGGATGGGACACCTCTCCCTAACCCTTGGAACATTGAGCACCTCTGTAAGTTCTACGCTTAATATCATGGAGGTGAGTTTGTAGTTACATGTGATGTATGTTATAGAGTCATTGAACAGAGTCGGGTAGCTCCTCCGGGAGAATAGCCTGACCATCCCCGAAAGGTCCGAAAAGTTCAGGCAACACTTGTCACAGTCTCAGAACTAAAAGTGTAGCTAGATACCTTGGGTCAGACGAGAAACGAAACACACTTAGCCTGGTTCCGTACCCTAAGAGTGTACTGTACCCCAGACCTATAATGAAAGACACCATTATGTGAAAACAGACTCCATGTGCATTTATTTTGTACAGGCTCAATATTTTTTATTTTTCTCTTTCTTGTATATAACAAAGTTTTGCAATTCTTAAGAAACTTTAGCTCGACCAATTCAAGTATAGTTCAAGTTGCATTGTCAATTCTTTCGGGTCTAAACATTGTTAATGGTCTACTCGTATGAATGCCACCAAGCCAATCTAGGGCCGGAGTGTGCTATCGACTTAGCCTGGTCATGCACCCTAAGTACGCCACTCTACCTACACCCCGGCAGGCCGAAGTAAGGCGAGTCCAGAAACGATCGGACCTGGAGGAAACAAGTCAGTGCACTTGATTGTATTTAGGATTGTGTTCGACCTAAAAATTTGTCGGTAATAGTAAGTCGCAATTGAGTTATAGATAGGGAATGGGTTTTACAGTTTTTATTGACTTCAGTGTGCAGGAAAAATAAATATTTTGTGATGATGGTGAATGAAGCCGGAGCTACCAAAGCTCCGACATCCCCTAGGTGTCCTGTAGTCGATGTTTCAAACATTGATAGCGAGCATCGCTGGAGCTACTTAGCTCCGGTAAAGCCAGGGGCCAGTCGTCAACGTGAAGAAAAGATGGTGGGAAGACTCCACAGTGGGGTCTGCTGTCGACACGCCACGTGTTGATAGAGGTCACTGCCGGAGCTACCAAGCTCCAACACCCCTGAGGACTTGCCATCAACGCTCTACGTGTTGATGGAGACTGCTCCCAGAGCTACTAAGCTCCGACGATGGTCAATGCTGGAGCTACAAAGTTCCGACAACCTCAGGGAGCCTCTACTATTGAAGACTTTGGACCTACGCTCTACAAGTTCGAAGCACGCAAGTCTTCAACAACTGTTACATCCTCTTGGTACATGTTCACAATCAAATTGTGTACATCTACCAGGGGGCCAAGTGAGACACATATGTTGAAGACAAAAAATGAAATTCATAAAAACTTGGATTTCATTAATCTGGAGACAAGAGATTACAAAATTGGAGAAAAAGAAGAGAGGATACAAGCGGGAGCTACAAAGAGAGAGTCCTAGACCCTATGGAAGAACGAGGCGACCTTCTGGGCAACCTCCGGCACACTGGCTTGGGCGGCTTCTCCCTCTCCGTCGATGGGGCCTTCAAGCACTAGGTCCAATGGGAACTGAGGGTCTCAGCTTGTGTAGCACGTCAGCACGTATTTTGCAATCTTCTTCGCTAGGGATTGTCCCTCGGTTTCTAGCTGGTCCGCGATGACATCGCCCATCTTGGTGAGCTTGTTGCTTGCCGAATTCAACGCCTGCAATGCCTTGTCCAGCTCCGGCTCCGGGTCATCCGAACACACGGGGCTAAAACCCATTGGCGTCAGAGTGTTGTTCCGACAATTCTCCCCGTACTACTGTTTATAGCCCGCGGAGTTTGTAGTTCGGTATTGGGCGCGCAAAGATTCAGAATAAGATGGCAAGTAGACACAAGGGTTTACGTGGTTTGGGCCGCCTGAGCATAATACCCTACTCCACGGGGTGTGTAGTTGTTGTATTGAGCATCTCAGAGTCGAGAGCTTCGAGAGTCCAGAAAAAAGATCCACTGTGTATCGTCAACCAGTCCTTTTATAGCACAAGGACTGGTCGTTACACTGTTAGCCTGGCCCGACATGTGGCCTTGGCGGTTACTAATGCTTAATACATAATTAATGAGGTTAATTACCCTTAATAGCATGGTAACGGGCCTTGGTAGTGCCATTACTGGTATTAAGGGCCTTCCGATCATGTGTCATTAATATGGTATTAATGACACTTAATAGGGTCTTGAAGTCTTTGATTACCCCTTGAAGGTTCGAGCCGTTGGGGGGTCCACCAGTCTGATTGTTGAGGCTGAAGGTCCGGCGGTTGGACACGTGGCAGCTTTGGAGCTTTCCGTCTGGGATGGGTAGGTCCGGTGTAGATGTACACGTGTCGGTATCGGAGCTTCCGTCTGTCGGGGGTTAGGTCCGGGGATGCCGCACAGGTGTTTAGCCCGGAGCAATCCCGTGTGTGGGATGTAGGTCCGGCTATAGTATACTCGTGGCAGTACTGGGACTAACCATAGATGGGAGGCAGATCCGGTCCCGAATGACACGTGGGGCCTTCGCAGGTCTTCAACTCAGACAGGTGAAGTTCTTTTGGTCTTTTTGTAGTCCAAAGGGGTATACGGTACGTAGGGTACCGACAGTGGCCCTCTGGGCCCACCTCTAGGAGAGACCATTTTGGATGAAGTCATTCTGCCGGAGGTGGGTCCATCCTTCAGTTTTTGAGCTGTGTCTTCAAGGGTCTTCGGATACGCCGTTGGCGGTAGTCCGCAGTTAAACCAATGCCGCGTGGCATATCCAGGATGCGGCAGGTGAGATCTGAGCGTCCACATCTCACGCAATTGAAGGTCGCCGGTTCTCGATACAAAAACCGTATCGGTTCCGCGCGCTCTACCAGGCCGCCGCCCTCGGGCTTCCCACCTTTCATGATGACAACCGTTCGCCTGGGGTAAGGACCTCAACTTGATCGTCGGGGTGGCCCCACGCCCCCTTGTCATTGGCGGGGTGAAGTTTTTGTATTGTATCATCGGCTCCTCTACGGTTTCCATCTAAGCGTTGTGGTGGCTTACTTAAGAAGAAAAGCGTGCACCGTTTGGGGATTCTTTACGCCTTCATTTGAACTTGTGCTCGAATCCTCCAAACTTTAGCCTGCTTTTCATCTCTTGCCCCGCTGTGCTGCGATGAAGTTGGGACTCCCCAAGAGCCGCATCGGGAGCAAGGAGTTGTCTAGGGTCCGGACCTACATGGGATGGTCCAGCGACTACTTTGACAACGACATTCACTGCGGCATGCTTCCCTTCGAGAAGGAGCGAGCCGGAGATATGGTGTACTTCCTTGGGTACGCCATGGCGGGTTTATCCCACCTTTCTCCACTTTCTTTCTGATGCTGCTTGATTTCCATGGTCTGCAGCTCCACCATCTGGGCCCCCACTCAATCTTGCTAGTGGTGACTTTCGTCCACTTTTGTGAGATGTGGGTGGGCGTGCCCCCTTGCGTGGAGTTGTTCCGGACTTTCTTCACTGTTCACCCAATCGGGAAGAGTGATTAGTTCATCGGCTTCTACTACTTCATGAAGCGGAAAAACTCTCCCCTCAAGTACTTGAGGTCCTTCCCTTCCGGCAAGTGGGATGACTGGAAGAAAGACTGGGTGGTCATCACTGTCGAGGGACACGAGAGGTTGGAGCTTCCTCAAGGCCTTCCTCGCGTTGACACCGACACTTGGAGTGACATGCCGGAGCTGTCGAGGGAACACAGGCCCATCCTGGATAGAATCCAGGAATGTGTTGAAGGTGGGGTGACCCCGCAGATGGTCTTCAACACTTCTTGATGAACAGGTGGGCCCCGCTGAGGGCTAGGAGCCGGCCTGCCTGGGACTTCAACAGTGAGATGGACACCAACCGCATTGAGGTTGGCTTGGACACCAACTTGACTAGTGAAGCCTTGAAGACCCATCTCAAGAAGTTTCAGCCTGTGAACATCGGCCCTAGCGACGTGTCTCCACCGGCGGCCTTCCTGCCTCTGAATATGATACCAGAGGAGTGCAGAGGGCTCCGGAGGAAGATGCCGCTGTTGGACGACTTGGGCCTGGTGGAGAGACGATTAACCTCTGGGGTGGCAATCCCTGGATCTTCTGAAGGTGGCTTTGCTCTCGCCCCAAAGCCAAGAACCAAAGTCGTAGGCAAGGGCAAGTAGGTGGCCGAGCCCTCGAGCCGCAAGAGGAAGCTCAAGCGTGCCGACGGGAGGTCTATCAGACCTGCTCCTTCCACAACGACTCCTTCTCCTTGCTGAAGGAGGTCTTCGGTGGTGGCAACCACACCAGCATCGGCATCTTCCCGGAGTGCTTGCTCCATCCATGTGGCTCCGGTACCTGGGCCTGTTGAGGGCTCCAGTTCCAGGGGTCCTTCTCAGCCGAGGGGGGCCTCAACTGAGACAACGCCGACGGCAGCAACAAGCTCCGGGGAACCTTTCGGAGCTGCCACGCCAGTGGCAACAGGGTCCGGCCCCGAGCATCCAGGGAAGAGGTTCTGCACTAGCTGGAGCGGAAGCCTTCCGAGGTAAATTTGGTTTTTTACCTCAATTGGTTTTTTTATTGTAATTGTGTTTTGAGTTTCTTCATCCTTCATCCACACGGTGCCCAAGAAAGGGGCTGAAGCTCTGGTTCCTGCAGCAGCAGTTGAGGCTGTGCAGGTGGAGGCTCCGGCTCCAATCCCAACGCCGCCTCAAGAGGTGGTTGAGGCTGCGACAGCTCCGGCGCCGGCTATCATGGTCCTGGACCTCGACTCATCCCCAAAAGCTCCCGTGGTAGTGCCGGACCACGGGAATGAAGATGTACCAGCGGCACCTACCCCAGAGGTTGAAGCTCCGGGTTTGGATGCTGAAATGATGGACGCTCCGGCCTTAGAGCTGGACGTTGTTGAAGCCCCAACAGTGGAGCCCGTGGTTGATGAGGCCCCGGCGATAGAGCTCGGTGTTGATGAAGCCCCGGTGGTAGAGCCAGTGGTTGATGAAATTTCAGCGCTTGAGCCGGTCGTCGAAGAAGTTTTGGCGCCTGAGCCGATTGTCAAAGAAGTTCTGGTGCCTAAGCCGGTTGCTGCAGAAGTGCCAGCGCGCGAGCCCATAACGGTCGAAGCGCTGGCGGCTGAGCCGGTGATGGAGGAGGCGCCAGCGTTGGAGCCGGAAGTGGCTTCAGCTCTGGCCGAATCTTCAATGCCTGCCCCGGAGGTGGTGGTCTCAGAGGTGCCCGCGCCTGAGCTAGGATGCCAAGATGAAGCTGCCGGCCCCAGCCTGAGGGACCAGTTGTTGATGACCTGGCGGCGGGACCTTTAGAACCAACTCTGGAGGTCGAAACTTCTGTTGCAGGACCCTCCTCGGCGGCGGTTGAGGCTATTTCGGAGGGCGGCCCTAGTGCCGTGGAAGCTCAGGGGACCGCTCTTGTAGAGTGGGACCCGATTTTGTCACGGAGAACCCGCTGGAGCCAGCGGAGAAGACCCCGGCAGGTCCGGACCTGAGCCATCTGTCGCTATCTATCAACAACGCCTTCTCCAGTCTTTGTTAGGTCCAGCTGGCTTTTTACCATGACAGCAAGGCCCTCGATGAGGAGCGCTAAACTCTTAGGAGGTGGCGCAACCGGCTCCAATTCGAGACCAAGCTGGCGCAGTCGAGGCTGGCTGACGACAAGGAGTGGGTGAAGAAGGAGAAGTCCAGTTGAATTACTGGGGTAAGCTGCTGGACGAGAGGGAAAGCATGGTGTGATCCCTCGACAACTAGTCCCGGGCCATCCACGAACAGGCTGTAGCTGCTAATAACGCAGCGAATGATCGCGGGGAGAAGCTCAACGCCATCCATGACAGCCTCGTCAAGCGCTGGGAGGCCCTTGAGGAGCTGGAGAAAAAGCTCGAAGATGAAGAGCAAAAACTCCTGGAGCTGCGGGATGACCTCATAAAGAGGGAGGAAGATATTACTCAGAGGCTGACTCTGGGTGACAAGAGTCTCGTGGAGCGCACCAAGAAGTTGGATGAGCGCTGCGAGGAAGAGGAGAAGAAGGCCTGGCAACGAGGACAGGACCTCCACAAGAGGGAGGATGAACTTGCTGCCAGGGAGAAGAAGGTGCAGGGCCAGGAGAAGGACCTGGTCGACCGCCAGAACAAGATCCACCTCCGGGAGGAGGAGCTCAGTAAACTCGAAAGGCAAGTTGCTGAAAAGATTCAGCAGAACGCCAAAGAGGTTGAGCGCCTTGCCCGTGAGAATTCGGAGCTTGCGGCGACCAGAATATCCTTGGAGGAGATGCGAGGCTCGAGGGCTGCAGAGTCCCAACAAGTTTGGGACTTCTTGGGCAAAGCCAACGACGCGCTAACGCCAATGATTTTTAGCCCCGTGCGTCCAGATAACCCGGAGTCAGAGCTGGACCAGGCGTTGCAGGCATTGAGTTCGGCAGGCAACAAGCTCACCAAGACGGGCGATGTCATCACGAACCAGCTGGAAACCGAGGGACAATCCCTGGCGAAGAACGTCGCAGAATACGTGCTGACGTGCTACACAAGTCGGGACCCTCAGTTCCCACTGGACCCGGTGCTTGAAGGCCCCATCGATGGAGAGGGAGAAGCCGCCCAAGCCAGTGTGTCGGAGGTTTCCCACAAGGTCGCCTCGTTCATCCATAGGGTCTAGGACTCTCTCTTTGTAGCTCCCGCTTGTATCCTCTCTTCTTTTTCTCCAATTTTGTAATCTCTTGTCTCTAGATGAATGAAATCCAAGTTTTTATGAATTTCATTTTTTGTCTTCAACATCTTTGTCTCACTTGGCCCCCTGGTAGATGTACATAATTTGATTGTGAACATGTACCAAGAGGATGTAACAGTTGTTGAAGACTTGCGTGCTTCAAACTTGTAGAGCCTAGGTCCGAAGTCTTCGATAGTAGAGGCTCTCTGAGGTTGTCGGAGCTTTGTAGCTCTGGCATTGACCATCGTCGGAGCTTAGTAGCTCCGGCAGCAGTCTCCATCAACACGTAGAGCGTTGATAGCAAGTCCTCTGGGGTGTTGGAGCTTGGTAGCTCCGGCAGTGACCTCTGTCAACACGTGGTGTGTCGACCGCAAACCCCACTGTGGAGTCTTCCCACCATCTTTTCTTCACGTTGACGGCTGGCCCCGTGGCTTTACCGGAGCTGAGTATCTCTAGCAATGCTCGCTATCAATGTTTGAAACATTGACTACAAGCCACCTAGGGGATGTCAGAGCTTTGGTAGCTCCGGCTTCATTCACCATCATCATGAAATATTTGTTTTTCCTGCACACTGAAGTCAAGAAAAACAGTAAAATCCATTCCCTATCTATAACTCAATTGCGACTTACTATTCCCGAGAAATTTTTAGGTCGAACACAATCCTAAATACAATCAAGTGCACTGACTTGTTTCCTCTGGTCTGATTATTTCTGGACTCGCCTTACTTCGGCCTGCCGGGGTGTAGGTAGAGTGGCGTACTTAGAGTGCATGACCAGGCTAAGTCGATTGCACACTCCGGCCCTAGATTGGCTTGGCGACATTCAGATGAGTAGACCATTAACAATGTTTAGACCCGGAAGAATAGACAATGCAACTTGAATTATACTTGAATTGGTCGAGCTAAAGTTTCTTAAGAATTGCACAACTTTGTTATAGACAAGAAAGAGAAAAATAAAAGATATTGAGCCTGTACAAAATAAATGCACGTGGAGTCTGTTTTCACACAATGATGTCTTTCATTATAGGTTCGGGGTACAGTGGAAACAAGTACACACTTAGGGTACGGAACCAGGTTAAGTGTGTTTCTTTTCTCATTTGACCCAAGGTAGCTAGCTGCACTTTTAGTTCTGAGACTGTGACAAGTGTTGCCTGAACTTTGCGGACCTTCCGGGGATGGTCCGGCTATTCTTCCGGAGGAGCTACCTGACTCTGTACAATGACTCTATAACATACATCACATGTAACTACAGACTCACCTCCGTGATATTAAGCGTAGAACTTACAGAGGTGCTCAATGTTCCAAGTGTTAGGGAGAGGTGTCCCATCCTCGGTTGCCAAGCGAACGCATCCGGGACGGGATACTTTGATCACTCGGAAGGGTCATTCCCAGCTGGGGGAATGTTTGATTAACCCTTCTCTGGATTGTATTCTCCGTAGCACCAAATCGCCTTCCTCGAGCTGTCGGCTGTGAACATGCCGTTGGTGATAGCGCCGAAGAGCTTGGCGGTATCGGGCATTCCGAACAGCTGCTCGGCACCTTCCCTCTTCAATGAGGTCAAGGTCTTCACGCCGGAGTTGGTCCTGCGTGGCATCATCGAAGGTCCGGAACCGGAGCGACCGCAAGGTGATTTCCAGAGGAAGGACTGCTTCGGCTCCGTACACCAGGAAGAAGGGTATCTCTCCAGTTGACCGGTTTGGAGTTGTCCTGTTGGCCCATAGGGTGGGCGGAAGCTCTTCAATCCAGTTGGCTCCATGTTTTTTTTAGGTGCTCATATGTGCGTGTCTTGAGTCCTTTTAGGATTTCTGCATTTGTTCTCTCGGCTTGGCCATTGCTTGCGGGGTGATCTATGTTGATGGCTGTTATATACCAATTTCATCCGTCAATTTAACTCGATTATGTGAAGGATTTGTCATTTCCTGCACACATCACCTTTCTATCTAACCCAGTTCCACTTGGACTTGGAGAAATATGTGTATGCAGCATTTTATGAAGGAAATGAGGAAATGTAGAGGGACCAATCCTATAAAATATCATCCCACCAATCAGGCAACGACAGGTGGCATCCCATGGATCAAATGGCCCACAAACAGAAGCATCTGAGGAGATCCAACGGTGTATCACCCATATACATCAAGGGGGCCCACCTGGCAGCCACCTGGAGGAAGCACTCCGTGTTTGGAGTGCTGAATAGGTCGGCCGAACCCCTGGTTCGGCCGACCACTTTCTGGCGCCAAATGCGGTCAAACGATGCGTGTTGGCTCCTCCTGGCTTGAAGGAGTCAATGTGACTGATTCGCATGCTTTTGGTGGCGAGAACCGACCTCAACACTAGTATAAATAGGACCCCCTACCCCTCACTTCAACACACACCACTTGAGCTTCATCTCTGTTGTATACACTATCATCCATAGTCTTAGAGGAGTTAGGTGTTAGAGAGGAGAGTCTCTAGTCCCAAGTCCAAATTGGGAAAGGAGTAAGGAGTCTCTCTCTTCCCAATCCTACATTGGGAAAGGTATGGCTCATGTATTCTTTCTTGTATTTGTGACTTTATGCATAATAAAGATGGTATCTTTAGTCTCTACTTATACATATACTTGGGCAAAGCGTTTTTTTTTTGATTGTGGAGTCCATGTATGTGGAAGGTATAGCTTCTATGACTATTTCATCATGAACATATCTCATTATCATAGAACCTATAGACCCCCACTATAGTCTAGTTAATTATAACATAACTAGGTTAGTATGGATAATTATGTTGTGTATCAACATTGGTTCAATGATGATTCAATTCATTGCATTAGGATGGATTATGCCTAGGCTCTTAAGGTAATTACTTAATATGCTAGCATGGTGCTAGGAAAGCTAAGTAGCATTGGATGTCTCGTAGAACCACGGATTGAAGAGGTAGGCAGTAGGTGGTGACAGCCCTATCTGTCCTTTGTAATCCTCCACGTTCGGCTATGCCACAGGCTCTTGGCGGGAGTCGCCCTAGTATTGCTAGGGGTAAGCTCGTGCCCAATGTGTTGAACCACATAACATAAGTATTCACTATTAATCTAGCTTATGAATGATGAGTTTAGACTATGTATATGTACAATAAAGCATAGTAGGAGTACCTCCATAACTCTCAACCTTAACTAACCTCTAGGATCCTTCTATCCCCCTTAGACTTGAAACATTTTGTGTGTGTCACACTACCTCCACTATTATTGTATCCATCCTTACTATATCCTTACCTAGATCTTTCTACCCTTTTCATTTGATGAATGATTGTTATATCTCTACCCCGCCTTCCTTTGGTATCAAATAAATGACACCCTTGGGAATACTCTTAAGGGGAAATGCTACAATGATACCTCCGTGCTCTTGCGGAATTCACTCCGTGATCCAATAGAATCATTAACAAGCATTTCTGACACATCAGTTGGAGATGTTTAGTTAATGGTGCGTAAGTAATACCAACAAGCATTTGTGGTACCTTTGCTAGGGATGATTTGTTAGTATACCTTAGAAGCCGTCAACAAGCATTTCTGGCGCCGTTGTCGGGGAAGGCAAATAGATATATAACATGACTAAGTGAATAGGATAGAACCATGGGTAGGATTTTAGTAGGATAACCATTCTTTGTTTTCGCATTTTAAATGTGAAAATAGGGTAGTGTATGTCTTGTTTCCGCCTGTCGGAAAACTTTGTTGAAGATCTCGAATCCCTTCTAAGAGACCGACCCCGTGTCATCACTCCTCAGAAGATTCGAGCGGCAAGGCAATCCAACATTTCTGCACCAATAATCCAAACACCAATGGCTCAGAAGACCCTTCACGAGTTCTCAGCTCCCCCTGCTAACAATGTGCCTATTGGGCCCACTGTTAACACAGGAGATGTGAACTTCGAGATCAAAACTGGCCTTATCACTATGGTGCAAGCCAACCCATTCTGTGGGAAGGCTAACGAGGATGCAAGTGCTCACCTGCAACAATTACTCGAGATCTGCAGCACTTTTAAGATCAAGGACGTGTCTCCGGATGTGGTCCATCTGAGACTGTTCCCATTCTCTCTCCTTGGGAGAGCGAAACAGTGGTTCTACGCAAACCGAAGTGTTGTAGATACTTGGGAGAAGTGTTCTACGACATTCCTTGCCAAATTCTTCCCGTTGGGCAAAACCAATGCCCTACGTGGAAGGATGTCTAGCTTCCAGCAAGAGCCCAAGGAATCTATTCTCGAGGCATGGGAAAGGCTTTAGGAGTACATCCTATCCTGTCCCCACCATGGGATGGATGACTGGCTTCTTATTCAAAACTTCTATAATGGGCTGATCCCATCAGCTCGAGACCATTTGGATGTTGCTGCTGGAGGAGCCATCTTCTCATTGATGGTGCCAAAAGCTAAAGATCTTATTGAGAAGATGGTGTCCTACATGGGATGGAACGATGAGCGTCTCCATACCCGACAGCGAGGCATGCACACCTTGAAAGAGGTGGACATGATTGCTGCAAAATTGGACCTCCTAATGAAGAAAATAGATGGACAAGCCAGTGGTGAAGTGTCTGGCAATGCCTATGCCGTAGACTCTCACATCACGTGTGAAGTCTGTGGCGACACGGGTCATATGGGCAATGATTGCCCAGAAACTGGTGAGGATGCCCTATACCTCACCAACAACAGAAATTTCAACAACAACAATGGCTATCGTCCAGGAGGTCAAGGGTGGGGTCAACAATGCCCATTCTTTCAAGGAGGGTACAACAACAATGGTAACCTTGGAAATCTGCCCAACTTAAGAGAACTTGCCATTAGCCAGCTCAAGATCAACGAGGCCCTATCCAAGAAGCTGTCAGCTAATGACAAGACCCTAGAGAATATCAATGCGAAGATGGAAGGACTATCCTCAGCCTTCAAGAATCAACATAGCTTCAACAAGATGCTCGAGACCCAGTTGGCTCAGCTGGCAGCTGCTATTCCTCCGATGGAGAATGGCAAGATGCCAGGCCAGCCAGAACCTCCGACGAAAAATGTCAACATGATTTCCGTACGAGAGAGCAACTGGCAAAAGGAGCCTGGGTGTCCTACCATTTTATGCTCAATTGGGGCTCACCACTTTGAGAAGGCACTTTGTGACTTGGGAGCAAGTGTTAGTTTGATGCCCAAGGTTGTGTTCGACCAGCTGAACTTCACAGAGCTGACGCCAACACCGATGCAACTACAACTGGCTGATTCTTCAGTCCGTTATCCAACGGGTATTGCTGAAGACGTCACGGTGAAGATCCAGAACTACTTCATAACCGTAGATTTTGTGGTGCTCGACATGTACACTGAGAAAGATACACCACTCATTCTTGGGCGTCCATTCCTAAGCACTGCAAAAGCTCACATAGATGTGGGAGCTGGAGAAATCCACTTCCATATCAATGGCAAGGAGGAAAGGTTTAACTTTCGGCCAAAATCAAAACAATGCTCCATGATTCGAATCAAGTATGGGTCGAATGATAAACACATCAGAGAGGTCGAACTCACACCTCCAAAGGTGGACTCACTCATTGCATTCATGAGAAGACTAATCTACGAGGAGAATCCGTCGTTTCGACCACGCCGTTATCCAAAGGCGACATAATCATCTGGACCTTCCCGAAGGCCAAAGTCCACCAAGCCACCAAAGAAGGAATGGCGGAAGAAGCAAGACAAGCCGTCCGAGCCCAGATGTGAAATGAAGCCGAAGGAATGTCCATCTCATCGGACGATGGTGAGACCTACGCCAATAGGTTAAATTGGTAGTTATCCCACTTTATTTTTATTTCTTTCTTTTTCCACCCCATTTGGATTTTTCCCATTGCATATTTGATTTTTCCTAGCAAGTTGAGAATCTTATATTCTCAACTATCATTTTTTCTTTCTTTCTTGTCAAAAGAAAATTTTTGTTGGATTTGAAAAAGGGTTTTTATTTGAAAAACAATTTTTCCTGAGCTGCATATGTGGCATTTCACCAACGTGCTAACTTTATAGCTGTTGGGGAGCTACTTTCCAAAAGGGGAACAAGGGGGGGGGGGCACCTGTCAGGTCGGCCGAACCCCCTGGTCGGCCGAACAGGGAGTGGAGCCAATTTGGCTCCCCTTCCTCCAACGGCTACATTTTGAACCCTAAGTGACCGTTGGAAGGTGCACACTATAAATTGTGGCCATGAGGAGCACCTCTCTTCACACACCACATCATTTTACACCACCCCAAGTCACTCTCTAGCTCACCTTGTTTTTCTTGCTCATCATTGCAACACTCTTGCTCAAATCCATCTCCAAAAGGATTTTCTTTTGTTTGTATTTGCATTTTACACTCAAGCTTTCAAGAGGAGAAAATTCATTGAGAATTTTGTTTTCCAAGCATTGCTTCTTTTCGGATTTTTCTCGCCTTGTTTTGTTCTTGCTTGTTGAAGTCAAAAAGACATGAAAAGGTTGTTCGGAAAGAGGAAGGGGGCTGCAAGCTCAAGCCATGGTGAGGGTTCTAGTGCACGCCTCTCTTCCATGGGTACAAACCCAAGGAGGAGAAGTGTGTGTGAGGACACTCCCATGGAAGAGAGAAGCAACCCACACCAACTTCTTCATGACAACGACCTCAACATACAAAGCGAAGTTGAAGATCAAACACGCAGGCTTCTCCAAGATCGTGAGTTCCGCCACACCAAGGCTTACGATCCACATTTGATCTCCAAAATAGGTACGGACTCCGAATTTCTTTCCATTTGGCATGCAATTGGATTTGATGACTTTGCTCAGATGGAGGAGAAAGGTTCATGCCTTGTCACTATTTATTTCGTTTGCACGCTAAGAATAGGATTTGATTGTATTTCTTTTAGATTATTTCAAAAATAATACAACATCCTATGGAAAGAATTAGGTAGCATCCTAGGCTTCCATAAACGGTGTTTTCTAGATTTAGAAAATTTGCCTAAGTTTAACAAACAAAGTTTTTGGCATGAGCTAACTAGTGAGGTCACATGTAGGGCTCCTAGGAATAGCAACATCCAAAACCCTACCTTACGCTTCATGCATAGATGGGTGGCTATGACTATGTTCCCTAGGGGCGATGTTAGGGTTGTGTGAGATGATGAATTGAAAATTTTGTTTGCCATGACTAAAAAGATAAAAGTTGCTCCAGTCAAAGCCATGATGACACAATGGTTAGATTACATTTCAAAATCAGGACCAATTGAATGCACTTCATTGATTACTCGTATTGCTGATAGGGTAGGAGCACTTAAATACTCTTCATTTGAATACATTGAAACTGAAAGAGAATTAATTGATGAAGACTATTTAGTGCAAGGGAATACCCTTAAGCATGATCAAGATGGGTCCTTGATATTTTTATATACCGGCTTTGTCAATGAAATTCGGTTACCTAACCCGGATTTTCATTTGTACAAATGCTGGAGGCTAACCATTAATCTTCTTCCCCTTGAGGAAGCAAGAAGAAGTGATGTCTCTGGCAGGGTAATAAGGAATCGTGCGAGGGCTGTAGCCACAGGCATGCCACCGATAATCTCTCCGGCCCATGAATACCAAGAGGAAGAGAACCCAATGGGTTGTGCACCCGGATGGACTCAACCTCCGATGTATGAGACTACGGGATCATCTTTGCAAGAATGGCAAAGGGATCCACCCTTATCCACTTCAAGCTCTAGCAGCTTGCCCCCAACGTCCATGAGAGGACGTCGTTCCATTTCAGCAAGAAGTCATCATGACTATAGCCAAGGAATGACGGACCTCACTAGACGTATGGGAGAACTTGAAGTGAGAACGGGTGACATCTACAACACAATCCAAGAGCATGTTCAAGGTACCCAGAATTGGCAACAACACATGGATGCTCAATTAACCAACTTCAACACGGCGCTACAACAACAACAAGCCGATCTTGCAGCGTACTTCCATCATCAAGGTTTCAACCCTTATCATGGAGGTAGTTGAAGAACAAGCTTGGGGGAGGACCCCCCACTTGAGGTAACACGTATCACATTCTTTGCATATTTATTTTCCATCCATCTATCATCCATCTTGCATTTAAAAAAAAACAGGTTAGATTTGCTTTCATCAAATAAAGATGTGCGGTAAGAATGATTTAGAATTCACATAGATGAAATGATGAATAGTTGCTCTATTTTATTTTCCTAAGTCTCTAGTTTACAACTTGCTACTCTCCGAATATTGCTTTCATTGGTTTGCAATACTTTTACCTTAATTTGGAAGTTGTGGGTAGCAAAAGCTTTATCTAATTCTAGGTTGTTGCAAGACTAGAATTGGTAATAGGGCTGCTAGTCGTAGTTTGAAAGTAAAACTTAGATTTCTGGAGAAATTCTAAAAAGATTTAAGTTTCCCTCATTTGATTGGAAATACCTACCAAAGCCATATGATATTCATACATAGACAAAACCTTATGCATATGCTATTTGCTTTCACATTGAGCCTAGTCAAACTAGTATAGACCTATGTGAGAAATCATTCAACTCTTTTTGAATTCAAGACTTACACTTGCACATCTATACTTCTACACTATAAGTAAGCAAAAAATCCATCATATCCACCATACCACAATAAAAGAGAAACTCCATGTTATTCATGTTTAGCGCTCTCTTCCAAATTCATTGCAAAGAAAGGGAGTAGAAGACATGGCAACAAAAAGAAATTTGAAAAAATAAAAAAGGCATGCTTACATCATAAGCATGAGAAAAAAAGAAGAGAAAAGAAAAGTAGCCATGTTTCATCCCTGCAAAAGGAAGAAAGATTATACCAAAAAGGAGTTATCTCAAGTATCCACATCCACTTCCACTCCATCACACATGCACTAGTCTTGAATCAAAAAGTTTTGATTTGAATTCTCCTAAGGCTTACTCTTTTGACTTAGCAATATATGTGATGCAAATATGCCTACTTACTTTCCTTACCAAGCTCTACATACAAGACATATTCAATGAGTAGGAATAGTAGAGGCACAATGCTTTGGTGAGGAAATATTTCCACTATCCACAAAGGAGTGACTGAGAGAATCAAATTGAGGTACTTAATATCTAAACTGAATTCTCCGGTATTTAAGTGGAACTTGATTTCTAGGCTATGTTTGCCCCATTTGCTTTTCTACTTTTCAACTGCTCATGAATATGAGAAAGTATAAGCCCCATGATAACTAAAGAAGGGTAGAGTATCATAGCCAATTTCTACAATACTAGGTAGAGTATCTTGTTGTGCATTAGATACTTTTGAAAATAAGACATTGTAGCAACTCCTGATCATCAACCTAAAGTCTTGACTTTGCTCGGGACGAGCAAAGGATAAGCTTGGGGGAGTTTGTTGAGGGCTGTTATATACCAATTTCATCCGTCAATTTAACTCGATTATGTGAAGGATTTGTCGTTTCTTGCACACATCACCTTTCTATCTAACCCAATTACACTTGGAGTTGGAGAATTATGTGTATGCAGCATTTTATGCAGGAAATGAGGAAATGTAGAGGGACCAATCCTATAAAATATCATTACACCAATCAGGCAACGACATGTGGCATCCCATGGATCAAATGGCCCACAAACAGAAGTATCCAAGGAGATCCAACGGTGTATCACCCATATACATCAAGGGGACCCACCTGGCAGCCACCTGGAGGAAGCACTCCGCGTTTGGAGGGTTCGACCGACCTCTTCCTGGCGCCAAATGCGGTCAAACGACACGTGTTGGCTCCTCCTGGCTTGAAGGAGTCAATGGTGACTGATTCACGCGCTTTTGGTGGCGGGAACCGACCTCAACACTAGTATAAATAGGACCCCCTACCCCTCACTTCAACACACACCACTTGAGCTTCATCTCTATTGTATACACTATCATCCATAGTCTTAGAGGAGTTAGGTTGTAGAGAGGAGAGTCTCTAGTCCCAAGTCCAAATTGGGAAAGGAGTAAGGAGTCTCTCTCTTCCCAATCCTACATTGGGAAAGGTATGGCTCATGTATTCTTTCTTGTATTTGTGACTTTATGCATAATAAAGATAGTATATTTAGTCTCTACTTATACATATACTTGGGCAAAGCATTTCTTATTTGATTGTGGAGTCCATGTATATGGGAGGTATAGCTTCTATGACTATTTCATCATGAACATATATCATTATCATAGAACCTATAGACCCCCACTATAGTCTAGTTAATTATAACATAACTAGGTTAGTATGGATAATTATGTTGTGTATCAACATTGGTTCAATGATGATTCAATTCATTGCCTTAGGATGGATTGTGCCTAGGCTCTTAAGGTAATTACTTAATATGCTAGCATGGTGCTAGGATAGCTAAGTAGCATTGGATGTCTCGTAGACCCACGGATTGAAGAGATAGGTAGTAGGTAGTGACAGCCCTATATGTCCTTTGTAATCCTCCACATTGGGCTATGCCACAGGCTTTTGGCGGGAGTCGCCCTAGTATTGCTAGGGGTAAGCTCGTGCCCGATGTGTTGAACCACATAACATAAGTATTCACTATCAATCTAGCTTATGAATGATTAGTTTAGACTATGTATATGTACAATAGAGCATAGTAGGAGTACCTCCATAACTCTAAACCTTAACTAACCTCTAGGATCCTTCTATCCCCCTTAGATTTGAAAGCTTTTGTGTGTGTCACACTACCTCCACTATTATTGTATCCATCATTACTAGATCCTTACCTAGATCTTTCTACCCTTTTCATTTGATGAATGATTGTTATATCTCTACCCCTCCTTCCTTTGGGATCAAATAAATGACACCCTTGGGAATACTCTTAAGGGGAAATGCTACAATGACACCTCCATGCGCCTGTGGAATTCACTCTGTGATCCAATAGAACCATTAAAAACAATTTCTGACACATCAGTTGGAGATGTTTAGTTAATGGTGCGTAAGTAATACCAACAAGCATTTCTGGTACCTTTGCTAGGGATGATTTGTTAGTATACCTTAGGAGCCGTCAACAAGCTATAGAAGCGTAGTTGACCTGAATGCCGAGGTCTTCGCAATATCCTTGGAATGCAGAGCTTGTGAACTGGGTCCCTTTATAGGTTATGATCTTGTTTGGGACTCCAAATCTGCATACAATGGACTACAAGAAGTTGATAGCTGATTGCTTGTTTATTGTCACAACTGGAGTTCCTTCCGGCGATTTGGTGAATTTGTCTATGGCAACGTACAAGAACTTGTAACCTTTGACAGCTCTTGAGAAAGGTCCCAAGATATCCATCCCCCACACAGCGAAAGGCCATGTAGGAGGTATCATTTGTAGAGGCTAAGCTGGTGTGTGAATTTGCTTTGCATGGAACTGGCATGCTTCACATTTCTTTACTAGCTTAGTTGCATCCTGGGGCGCTATAGGCCAGTACAAGCCATGCCAGAAGGCTTTACCGACCAGCGTGTGAGAAGACGCGTGGTTACCACACTCGCCTCCATGGAGTAGGGTATTATCCGTGAGGAGCTCGCAACCTTCTTCCCTTGTAATGCACCGCATTAGGACACCGTTGGCACCATGCGGTAGAGCTCCCCTTCTACCAGTGTGTGTCTTTTAGCCAATCTGACTATCCGGTCAGTGGATACATTATCTTTATGAAGGAAATTGTCTTTCAAGTAGTTCTGGATCTCCGAGATCCATGCATCGGAGCTAGCTTGAGGATTTGTATCTTGCGTGCTAGGTTGCTCGGAGCTTCCTGCAGCACCTATGACCCTTGATGGATGCCATGGTAACAGGGCCATCGGGACCGCCAGCTTCGAGGTGCTGGTCTTGCCCCCTTCGCTCAGTTCGGCAGGCTGAGCTGTAGGTTTAGACAAACTCTGGACGAAGGTTCCGTCGGGAGCCAGAGCTCCGGTTGAAGCTTTCGTCGAGAGTTCGTCAGTTTCAGCGTTGTTGAGACGCTGGACATGGCAAAGATCCAAGACGTCGAAGTCCTTCTGAAGCCTCTAGACTTCAAGTAGGTATGCAGCTAGTTGAGGGTTGTTGCAACAACATTCACCTTTGACTTGTTTTACAACAAGCTGTGAATCACCCTTTACCAACAGCTGCTTGACACCATACGATAGTGCCGCCTTGAGTCCATAAATTAGTGCTTCATACTCCGCCATGTTGTTGGCCGCCTTGAAGTCTAGGTGCACCATGTATTTAACCTTCTCCCCGGTCGGAGCGAGGAGAAGGACTCCAGCTCCGGCCTCCTGCTTCTGCACGGAGCCATCAAAGTAGAGAGTCCAGTGAGGCTTAGTGAAGACCGGAACCTTGGGTTCCGACTTCTGCTCACTGGTGCCCCCAGGATTTGATGGATAGGGGGTCCATTCCGCCACGAAATCCACCAATGCTTGATTCTTGATCGCTTGTCTTGGAACGAATTCAAGGTCGAACTCGGCTCATTCCGCTGCCCACTTTGCAATGTTCCCAG
Organism: Tuctoria greenei; assembly: GCA_036927565.1. Lineage (NCBI taxonomy): Eukaryota > Viridiplantae > Streptophyta > Magnoliopsida > Poales > Poaceae > Tuctoria > Tuctoria greenei. The sequence goes on along the minus strand of JAYESD010000004.1, from coordinate 187,942,572 downwards.
TGGAATTGGGGTTATGCAAGATTGCACGTGGTGGATAAGAGGTTACCACTGAAATATTGTGAGCTTGGAAGTAGTGTCAGAGCTTCCTAGAGGCAATAAGAACTGCGTAGAGCAGCTTATGCACCTCAAGGTACCAAGTCTTGGCATCTTGGAGTACTTCGCTGATGAAGTACACTGGGCGCTGGACCGTCGGATCCTCCCGAAGGGGCCCGGAGCTTCCTCCTCATCTACCCGGACCCTCCCGGAGGGGTATGGACCTTGTTCGGGGAGCTCCGGGTTCCGGTTGGAGGAACCCGAAACTTCTCCTGAAGTGATTCGGACCCTCCCGGAGGGGTCCGAACCTTCTTGTTCAGCGGTAGTGAATCCTTCATTTGAAGGAGATGGATCCTTCGGTATTTCGCCTTGAGGATCATGGTCTGGGAGCTGGGACCCAGACTCGACTTCAGATAGCTCTAGACCCTCCTGAAGGGGTCTAGATTCCAGAACTGGAGATGGTTCTGGTCTTTCCGCAACCAGTACCATGCTGACAACTTCGTCAGTTGCCGAAATGTAAAGCAAGAGTGGTTCACCAGGGTTGGGAACTACTAAGGTTGGTAGGGTGGTGAGGAGCTGCTTTAGCTCTGCCTTTTCTGCTTCTTCAGACCATTGGAATGGTTCGGACTTCCTTAATAGCTTGATGGAGGGTAGCGCCCGTTCGCCAGTCTTGAGATGAACCGGTTGAGGGCAGCTAGACATCCAGTCAGCTTCTGGACGTCCTTGATGCGGGCCGGTGGCCGCATGTCTTCAATAGATTTTATCTTTGCCGGGTTTGCTTCTATTCCTCGGTGATTCACCAAGAAACCAAGAAGTTTTCTGGAGCTAACACCGAAGACACACTTGTCCGGGCTCAGCTTTGTGCGAGTGACTCGCAACTTGTCGAAGACAGCTTGCAAGGTGTCAAGGAATGACTCCTTGTTCTTGATCTTGACGACGATGTCATCGACATACACTTCCACTACATATCTGATGAGCTCTCCAAAAGTTTTGTACATAGCTCGTACAAATGTTGAGCAGCATTTTTGAGACCAAATGGCATGGCAGTATAACAATATAATCCATCTACTATGATGAAGGAGGTATGCTCTTCATCTTCCCTAGACATTCTGATTTGATAGTACCCAGAATATGTGTCTAGGAAACATAGTATTTCACACCCGAAGGTGGAATCCACTATCTAATCTATTCTAGGTAGTGGGAATGGATCTTTTGGACATGCCTTATTTAGTGTAGTGTAGTCAATACACATCCGAAGCTTCCCGCTGACCTTGGGTACAATGACTGGGTTTGCCAGCCATTTTGGGTGGAGGACTTCTTGGATGAATCCAGCCTCGAGCAACTTCTTGACTTCTTGACGTATGAAGTTTTTTCGCTCTACTGATTGCTTTTGAGGCTTCTGATGTACAGTCGATCGTCGGGATAGATCTTCAGATTATGCTCGATCACTTCCCTACGGATCCCAGGCATTTGTGATGGTTGCCAGGCAAACACATCGACATTAGCCTAGAGGAAAGTGATGAGCGCGAGTTCCTATTTGTCGTTCAGACCTCCCGATATACGGGTGGTATGAGCGGCGTCGGAACCGATTTGGACGACTTTGACGGGAATGTCGGTGTCGCCGCTTGGTTGCACGCGAGGTGTGGAGGTTGAGCCTCGATGACGAATGCTCGGGGGTTTTTTAGCTTGCTCCTTTCCAGATTCTTCCTCCTATGATGTAGCAAGCGCATGGAGTTCTTCCAGAGCTGTCACTCCGGCGGTGCGATCTCCACGGATCCGAAGAACACCTACTGGTGTTGGCATCTTCAACACCAAGTAGCCATAATAAGCAGCAGCCATGAACTTGTATAAGGCTGGCTTGCCCAAAATGGCATTGAAGGGTAAGTTGATCTGCGCCACGTCGAAGACCAACTTCTCAGTGTGGTAATTCTCCTGGGTCCCGAAGGTCACTGGAAGAGTAATTGCACCGAGTGGGGTTATGGCCCCTATACCTACTCTGGAGAAAGGTCGAGAGGGGCGAAGGTCCAAAGGTCGGAGCTGAAGCTTGACGAAAGCTTATGAGGTTCAGCCCCGAACCCCTGTCCACCATTACATGGTGGAGTTGGATGTTGTTGATGGTCGGAGATACAATCAATGGCAGTTGGCCAGCTCCGATCATATTCTGAGGGCAGTCTGATGCATCGAAAGTGATGGTAGTGTCCATGCACTTCCGGTGCGGCTCCGCCCTGGCGGTGAGAGCTACTGAGGCCATGTCCCGCCGCATGGTCTTGAGGACACAGCGGGAGGTGATGTCCCACGAACCACCAAAGATGGTGTTCATGGTTTTCTGACGTTCATTGTTGGAGACGTCGGAGTCGTCATCGACGAAGGTGTAAACAGCCTTCAAGACCTTTTTAGGGTCCTGAAAGCCTAACTCCTCTTCAGCCGGAGCTTCGTCGACTTACTGTTTCCCTTCCCTTTGACGAAAAGGAACTTCTTCCCGGCGCTTGTTGTAGCGCTCGGCAAGGTTCTGGACCTCCCGACAGTCTTCCAGGTTGTGGCTGTTCGACTTGTATATAGGACACCACATCTTGGAGCTGCCACCATCTACAGATGACGGCCGAGGTCGTTTCTCGGGGCGTGGCCCCCGGCCACCCGGAGCTACGGCAGCTGCAACAGTTGGTGTGCCAGCCGACAACTTTTTCTTGTCGTTGGACTTTTTTTTTTTTTGCCACTCCCGGAGGTAGTGGCTTCACCCTTGGAGGACTTTTTGTTGTCCTCCGGAGGTGTTTTGGAGTGCATTTCACGGTGCTCCGCAACTTTGGCGCATTTGTCTGCCAAGCTGAAGAGTTCCGTGACGCTAGTGATCTCCTTGGTCGCCAGCTTCTCCAGCATCTTCTTGTCTCGTACGCCCTGTCTAAATGCCACAATAACAGAGGCGCTAGAGATAGAAGGAATAGTGTTTCGTACCTGGGAGAACCTCTAGATAAAGGATCACATGGACTCTCCCCCCTTCTGCTTGACAGCAAAAAGCTCCAGTTCGGTGCCTGGTCGGGTGTATTAACTCCCGAAATTGGCGGTGAATTGTTGGCACAGTTCTGCCCAACTGTTGATGGAGTCAGGCGGAAGGCTCATGAACCAGGACCTGGCGGTCCCAGTCAAAGCCATAGGGAAATAGTTGGCCATTACGGCCTCATTGCCTCCGGTCGCAAGGATTGCGGTAGAGTAGATTTGGAGAAACTCAGTGGGATTGACAGTCCCGTCAAATTTCTCCAGCAGGTGAGGCCGGAACTTTTGTGGCCATCTGACCATGCGTAGGTGCATGGACAGGGCAAAACAGCCTCCTCCTACTCTCTCGAGAGCAGTACTGTCTCAAGCCTCTCCCCTTTCGCGAGCGCGCTCAATATGGACATGACGACCCTGTTGATGATAACGGCGATCAAGCTCCGCCCGGAGGTTGTGAGTTGAAAGCCTGGTTACCGTATGGGTGCGTCGCGCCCCGGAAGGCAGCGACGTCGCTTGTTGAGACACAACATGCCTCCTATGTTGGGAAGCGTGCATACCAAGTCTGCATGACACGGTCCGATGCTACGATGGGGCCCACCTTGAGGGGGGAGGACCTTGGTCGCTGATGCGATCGGCTGCTGCTGCAACCAAATGTTCCACATCAGCCCTCCACTGCTCCATTGTACCCTGGGATGCACCTGGAGGTGGTGGGCGTTGGAGAAGAGCACGCGCGGCATGGAGCGTGTGTTCAGGGTTGTTGTTAGCCGATGCCGTGACCGACGCAGAAACCCCATCCTGCTGTCCAGCTTGATTTGCCGGTGCGGACGGTGGCGGCAGTGGCATGGCTCCTGCTGGACCCATAACACCTGCTGGCGGCTGCATGTTGGAGGGATTGCCTCCAGCAGGTTGCGTTGCAGGGTTGCCATTGGACGATCCAGCAGCAGAGTTCACCATCTTTGAATCTCGAGCACACCCCTACCTAACGGTCCCGGCTTGTGTAGCACGTCAGCACGTATTCAACGACGTTCTTCGCCAGGGATTGTCCCTCTATTTCCAGCTAGTCTGCGATGACATCGCCCATCTTTGTCAGCTTGTTGCCTCCCAAACTCAACGCCCGCAATGCCAGGTCCAGCTCCGGCTCCAGGTCATCTGGACGCACGGGGCTAAAACCCGTTGGCGTTAGCGCGTCATTGGCTTTGCGCAAGAAGTCCCAAACTTGTTGGGACTCCATAGCCCTCGAGCCTCGCATCTCCTCCAAGGATCTTCTAGTCGCTGCAAGCTCCGAATTCTCACGGGCAAGGCGCTCAACCTCTTTGGCGTTCTGCTGAATCTTTTCAGCAACCTACCTTTCGAGTTTACTGAACTCCTCCTCCCAGAGGTGGATCTTGTTTCGGCGGTCGACCAGGTCCTTCTCCCGGCCCCGCACCTTCTTCTCCCTTGCAGCAATTTCATCCTCCCTCTTGGGGAGGTCCTGTCCTTACTGCTAGGCCTTCTTCTCCTCTTTCTCGCAGCGCTCATCCAACTTCTTGGTGCGCTCCGCAAGACTCTTGTCACCCAGAGTCAGCCTCTGAGTAAGCTCTTCCTCCCTCTTCACGAGGTCATCCCGCAGCTCAAGGAGTTATTGCTCTTCATCTTTGAGCTTTTTCTCCCGCTCCTCAAGGGCCTCCCAATGCTTGACGAGGCTATCGTGGATGGCACTGAGCTTCTCCCCGCGATCATTCGTTGTGTTATTAGTAGCTATGGCCTATTCGTGGATGGCCCGGGACTGGTTGTCCATGGATCACACCATGCTTTCCCTTTCGTCCAGTAGCTTACCCCAGTACTCCAACCGAACTTCTCCTTCTTCACCCACTCCTTGTCGTCAGCAAACCTCGACTGCATCAGCTTGGTCTCGAATTGGAGCTTGTTGCGCCACCTCCTAAGAGTTTGGCACTCCTCCTCGAGGGCCTTGCTGTCGTGGTAAAAAGCCAGCTGGACCTGACAAAGACTGGAGCAAGCGTTGTCGATAGACAACGACACAGGGATCGGGTCCGAACCTGTCGGGGTCTTCTCCGCTGGCTCCAGCGGGTTCTCCGTGACAAAAATCAGGCCCCACTCTACAAGAGCAGTCCCCTGAGCTTCCACGGCACTAGGGCCTCCCTCCGGGATAGCCTCGGCGTCCATCGAGGAGGGTCCTGCAACAGAAGTTTCAACCTCTGGAGTTGGTTCCGAAGGTCCCGCCCCAAGGTCATCAACAACTGGTCCCTCAGGCTGGGGGCCGGTAGCTTCATCTTGGCACCCTGGCTCAGGCGCGGGCACCTCCGGGACCACCACCTCTGGGGCAGGCGTTGAAGATTCGACCAGAGCAGAAGCCACTTCCGGATCCGAAGCTGGCGCATCCTCCATCGCCAACTCAGGCATTGGCGCTTCGACTGTCTTGGGCTCGGGCGCCGGCACTTCTGCAGCAACCGGCTCAAGCGCTAGAACTTCTTCGACATTCGGCTCAGGCGCCAGAACTTCTTCGACGACCAGCTCAGGCACCGGAACATCATCAGCCACCAGCTCTACCGCCGGGGCTTCATCAACACCCGGCTCTATCGGCAGGGCCTCATCAACCACTGGCTCCACTGCTGGGGTTTCAACAATGTCCGGCCCTAGGGTTGGGACTTCAGCTACCTCCAGCTCTAAGGCTGGAATGTCCATCATTTCAGCATCCAAACCCGGAGCATCAACCTCCAGGGCAGGTGCCGCTGGTACATCTTCATTCCCGTGGTCCGGCGCTACCACGGGAGCTTCTGGGGATGATTCGAGGTCCAGGACCATGACAGCAGGTCCCGGAGCTGTCGCAGCCTCAACCACCTTTTGAGGTGGCGCTTGGATTGGAGCCAGAGCCTCCACCTGCACAGCCTCAACTGCTACTGCAGGAACCAGAGCTTCAGCCCCTTTCTTGGGCACTCTGTAGATGAAGGACGAAGAAACTCAAAACACAATTACAACAAAAAACAACCAACTGAGGTAAAAAACCAAATTTACCTCGGAAGGCTTCCGCTCCAGCTAGCGCGGAACCTCTTCCCCAGATGCTCGGGGCCGTACCCTATTGAAACTGGCGTGGCAGCTTTGAAAGGTTCCCCAGAGCTTGTTGCTGCCATCGGCGTCGCCTCGGTTGAGGCCCCCCTCGGCTGAGAAGGACCCCCGGAACCGGAGCCTCAACAGGCCCTGGTACAGGAGCCACATGGCCGGAGCTAGCACCCTGGGGAGATGACGATGCTGGTGTGGTTGTCACCATCGAAGACCTCCCCTGTCGAGGAGAAGGAGCCATCATGGAAGGAGCAGGCCTGACGGACCTCCCGTCGGCATGCTTCAGCTTCCTCTTGCGGCTCGAGGGCTCTACAAACTCCTTGCCCTTGCCTACGACTTCGGTTCTTGGCTTTGGGGCGGGAGCGAAGCTGCCTTCAGAAGCTCCAGGGGTTGCCACCCCGGAGGTTGGTCGCCTCTCCACCAGGCCCAAGTCGTCCAACAGCGGCATCTTCCTCCGGAGCTCTCTGCACTCCTCTGGTATCATATTCAGAGGCAGGAAAGCTGTCGGTGGAGACATGTCGCCAGGGAAAGTGTTCCCAGGCTGGAACTTCTTGAGATGGGTCTTCAAGGCTTCACCGGTCAAGTTGGTGTCCAAGCCGACCTCAATGCGGTTGGTGTCCATCTCACCGTTGAAGGCCCAGGCAGGCCAGCTCCTAGCCCTCAGCGGGGCCCACCTGTTTGTCAAGAAGTTGCCGAAGACCATCTGCGGGGTCACCCCACCATCGACACATTCCTGGATTCTGTCTAGGATGGGCACGTACTCCCTCGACAGCTCTGGCACGTCACTCCAAGTGTCGGTGTCAACGCGAGGAAGGCCTTCAGGCAGCTCCAGCCTCTCGTGTCCCTCGATAGTGATGACCACCCAATCTTTCTTCCAGTCGTCCCACTTGCCGGAAGAGAAGGACCTCAAGTACTTGAGGGGAGAGTTTTTCCGCTTCACAAAGTAGTAGAATCCGATGAACTCATCACTCTTTCCGGTCGGGTGAACAGTGAAGAAAGTCCGGAACAACTCCACACAAGGGGGCACGCCCACCCACATCTCGCAAAAGTGGACGAAAGTCGCCACTAGCAATATTGAGTGGGGGCCCCGATGGTGGAGCTGCAGACCATAGAAATCAAGCAGGATCAGAAAGAAAGTGGAGAAAGGTGGGATCAGACCCGCCATGGCGTACCCAAGGAAGTACACCATATCTCTGGCTCGCTCCTTCTCGAAGGGAAGCTTGTTGCAGCGAATGTCATTGTCAAAGGAGTCGCTGGACCATCCCATGTAGGTCCGGACCCTAGACAACTCCTTCTTGCTCCCGATACGGCTCTTGGGGAGTCCCAACTTCATCGCGGCACAACAGGACAAGAGATGAAAAGCAGGCTAAAGTTTGGAGGATTCGAGTGCAAGTTCAAATGAAGGCGTAAAGAATCCCCAAACTGTGCGCACTTTCCCTCTTAAGTAAGCCCCCACAACGCTTGGATGGAAACCGCAGAGGAGCCAACGATACAATTCAAAAACTTCACCCCGCCAATGACAAGGGGGCCCAGGGCCACCCCGACGATCAAGTTGAGGTCCTTACCCCAGGCGAACGGTTGTCATCATAAAAGGCGGGAAGCCCGAGGGAGGCGGCCCGACAAATCACGCGGAACCGATACGGTTTTTGTATCGAGAACCGGTGACCTTCAATTTCGAGAGATTCGCATGCTCAGATCTCACCTGTCGCATCCTGGATATGCCACGCGGCGTTGGTTTAACTGCGAACTACCACCAACGGCGCATCCGAAGACCCTTGAAGACACGACTCAAAAACCGAAGGATGGACCCACCTTCGGCAAAACGACTTCATCCAAAAAGGTCTCTCCCAGAGGTGGGCCCAGGGGGCCACTGTCGGTACCCTGCGTACTGTATACCCCTTGGGACTACAAAAAGACCAAAGGAACTGCACCTGTCTGAGTTGAAGACCTGTGAAGGCCCCACGTGTCATATGGGACTGGACCTGCCTCCCATCTATGGTTAGTCTCGGTGCTGCCACATGTATACTGCAGCCGAACCTACATCCCACACATGGGATAACTCCAGGCTAAACACCTGTGCGGCACCAACGGTCCTAACCCCCGACAGAGGGAAGCTCCGGTACCAACATGTTTACATCTACACTAGACCTATCGACCCCAGACGGAAAGCTCCGAAGCTGCCACGTATCCAACCGCCGGACCTTCAGCCTCAACCATCAGACTGGTGGACCCCCCAACGGCTCGAACCTTCAAGGGGTAATCAAAGACTTCAGGACCTGATTAAGTGTCATTAATACCATATTAATGACACAGGATTGGAAGGTCCTTAATACCAGTAATGGCACTGTCAAGGCCCGCTACCACGCTATTAAGGGTAATTAACCTCATTAATTATGTATTAAGCATCAGTAACCGCCAGGGCCACATGTCGGGCCAGGCTAATGGTGTAACGACCAGTCCTTGTACTATAAAAGGACTGGTCGACGATACACAGGGGATCCTTTTTCTGGACTCTCGAAGCTCTCGACTCTTAGACGCTCAATACAACAACTACACACCCCGTGGAGTAGGGTATTATGCTCAGGCGGCCCGAACCGCAAAAACCCTTGTGTCTACTTGCCATCTTGTTCTGAATCTCTGCACGCCCTATCCCGAACTACGAACTCTGCGGGCTACCAACAGTAGTACGGGGAGAATTGCCGGAACAACACTCTGACAGCAAACTTATGGGTTGACGCTGAGCCTGGCACAGAACCTACGCTGCTAGGGTAGGCAGTTGGAGATACCAAATAATCCTTTGACACGGGAACCATCGCTGTACTCGGTGCCACTAATTGTCCTGATTGTCTAAGTTATTCCATTATTTATTGCACATTTTCCTTGACCTTTTGAGCAATCATTTCATCAAGTGTTTTCTTGAACTTCTCACGTCTTCTATATGTCTCTTTATCTTTCGGGAACCATCTAGCCAAGACATTTGAGAAGATATTGCTCGAACTCGTCCACTGTGTTCAGGGTTTCCTAGGATAGCAGTAAGTTGGTCATTCTCCCTCTTCGGCTTGAAGAGACATTTCTGTTGCTTTCAATTACTTCTTTCATTTCATGCTCTACTTCATTCACAGAGTTGGGCTTTTCAAGTTTGCCCTCGCTGGTCAAACCTGACCGAGTAAAGACCCACCGCTGAGTTCTCTCATCGCAGCCTTGTAACAGGTGAGGATTGCCCTTACTGGTAATTTTGTCTAATTTCTTATTCCATTTCTGGACTTTGGGGGCATATCCGGCAGACCCCAAGCGATAATGCTATTTATTCTTTATGGCAAGCTCTGACCTACTTGCACTTAGGGCTTTAGCATCAGGTGTGGTCTTTTGACGAACAAATTCTTGCCACTGAGCTTGTGTGATTTTTCCCATCTTCCTCAGGCTAGGGACCTTATCGGCCTTAACATAAGCATTCATTTCACTCTTCCATCCATGAAACTTCTCACTGCAAGAGACCAATGTTGCTTTCTTTACAGCTTCTTCCGTACCTTTTAGGAACTTGAATTGTTTCTTTATCCTTTCACACAACTCATTCTTGGTCTCCTCAGGTAATTTTCTTCAATTATCGGTTGTGATTGGCAAGAGCTCTCTAACAAAAAAACCGCATGCATTTCGGTACTTGGTATCTCAATCTAGTGCTTCTTGGGGAAGCCCAACTGGACCAACCCTTGTTATGTACATGATGCAGTCCAATGGACCCTTATTGGGACCTTGTTGCCCTCGTTTCCGCTTGAGTGAACTTGAGGATTCATCCATTGGAGAACCTTCTGCGGTTTTAGGAGCCGAAGTCACCTCGTTGTCTTCGCGATTAATCTAGGTAGAAAAGAAGTATAAGACTTCGTATACTTGACAACTAACATTAACTTGAACTGCTGAAGATAAGATTCGTGATTCATACCTCGTCCGTGGGATCATATTCCGGGTCGAGATCCTCGGAAGTCTTTTTAATTTTTATATTCGGACAATATTTTTGGCTAAATTCTGGTCACCCCCAATGTTGTAAACTTCACTTTTTCAAAGTTTATTTTATGATCTAATAGCTTTTCATACAAAGCCAGAAGTAGTTTCAGATTTCTAGCCCCCATCAAATCATTTGTGATACATACAAGTGTATCATCTGCATACTGTAAAACTGCCACACCATTATGCACTAGATCATTATCTAAACCTGAAAACAATATATTTTCCTGAGCCTGATATATCATCCTAGCAAGACAATCAACATCAATGTTAAACAAACGAGGTGACAAAGTATCACCTTGTCTAACCCCCTTGAAGCTTTTAAAGTAAGGAGCAGTCTCATTATTGATTCTAACACTCGAGGCCTTACATAGAGTATTATATAATAAGAGCATAAACCACTGATAATGCTTTTATAAGGAAATCAACCACTGATAACGTTTGGAACAATAAGCAGATAGAGCATAAACCACTGATAATGCTTCTATAAGGAAATCAACCACTGATAATGTTTGGAACAATAAGCAGAGAGAGCTAGGGTTTGAGGCCACTGACCAAGGCACAAAACAACCACTAATAAACCACTGATAATTCTTTGATTAATGAAAAGTAGATAGGAACCTAGGGTTTGAGGCGACTGACCAAGGCACCTAGGTTTCAAAAACTTTGATTAAGGAAATCTAGGGTGCGGGGGCGATGAGGACATCACTCGGCCGGCGGCAAGGGCGAGGAGGGAGGCAGCACGGGGACGAAGGAGGGAAGGAAGCGGCAGCGTACCTGGCGACAAGGTCGAAGCTCGGCGGCAACGGCGAGGGAAAAGCTCGGTGTACCTGGAAGGAACGAAGTGGCGAGGGCGAAGCACGGTGACAACGGCAAAGCTCGGCGGCAAGAGCAGCGAAGACTTGGCGACAAATAAAAATTTGGCAGCTTGACGGCGTCTAAGTGATTTTGCCCGGGTTAGTTTTTTCCAATGAAGTCGAGGGCTATATAGAGACGCCTATCTGCGTAGGCGATTATTAAGTACCGACCGCCTGAGAAGATGATTATCCTAGGCGGGTGGTAATTTATCTCATGCGGTTGATAAGTAATAACCACCTGCGATAAGCTTCTTCTCAGGCGGTTATTTAGTACCAGCCGCCTGAAAAGATCTTTATGTAAGCTTAATTAATATTTTTTATTAAATTTGTGGCCTTTCAAAAGCCCATGTTCCACTTTCTTGTAATATGATTGAGTATTAAAGGTTATCATTAACTTTCACTTCATAAAGCCTTTGAAATTGGTCAGAACATAAAAAACAAATAACAATTGCTATTTGTCATTTTTCTATCTTGATGAATATAATGATTTTTTCATTTAGTTTTTCAATCGACCTTTTTAGTCATCGTACCAAACTCTATGAATTTTTTCAAATTTTGTTTAAATTTTTTTGAATCAATATATGTTCGAAATTTGATGAATGCCTCATATGTATATGAGCATTTGTTTAGAATGATGGATAATTTGGATTTTGACTTGTTGGAATGCTTTTAAAAAATTAACAAAATTTATACATGTATAAAGAATACAAATATGTGCATACAAACAAATTTTAGTGAATGATCCCTTTTTTAGGAGATATACAAATGTGAATAATATGTGAGTATAAATTAATTTTATATTTACCAAAACATTACAATGTTAGTTATACAAGTTTTAAAATATTTGGTCCAGGTGGTAGATGTTAATTTTTGAAAAAATATAGAAGAAAGACTCATCGAATTTGGACTCAATTTGCAGAATCTATACATGTTTGAGTATTTATATAGGAATTTAAATAAAAAAGAAGCAAGGGAAAAGAAAACTGAAGAACAGGCTCGAACAATTATCCCAGGCGGTTGGTAAGTAATAACTGCCTGCGATAAGCTTCTTCTCAGGCAATTATTCAGTACCAACCGTCTTAAAAGATCTTTATGTAATCTTAATTAATATTTTTGATTAAATGTGGGGCCTTTCAAAAGCCCAAGTTCCGCTTCCTTGTAATATGATTGAGTATTAAAGGTTACTATTAAATTTCACTTCATAAAGCCTTTGAAATTGGTTGGAACATTAAAAACAAATAAAAATTGATATTTGTTATTTTTCTATCTTGATGAATATAATGATTTTTTCATTTAGTTTTTCAATGGACCTTTTTAGTGATCATACCAACCTCTATGAATTTTTTTAGATTTTTTTAATATTTTTTTGAATCAATGTGTGTTCAAAATTTGACGAATGCCTCATATGTATAAGAGCATTTGGTTAGAATGATGGATAATTTTAATTTTGACATGTTGGAATGCTTTAAAAAAATTAACAAAAGTCATACATGTTTAAATAATACAAATATCATACAAACCAATTTCAGTGAAGGATCCCTTTTTTAGGAGATACACAAATGTGAACAATATGTGAGTACAAATTAATTTGATATTTACCAAAACATTACAATGTTAGCTATACACGGTTTTAAAATATTTTGTCCAAGTGGTAAATGTTAATTTTTGAAAAATAAAGAAGAAAGAATCATCGAATTTGGACTCAATTTGCAGAATCTACACATGTTTGAGTATTTATATTGGAATCTAAATAAAAAAGAAGCAAGGGAAAAGAAAACTGAAGAACAGGCTCAGGCAATTATCCCAGGTGGTTGGTAAAAAATAACCCCCTTAGATAAGCTTCTTCGCAGGCGGTTATTCAGTATCAACCATCTGAAAAGATATTTATGTAAGCTTAATTAATATTCCTGATTAAATGTGGGGCATTTCAAAAGCCCAAATTCCACTTTCTTGTAATATAATTGAGTATTAAAAGTTACTATTAAATTTCACTTCAGAAAGCCTTTAAAATTGGTCAGAATATAAAAAACAAATAACAATTGCTATTTGTCATTTTTCTATCTTGATGAATATAATTATTTTTTCATTTAGTTTTTCAATGGATCTTTTTAGTCACCATACCATCCTCCATGATTTTTTTCAGATTTTTTAAATTTTTTTTTTGAATCAATGTGTGTTCAAAATTTGATGAATGCCTCATATGTATATGAGCATTTGGTTAGAATGATGGATAATTTGAATTTTGACATGTTGGAATGCTTTAAAAAAATTAACAAAATTCATACATGTGTAAATAATACTAATATGTTCATACAAATCATTTTCAGTGAAGGATCCCTTTTTTTAGGAGATACACAAATGTGAATAATATGTGAGTATAAATTAATTTGATATTTACCATAACATTACATTGTTAGCTATACATAGTGTCGAAGTGTGCAATCGACACTTCCCCGGTACTACTTAATTCATTGCCCACGGAGGTTCATGAATAGTTGGTGCGCGTGAGATTTGGACAAGATGATGACACGAGAGATTTACGTGGTTCAGGCTGCCTGAGTGTAACACCCTACTCCACGGGTTGTGTGTTTTGTGTATGAATTTGTTTTTCCTTGTGAGCGTGTAAGCTTGGTTGTCCTGTGTATCATGTGACTCAGCCCTTTTATAGTCTAAGGGCTGGCTGTTACATCACTTGCCTGGCCCGACATGTGGCCCTGGCATAGTTAGTAGCCTAATACACGATCTACAGTATTAAGCATAATTAATTGAGTGGTAACGCGCCTTAACAATGATGTTACCTCTGTTAACAGTCCACTGATCATGTGTCATTAATATAGCATTAATGACAGTTAATCAGGTCTTGCAATTGTCGCTTTAACTGTCCCTTCAAATTCCGAGCCATTGGAGATCTCTCACTCCTCAACCGTTGAAGTCCTAGCTCTGGAGGTTTGACACGTGGTAGCTCCGGAGCTTGCCATCATGGGGAGGCAGGTCCGGAGCCACTATACACATGGCAGCACCGTAGCTTCCCTCTACTAGAGGTTAGGTCCGAAGTCAGTGGACACGTGGCAAGGCCGAAGCTTCCATACGAGGGGAGTCCTGTCTGGCCTTGTGTTACACATGTCGGTGCCGGAGCTACCAAACAGGGGAAGCGGATCCAGTATTATTTGATACGTGTGGCCTTCAGAGGTCTCAACTTGTACGGGTGGATCTCCTTAGCTTTTCTTGCGGTATCTTCGGGTACCCGGTACGTAGGGTACCGACAGTGGCCCCCGGGCCCACCTCCGGGAGAAACCCTATGGGTTAAGTTATTCTAACGGAGGTGGGGCCATCTTTGATTCCCGTGCGGCGGCTTCAAAGGTTTTCTGATGTGTTGTTGGGGTGATGGTTCATGGTTAAACCATCGCCACATGGCTTCTTTTGAGTGCGGCAGGTGACATCTTCGCGTGCGGATCTCACACAATTGAAGGTCGCCAATTCCCAATGCGAAAACTGTATCGGTTCCGCGCGCCTTGTCAGGACGCTGCCCTCGGACTTCCAAAATCCCATCATGACAACGGTTCACCTGGGTAATAACATCGACTTTTCCACCGGAGTGGACCCGAACCCATTCGTCATTGGTAGGGTAGATTTTTGAAAGCGTGACCTCAGTCCCATTGTGGTTACCATCCAAGCATTGCGGAGGCTTACTTAAGAAGGAAAGCTTGCACGGTTTTGGGACTCTTCACGCTTTCAGTCAAACTCGCACTCAGAGCCTCCCAAACCCCGCATAGCCTTCCAACTTTCGCTCCACTTTTCCGCGATGGAGTTGGGTCTTCCCTGTAGCAAGTTCAAGACCGACGAGGAGATGGTGAGTGTCTGGACCTACATGGGTTGGTCCAACGACCTCTGCAACAAGGACATCCGCTTCAGCAAGCTCCCCTTCAAGAAGGAAAGCACCGGAGATATGGTGTACTTCTCGGCTTGCACCGGAGATATGGTGTACTTCTTTGGCTCCTATGTTGCTGGATTTCTACGGCCTCCAACTTTATCATATAGGTCCCCACTCCCTCTTGCTAGTGGCAACATTTGTCCACTTCTGCAAGATGTGGGTGGGCGTGCCTCCCTGCATCGAGCTGTTCCGGACCTTCTTCTGTGTCCACACCACATGCAAGGGGACGGAGCTCATCGGCTTCTACTATTTTGTGAAGCAGAAGAATCGCCCCTTCAAGTACTTGATGTCCTTCCCCTCCAACAAGTGGGATGATTGGAAGAAGTATTTGGTGATCACCACTATGGAGGAGCATGGGAAGTTGGAGCTGCCGAAGGGCCTTCCCAATGTCGACACCGACGCCTGGAACGTAGTTCCAGAGTTGTGGAATGTGTACAAGCCCATCCTGGAAAGGATCGAAGAATGCATAGAGGGAGGAGTGACTCCCTAAATTATCTTTGGCAATTTCTTGGTGAACAGGTGGGCCCTGCTGAAGACTAGGGAACGACACGCATGGGCGTTCAATAGTGAGATGGATCATGACCGAATTGAAGTCGATTTGAACACCAACTTGGACAATGAAGCTTTGATGATCCATCTCAAAAAATTTCAAAATGGGGGTATCTATTGTGACGCCCTGACTCCATCTGCTGCCTTTCTGCCTCTGAACATGGTTCCGGACGTCAGCAGGGAGATCCGGAGGAGAATGCCACCATTGGACGACTTGGGCGTGGTCGTGGGGCGACCTATCTCCAGGATAATGATCCCCGGAGCTTCTAAGTGGGTGATTACTCCTTCTGCGAGCACGAAAGTCGATGATGTCAGCAAGGGAAAGGGTAAAGGAAAGGAGCCAGCTGAATCCTCTAGCCAGAAGAGAAAGTTGGGGCATGCTGATAGGAGCTACATCAGGTTAGCTCCGATAACAAATGCTCCTTCTCCCTGGTGAGGTAGTTCTTCAGCGGACACGCCTCCTCCGGTGCAGATATCCTCAAGGGGCACCAGCTCCTGCAGATCAACCCCAGCTCCGGTAGCAGTTGTGGGCTCTGGGTCTAGAGGTCCTTCCCAACCGAGGGAGGTCCCAGTTGAGTCGACGCCAAAGAAGGCGACAAGTTCCGGGCAGCAATCCGGAGCTCTGGCCACATCAACCACAGCGGGCTCTAGCTCTGATCGCCCAGTGAAGAAGTTTCACGCCAGTTGGAGTGGTATCCTTCCAAGCGAAACATTGCGTCCTCACCTTGAGTTGTTGTTTTTATTTTTTGTTATGTATTGAATCTTTCAATTCTTTGTTTGCAGAACAATGAGGAAAGGCTCGAAAACTCTAACACCCACCCCATCTACTTAGGCTGTGTGATTTGGATCCTGAAGAGACACCAGAGGCTCCCGTGGTAGTGCCAGACCACAGCGGAGACATTTGTGAAGACACACCGGCAATAGTAATGTCGGTGGATGAAGCTCCAACGCAAGACACGGAGATGGCGGAAGCTCTGACAATTGAGTCGGAAGCAGTCAAAGCTCCAATTCTTGTGCTAGAAATTGTGGAAGTGCCTGCAATCGAGCCGGAGGCGCTCATAGTACCGGCCTTTGTGCCGGAGATAGTTGAAGCTCCGACCTCAATGTCGGAGTTGGTTGATGTTCCGGCGCCTGAGCTGGAGATGACAGGGGCTCCAGACAAAATTTTAGCATCTGCCCCAGAGGTGGTATCTACAGAGGTGCCCATGTCTGAGCTGGAGCACCCTGAGGAGTTTGTGGCAGGCCCTCCACCCGTCGAGCCAATGGTGGGAATCTTGGCCGGTGAGCCTTCGTCATTAGTTCCAGAAGTTGAAGTCCCTCCGGCGGGGCCTTCCTCGGCGAGAGTGGAGGCTGAGGTACCTCTTGAAGGCGGCCCTAGTGTCGCAGGACCACAGGAGACCACGCTTGTGGCGTGGGACCCATTTTTTTTCTTGAAGACCCCTTGGAACTGGCGAAGATGACCCCAACAGGTCTAGAGCATATTCCCTTGGCGTTGTCTATTGACAACGCCTGCTCGAGTCTCCGACAGGTCCAGCTCGCCTTCGACCATGACAGCATGGTTCTCGAAGAAGAGCACCACACCCTCAGGCGTTGGGCAATAGGCTCCACTTCGAGACCAAGCTTGCATAGACGAGGCTTGCTTATCAGAAGGAGTGGGTCGAGAAGGAGAAGGACCAAATGGAATATTGGGGCAAGTTGCTGGAGGAAAAGGAGGCCTCCATCAGGGCCCTCGACGCTAATTCCCGGGAGATTCTCGAGCATGCCAATAAGAGCAGTGAGGTTGCGGATGAACATCACGACGACCTCACCACTTTAAACGAGATTCTCCTGAAGCACCGAGTGGACCTCGATGAGAGGGAACAAAAACTCCTGGAGATGTAGGAGGACATTTTGAAGAGAGAGGGGGAGCTCACCCAGAAACTATCTCTGGGTGAACAGAGCTTAGCAGACCGCACCAAAAAGCTTGATGAGTGGTGCAAGCATGAGGAGGAGAAACTCTGGTAGAGGGGACAAGACCTCAACAAGAAAGAGGTTGAAGTCTCCACCAAAGAGGAGAAAGTGCAGGGCAGGGAGAAAGACCTGACCAACCGGCGGAACCGCATCCACCTCCGGGATTCAGAGCTCACTGAAAGTGAAAAGCAAGTTGCTGAAAGTATTCAGCAGCACACCAAAGAAGCGGAGCGCCTCTCCCGTGAAGGATCGGAGCTTGCAGCCGCCCGTAGGTCACTGGAGAAGCTACGTAGTTTGAGGGAGACCGAGTCCCTACAGGTGTGGGACTTCATGGGGCGAGCCAATGACCCATTGATGCTGCTAGGCTATAGTACAGTACGTCCGGACAATCCAGAGCTGGAGCTGGACCAAGTGCTGGTGGCTCTCAACTCTGCTGGCGGCAAACTCGACGCAATGGGTGATGTCATCGTGGACCAGCTGGAGACAGATGAGAAATCTCTAGCTAAGAACGTCGCAGCATATGTGCTGACCTGTTACAAGAGCCGAGACCCCCAATTCTCTCTAGATCCAGTGCTCGAAGGACCCGTTGCTGAAGAGGAGGATGCTGCCAAGGCCAGCGTTCAAGAGGTTGCCCAAAAAGTTGCCTCATACTTCCTCAGAACATATGACTTTTCTCTTTTGCTCCCGCTTATAACTCTTCAATTTTGTAATCTCCTCAAATGAATGAAATATAGTCTCTCTAAAATGAATTTCATTTTGTCCTATCTTCAATACATTTTCCTTTATCATGTTTGCCCCCTGGTAGATGTACACAATTTGATTGCGAACACATACCAAAAGGATTTGACGATGTGTTGATGACTTGGACACTTCAAACTTGTAGCTTTTATGTCCGAAGTTTATTTTCAACATCTCTAGCGAGCTTTTATTGCGTCGACGGTGGGCCCCATGGGGTTGTTGGAGCTTGGTAGGTCTGACGACATCCACCGTCAATGCGTGGAATGTCGACGGCAGTAGGTCCAATCATACCCACTGTCAACGCGTGAAACGTCGACGGCTGGTCCCCTGGGGTTGTTGCAGCTTGGTAGGTCCGACAGCACCCACTGTCAACGCATAAAACGTTGATGGCAGGCCCCCAGGGGTTGTTGGAGCTTCTTAGCTTCAACGATATCCCCTCGGGTGGTTCCACCATCTTCACTTCAATTGCCATTATGCTCCACATAAACGGTTGGCCCCGATGGTAGTTGTTAGAGCTTAATAGCTCCGATGGTGCCCACTTTCAATGTTTAAGACGTCGACGACGGGCCCCTTGGGGGATGTCAGAGCTTAGTAGCTCCGGCATTGTCCACCATTGTCAAGAGTTCTCATTTTTCCTGTGCATGAAAGACAAGGAAAATAGTAAAATTCATCTTCTCGTCTAAACTCTTTTCAAATTGATACAATCTTTCCAGATTCGAATGCTTTTAGGACCCGCCATACTGAGGCCTACTGAAATGTAGGTGGAGTGGCATACTTAGGGTGCAAGACCAAGCTAAGTCGATAGCACACTCCAGACCTGGGTCGGTTTGGTGTTCAGGTAAGTAGACCATGCGGAAGTGCTAAGATCCGAAGACACAACCAATATAACTTGTACAACATATGAATAACTTGGGAAAAAACTCAAAAAAATTGCACAACTTTGTTATAGACAAGAAGGATAAGGATAAATAATGGAGAATGAACCTGTACGAAATTAATGCACATGAGAGTCTGCTTTTACATAACAATGCCTTTCATTATAGCTCCGGATTACAGGGGACACAAGGGTACACTTAGGGTACGGAACCAAGTTAAGCATCCTATACATCTTGTACTAACCTAGGGAAAGTAGCTATAGTTTTAGTGTTGCGACTGTGTCAAGTGTTGCTTGAACTTCTTGGACCCTCCCGGAGGGATCCCAATGTTCTCCCGGAGGACCTACCTGACTCTTTGTATAGACTCTATAATTTACGTTGCATGTAATTACAGACTCACCTCCATGATACTAAGCATAAAACTTACGGAGGTGCTCAATGTTCCAAGGATTAGGAAGCGAGGACCCATCCTTAGTTGCCAAGCGAACGCATCCGAGACGGGATACTTTCATCACTCGGAAGGGACCTTCCCAGCTGGGGGAAAGTTTGTTCATTCCTTCCCGAGTTAGTATTTTCTGCAGCACCAGATCGCCTTCCTCGAGCTGTCAGTTACGCACATGCCTTAATGATAGCGCCGGAACACCTAGCGATAACATGCATTCTGAACAGCTGCTTGGCACCTTCTCTCGTCGACGAGGTCAAGGTCTTCACGCCAGAGCTGGTCCTGCGTGGCTTCATCAAAGGTCCAGACCCGGAGTGACCCCATGGTGATTTCTAGAGGAAGGACTGCTTCAGCTCCGTATACCAGGAAGAAGGGCGTCTCTCCAGTAGACCGGTTAGGTGTAGTCCTGCTTGCCCATAGTGCGGACAGAAGCTCCTCGATCTAGTTGGCTCCATGTTTTTCAGGCGCTCATAAGTGCGCTTCTTGAGTCCTTTTAAGATTTCTGCATTTGCTCTCTCAGCTTGGCCAATACTTGTTGGGTGAGCTACCGATGCGTAGCTGACTTGAATGCTGAGGTCCTCTCAATACTCTTGAAATGCTACACTTGTAAATTTGGTTTCATTGTCAGTGATAACTCTGTTCGAAACTCCAAATCTACAGACTATGGACTTCAAGAACTTGATTGTTGGCTGCTTATTGATAGTCACAATTGCAGTAGCTTCCGGTCACTTGGTGAACTTGTCGATGGCGACATACATGAACCTGTAACCTCCCACAGCTTTTGGGAAAGGTCCCAAGATGTCCAGGCCCCACACAATGAATGACCATGTAGGAGGAATCATTTGCAGTGACTGAGCCGGTGTATGAATTTGTTTTGCGTGGAACTGGCACGCTTCACACTTTTTCACCAACTCAACTGCATCTTGGAGTGCTGTAGGCCAGTAGAAGCCATGCCAAAAGGCTTTGCCGACCAGCGTGCGAGAACACACGTGGTTCCCACACTCGCCTCCATGGATCTCTGCGAGGAGCTCGCGACCTTCTTCCCTTGCAATGCACCGTATTAGGACACCATAGGCACCACGACGGTAGAGATCCAACGTGTATCTTTTTGCCAATCTGACGATCCGGTCTGCGGATGCACCATCTTCAGGAAGGTGGTTGTCTTTCAAGTAGCTCCAGATCTCTGAGATCCATGCATCGGAGCTAACTTGAGCTTTTGAGTATTACGTGCCAGGTTGCTCGGAGCTTCCTGCGGCACCTACGACCCTTGGTGGACGCCATGGTAACATGGCGACCGAGACCGCCAGCTTTGAGGTGCTGGTATCACCCCCTTCACTCAGTTCAGCGGGCTGAGAGGTTGGTCTTGACAATATCCAGACAAAGACTCCGTTAGAAGCCAGAGCTCCAGTTGAAGCCTTCGTCGAGAGCTCGTCAGCTTCTATGTTGTTGAGACACTGGACATGGCAGAGGTCCAGGACATGGAAATCCTTCTCGAGCTTCTGTACTTCAAGGAGATAAGCAGCGAGTTGAGGGTTGTTGCAACTACATTCACCTCTGACTTGCTTGATGATGAGTTGCAAGTCACTCTTCACTAGCATCTGCTTGATGCCATAAGATAGCGCCACCTTGAGCCCATAGATAAGAGTTTCATATTCCGCCATGTTATTGGTCGCGTTGAAGTCAAGGTGCACCATATATTTGACCTTCTTCCCAGTTGGAGCAAGGAGAAGTATTCCAGCTTTGGCCGCCTGCTTTCACATAGAGCCATCAAAGTAGAGGGTCCAATAAGGCTCGGTGAAGACCGAGACCTTGGGTTCTGGCTTCTACTCACAGTCTAGACCCTCTCAGAGGGGCCTGAACTTCTTCTCCATCGATGTGGAACCTCCCAAAGGGGTCCAAATCTTCTTGCTGATCTTCCCTGACCTTCCCGAAGGCGTCCGAAACTTCTTCTTGTTCAATCCTGACCCTCCCGGAGGGGTCCGGATCTACATACCAGCTGATGAACTTCCTGAGATGAAAGAGGTTGATCTTCTATTATTTCGCCATGAAGATCCATGCCTGGGGGCTGGGACCGAGACTCGCCTTTAGGTAGCTCCGGACCCTCCCAGAGGGGTCTGGGCTCCTAAACTGGAAGTGGCTTCAGTCTTTCCGCGATAAGGACCATGCTGACAACTTCTATAGTTGCAAAAATGTAAAGCAGTAAAGGCTCACCAGGGTTCGGAGCTACCAAGATTGGTAGTCTGGTGAGGAGCTGCTTGAGCTCTTGGAACGCCTTTTCCGTTTCTTTGGACCATTGGAAGGGCCCGGTCTTCCTCAATAGCTTGAAGAAGGGAAGTGCCCGCTCGCCAATCTTGAGATGAACCGGCTAAGCACAACTAGACATCCAGTTAGCTTCTGGACGTCCATAATGCGGGTTGGGGGCTGCATATCTTCAATAGCCATGATCTTCACCGGGTTCGCCTCAATTCCTTGGTGAGTCACCGAGAAACCTAGGTGCTTCCCAGAGCAAACCCCAAAGACACACTTGTCCGGGTTTAGCTTGGTGTGTGTGATGCACAACTTGTCAAAGACGGCTTGCAAGTTGTCAAGGAGTGACTCCTTGTTCTTGACCTTCATGACGATGTCATCGACATACACCTCCACCAAGTCCCTAATTAGCTCTCCAAAAGTTTTGTGCATAGCTTGCACAAAAGTTGAAGCCGCGTTTTTGAGACCAAATGGCATGGCAGTATAACAATACAATCCATCTACTGTTATGAAGGCAGTATGCTCTTCATCTTCCCTAGACATATGGATTTGATGATATCCGGAGTAGGCATCTAGGAAATACAATAGCTCACACCCAGAGGTGGAGTCCACTATCTGATCTGTTCTAGGTAGTGGAAATGGATCTTTTCAACATGTCTTATTTAAGGTGGTGTAGTCAATACACATCCAAAGATTCCCGCCGGACTTGGGTACAACGATTGGGTTCACCGCTATTTTGGTTGATGAACCTCCCTGATGAAACCAGCTTCGAGGAGCTTCTTGTTCTCTTGTCGGATGAAGTTCTGCCTTTCAACTGATTGCTTTCGGGGCTTCTGGTGTACTGGCCGTGCATCGAGATAAATCTTCAGATTGTGCTCAATCACTTCCCTAGGGATCCCAGGCATTTGTGACAGTTGCCAGGCAAACACGTCAACATTAGCCTGGAGGAAAGTGATGAGCGCGAGTTCCTATTTGTTAACCAAACCTCCCGATATTCGGGTGGTCTGGGCAGCATCTGACCCAATTTGGACGACTTTGACGTGAACGTCAGTGTCGCCGCTTGGATGCACACGTGGTGCAGAAGTCGAGCCTCGATGACGAGTACTTGGAGGTTGAGCAGCTAGCTCTCTGCCGAAGGTTCCTTCTTGTGCCGTGGCAAGTGCATGGATTTTCTCGAGCGCGGTAACTTCTACAAGTGTGATCTCCGCGGAGCCGGAGAATGCCTGAAGGTGTTGGCATCTTCAACACCAGGTAGCCATAATGAGCGGCGGCCATGAACCTGTACAGGGCAGGCCTGCCCAGGATGGCGTTGAAGGGTAGACTGATGTGGGTGATGTCGAAGACCAGCTTCTCAGTCCTATACTTCTCACGGGTCCCGAAAGTTACTGGTAGTGTGATGGATCCGAGGGGGGTGATGGCCCTTGGACCTACCCCAGAGAAAGGTCTTGAGGGGCGAAGGTCTAAAAGTTGGAGTTGGATCTTCAGGAACGCTTCAAAGCACAATAGTTTAAGCGCCACTCATCCGTCTACTAAGACATGGTAGAGCTGGACGTTGTTGTTGGTTGCATACACCATCAATGGCAGTTGGCCAGCTTCGATCATGTTCCTAGGGAAGTCTGTTGTATCAAAAGTGATGGGAGTGTCCATCCACTTCCGATGTGGTTCTGCCCTGGTAGCGGGGGCTACTGAAGTCATTTCCCACCGCATTATCTTGAGGAAGCGGCGCGAAGTGATGTCCCAGGACCCTCCATAGATGGTGTTGAGGGTCTTCCGACGCTCATTGTCAGAGACATCATAATCGTCGTCGACTGTGTTGTACACGGCCTTCAGGACCTTCTTGGGGTCTTGGAAACCCAGCTCTGTATCAGCCGGAGCTTCATCGACTTTTTGTTTTCTTTCCCAATGATGGAAAGGAGCTTCTTCTCGACGCTTGTTGTAGCGCTCGACAAGATTTTGGACCTCCGGGCAGTCTTCTAAGATGTGTTTGTCCGTCCTGTGGATCGGACACCTCATCTTTGAACCGCCGCCATCTTCTGAGGAAGGTCGAGGTCGCTTTTCGGGGCGTGGCCCCCGGCCACCTGGAGTTGCAGCTGCCGCAGCAGTGGGTGTGCCCGCCGACGGCTTCTTGCCGTTGGACTTTTTCTTCTCCTTGCTGTCACCGGAGGTAGCGGCTTCAGCTCTGGAGGGCTTTTTATTAGCCTCCGGAGCTGGCTTTGGGTGCATATCCCGACCCTCTGCGGCCCGGGCGCACTTGTGAGCCAGGCAGAACAACTCTGTGACGCTAGTGACCTCCTTCGCCACCAGCTTCTCCAACATCCTTTTATATTTGACACCCTATCTGAATGCCACGATAACAGATGCGTTGGAGACGGAGGGAATGGTATTGCGTACCTGAGAAAATCGCTGGATGAAGGACCACAATTATTCTCCCGATGTTTGCTTCATAGCAAACAGGTCCAATTTGGTGCCTGGTTGGGTGTAGGAGCTCCCGAAGTTGGCGGTGAACTGCTGGTATAGTTCCACCCAACTGTTGATAGAGTCGGGTGCCAGACTCATGAACCAGGACCTGGCGGTCCCAGTTATATCATTCGGTAAATAGTTGGCCATCATGTCTTCATTGCCACCCGCCGCTAGGATGGCAGTAGAGTATATCTGGCAGAACTCAGCGGGGTTGACAGTCCCGTCAAATTTCTCTGGTAGACGAGGCTATCTAGCGTACCATGCGCAAGTGCATGGCCAAGGCTGAACAACCGCTCCCTACTCCCAAAGGAGGTGGATTTTCCCGGTCCTCCCGCCTTTCGCGAGCGCGCTCAATGTGGACACGACCGTCATGCTGTTTGTAGCTGCGGTCAAGCTCCGACCGCATATCATGCGTCGAGAGTCTCGACACAGTGTGGGTACAACATGCCCCGAAGGGCAACGAAGTCACCTGCTAAGACACAACACACCTCTAGTGTTGTGATGCATGAGGACCAAGTCTTCCAGACAAGGTCCTACGCTGAGAAGGTGCCTGCCCCGAAAGGGGAGGACCTTGGTTACTAATGGCATCGGCTGTGGCTGCAACCAGATGCTGCACATTAGCGCGCCACTGCTCCATCACACCTTGAGGTGCTCGAGGCGCAGGTGGGTGCTCCAGAAGTGTATGCACATCGATTAACGCGTTCTCGGGGTTGTTGTGTGTCGATGCAGTGACCAACACAAGAACTCCATCCTGCTGCCCAGCATTGTTAGCTGGAACAGCTAGAGGTGGTGCAACGCCCGTCGGGACAACAACACTTGCTGGCTATTGCACATTGGAGGGATTCCCCCCAGCAGGTTGCGCTCATTGCCGTTTGATGATGCCACGACGGAGTTCATCTTGAAATCTTAGTGGCACTACCCCTACCTGGCGCGCCAAATGTCGAAGTGTGTGATCGACACTTCCCCCTGTACTACTTAATTCGTAGCCCGCATAGGTTCTTGATTAGTTGGGTCACGTGAGATTTGCACAAGATGATGATATGAGAGATTTACGTGGTTTGGCCGCCTGAGCGTAACACCCTACTCCACGGGTTATGTGTTGTATGTATGAATTTTTTTTTCCTTGTCAGCGCGTAAGCTTGGTTGTCCTGTGTATCTTGCGACTCAGCCCTTTTATACTCTAAGGACTGGCCTTTACATCACTTGTTTGGCCCGACATGTGGCCCTGGCATAATTAATAGACTAATACACGATCTACCGTATTAAGCGTAATTAATCGAGTGATAACGCACCTTAAGAACGACGTTACCTCCATTGACAATCCACCGAATGCATGTCATTAATATAGCACTAATAGCACTTAATCAGGTCTTGTAACTGTTGCTTTAACTGTCCCTTCAAAATCTGAGCCGTTGGAGATCTCTCAGTCTTCAACTGTTGAAGTCCTAGCTCTGGAGGTTCAACACGTGGCAGCTCCGGAGCTTCCCATCATGGGGAGGCAGGTCCGGAGCCACTATACATGTGGAAGCACAAGTGCTTCCCTCTGCTGGGGGTTAGGTCTGGAGTTAGTGAACACGTGGAAAGGCTGGAGCTTTTCTTTGAGGGGAGTCAGGTCCGGCCTTGTGTTACACATGTCGGTGCCGGAGCTACCCAAACGAGGGAAGCTGATCCAGCATTATGTGACACATGTGGCCTTCAGAGGTCTTCAACTTGTAGGGGTTGATCTCCTTAGCTTTTCTTGAAGTATCTTGGGGTACCCTATACGCAGGGTACCGACACACAGTTTTAAAATATTTGGTCCAAGTGGTAGATGTTAATTTTTGAAAAACGTAGAAGAAAGAATCATCAAATTTGGACTCAATTTGCAGAATCTATACATGCTTGAGTATTTATATTGGAATCTAAATAAAAAGAAGCAAGGAAAAAGAAAACTGAAGAACAGGCTCGGGCAACTATCCCAGTGGTTGGTAACTAATACCCGCCTGAGATAAGGTTCTTCTCAGGCGGTTATTCAGTACCAACCGCCTGTTGAAAGCATCTAGGCCCCATAATGTATGGTTTCGGTGATTAATGACAACCGTTGGATATCACTAATAAGTTTGTGGATGCAAGGCCTCTCATATAACTCATCACACTTAATGAAATCTATATTTATATCATCTATTGCTCATTGGATACAATTGGAGACCCCTCAACAAACTATTTTACGAGGTCAATCGATTTTCATGAAGACTAAAAGAAAAAACATATATGTCAAAATTATTCCATCAAAATTGACAGCACACGAGACTTAGTCGTCATCAGAAGAACATTTCAAACCAATGTCTAATAGGTCACTCGGACCAATAACAAAAGAATCACTTAGAACAACTCGAAGCAGAGAAAATCAACTCACCAGATCATCCGATGTATCCAGAAAAAACTACATCCGTCGAGTTGGCTCTGCAGTAGAAAAAGACCTCAGTCTTGGGTATACACCGGATCATCCGATGTTGAAGCATGTGTTACATCAGTTGATCATTCCAGTAAGCAATTTCCCTGGACCAAGTAACACCGGACCATCCGATGTGCAAATATGCCACATCGGTCGATCATTTCAGTAAGCATTATTTCTGGACCATCCTGGACCAAGTGTCACCGGATTATCCGATGTGCAGGTGTATACAACATTGGTCGATCAACGGTCATATCTCACACGGTGACCTCAGCTAATTTGTATTCGACCGATGATAGCTGAAGGGAGAACATCGGATCATCCGGTGTTTGCAGAACTATGATGTCAGCCTACTTTTCCAACGGCTATCTCGTGGAAGCTGGCTATTTGTACCCCTTCAACCAGTCATTTAGAGGAGTTTTGATGCCCTGAGCTACTCTACACATTATCAAGCGTTTAAGAAATTGAACAACCACTTACACATCATTTACACCAGTTGTACACCAAGAGATAGGCTAGAACTTAATAGAGATGATGCTTGTGTGCTTCCATTCTTTGTGATTGGAGTCTCTAGTCTAGTGAGAGTTGTAAGTGAGTGTCTCTTGGTGATTGCATTCACCGTGTATCAGTCGGTGATCGGAGAGTTCCTTCCGGAGCTTGCCAAGTCAGTTGTGGAAGCCCGGAAGATCAAACTTGTACAAGGCTTGAGCTCTACCTTGCCGGAGATGGTGAACGGAGACTCTTAGTGAGATCCCTGGTCTTGGTGACTTGGGAGTGGCTACACCCTTGGTGGGTGCCACGACGTGGACATATGAAGGTCTTGATGATCTTGCCGAACCACGGGATAAATCACCGTGTTTTCGTGTCTTCTCAGGAGTTTGCATACTCTTCCTTTCCCGTTATACTTATGCATTTCATATACCGCAAACTTATTATTCACTTGAATGCATAGGTTGTTTGCATAGGGAATTGGGATTTTTGTAGTTGAGTTTTTATTGCTTTGTTTTTAAAAAGAAGCCCAATTCACCCCCCTCTTGGGCATTCGATCCTTACAATTGGTATGTGAGCAAGGCTGCTCATTGGATCATTCTAGCTTCACCGCTAGAGAGCGAAAATGGCCAAGATTGGGGCTTCGGTTCCCATGTTCGAGGGCAAAAACTTTGCCTATTGGAAAGCACATATGCGTGCTTATCTAGAGGCTATTGCTCTCGAGGTATGGCAAGCGACCCATGCGGGGTTTGGTGTGCATAACTACATAGGTGATCAAATCAAGTGGGATGCCAAGGCTAGAAATGATATCTACAAATGCATTAGTCAAGATGTGTTTGCTAGGATTGCTAACAAATAAAAAGCTTGTGAAATTTGGGCTTGCTTGATTGAAATTCATGAGGGTTCTTCTCGCGTTAAAGAACTAAAGTATCACACACTTAAGGCCAAATATGATGAGTTCAAAATGCTACCTCATGAGAATGTCAATGAAATGTTTTATTGCTTGAATGTTCTTATTAAGGAAATTAATGCTCTTGATATTACTCCTCTTGGCATGGGACTCATCAACCGCAAGATTCTTATGCTCCTTCCTGAGCCAAAGTACAACATCATCAACTCCATGCTTCAAAAGGAATCTCTTGATCACATTGAAGTTTCTGAACTTATTGGAGAGATTCGCGCTCATGAGATGAGTGTGCTTGGGATGATGGAGGAATCATCTTCAAAGACAATTGCTCTAAAGGCTTCCACCAAGAGAACAAATCTCAACAAAAAGAAAGTGATCGAGCCTAGCTCAAGTGAAGAAGAGCAAGCATCAAGTGAAGATGACGATGATGAGCTTGCATTGATGATGAGAAAATTCTCTTGCTTGAACTCCAAGATTGCCAAGAAGGGATACAACTTTGATCTCATAAAGAAAGCATTTCTACCAAGGAAAGTTGACAACAAGACCTGCTATAACTGTGGTGATCAAGGCCACATCTCCTATGATTGTCCAAAATCGGACAAAAGAAGAGAGAACCACAAGGGCAAGCATCTCAAGCTTGAGGATAGTGAGGATGATGAAGAACAGGTTAAGCCCAAGCCAAGATTCTTTGGGAAGAAGAAGTATGACAAAATAAAAAAGGAAAAACTTTTTCCAAAGAAGAGAAAAGGTCCACAAAAGGTGTTCATGTTTGAGGCAAATGAATGGATCACCGACGAAGAATCTACTGATGAAGAGAGTGAAGCTGAAGAAGAGAGCTTGGCCAGCCTTGCCATTGCCAACAATGATGATTCATCTCTTTGTCGACCTCCCATGTGCCTCATGGCAAAAGGTAACATCAAGGTATGTGATGACTCTAGCGATGATGAGCTTTCCCCCGATGACTTAGCTTCAATGATAAGTGAATACCACACTATCATTAAAAGGGAAAAGAGTAAGGTCAAGGCTCTTGAAGAAGCTCGTGCTAAGCTCGAGAGTGCTAACCTCGATTTGCTTGACAAGTATGAAAGCATACTTAAGGAGCATGACACGCTCAAATCTCATGTCAAGCAAGTTGAGGAGATAAGGCTCAAATCAAGCTAGATCATCATGAGCTTGACTTAGCACACAAAGCACTCTTGGGAAAGCACAATGAGTTAATCCAAGAGCATCAAGTACTTAAACTTGCCTATGAAGTCATTGATAAAGAATTGAAAACCATAAAGTAAAAAACCATTAATGATAAGGTATCCATTGTTTCACATGCCACTAATGTCTTGCATAAGTCTTTGGCTTTGAAAGAGAATGCTAGGGAGAAGGATTTGATGGATGAAATTGAAATTCTCCGCACTAGTGTGGCAAGACTATCTAAGGGAGAAGTCAAGCACAAAGAAATCCTCTTCCAACAAGCAAAGGCCTTCAACAAGAGAGGACTTGGATCCTTCCCGGTGCCTAACAAAGGAAAGGTGCCCTCACCGGAGCTTAAAACAAGCTTCATCAAGGAAGTTGGTTCTTATTGCCAACATTGCGAGGTCACAGGTCACCATACGAGGGAGTGTCCTCTTCCTAACTGGCCTTCTCCAAAATTGCCTACTAACTACAAGTCCACCTTTGATGATCACTATTATCTCTTGAGTAAAGTAGATGGCAAGGTGAAGGCAAGGTTCATTGGCAATGACATGAAGGGCATGAAGGGGAAGCTTCCCAAGCAACTTTGGGTCCCAAAAACACTTGTATCACACATACAAGGACCTAAGTTAGCTTGGGTGCCTAAAATCAAAAACTAAATTCATGTGTGTAGGTGAACTACAAAGCCGGAGGAAAGCATTGGGTACTCGATAGTGGGTGCACTCAACACATGACCGGCAACGATTGTATGTTCACCTCCATAGAAAACCCCGACAATCATGAACAAGTCACCTTTGGTGACAACTCTAAGGGGATGGTAATTGGGTTGGGTAAGATTGCAATTTCACATGATTTATCTATTTCCAATGTGTTGTATGTTAAGTCACTTAGTTTCAATTTGCTTTCTATTACACAATTATGTGATCTTGGACTAATGTGCACCTTTGGCAAGAATGATGTTGTTGTGACTAGTGAAACAAGCAATGAACTAATCTTCAAAGGGTTTCAGCATGGACACCTCTACTTAGTAGACTCCTCCGCCAAGGATGCTAGCTTGACCACTTGTCTTTTCACCAAGACGAGTTTGGGTTGGCTATGGCATCGACGCATCGCTCACATTAAAATGTGAAAGCTCAAGAAGTCATTCAAGCTCGGGATGGTGACTGGCGTGAAGGATGTCACATTTGAGAAGAACAAGCTTTGTAGCGCTTGTCAAGTCGGGAAACAAGTTGCTTCACACCACCCGATGAAGACAATGATGTCAACCTCCAAGCCACTTGAGTTTCTCCACATGGACCTCTTTGAACCGTCCACATATCAAAGTCTTCGTGGTAATCTCTATTTTCTTGTTATAGTTGATGACTACTCTCGGTATGCTTGGACATTGTTTCTAGGTGACAAGAGTGAAACTTCAGAAGTGTTCAAGACCTTCGCTAAACGTGCTCAAAGGGAATTTCAACTTCCCATCATCAGGGTCCGGAGTGACAATGGCACCGAATTCAAGAACTACAACATTGGGGAGTGGTGTGATCGTGAAGGCGTGAAACATGAATTTTTAGCCACATACACTCCTCAACAAAATGGTGTCGCTAAAAGGAAGAACAAGACTCTCATCACTCTTGCACGAGCAATGCTGGATGACTATGACACGTCCAAGAAGTTTTTGGCCAAAGCAATCAGCACGGCGTGCCATGCCGCAAATCGGGTCTATCTACATCGACTACTTCAAAAGACCCGATACGAACTCCTCATTGGGAGAAAGCCCAACATCTCCTATTTCTGAGTCTTCGGGTGCAAGTGCTATATCTACCGCAAGAAAAGGCTCGGTAAGTTTGAAAGAAGATGTGATGTTGGTATATTTCTTGTTTATGCATCAAACTCAAAAGCATATCGAGTATTCAACCAAACCTTCTGTTTAGTTGAGGAAAGTTGTGATGTTGATTTTGATGAAACTAATGGCTCCCAAGAGGAGAGTTTTGGTCATGATAAAATAGATGATGAGCCTCTACGAGATGCTATGAAGGACATGACCATTAGAGACATCAAGCCTAATGTTGAGGAGAGCCACGATCAAGGGGGAGCTTCAAGTTTCAACATCAACACATCTATGGAACCTCAAGTTGACGAAGAAGAAAAAGATGATCCATTGCCGACACAAGATTCACAAGCCACACAACATCAAGAAGAGGAACAAGTCCATGCTCAAGTCCAACCACAAGAAGAGCAACACGCATCACCACCGCCAAGTGTTTCACAACCACTTATGAGGCATGAACGCATCTCCAAGGCGCATCCGATTAATCAAATTATCGGTAGTCTGTCAAGGGGAGTAAGTACATGTTCTCGCCATTTCGCTACGTTTTGTGAGCACTACTTGTTTGTTTCATGTGTAGAACCCACTCACATTGAGGATGCAATCCAAGATCCAAATTGGGTAATGGCCATGCAAGAAGAACTCAACAACTTCATCTGCAATGAAGTTTGGGTGTTGGGGGAGCGACCAAAGGACAAATTGCACAAGGCACTCTACGGGCTCAAGCAAGCACCTAGAGCGTGGTATGAACGACTACGAGATTTGTTGATCATGCAAGGATTCAAGATCGGGAGGGTGGACACTACACTCTTCACCAAAGACATTGATGGAGAACTATTTGTTTGTCAAATGTACGTCGATGATATTATTTTTGGTTCAACTAACGAAGTTCTTAGCCATGAGTTTGGCAAAATGATGTCTAGGGAATTCGAGATATCGATGATTGGAGAGCTTAACTTCTTCCTTGGATTTCAAATCAAGCAACTTCGAGAGGGGACCTTCATCTATCAAGAAAAATATACCAAGGACCTCTTGAAGAAATTTGAGATGGGAGATTGCAGCTCAAGAAGTACTCCAATGGCAACAAATTGTCATCTCGACGCGGATGAGGACGCTAAACCTGTTGACCAATCTAATTACTGTTCCATGATTGGTTCATTGCTTTATCTTACCGCATCTAGGCCTGATATCATGTTTAGTGTATGCTTGTGTACTCGCTTTCAAGTGGCACCTAAAGAATCGCATCGGAAGGTGGTCTTTAGGATACTTCGGTATCTCAAGCATACCCCAAGTGTAGGCCTGTGGTACCCCAAAGGTGCTAAATTCCACCTCTTGGGTTACTCAGATTCGGACTTTACCAGATGTCGTGTGGATCGCAAGAGTACCTCCGGAGGGTGCCACTTGCTTGGGCGTTCCCTAGTGTGTTGGTCTAGTAAGATGCAAAACTCTGTTGCCTTGTCCACTGCGGAAGCGGAATATATAGCGGTTGGTGCATATTGTGCCCAAATCCTATATATGAAGCAAACCCTTTTGGACTTTGGTGTTAAATTTGGTTGTGTGCCTCTCCTTTGTGACAATGAAAGTGCGGTTAGGATTGCTAAAAACCCCATTCAACACTCCCGCACTAAGCACATTGATATTCGCCATCATTTCTTGCGGGACCATGAAGCTAAGGGAGACATCTCCTTGCAAGGTGTTAGGTCCGAAGAACAATTGGCGGATATCTTCAGTAAACCACTTGATGAGAAAACCTTTTCTAGACTAAGGAGTGAATTAAATGTGGTAGATGCACTGAACGTCATGTAAGTTGCCATGGTCATGTAAGAATGCATCACATATAGGTCTTGTCCAACTTTCAAAGGATAGGGGCGAGCAAGGGTTAGCTTGGGATGGCGGTTTTTTGGGTATCCCCAAGGCTTGCAGAATGGCTCTCCCTGAAGAAGCCTTTTAAAGGTTCAAACATGGCAAGATAGATTTAATTTATGTCTTGCATGATGTCTGCCATATAGACTTGCACTCACATTTAATATCCTGCATTAAAAATTGTTTGGCATTGCATACGGTAGATTTTCACAAAGGGGAACCCACTTCATGAGAAAGAGACTTATTTGAAATGCAATATCTCAACTCATATGATGTGGAAAGAACAAAGTGTTAAGTGTGTTAATTCCTAAAGGAACATGTTTTAAAGAGATAGAAGTCTTCATCCTCTAGCTCACAAAGCATGGTCTTTACATTTTGTTTGGATTTTTCCTTGGTTTTTCTGGTGTTCTATTTGCTTTAGGGCTTAGCCAAGTTATTGTCAACTAGCGTTAAAGTCCTTTTGAGGGGTTAGGGGTTGCCCAAGAAGCCCTAAAACTTGTGTTTCTCTTTGTTTTTTTAAGTCAAAGGACATATATGGGCTGTTGCTGATCTTTTGTAGTCATCGGATTATCCGATGCTTAGGGCAGAAGCATCATCGGATCAGTTTGTGCTTAAGTACAAGGGACAGCTCAGACAGAAAGTCAAATCAACCGATGAGTTCATTCTGAGAAACATCGGAGCATCCGATGTTCACATTTCTGGAGTTGTGCCAAATTCAACCGATGATAAACTTTTCCACATCGGATCATCCGATGCTGAAGGTGCCTCTAGAATAACCTTACTGTTCCACTCAACCGATGCACCCTCTCAACTGACGTCGGATCATCCGATGTTAAAATTCGAGCTAGAGTTCAGGCCGCACCTATTTAGCGCGCCTCTCTGTTTTTCTTTCTTTTTTTCTCTCTCTTCTCTCCACCACCGCAGCTCCGTGCCCCTCGCCTTGCCGCCGCCCACCATCGCACTCCGGCCGCCGTCGCACTCAGCGTCGCTACCGCCCTCAACGCCGCCGCTCGTCGCGCCATCACTCCTCGCGCCCGGCCACCGTGCTCCCCGTCGCGCCGCCGCCCTCCGCGCCATCGCGCCATTCCTCTTCGCCCGGCCGCCGCCACTCCTCTTCGCCATTAGGGTTAGCCCGGCCGCATCACCCTCTGAGTCGTTGCTTCTCGCGCCCGGCTGCGTCGTACTTTGCGTCATTGCCTCATGCGCTAGCATCGTCGCCCCGCGAGACCTCGTGACCTACGCCACTTCCTCGCCGTTCACCGTCGCACATTCTCCGAATTCACCGTCATCAACCCTAGCCTGCGATCTCATCTTCACCGTCGTCACTCTTCTCATCAAGATGGGCCATGACAAGAAAGGAAAGGGAAAGGCCATTGAGGAGCCGGCAGCTAGGAAGCAAAAGCTATCGAAAGAGGTGAAGAAAGCTAGACATGCTGACATGGCCGCTCGCGCCGCTGAGGAGCATGAGCGTGGCCGAGGAGGATCCCTGAGGATCTGGGAGTCCCGACAGAGGCAGCTACAGCCACAGCAGACGGACGAGTCTGAGGAGTCGCTTGTTCGCCGGTGCATAGTCAGGACCCGTGGAGGTCATCCAGCGGTAGCCCCGAGTCAGAGACCATCTGCAGCTGAGCTTCAGGAGGACAGAGCAGCCGAGAGAGCCGTCTATGAGATGGACACCAATGTACGGGTTGGTGAGGGTGTCCGCCTGACTGACTACAGGAAAATGAAGGCAAAGCAGCTCATGAAGCTTCGTTGGAGCATTCTGCTTGAGGAGTGGTTCCCTCAGCCCAGAGAGCCACTTGTGGACAGCTGCTTCTGGACCCTGACACAGGCGTCGCTGTATGAGACTTACAGACGTCGGGGCCATAAACTTTTCCAACACAACTTCATTGACTGGGATCAGCTCGCACTTGTAGCCAGCACTGAGATTCGCCCTTTCTTTGAAAGGTACAGAGGGCTAGTGGAGCTGATGTCTTTCCAGCGGAGTGCCTACATGGAGGACTGGGTCCGAGTTTTCTTTGCTACACTCTACGTTTCAGAGGGCCACAGATCCATTGACTTTATGTTCATGGGCCAGCATCACCATCTGACTAGACAGACCTTGGGATAGCTGCTAGGCGTGGATCTCCATGACACCTACCTACACGAGTTAGTCTATGGACAGGCTGACCCACCGAGGAGGCCGCTCACTAGAGGTGTGGCACCACCTTTTGAGGAGATTCGGTCACTGTTTGCTCAGCGCTTCACACCTGACAAGCCTAGGGTACCTGCTCTACTCACTTCGACTGCACGTACTGTTCACCTTGCCTTGCATCGCACGCTACTACCTAGGTCAGGATACCTTGAGGGCTTCACCAGTTTGCAGCAGACCCTCCTGTTCTATGTCATGAATGGGATGCAGTTTGACATCATGGATATCCTCATCTGTGAGATGGAGGATGTCATCACAGATGGAGTTGGGATGATGAGACAGCTCGTGTTTGGCCACTGGATCAGTCACCTGCTCTACCTGTTGGCTCCAGAGGGATCCGCCGTGCGTGGCAGTCTCACCGACGAGAGCGTCACTCGGTTCGGACACTACCGTGCTCCAATTCCTAGAGACCGCCGCCTTGGCCGCCCAGTTGAGCGTCAGGTCCGAGCTCGACTTTCAGAAGAAGACTGGGCAGATTTAGCAAAGGAAGACATGATCCTAGCATAGGCTGAGGCTCAGGGAGGGGATCTACAACATATCTGGTAAAAGAGTGACACTAGTGACAGTGTCGAGGAGTACTTCCCACCTCCTCCCTCACCCATTCAGCATGAAGCGGAGGCTGGAGGCTCGACTGCACCACCACCTCCTACCCCACCTCTGGTGTCCGAGGCACAGGTCTCTCGGCCATCCGAGCTTACTTCTTGTAACACCCTAAATTTTCGCATCATGCATTGCATACATGATCATGCATTAAACATTAGTAGGATAAAAGAAAGATAATAAAAGATAAAACATACATATATGGTGTAGCAAAAAGAAGAAAAAGGAAAAAATAATTATGGCCTAAAACTTGTAATAGGGAATAAATATAAAATAATAATAATAATATATAAAAATAAATATATATAAATAAATTCTATAATATATATATATATATATATATAAAATAATAAATAAATAAAATGAATAAGATAAATAAAATAAATAAAAATATAAATATAAAAAAAAGAAAAGAAAAAAAAAGAAAAAAAACAAACAGCCGCCGGCCAGGCCAAACGGCCCAGCCGGCCACGCACCCCGCACACTCCCGCGTGACCCCACCGCGCGCCACGCGGCCCCGCACCGCGCGCCCCACGCGGCCCCGCACAGCGAGCTGCCCCCGGCCGACCGCGCCCGCCCGCTGGGTCACGCCCCCCGCAACCGCGCGTCACCTCCCGCTCAGCCCCAGCGCGAAGCGCGCCGCCCCCTGGGCCCCATCCCACGCGCCTGCGCAGTGCACTCGCCCGACTCCCGCGCGATCTCGCCGCCTCCCGCATCGCCCGACCACGCGATACGCGCCCTGGGCCCACGCGCCGAGCCGCTCGCCAGCGCGACTCCCCCGCCCAGCGCGACCTCGATCCCGCAGCGCTCGCATCGTAACCGACTCGGCCTCTGGTCGATATCCTATCGATCCCACCCTATATATATACGTACGCAGCTCCATAGGTTTCCCGATCCCAGAAACGCCGCCTCCACGATACGCCGGTACAGAAAAGAAACACGAGAGAACAGAAGCTGCGCTGCCAGGGAAGAAACGAGGAGGAAGAGGAAGAAAAAGAGGAGGGTGCCGCCGTCCGCCGGAGATCGTCGTCGCCATCGCGTCGCCGTCGTCGTGCCGCCGGAGGACTTTTCGCATCTACTTCGTCTACGCATTGTCCCCATCCCGCGATCATCGAAGCCATCGCATCTACGGTAGGTCATGTTCCCGATGCGAATTTTAACGACCATATTGAATCTAATAGACGTAAATTGATCGTAGTTGCGTCTCTTTTTATTTTCAGCAGCATTAATCCACTCTAAAACCCCCATAAACTCATATGAACATGTATGACTAGTTGCATCTAATTAATAAACAACCGTAGTTAATTAATAATTGATCTTTGCATGCATGCATATCATCGCATGTTGATTAATGTGTGTGCATCATGTTGATTGTATATATTTTCTTGTATGTGTGATCACGCGTAGAGGAACGTGCTCAAGAGGCCACATACGAGGATTTCCAAAATCAAGACCTTGAAGCGCTTGAGCAACCCTATCCGTCGGAACAAGGCAAGTGTCCTTGAAGCATATTGATCCTGTTTTTAAAATAAATGTTTTGTTTGCAAAACTGCATGCTTGTGTCAATTTGATGGGAATCCTATGATAGGAAGTTTACTAGATTTGTTTAACCACCCTTGTCACCTGGAATATATGGTAGAGAGTCGGGAATGGTTTTTACCTTTTGCTTCGCTTAATCAACTGGGATGGGAATAACTATACCACTCAATTTAATTATGCATGGAAGACATTATGGTTAACATGAACTGGTTAAATATGGTATGGTAATGGGTGATCTAAGCAAGCCTGGTATGTGGATGGGTTGGATGTTATGGTGGTTTGCCTGCTTTAGATCTAAGGACCGGTTCATGTGAGAATAAGCCAGGACTACAGTGCCACCACGAGGCCAAGTATGGGTGCGGCGTAGCTGATTAATTAGGGCTTTGCTAGTGCTGTTTGGACCATTGTGGATGCTCGGGGAAGGGGTAGTCGGATTGGGTTTGTTGATGATTGGCGGGACTACCCTGGGATCCGAATGGCTCTAGAGGGGGCCCTTGGTTGAAGATGTGCTCAGTTGGAGGTATCGCCATCGGTGAAACCTCAGTGGGGTCTAAATAGGCTAGTAATCCCTATGTAAAGGCTATTTTGTGATCTCTTGGCCACACACCGACGGAAGTGTGTAATATGACTGACGGGTCATGGGCATAAGGGAGGTTCTTAGTCGCCGAAAGGTGATGAAATCACGAACACGTGGGTAAAGAGGTACAAACTCTGCAGAGTTAAATAAAACTATCATGATAGCTGTGCTCCCGGTTATGAGCACCTGGACAACTTCCATGATTAGAGGAAATTGGGATTTGGGATGGTTATAGTTTGGTAATGGTTATGGTTGATATAATGGTTATGGATGATTATGGATTTAATTTCTGGTATTGAACATGGTTATTGGCAAATGGTGAAATCTGGAATTATAGTTTATTACATTGATTATGGTTATTGGTAATGGTGAATTATGCACTGGTATTATTATGGATACATGGTTTATGATGGGATTACTTCACATACATATAATATATTGCTTTTCAAATGTTTTACTGTACTTTTCAGCACTTAGCCATTATTATTGTCGTCATTTGAATAAGCCACATGTCATACTTTCCACACTTGCTGAGTACGACATGTGCTCACTCTTGCAATCCCCCACAACAGTTGCAGGTCAGGATTGTGAGTTTAATGGCGATAATGCGGAGTTCTAGGCCGTGTCTACCGTCAGCTTTGCCTGTGGTGTTGCATGGAGCTGCGCTATCCCTTTTGCTTAGTTTGCTTAGTTGTTTAATTAGTTTATTTCCGCTGCATTAGTTGAACTTGTCATTAATATTTATTAGAGCTTGTATTCGAGGATAATATAGTTTGTGTAATAAAATTTGATAATTAATCTTGTTCTGTGGTAATTTTCTGTATACTCTTTTGTGATTGCACTCGTGTATGTGTGTTGAACATCC
This sequence comes from Tuctoria greenei, assembly GCA_036927565.1. Lineage (NCBI taxonomy): Eukaryota > Viridiplantae > Streptophyta > Magnoliopsida > Poales > Poaceae > Tuctoria > Tuctoria greenei. Next base: position 187,903,986 of record JAYESD010000004.1, on the reverse strand, counting down.
TGGGCACACATATGAGTTAGCTTGGTTCAGTTTTCGGAACCGGGCGTCACAGATTGGTATCAGAGCCACAGGTTGACCGTAGGATGAAGCCTAGATAGAATGGACACTTTAGAGCACATAGGAGCACTCAGGAATCGGTTTGATTTTGTTGGTGTGCTGTTTGCTATATATATTGCTTGCTTTTGTGCTTAATAGAGGATTTTGGGATGCTTTAGCATTACCATGTCCACCTAGGCTAGTATAGCTAGTTGGTTAGCTTCATATCCCTTGATGCATATAGTTGGGGATGTTTCTAAATTCTTACCTATTGCTCTCCTTCAGATTGTGAGGACTCGCAACCAGAGGGATGCTAATGACGAGGAGGAGAACTATGGAGTACCTCAGAACAATACTGGACAAGGACCTCCTCATGGAGCCGTCAATATCGAGCAACTACTTGCTATGCAGAACCAGCTCATGCAGACCATGATACAGACAATGGGACAGCTGCAGGCTGGCAATAACAACAACAATCAGCCCCACATGCCTCCACCGCCACCCCCGCCTCCTCATAACCGATTGGGAGAGTTTATGAGGACTAGGCCGGCAACCATTGCTCAAGCTGCTGACCCTATTGATGCGGATGATTGGCTCAAGTCCGTAGAGAAGAAGCTAGCTATTGTCCAATGCAATGACCGGGAGAAGGTCCTATTCGCTTCTCATCAACTAGTTGGAGCAGCTGCCGATTGGTGGGATTCACTATGCAATGCTCATGAGAACCAAGAGAGAATTGCTTGGGCCGAATTCAAGGAGAATTTTCGTTCTCATTATGTGCCGGAAGGTGTTATGCTCTTGAAGAGGCAAGAATTTGATAATTTGAAGCAAGGAAGATCAAGCGTGAGTGAATACCTCAATAAGTTCACTCAACTCTCAAGGTATGCGCCTGAGGATGTTAGTCGGGACAACCGGAAACAGTACTTGTTCATGAGGGGCTTGAACAATGAGATCCAAGTGCAACTACTCAACCGCGATTATGTAAATTTCCAGAAGCTTGTGGACAAAGCAATTGTGGTTGAGAACAAGATCCGTGAGATGGAGCAAGAAATCAAGAGGAAGGCGTCATATCAAGGACAGCAACAAGGAAGTAATGTGCGCCCTCCCCTTGCACCACCCAATGCGCCTCATTACAGCTCCTCTATTCCTGCTCAACGCTATGGTTATGCACCACGCCCAACTCAGTTTGTGCAGCAGCGCCCTGTCATGCAAGCACCTAGGCCTCCGATGCCTTATGCGCCTCGTGCTAATTTTCCTGGAGCCAATGCTCAAAACCAAGGTCGTCTGAATAATTCTGGTGGAGTTAAGAAGTGTTATACTTGTGGAGAAGCTGGACACTTTGCGCATCAATGTCCTAAGTCAGGCCTTGGTCAAGGAAGCAATGCGTCGAGGCAAAACCCAAGACCCAATGGAGGACAGCCACAAGGAAGCCGTGGACAGCAGAATTTTGCTCGTGGCAATGTGAACCATGTCTCTACGGAGGATGCTCAACAAGCGGATGACGTGGTCATTGGTATGTTTCTCGCCAAATCCAACCCCGCGACTATGTTATTTGATTCTGGAGCATCGCATTCATTCATTGCATCGAAGTATGTTGCCAAGTATAGTTTGCCTATCTCTCATATGAAGTTTACTCTATTGGTTAAGTCTCCTGGAGGAGAGATGAGGACAAATATAGTATGTCCAAAAGTAAGCTTTAGAATAAGGGGGGTAGACTTCTCCGCCAACCTCATTGTTTTGGATTCTCAAGGATTGGACATTATACTTGGTATGGACTGGTTGAGGAAGCACAATGGAGTTATTAAGTGTGCCACGAAGACGGTGAAATTGACCAATGAAGAAGGGATCATCGTAGAATATGAAGCATCTCAAACCGTACCGAAGCAATTGGAGCTGAATCATATGGACGGTGCCGCAACTGAGGAGATTCCGGTAGTGTGTGAATTTTTGGATGTGTTTCCAGATGAGTTGCCAGGTATGCCACCTGATTGAGACATTGAGTTTGTTATTGATTTAATACCTAGAACTGCACCTATAGCTAAGAGGCCGTATAGGATGCCTCCTATGGAATTAGCGGAGCTCAAGAAGCAGATTCAAGAACAACTAGAGAAAGGTTTTATTCGCCCTAGCTCTTCACCTTGGGGAGCGCCCGTTCTATTTGTGGACAAGAAGGATGGAACGCAAAGGATGTGTGTGGATTACCGAGCTCTCAAAGAGGTGACCATCAAGAACAAGTACACCTTGCCATGTATAGAAGACTTTTTTTATCAGATGAAGGGTGCTTGTGTCTTCTCTAAGATTGATTTGGGGTCGGGATACTTTCAAATGAAGATTAGACCATCGAACATACCCAAGACAGCTTTTAGGACACGGTATGGATCTTATGAGTACACTATGATGTCTTTTGGATTGACAAATGCACCTGCCTACTTTATGTACCTCATGAATAAGGTCTTCATGGAGTACTTAGATAAGTTCGTTGTGGTGTTTATTGATGATATTATGATCTACTCGAAGGATGAGAAGGAACATGAGGAACACTTGAGGCTTACGTTGCAAAAATTGAGGGAGCATCAATTGTATGCCAAGTTCAACAAGTGTCAATTTTGGTTGAAAGAGGTGCCATTTTTGGGTCATATCATCTCAGGAGGAGGAGTATCGGTTGACCCTGGTAAAGTGAGGGATGTGTTGAAGTGGGAACCACCACAAAATGTAAAAGAAATAAGGAGTTTTCTTGGAATGGCTGGATATTACCATCGATTCATCAAGGACTTTTCCAAGATAGCCAAGCCAATGACGGAATTGCTAATGAAGGGTAAGCCTTTCCAATGGACTGAAGCTTTTCAAAACAGTTTTGAGGAGTTAAAGAAAAGGTTGACAACAGCTCCAGTTTTGGTATTGCCGGATGTAAGCAAGAGTTTTGATATTTATTGTGACGCATCAAGACATGGACTCGGATGCGTGCTTATGCAAGAAGGTCAAGTGGTCTCCTATGCGTCCAGACAATTGAAGAAACATGAGCAGAATTACCCAACACGTGATTTAGAACTTGTAGCCGTGGTACATGCATTGAAGATTTGGAGACACTATATTCTTGGACATAGGTGTGAAATTTACACGGATCATAAGAGTTTGAAGTATATTTTCACACAAACGGATCTGAACTTGAAGCAACAAAGATGGTTGGAGCTCATCAAAGACTATGATTTGGGGGTCAACTATCATCCGAGAAAAGCCAATGTAGTGGCCGATGCTTTGAGTAGAAAAGGAGTAAGTCATCAACTCACGGTTTGAGAGTTGCCATCCGAGTTATGCAAGGAGTTTGAACGGTTGAACCTTGGATTCATAAATGAGACGGGAACGATGGAAGTCAACCCAACATTAGAGCACAAAATACGGGAAGGTCATACAAAGGACAAGGAAATACAGGAAATCAAGGAAAGGACCCAAGAAGGAAGAGAATTCTTATTTGATGAGGACGAACAGGGTACCTTATGGCTTGGAAAGAGGATTGTGGTACCTAATGTCAGGCATATTCGGGAAACAATATTGAAGGAGGCACATGACTCACCTTACTCAATTCATCCTGGCTGTACGAAGATGTACAAGGAATTAAAGACAAGCTATTGGTGGGCCAGCATGAAAAAGGACATAGCCGAATATGTTGCACTTTGTGATGTGTGCCGACGAGTGAAAGCTGAACATCAAAGGCCAGCCGGATTGTTACAACCATTAAAGATCCCGGAATGGAAGTGGGAAGAAATTGGAACGGACTTCATAGTTGGGTTACCACGTACTCAGTCCGGGTATGACTCAATTTGGGTAATTGTGGATCGCTTAACCAAGTCAGCTCATTTTGTCCCTGTGAAGACCAAGTATACAGCTGCACGATTGACCGAAATATACATGGAGCATATTGTGTGTCGACACGGAGTACCAAAGAAGATAGTCTCGGATAGAGGTTCTCAATTTACCTCCAGATTTTGGCAAAATTGCATGAAGCTTTGGGAACGAGGTTGAATTTTAGTTCAGCATATCATCCTCCAACGGATGGACAAACCGAGGGGACCAATCAGATTTTGGAGGACATGTTAAGAGCTTGTGCTTTAAAGCATGAGAAAAGTTGGGACAAAAGCTTGCCATACGCGGAATTTTCATACAACAATAGTTACCAAGCAAGCTTGAAAATGTTATCATATGAAGCGCTTTATGGGAGGAAGTGTAGGACACCTTTATTATGGAATGAGGCAGGAGAAACTCAAGTATTTGGTCTGAATGTGTTGCAAGAAGCCGAAAAGCAAGTCCAGATAATACGGGAAAGCTTGAGGGCTGCCCAATCAAGACAAAAAGGCTATGCGGACAATAGGAGAAGGAAATTAGCCTTTGAAATAGGAGATTTTGTTTACCTCAAGGTGTCACCTATGAGAGGTCATAAGAGGTTTAACATAAGAGGCAAGCTCGCACCTCGTTATATTGGACCATTCAAGATTTTGGACAAAAGAGGAGAAGTAGCATATAAGTTGGAGATGCCAGCTCATCTTTCAGACGTACATGATGTGTTTCATGTTTCCCAACTCAAGAAGTGTCTCAGGGTGCCAGAAGAACAAGTGCCGATGGACGAGTTAGGACTTCAGGAGGATTTGTCTTATGTCGAGCAACCTATCAAGATCTTGGACGTGAAGGAAAGGGTCACGAGGATTAAGAAAGTCCGTTGGTGCAAAGTGCAATGGAACCACCATACGGAAGCCGAAGCTACGTGGGAACGTGAAGAAGACCTGAAGGCAGAATTCCCGCATCTTTTCTCCACGCTATCGATTCTCGAGGGCGAGATTCACTTTAAGGGGGGTAGGTTTGTAACACCCTAAATTTTCGCATCATGCATTGCATACATGATCATGCATTGCATACATGATCATGCATTAAACATTAGTAGGATAAAAGAAAGATAATAAAAGATAAAACATACATATATGGTGTAGCAAAAAGAAGAAAAAGAAAAAAATAATTATAGCCTAAAACTTGTAATAGGGAATAAATATAAAATAATAATAATATATAAAAAGAAATATATATAAATAAATTATATAATAATAAATATATATATATAAAATAATAAATAAATAAAATGAATAAGATAAATAAAATAAATAAAATATAAATATAAAAAAAAAAGAAAAGAAAAAAAAACAAACAGCCGCCGGCCAGGCCAAACGGCCCAGCCGGCCACGCACCCCGCACGCTCCCGCGTGACCCCACCGTGTGCCACGCGGCCCCGCACCGCGCGCCCCACGCGGCCTCGCACAGCGAGCCGCCCCGGCCGACCGCGCCCGCCCGCTAGGTCCCGCCTCCCGCTCCCGCGCGCCACGTCCCGCTTGGCCCCAGCGCGCAGCGCGCCGCCCCCTGGGCCCCATCCCACGCGCCTGCGCAGCGCACTCCCCCGACTCCCGCGCGATCCCGCCGCCTCCCGCATCGCCTGACCGCGCGATACGCGCCCTGGGCCCATGCGCCGAGCCGCTCGCCAGCGCGACTCCCGCGCCCAGCGCAACCTCGATCCCGCAGCGCTCGCATCGTAACCAACTCGGCCTCTTGCCGATAGCCTATCGATCCCACCCTATATATATACGTACGCAGCTCCGTAGGTTTCCCGATCCCAGAAACGCCGCCTCCACGATACGCCGGTACAGAAAAGAAACACGAGAGAACAGAAGCTGCGCCGCCAGGGAAGAAAAGAGGAGGAAGAGGAAGAAAAAGAGGAGGGCATTGTCCCCATCCCGCGATCATCGAAGCCATCGCATCTACGGTAGGCCATGTTCCCGATGCGAATTTTAGCGACCATATTGAATCTAACAGACGTAAATTGATCGTAGTTGCGTCGTCTTTTTATTTTCAGCAGCATTAATCCACTCTAAAACCCCCGTAAACTCATATGAACACGTATGAACTAGTTGCATCTAATTAATAAACAACCGTAGTTAATTAATAATTGATCTTTGCATGCATGCATATCATTGCATGTTGATTAATGTGTGTGCATCATGTTGATTGTATATATTTTCTTGTAGGTGTGATCACGCGTAGAGGAACGTGCTCAAGAGGCCGCATACGAGGATTTCCAAAATCAAGACCTTGAAGTGCTTGAGCAACCCTATCCGTCAGAACAAGGCAAGTGTCCTTGAAGCATATTGATCCTGTTTTCAAAATAAATGTTTTGTTTGCAAAACTGCATGCTTGTGTCAATTTGATGGGAATCCTATGATAGGAAGTTTACTAGATTTGTTTAACCACCCTTGTCACGTGGAATATATGGTAGAGAGTCGGGAATGGTTTTTACCTTTTGCTTTGCTTAATCAACTGGGATGGGAATAACTATACCACTCAATTTAATTATGCATGGAAGAGATTATGGTTAACATGAACTGGTTAAATATGGTATGGTAATGGGTGATCTAAGCAAGCCTAGTATGTGGATGGGTTGGATGTTATGGTGGTTTGCTTCGAGGAACACCAAATTGAGCTTCGCCAAAGAAACCAAGACCGCACAAAGGACTGGATCATGAAAGAGCACAGAAGATGTTTCACGGAATGGTTAATGGACAAAAATATACCATACAGAAACTCTATAGAAGAGGCAACAATGAAGAAGTTAGCTTCTGGCCCATCTGATTTGGTGACATCATGGCAAGCATATGACATTAATGGTTACACACTTTACACCAAAGAAAAAGACGGTAAGAGTGTTGCACAAAATAATGTTGTTTGTATTGAGGCTTATGATCCACAAGGACAGAAGACCACATAATTAGGAAATATGGGAACTCAATTATGGCGAAAGAATGGTAATGCCCGTATTTAAGTGCCAATGGGTCAAACATCCTGATGGTGTGAAAGTGGACAATTACGGGCTGATACTGGTAGACTTGAACAAAGTGGGTTATAAAGATGACCTGTGGGTTCTCGCCGATCGTGTTGCACAAGGTTTTTATGTACAAGATCCAGAAACTGAGAAGATGCATGTAGTTGATTTTGGAAAGAAAAATACTGTTGGGGTTGAGAATGTGGGAGATAATGAAGAGGGATATAATCAGTATGAAGAGATGTACCTTTTCACCGAACCACAAAACATCAAGCGCATAGAGAGAAGCATTAAAAAGGATTTGAAACCCTATATGCGAGAGGATGTCAATGCTGGAAAAAATGTATGATATATATTGTATATATTTGTATCCTCTAAAATCAACTTAGAACAATGCTCCATTTCAGCTTTAGATAGCATGTTTCGAACATTATTAAATTCAGCTTCTGTAGAGACAACTAATTTGGACAAGTGATCCTTTTCGGCTTGTGACTATCATATTTATCACCTTCATCTGTTTCATAAGTTATCAAATTGTATGTGTATATAAATTTCTTCTGACCTATGATGATCAGGCTTGCCTTCCAACAGCTTGGTACCAAACAACATCTCGAAGCACAACTCTTGAAGCTCCTGTCAAGTTAATCCCTTCATAGCAAGCTCTTGTAGATACAAGTAACACCCGAGACTCATCATTTGGATTGTTAAAAGATCCAATTGAAGTATGACGATACTTCCCATCTATTTGAGGGCTTCTTTCTATAGGAGTGGATCCACTTCAATATAGGTGGATTGAGGAGAAAACTATTTCATTCTTCCCTCCAATCCACTTCAATCCAATTAGATTGAGTACACCCAAACAAGCCTTGAAAGATTTCTTTCTCTTCTCCCCATTTTAAAAACTTACGAAGATGCTACTTTATCAGTTCTAATGGATGAATATATGGACTACAAATTAGCACCATCTCTCTTAGTGCTTCACACAAGCGACAAAGCGAACAACTTCAATCACAAATCTTGTTTTTACTTTTTTCATAGGAATTTGACCTTAATCTTTCAAGCATAGATTTCTCAATAAGAGAAGCTTCCTCATCAGACATGCTAATGGTAGTTACAAGTGAAGGGTGTGTTGAAGCAAACGACATCTCAATTGGACTGATGACAAAGAGATGTTTCATATGAGTGACAATGTCTAGGTTAGACAATACGAAGCTACGATGGAAGCCTTCAACAACATGAAAAGTGGTGCCAAGGTTATGCTTGCATCAACCAAGGCATGTCGCGAGGGCATAACACTTGTTGTAGCATCACGGTTATGCTTGCCCAACAAGTGTTATACCCTCATAACATGCCTTGATTGATGCAAGCATAACCTTAACATCACTTTTCATGTTGTTGAAGGCTGCCATCATAGCTTCACGCTGTCTAACCTGGACATTGCCACTTATATGCAGAATATCTTATCTTTAGTCCAATTCAGATTTCGTTAGCTTCAGCACATCCTTCGCTTATAACTGCCATTAATATGTGTGATAAGGAAACATCACTTAATGATAAATCTATGCCTGAAAGATTAATGTCAAATCCCTATAAAAGGGTAAAAACAAGATATGTGATTGAAGTTGTTTGCTTCCTCGCTTGTGCAAAGCACTAAGATAGTAGATACTGATTTTTAGTAAATATATTTAGGCATTAAAACTGAGAAATGAGCATATTCCTAAGTTTTCAAATGGACATGAGGGAAAGAAATCCTTCAAATGGATGGGAAATCCTTCCATGGATTGTCAGGTTCCAATCGAGGCTTTCAACAATCCAAATGATGAGCCACGGGTGCTACTTGCATCTACAAGAGCTTGCTGTGCAGAGATTAGCTTGATAGGAGCTTATCAGCATTACATGCGGTTCTTAACTAACAAGCAGCCTGTGAAAACAATGACTTTTCCCAGGCGGTTCTTCAACAAAAATCGCTTGTAATGATTGAACCAGTACATACGGTTTTTAAACAATGACCGCCTGTGAAAATCATGTATTTACCGAGGCGATGGTTAACTAAGAACCACCTGTGAAGTTTGCTATAGTACAGACGGTTCTTAATTAATAGCCGCATGAGAAAATAATGTATTTACACATGCGGTTGTTTTTTAAAATCCGCGTGTGATGTTCTGTCATCAAAGGAGGTTATTGTATCATTCGTCATCACAGCGCATTTTTTACGGATCGTCTGTGTTTAAAAAATCGAGGCGCCTGTGAAAATGCTTTTTGTAGTAGTGTTAAAAAAATTGAATTGTTAACGGTAAGGATTAATGGTAGTGACTAACAGTTAGTAATATTAATTAGTCATTAATTACACGTCTCTTGCAATTTAACTCATTTTTAGGTGCCTCTAATATAGACAAACTCAAATTATTTTTATTGAACCAGAGGTAGGGGTGGGGGAGAGAAACATACATGACTTTTATTTTTTATTGAAAAATGTTAAAGCTACATCAGCCGTTGATCTAGATATAAATGGCCCGAGAAACATACATGCCTTTAAATTTTTTTATTGAAAAATGTTAAAGCTACCTTAGCCCTTGATCTAGATATAAATGGCCTATGGGCCATTTATATCTAGATCAAGAGTTAAGGTAGCTTTAATATTTTTCAATAAAAAAATTAAAAGGCATGCATGTTTCTCTTCCCCACCCTCCCTCCGTCTCAATAAAAATAATTTGAGTTTGTCTATATTAGAGGCACCTAAGAATGAGCTAAATTGCAAGCGAAGGGTAATTAACGACTAATTACTATTATTAATAGTTAATCAATATCATTATCCTTACAGGTAACAATTTATTTTATCATATATACATTAGTACATTTATTTTATTTGATTATTTTACAAAAACATATTCTTTACAAATTAAACATGATTACAATTAACAGAACCTAACCTCTTTTTTTGCTGTCGGGCGATGACGCCACAGCTATTGGAGCTCGCCGCTCGACCTAGTAGCACGCCGCTGTCTTGCAGCCGCGCTCGCCCGACACCGTGCTCCGCCGCGAAGTGTGCGCCCATGATCTGGTATCGGGAGGTGAGATATTGGGGTAGGGAGAGATGGTGGAGAAGGTAAAGAATTTCACACGAAAATTAAAGTAGGATTGACAACTAACAATGTCACCTGAAATTTCGTGAAACATGTTGTCTGCAGTTTCTAAAGCGTCGCCTCCGAATTAAAGCAGAACCGGCGGTAAAAAAAGGAGGTTAGACTTTGTTGATTGCAATCTTGTTTAATTATACGGATTATGTTAGTTATAAAGTAATCAAATAAAATAATTTTATCAATGTATAGATCTTAGACATATTATTAAATTGTTAATTGTAAAAACTAATGATTAATGATAGTGATTATCTAATAATAATAATAATAATTAGTCATTAATTACGTGACGTATAAATTTTAGTCATTTTCAGGCAACTCTAATTATTTTTATTGAAGTGGATGGAGGAATAGGAGAGAGGAACATACAGGCTTTTTGATTTTTTTTGTTGTATTGAAAAAGCTTGAAGCTACCTCAACCCTTGATCTAAAAATAAATGGCCCAGACTCCAACTAATATAAAGAGGCAATGACTACTATGCAATCAAAGATTTGATGCAATCGTGCAATCAAGCGTCCACAACCGTCGGATCTGCATCTTACGGTCGTTGCCTATTTATATTTAACCCCCTCCACCAGATAGAGGAGTGGTGGAGGGGGTTAAATAAAAAGTGCACTAACCGTTGGATACACATCTATTGGTTGAGAGTGCTTGATTGCACGATTGCACCAAACACCTGCTTGCATTGTAGTCGTTCCCATATAAAGAAGGCAGTCCTCTGCATTGACTGAAGCTGCAGATGATATGGATCCGTGGGCGCTCCCTGCACAGTTAAATCGTAGGCATTCCACGGTGTAGGGTTGAGCCTGCTCGGACACTAAACCGAACCCAAAAGATCTGAATAACGTAAGATTACTCGTCTTCAGTAAACAAAGATCTGAAGATTGCTAATACCCAACGTTACTCATCTCAAAAAGAGAAAAAGAACATTGAAGTTTCTCGAAGAGAAAAGAAAACGTTGCAGATTACTGGTTTGCCACCCAGATTTACAATGTTCCAAGATCGAAACTGAGGCCTTTTCTAAAAGGATTTGCATGTTAATTAGTATTACTGCTGGTCTATATTGTCCTATAGAACTATCTGAAGGCTTATGTGGCAGATTTATATGCAAATCCGTTACAAACTCTCCGTTTCAGTTCTGTATATGCTGTCTGTTCTTAGCAACGGAATACATGATGTTTGGAATTGTTGGTGATATGCCCAACAGGCAATCATAACAATTCGGGTTAAGGCCTATTAGATATTTTATCCATAAACAATTAGGGTACTAATAGGCCTGAGACCTAAAAGCCCATTAGTACGCTTATAAATATGAGGGGTACGGTTAGAGGAATCACTCTACCACGTGACAGCCCTAGCCGTCACCTCTCGAAGGCCTCACGCCAAGACCCTAGCCGCGCGTGCGGTGCTAGCACATCGGCGCACGACGTTTCTCTCCGTACGTGTGGACTCTGTGGAGGCGCTGCTACTACTGCTGCGCTGATCGGCTACGACGAACGTGTTCGTCTACTGCTACTATGGAGAGGGCGAGGAGGAGACGAATGAGATCGTCTACTTCCCTTACACCGACGCGCGTCGACGTTCTGTTATGCTGCGCGTCTAGTGGTAATGATTTGTGATCTCTGTACTCGCGTATTTCCTGGGTGATGCGGTAGAATTGCTAGAGTAGCGTACTGCCGATTACCCAACAGTGGTATCAGAGCTGACTTGCGTAGTTTTTTGTGTGGATCTTGTTAGTAGATGGGATCTACTGCAAACATGTTCATACGATAAATTTTTTCGCACGATTTTTGGGGTTTGGAGTTGGTTAGAGTAGTTTGTGATCGTATATGACTAAAGGGTCAGTTCGTGCTCCTTCTCTGCTGTGTGCGCATCCTGTCCCTACCGGCTGGAATCACCATCGGAACTAATCGCGTACATAGCTAACAGATTGAGCCAACAGATCACGATCATGAGTCGCGATCTACTCATGAATAACTGGTGACATTAAAAATTGAGGCATTCTGAATGGCTCTGATTTGATCAATCTGATGTGATTTTCATATTGATTTCATAGACGTGATCTATGTAATTCCGTTTGGTACCTCCATTTTGTTGTCTGCTATAGCGATTACATAATATAGTTTCGCGCTAGAAATCTTTCTATGCTTGACTCGTTTTTGCAGGGAATGATGTGAATGGTAAGGTGTAAGACCTATGAGTGTTGAATACATTGGCTTGTAGTGAATACACTTGCTTTGATGATAGAAGTTTTGAATATAACCAAAAAACCTTTTTATCAAGGTCCGACTCTAGCTTTGAGCTACAGCAAGGTTCGACAGTAGGTCCCGCTTGTTTTGGGTAGCTCCGGGTACGTTCGATGCTAGGTCCCACTTGTTGGCAAGGTCCGACTAGATTTGGTTAGCTCCGATCAGCTTTGTCTTTAGCAACAGGATGTTTTTGCTAAGCTCTGACTTACTTTGTCTAGCTTCGGTTTTTGGGTTGACTAGTTTTGACTAGTTTTCGTAAGCTTCGGCGCTAGGTCCTGCTAGTTTTGTAAGCTCCGGCGGAAGCTTGGTTCTACTAAGTTTTGGTAAGCTCCGGCTCAAGGTCTGGATTGCTTTGGCAAGGTCCGGAACTTGACCGCAGTGATTCTGCTTTTCATTTGCAAAGTTTCAAACTTGCTCTACATTGTTGGAAAGATTGCTTAGTATTCATTTGCTAAGTTTTTGGTGCGTTTTGGCTGATATGGTTGATATCGTTTTATTGTGGTTTTGCAACATGCTTATGTGAAGTGCTCACATAAGGTGTTGTGTTCGGAACTGACGTGAGTCAAGTCGAGGACTTGGGCTCGTATAGATTGTTTGTTTGTTCATGTGCAGGTGTTGCTTGAGTCCAAGTCATGGCTGGTGTAGGATCCCTTGGACTAGTCTCAGGGAGGAGATAAGGTTCCAACAACCAAGTTCAGGAGGAATTGTGGTTGAGCGGGTCAGGAGGTCGCGCAGGATGATTGAATCAAGGGCAATGCATATGAAGGTCGAAGGAAGGTGTTTGCACATATGCATGTGGTGCACAATGTGGCAACATAGTTCTGAAGATGGATTATGGAAGGGAGATCTGATTTGAAGGATCAGATCGTACTGCATGAAGACTTCGGCTACTGGTTGAGCCAGTTGAGGCTCGGTATGGAAATATCGAGTAGGTTACGATAGATTTCGTGTGCTGCACGAAAGTTGATTTGTTTTAGGAATATGGGATATGTTTCTGGTTTGTTAGGAAGTCTTGAGATTGTTTCTATCTGTGTATAGGAAAATCTTGAGCAGTTATGGTTAGATGGGATTCGTGATCAGGGTAGGATCAGAATCCGGATCCGAGTTGAGTTGGCCTGTAGGCTGGTTATAGAAGCAAGGGAAGGCCAAGACTCGTAAAAGAAACAGAGAGGGGGTTGCACGTTGACTTTTGGGCTGTTCCTATTGTTCTATATCGAAATGTTAGAAGAGACTTTTTCTTCACTATTTGTTCTGTTTTCAGTTTTGTTTTGTTGAGTTTGCATATGCCCCCAGCCCCCATCCCACTTGAGATTTGTAGTAGATTTGAAGGATTAAATGTTGAAAGATGTAGTTGAGTCTCCCCTTGAGCTCACCCATGAATTTTACAGAACAAGAAGTAGATTTGAAGGATTAAAGGTTGGAGATGAATACAAGCACATCACGTGTTCGATGAAATGTTTCAATCAATAAGCCTAACTTCAAAAATCCATTATGTCCACTAGGAAGCTGAGAAAATTATGAAACAAAATTTTTTGGAACCCTTATGAACAGACCTACATGATACCAGTATTCACTCATATGATACAGACTTTTGATGTCTCTGTAAATTCATTTTATAGAACACCTATAGGGAATATCTATGGCCAAATTTTGTTAATCTCACAAAAAATCTATTATTGAAACATGGACCGTCGAGCGTGGATGTATAACATGCCAAGACCCGATCCTATGTACATTCATAATGTTGCAAATTTTATTGAAGCATCTAAGAGACATACGAAGTTGCAAAAGATAGATGACATATTATGTCCATGTATCAACTGTGAAAATACGATTACTTGGATAGATACTATACTAATCCAATATCATTTGGTGAAAAGAGGTTTCAAAAAAACTACACAATATGGACACAACATTGTGAGTTAGATACACATGAAGTGGATAAAGATGATGAGAGAGGTTCATATGACGGTAATGTTCATACTGATGATGGTAGTGATAATCAAGATGATGATGACGATGAAGAGTTCGATTGTGAGAAGATGTTGCGTCACATTAAACCATATGTATTGACTTCTATGGGAGCAAGTAAAGGTTTAAGTAAAATGGAGATATTGCAAAATGCAACGACAGAGACTTTATATGATGAATCAAATGGTTGTGATAAAGAGTTTACTACATTGCATGCAGTCCTAGAACTCCTAAAGTTGAAAGCCACACACGGATGGTCCGATTGTAGTTTTTATGATCTTTTGAGTCTTTTGGCAGAAATTCTTCCAAATCCAAATAAGTTGCCAAGAAGCACTTATAAAGCGAAGAAACTTCTTTCGTCGATGGTACTAAGTGTGACAAAAATACATGCTTGTGTGAACCATTGTATTCTGTATCGCAAAGAGCATGATCTCGCAACTACATGCCCCATCTGTGGTGTCAGTAGAGATAAGAAGGACTACAATCACCAGTATGTTACCAACATGAAAAAGTCTCGGAAGAATAAGAAGTTTATTATTGGCCCTGAAGATGACGATGACGATACTCCTGGCGATGCAAATGGGAAGAATAAGAGAAAATTCCTGCCTTGGTGATGCGGTACCTTTCGATAATTGATCTCTTGAAGCGTTTGTTCTCAAACCCTAGGGAGGCTGAACTTATGCGTTGGCATTCTGAGCAGCGCAAGAAGAATGAAAAATATATTCGACACCCTTGTGATTCAACGCAGTGGAAATTTTTTGATATTTAGTATCCATAATTTGCAAAGGAAATCAGAAATCTAAGGTTTGCCCCAGGTACAGACGAAATGAATCCATTTGGTGAAAAAGGAGCATACACAACACATGGCCCGTGGAGTCGTGGTCTTAACGATGTACAACCTACCGACGTGGTTGTGTCACAAAATAATGGAAGATATGGTAAAATTGTGGAATGAAGGGGTACATACATGGGATGAGTACAAGCGGCAGTATTTCACGCTAAGAGCAATGATATTCGTTACCATGCATGATTATCTCGGACTGTTTACATTATCGAGACAAATGAAAGGGAAGAAAGGTTGTGTAAGATGCGTGGATAGAACTATATTTCTATACCTCACTTCATCCAAAAAGACAGTGTACATGAGACACCGGCGGTTCTTGACAGATACACACAAGTATAGGAAGATGAAAGAACAATTTGATAAAAAAATCGAAAAAGATACTGCACCAAAACCCTAAAGTGGAAAACTCGTGTTCGAAATGGTCAAGAACATTCATATTGCTTTCGGTAAGGGCAAAAAATATAAAGGAACAAAGAGAAAGAAAAGTACATCTTCAAGTGATACAACTGACATGGCATTCAAGAAACAATCAATTTTTTACAAGTACCTTCCATATTGGAAGAATCTAGAATTTTGCCGTAGTATTGATTTGACGCACGTTACAAAGAATGTATTTGACAACATCATTGGGACCTTGCTAGACATGCCGAGGAAAATAAAGGATGGATTAAATTCACGTATGGACCTAGTAAATATTGATGCGAGACCAAAGCTTCATCCAGTAGAAAAAGCGAACAGGAAGCATTATCTTCCCCCAGCCAGCTACAACTTGACACTAGAAGAGAAAGAGGCAATTTGCGAATGCTCGATTGGGATCAACGTGCCCACGAGTTTCTCATCCAATATCTGCAAACTAGTCTCAATAAAAGACCTGTCTTTATTCGGCTATAATTCTCATGACTGTCACATGATGATGACAGTGTTCCTTGCCATTGCAATAAGAGTCATCAAACCTGAGCATATAAAAGTTTTCATCACACGTTTGTGTTACTTCGTCAATGCAGTATCGCAAAAGGTGATAGCACGTGAAGATTTAGACTATCTGAAAACATACATCGTCCAGACTATGTGCAAGCTTGAGATGTGTTTTCCACCATACTTTTTTGATATGCAAGTACACCTAATCATACATCTTGTTGATCAGATAAAAGCATTGGGGCCACTATATTTACATAATATGTTTTTGTTGGAGAGATATTTAGGAGTATTAAAAGGTTACATGTGGAACTGTGCTCACCCAGAGGGTTGCGCTGAGTACATCAAAGATGGAAACCCAATAGGTGTGCCTATACCAGTACATGAGGGTAGACTACGTGAGAGAGGCAAAGTGGGTAAGAAAACTTTTATCGTTTAAGATTACAAGAATGTACACTGTGCACATTTTGGTGTCTACAACAGCTCGCAATAGCTAAGTCGTACTTTGAGGAACACCAAATTGAGCTTCGTCAAAAAATCCAAGACCGCACAAAGGACTGGATCATGAAAGAGCACAGAAGATGTTTCACGGAATGGTTAATGGACAAAAATATACCATACAGAAACTCTATAGAAGAGGCAACAATGAAGAAGTTAGCTTCTGGCCCATCTGCTCTGGTGACATCATGGCAAGCATATGACATTAATGGTTACACACTTTACACCAATGAAAAAGACGGTAAGAGTGTTGCACAAAATAATGGTGTTTGTATTGAGGCTTATGATTCACAAGGACAGAAGACCACATAATTCGGGTAGACTTGAACAAAGTGGGTTATAAAGATGACCTGTGGGTTCTCGCCGATCGTGTTGCACAAGGTTTTTATGTACAAGATCCAGAAACTGAGAAGATGCATGTAGTTGATTTTGGAAAGAAAAATAATGTTGGTGTTCAGAATGTGGGAGATAATGAAGAGGAATATAATCAGTATGAAGAGATGTACCTTTTCACCGAACCACAAAACATCAAGCGCATAGAGAGAAGCATTAAAAAGGATTTGAAACCCTATATGCGAGAGGATGTCAATGCTAGAATAAATGTATGATATATATTGTATATATTTGTATCCTCTAAAATCAACATAGAACAATGCTCCATTTCAGCTTTAGATAGCATGTTTCGAACATTATTAAATTCAGCTTCTGTAGAGACGACTAATTTGGACAAGTGATCCTTTTCGGCTTGTTGACTATCATATTTATCACCTTCATCCGTTCCATAAGTTATCAAATTGTATGTGTATATAAATTTCTTCTGACCTATGATGATCAGGCTTGCCTTCCAACAGCTTGGTTCCAAACAACATCTAGAAGCACAACTCTTGAAGCTCCTGTCAAGTTAATCCGTTCACAGCAAGCTCTTGTAGATGCAAGTAACACCCGAGACTCATCATTTGGATTGTTAAAAGCTCCAATTGAAGTATGACGATACTTCCCATCCATTTGAGGGCTTGTTTCTATAGGAGTGGATCCACTTCAATATAAGTGGATTGAGGAGAAAACTATTTCATTCTTCACTCCAATCCACTTCAATCCAATTAGATTGAGTACACCCAAACAAGCCTTGAAAGATTTTTTTCTCTTATCTCCATTTTAAAAACTTACGAAGATGCTACTTTATCAGTTATAATGGCTGAATATATTGACTACAAATTAGTACCATCTCTCTTAGTGTTTCACACAAGCGACAAAGCGAACAACTTCAATCACAAATCTTGTTTTTACTCTTTTCATAGGAATTTGACCTTAATCTTTCAAGCATAGATTTCTTAATAAGAGAAGCTTCCTCATCAGACATGTTAATGGTAGTTACAAGTGAAGGGTGTGTTAAAGCAAACGAAATCTCAATTGGACTGATGACAAAGAGATGTTGCATATGAGTGACAATGTCCAGGTTAGACAATACGAAGCTATGATGGCAGCCTTCAACAACATGAAAAGTGATGCCAAGTTTATGCTTGCATCAACCAAGGCATGTCGCGAGGGCATAACACTTGTTGTAGCATCACGGTTATGCTTGCCCCAACAAGTGTTATACCCTCATAACATGCCTTGATTGATGCAAGCATAACCTTAACATCACATTTCATGTTGTTGAAGGCTGCCATCATAGCTTCACGCTGTCTAACTTGGACATTGCCACTTATATGCAGAATCTCTTATCTTTAGTCCAATTCAGATTTCGTTAGCTTCAACACATCCTTCGCTTATAACTGCCATTAATATGTGTGATAACGAAGCTTCACTTAATGATAAATCTATGCCTGAAAGATTAATGTCAAATCCCTATAAAAGGGTAAAAACAAGATTTGTGATTGAAGTTGTTTGCTTCCTCGCTTGTGCGAAGAACTAAAAGGGTAGATACTAATTTTTAGTAAATATATTTAGGCATTAAAACTGAGAAAGGAGCATATTCCTAAGTTTTCAAATGGACATGACGAAAGAAATCCTTCAAATGGATGGGAAAATCCTTCCAAGGATTGTCAGGCTCCAATCAAGGCTTTCAACAATCCAAATGATGAGCCACGGGTGCTACATGCATCTACAAGAGCTTGTTGTGCAGAGATTAGCTTGATAGGAGCTTATCAGCATTACATGCGGTTCTTAACTAACAAGCAGCCTGTGAAAAGAATGACTTTCCCCAGGCGGTTCTTCAACAAAAATCGCTTGTAATGATTGACCAGTACATACGGTTCTTAAACAATGACCGCTCGTGATAATCATGTATTTACCGATGCGATGGTTAATTAAGAACCACATGTGAAGTTTGATATAGTACAAACGGTTCTTAATTAATAGCCGCATGAGAAAATCATGTATTTACACATGCGGTTGTTTTTTAAAATCCGCGTGTGATGTTCTGTCATTAAAGGCGGTTATTGTATCATTCATCATCACAACGCATTTTTTTACAGACCGTCTGTGTTTAAAAAATCAAGGCGCTTGTGAAAATGCTTTTTGTAGTAGTGTTAAAAAAATTGAATTGTTAACAGAAAGGATTAATGATAGTGACTAACAGTTAGTAATATTAATTAGTCATTAATTACTTGTCTCTTGCAATTTAACTCATTTTTAGGTGCCTCTAATATAGACAAACTCAAATTATTTTTATTGAACCAGAGGTAGGGGTGGGGGAGAAAAACATACATGCCTTTTATTTTTTTATTGGAAAATGTTAAAGCTACCTCAGCCTTTGATCTAGATATAAATGGCCCGAGAAACATACATGCCTTTTAATTTTTTATTGAAAAATGTTAGAGCTACCTTAGCCCTTGATCTAGATATAAATGGGCTATGGGCCATTTATATCTAGATCAAGAGTTAAGGTAGCTTTAATATGTTTCAATAAAAAAAAATTAAAAGGCATGTATGTTTCTCTTCCACACCCTCCCTCTGTCTCAATAAAAATAATTTGAGTTTGTCTATAATAGAGGCACCTAAGAATGAGCTAAATTGCAAGCGAAGGGTAATTAACGACTAATTACTATTATTATAGTTAATCAATATCATTATCCTTACAGTTAACAATTTATTTTATCATATATACATTAGTACATTTATTTTATTTGATTATTTTACAAAAACATATTTTTACAAATTAAACAAGATTACAATTAACAGAACCTAACCTCTTTTTTTGATGTCGGGCGACGACGCCACAGCTATCGGAGCTTGCCGCTCGACCTAGTAGCACGCCGCTGCGTTGCAGCCGCGCTCGCTTGACACCGTGCTCCGCCGCGAAGTGTGCGCCCATGATCTGGTGTCGGGAGGTGAGATATTGGGGTAGGCAGAGATGGTGGCAACATGGTTCTAAAGATGGATTATGGAAGGGAGATCTGATTTGAAGGATCGGATCGTACTGCATGAAGACTTCGGCTGTTGGCTGAGTCGGTTGAGGCTCGGTATGGAAATATCGAGTAGGTTACGGTAGATTTCGTGTGCTGCACGAAAGTTGAGTTGTTTTAGGAATACGGGATATGTTCCTGGTTTGTGAGGAAGTCTTGAGATTGTTCCTATCTGTGTATAGGAAAATCTTGAGCAGTTATGGTTAGATGGGATTCGTGATCAGGGTAGGATCAGAATCTGGATCCGAGTTGAGTTGGCCTGTAGGCTGGTTATAGAAGCAAGGGAAGGCCAAGACTCGAAAAAGAAACAGAGAGGGGGTTGCACGATGACTTTTGGGCTGTTCCTATTGTTCTCTATCGAATAAAGTTCGTGGTTGAAAGGAACTTTTGTGCCTTGTTCGTCCGACTTGTTGCAGACAAGTTTTACTCGTCGAGTTGTCTGTTCAGTACTACCTTTCATCGGTGGTTTTGTCATAACTCGAGCTTTACATATCCAATCGGCGTGATTCTTTTTGTGTTGTCTTCACAACTTGATTTTCTATCATATGTGAAAATTTAACAGTCATTGGATTTGTGTTTTGTATCTACACGAGTTTCTTTGTTGAGTTATAGAACTGTTTTCTACTCGGTAGAACAAATTGATCGTTGTTCGATCTATCGATTATAACTTGAGTTTCTCTCGATGGATTTGAGTGATTCTTCTTGTGTTTTCTTTGTGACTTGATTCTCTCTTATATCTATCACTTTTGTCACGGTAAAACACGTGTAGATTAGCCTCACACATGATTTCTTTAACAGATCGTTTTTCTGCTGAAGGGGTTGGGATTTAATTGTTTCCGCTGCGTAAGATTTTTAAATCTACCATTCACCCCCCCTCTTGTAGCTTTTCACATGCTCTTCAATCCTACAATTGGTATCAGAGCCACAGTGCTCTAATCATTCTAATTTGAACGTGTTTTGACTAATCATTATGGAGAAATACTCCGCCAAACCTTGTGTGTTTTTTGGTATTGATTTTCAGGTTTTGAAGGCACGCATGGAAGCTTTCATCCAGGCGCAAGGCTTTGCAATATGGGAGAAGGTTTAAAAGCCTTATGACATGCTATCAAACGATCAAGTTACGGCTACGAACCTACGGGATGTCGACAACAACAACAAGGCTCGCAACTTGATCATATAGGGACTCACTTAAAGCGACTTTGATCGTGTCGCACACCTCCGATCAGCATAAGATGTTTGGAGAGCTCTCTATGATTATCATGAAGGCTCCAACACAATCAAGGAGGTAAAACAAGATATGTTCAAAAAGGAATATATGCGTTTTGAGATGCAACCCGGTGACTCTATCGATGACCTCTTTGCTCGCTTCAATAAAATTCTGAGCAACTTAGGTAGTGTCAATGTTAACTTTTCTGATGCTGAGAATGCTAGGCAACTTCTTAGTGTATTAGACATGTAAATCTGGGAGATGAAAGTAACATCTATTCGTGAATCAACTGTCATGAGTTCTCTTACTTTAGACGTGCTTTATTCTAAACTAAAAACTCATGAAATTGACATCTTGTCACGTAAGAACCCAAATAAGTCTATTGCATTTGTCTCACAACGTGATATGTCTAACTCCGGCCAATCATCATCTTGCAATACACTTGCTTTGTTGTCCTCACTAACCCTGGAGCAGATCGAAGAATTTCCAGAAGAGGAGTTGGCACTCATCTCTACTAGATTCTCAAAAGCATTGCAAAATATGAGAACTAGAAGGAGAGGAAGGTCCGGACCTCAACGTTGTTTTGAATGTGGTTTTCGTACAGAATGCCCTAACCTTTCAGGTTCGACTACCCGTGAAGAAAAACAAAGCAAGGTCCGGACCTCCTCTGGAAATTCCAACAAGAAGAAGAAGGGTACCACAGGATGCAAGATGATTAACAGCTTCATCACCGTGCTTCAAGAGCTCGGTTCAAGTGACGTAGACTTTGAAAGTGATGAAGATAATGATGACCTGGCCAACATATGCTTCACGGCAGGAAAAACAAGATCAATATCGAATCAGGAGGATGCAGAACACAACAGTGACGATGATGAGGTATGTTCTACCTGTAATGAAATGTGTGATGCTATTTCTTGTGCAACTGTTATTGTCAAGAAAAAGGACAAAAAGCTTAGGGATAATGCTGTTAAAAATGAATCACTAGAATCAGAAATCAACCGGTTAAAATCTTTGATTCCTAGTGATGATGCATGTCCCTCATGTGTCTTAATCTATGAATAATTGTCCACATAAAGAAGTGCACACTCCTCCACTCTAGATAGACTTGAGGAAGAAATTGAAAAGAACAAAAAACTTGCTGCACTTAATGATAAAAACTTAAAAGATGCTTCTTGTTCTACAGATGATTTGCATTGTTCTGCATGTAAAAATCATGATAAGAAACTACAAGATGCTTTGAATGAAATTTCTATATTGAACAATGCTTTACATTCCCATGAAGTTAAATATTGTTCCAATTGCAAATTAAAATGAAAAACTTCATGTGAAAAATGCCTTGATCTGTCCAATAAACTTGATAACATGCATAGGACATTAGATTGGTTTTGTAATGGGAATAAGAACCTAAACTTGCTACTGAATTCTTCCAAGTCTTGCAATGATAAAACTGGTTTAGGTTTTGATTCTCATGCTCATGCTAAAACACATCCACCTCAAATTGTAAAAACATTTGGAAGAGGTTTAATCAAAACTATCCCTAAACAAAATGATGTGATTTTTAAATCTGCAGGAGTGCTTTCTAACTTTGTTTCTAATGCTGGGTGCTCATCTAGACATGAACACAAAGTGAAATTTCATTGTGCCTACTGTGGTAGAGATGGTCATGTCATAGATTTTTGTTATAGACTAGCTAAACAAATTAAAAAGGATAAAATATTTGCTATATCTCATAACTTTCATGCTAAACCTAAAATTAGAAACTTGCAACCTGCTTTAATGAGTCAGAAATTTGAAAAGGTAGTTTTCGGACCTTCGGGTAAGAAATCTGCAAAATCAGCTCCGGTAGTTCCGATAGCTCCGAGAGCTCCAGGACCTTCTGTTGTTCCCTCTGGAGCATCAATATTTGTCTCTGGACCTTCTGCTTTTAACTCCAGAGCTACTGGTTTTTGCTCTAAACGAGTAACAACTTCTAAATCAATTGTTAAGAACAGAAAATTTCAAACCTTGACTCATAAACCTGCTATTTTGTCACAGCTTTCTCGTGTTGTTCCTATTGGAAGTCGCATGGCTCGGTATTGGATTCCAAAATGCTTATTGACTAATCCCAATATTGAGTCATTGACGTATTGTCCTTCTGTGTAGGTTTCACGCTTGAGGAAGGAGAACATTTGGATTGTGGATTCAGGTTGCTCACGCCACATGACTGGTAACAAAGATTGGTTCTCCTCCCTCTCCCTTGTGTCACGTGTAGAGAATGTTACTTTTGCCGATAATTCTTCAACTCCTATTCTTGCTACGGGTTTGGTTAGAGTAAATGATCACTACACTTTGAAGGATGTGGCACTTGTTAAAAATTTGAAGTACAACTTGCTTTCTGTTTCTCAAATGCTTGATGAGAATTTGGAAATAACTTTCACTAAAAATTGCTGCAAAGTTATAAATTCAAATAGTGAGCTTTTGTTTAACATGTCTCGCTTTGGAAGAGTTTTTAAAGCTGATTTCGATTTGTCAACTTCTGAGCATAGGTGTCTCATTGCAAATGATTCAAAAGAGTTATTTTTCTGGCATCGTAGACTTGGTCACGTAGGCTTTGATCACCTCACTCGTATTAGTGCTCTTGATCGCATATGTGGTTTGCCTAAACTCAAAGGAGACAAAGATATTGTATGCTCTTCGTGTAGACATGCTAAGATGGTTGCAGGTTCACATGCTCCTCTCACGATTACTATGACAATTGGACCTAGTCAACTTTTGCACGTTGACACCGTTGGTCCGGCACGAGTTCAATCCTTTGGAGGAAAATGGTACGTGCTTGTAATTGTTGATGACTATTCCAGATATTCTTGGGTTTACTTCATGGCATCTAAGAATGAAGTTTTTACTCATTTTAGGGCTTTAATTCCTAGACTATTAGTTAATTACCCAGGATCTTTAAGAGCAATTAGAAGTGATAATGGAACTGAATTTAAAAACCAACTATTTGATCCCTTTTGTATTGAACATGGAATAGAACATCAATTTTCTTCACCATATGTTCCTCAACAAAACGGTGTTGTAGAAAGGAAAAACAGAACCTTAGTGGAGATGGCTAGGACTATGCTTGATGCATACCAAACTCCTAGAAAATTTTGGACAGATGCAATTGCAACAGCCTGTTATGTTTCAAACCGTATTTTCTTGCGTACGAAGCTAGGAAAAACACCATATGAGCTTCGGTTTGGACATAGGCCTAGTGTCTCACAACTTAGGGTCTTTGAGTTGCAAATGCTTTGTTAAGAAACATGGTAATCTTGATAAATTTGAAGCTAGATCAGGAGATGGCATGTTTCTTGGTTATCCATCTCACACTAGGGGATACTGTGTGCTTTTGCTTGGAACTAACAAAATTGTGGAGACTTGTGAAGTTTCTTTTGATGAAGCTAGCCTAGGTACTAGCTCCATTATTGCAGGACCAGATCCATATCCTCAGGGGGAGGATATTTTTGAAGAAGAAGAAGAGCCGGTGATACTACCTGATAGTTCTGAAGCTGACATGTGTCCAGCTCCAAACATTGAACAAGCTCCGGATCACTGATACTAGTCCTAATCGACTACAAGCCACAAGCTCCTCAATCCACGATGAAACTAATGAAGAAGAAGTTTGTGATACATCTGTTCCCCCATAGATTAACAAAGATCATCCCTCACAACAGATTATTGGAAGCTTGCATGAACGAGTCACACGGTCCAGGTTTTTCGATCCAAACTCTCATGATCATTCTGATTTTGTTGATTCTTTTGAACCCAAAGATATATCACACGCACTCACTAATGAATCTTGTATTATTGCCATGCAAGAAGAGTTAGAAATTTTGAAAGAAATAATGTTTGGAAACTTGTACCTCCACCTCAAGGTCACACTTCAATTGGAACTAAATGGGTGTTTAAAAATAAACAAAGTGAGGATGGGGTTGTGATTAGGAATAAGGCTAGATTGGTTGCTCAAGGTTTCACTCAAATTGAAGGTCTAGATTTTGATGAAACTTTTGCTCCTATTGCTAGATTAGAAGCCATAAGAATTTTGTTAGCCTTTGCTGCATCTAAAGGTTTTAAGTTATATAAAATGGATATTAAAAGTGCTTTTCTTAATGGCTGCATAGATGAGGAGGTTTATGTCAAGCAACCAGAAGGTTTTGAAAATCTATATTTTCCTAGTCATGTTTACAAACTGTCCAAAGCCTTGTACGGTCTCAAACAAGCCCCTAGAGCATGGTATGATAGGTTAAAAACATTCTTTTTTGAAAAGGGGTTTACCATGGGCAAGGTTGATAAAACTCTTTTTGTGCTTAAGCATGGCAATGACCCATTATTCGTTCAAGTGTATGTGGATGATATTATCTTTGGTTGTGCTTCTCATGATCTTGTGTCCTAGTTTTCAGCTATGATGAGTTCAGAATTTGAGATGAGTATGATGGGAGAACTCACGTACTTTTTGGGGTTGCAAATCAAGCAAACCAAGGAGGGTACCTTTGTGCATCAAACAAAGTATAGAAAAGACCTCCTGAGATGCTTCAACATGGACAAAAGCAAGACTCTTCAGACACCAATGAGTACAGCAACAACACTTGAACTTGATGAAGTTGGTGAACCGGTTGATCGAAAAGAATATAGAAGCATGATCGGATCACTTTTGTACCCCACGGCATCAAGACCGGACATACAATTCAGCATATGTCTCTGTGCACGGTTTCAAGCCTCCCCACGTGTTTCACATCGTCAAGCCATCAAAAGGATTCTCAGGTACTTACATGGAACTCAAGAATTTGGCATTTTTCTTCTTCCTCAACCGTTACTTTGAAAGCTTTTTCAGAAGCTGATTTTGGGGGTTGTAGGATTGATAGGAAAAGTACTTCTGGTGCTTGTCATTTTCTTGGTAACTCACTTGTTGCTTGGTCCTCTAGAAAACAAAGTTCAGTCGCACAATCCACAGCCGAATCTGAATATGTAGCTGCTGCTAGTGCTTTCTCACAAATTCTTTGGATTGTTCAAACACTTAAGGACTATGGGGTTGATCTAGATAGTGTTCCCCTGTTTTGTGATAACACTAGTGCTATTTGCATTGCTAAAAACCCCGTGCAACATTCGAGAACAAAGCACATTGACATTAGGTATCACTTTCTCTGTGATAATGTTGAAAAAGGCAACATTGTGCTTCACCATGTAGATAGCGAACAACAATTGGCTGACATTTTTACAAAACCTTTGGATTTCACTCGTTTTTGTTACATTCATAGTGAAATAGGGGTTATGCACCCTCATGGCTTAAATTGAGGGGGAGTTTTCAAAACTTGGGAAGTCTATGTGTGAATCTAAAATTAAAACAATATGAGCATAGTATTTCATACATATATGACTTTGTGTTTCCTTTTATGTGCTGAAAGTTCTTACTACATTACACATGTTATACATTTTGTAGTGTTTTCCATGACTAGTAATTGGAATAATTACTTACACTAAATCTGGTCATGATCGAACCTTCTTGTTGTTTTGAACTTGTTGCATGTTCACAAGTGTTTTTAATCATAAAGAATTAATCAAGTTATCAACTCACCTGGTGAGCTTTTATGATCAAATGAAAAATTGAGAAAACATCAAGATAATATGCATGCATCGCACTTCTTATTTTGAGATGGCTTATCATTGCACTTGGATATGAACTTGGAAGAAGATGTGTATGACTAAAACCATGTCCTTAAGCTTCTAATTGTCAAATGATATAGGCTTGACTTGGTTGGTTAGAATAAGGCAGATGCGCATATAATCTTTTGCAAATATCATATGATCTGAATTTATACTTTGAAAGATAATAAAATGCAACAACTAGTGTCATGCTTTTAGGTTTTCAAATAGTTAAGTTTGTGAGATCATGACTTGCTTAAATTGAAAATAACATTTGACCTCTAGCATGGCTTACACTACTTTATGTATCTCATTGATGTGATAGTGTAAGATACTTGATAGTATGACTTGGATGAGCTTTGTTTATATGTATATGTTGTAATATGCTCATAAAAAACTAAAGGGGGAGAGATAATTTGATTATATGCTCATTACTTGATGAATACATTGTCAAAGGGGGAGAGATAAGCATGAATAAAGTGAATATGTGCATAAGGAGAGATAATAAAGGGGGGGGGGAGATAAGCATGAACAGAGAGGATTTACAAAGGGGGAGAAATTGTCTTCAAAACTTTTATGTGAATAAGCCAATGTTCGGATTTTAAGTGGTGTTGCCCATGCATTCATCAAGGGGGAGATTGTAGGACCTATGAGTGATGAATACATTGGCTTATAGTGAATACACTTGATTTGACAATAAAAGTTTCGAATATCACAAAACACCTTTTTATCAAGGTCTGACTCTAGCTCTGAGCTACAGCAAGGTCCGACGGTAGGTCCGCTTGTTTTGGGTAGCTCCGGGTACGTTCGATGCTAGGTCCCACTTGTTGGCAAGGTACGACTAGCTTTGGTTAGCTCCGGTCAGCTTTTTCTTTAGCTCCGGGATGTTTTTGCTAAGCTCTGACTTACTTTGTCTAGCTCCGGTTTTCGGGTTGACTAGTTTTGACTAGTTTTGGTAAGCTCCGGCGATAGGTCCTGCTAGTTTTGTAAGCTCCAGCGGAAGCTTGGTTATACTAAGTTTTGGTAAGCTCCGGCTCAAGGTCTGGTTTGCTCTGGCAAGGTCCGGAACTTGACCGCATTGATTTTGCTTTTCATTTGCAATGTTTCAAACTTGCTCTACATTGTTGGAAAGATTGCTTATTATTCATTTGCTAAGTTTTTGGTGCGTTTTGGTTGATATGGTTGCTATCATCTTATTGTGGTTTTGCAACATGCTTATGTGAAGTGCTCACATAAGGTGTTGTGTTCGGAACTGACGTGAGTCAAGTCGAGGACTTGGGCTCGTATGGATTGTTTGTTTGTTCATGTGCAAGTGTTGCTTGAGTTCAAGTCATGGATGGTGACAGGATCCCTTGGACTAGTCTCAGAGAGGAGATGAGGTTGCAACAACCAAGTTCACGAGGAATTGTGGTTGAGTGGGTTAGGAGGTCGCGTAGGATGATTGAATCAATGGCAGTGCATATGAAGGTCGAAGGAAGGTGTTCGCACGTATGCATGCGGTGCATGACGTGGCAACATGGTTCTGAAGACGGATTATGGAAGGGAGATCTGATTGGAAGGATCGGATCGTACTGCATGAAGACTTCGGCTGCTGGCTGAGTCGGTTGAGGCTCGGTATGGAAATATCGAGTAGGTTACG
This sequence comes from Tuctoria greenei, assembly GCA_036927565.1. NCBI lineage: Eukaryota > Viridiplantae > Streptophyta > Magnoliopsida > Poales > Poaceae > Tuctoria > Tuctoria greenei. Next base: position 187,875,574 of record JAYESD010000004.1, on the reverse strand, counting down.
GTAGATTTCATGTGTTGCACGAAAGTTGAGTTGTTTTAGGAATATGGGATATGTTCCTGGTTTGTTAGGAAGTCTCGAGATTGTTTCTATCTGTGTATAGGAAAATCTTGAGGAGTTATGGTTAGATGGGATTCGTGATCAGGGTAGGATCAGAATCCGGATCCGAGTTGAGTTGGCCTGCGGGCTGGTTATAAAAGCAAGGAAAGGCCAAGACTTGAAAAAGGAACAGAGAGGGGGTTGCACGACGACTTTTGGGTTGTTCCTATTGTTCTCTATCGAATAAAGTTCATGGTTGAAATGAACTTTTGTGCCTTGTTCGTCCGACTTGTTCCAGACAAGTTTTACTCGTTGAGTTGTCTGTTCAGTACAACCTTTCATCGGTGGTTTTGTCATAACTCGAGCTTTACATAACCAATCGACGTGATTCTTTTTGTGTTGTCTTTACAACTTGTTTTTCTATCATCTGTGAAAATTTCATAGTCATTGGATTTGTGTTTTATATCTACATGTGTTTCTTTGCTGAGTTATAGAACTGTTTTCTACTCGGTAGAACAAATTGATCGTTGTTCGATCTATCGATCATAACTTGAGTTTCTCTCGACGGATTTTAGTGATTCTTCTTATATTTTCTTCATGACTTGATTCTCTCTGATATATATCACTTTTGTCACGGTAAAACACGTGTAGATTAGTCTCACACACGATTTCTTTAACAGATCATTTTTCTGCCGAAGGGGTTGGGATTTAATTGTTTCCGCTGCGTAAGATTTTTTAATCTACCATTCACCCCCCCTCTGGTAGCTTTTCACATGCTCTTCGATCCTACATAAGGCCTTAATGCGATGTGATGAACTGTGTGTAAATTTGTGCAGCCTGCGTGTTGCAAATTTAACACAACCGGGTTGAGGTTGGCACATAATTGTATAACGACCTGCGTGTCGACCTGTGATGTTTGTTCTCTAATGTAATATGGTAGCTATTAGTTGTATTAGCTTCTTTTATGATCATGAAGATATCTTCAAGCTTGGTGGAGATGGAGATCACCACAAGAAGGGAGGCATGGCAACTCAGATCATGATGGAACCATGGCGATAGAGACCATTATGATTTTAAGGGCCATACTATTCACAATGTGATATGATCATATACCTGTGATGTTTACGTATTACTATTCTTTTCATGTTTTTCATATGGTGGGTGTTTTGTCATGATAGAACAGTTTCCCTCAGAAAAGTTAAGCATTTGATGTCATTTAAATAGCTGCACCTATGTTATTTTGATCGTTGTTTGGTATGTTTGCCAAAGCAAAGTACCATCATCTATCATAATCCATAGGGTGAATATTGGACATTCACATGCATAGTGTTGGTTTACTCAACAAAGCTATCAAAATGGTTTTGGGCTTTATGGCATAAAGTTGTGATTCGGTGCATTGGATGTCACCCAACAAACAAGAGTCATATAGGGATATGATTAATAATGATTGTTTACCTATGTCACTAATTTCCTAGCAGTGAAGCCAAAGCTCAGTAGGAATTAGTGAATATGGATCTTGAACCACTATATGTCATTAGAGGGAAGACGATGATCATATAATGGTAATATCTTTTATTAAACTGTTAATAGAAGATTGGTACATAATATAGTGCTAAACCTTGCATATTTATTTTCTACTATAGATAATGTCTGCTAGTAACAATTCCGGTTCCAATTTGTGATCTGTGCTTGAAAAGGAAAAGCTCAATGGAGCTAACTTTATCGATTGGTACCGCAACCTGAAAATCGTTCTTAGGCAAGAGAAAACCGAGTACATTCTTCTGCAGTCTTACCCTGATGACCTCCCAGCTGATGCAACTAATGTATCACATAGATCTTATATGAAGCACTGTGATGATGAGCTTAATGTAAGCTGTCTCATGCTCACCACTATGTCCCCTGATCTGCAAAAACAGTATGAGCATACATATGCTTATTCTATGATTGAGGGACTGCGTGGAATGTTTTAGAATCAAGCAAGGGCTGAGAGATACAACATCTCAAGGTCCTTGTTCTCATGCAAGCTGGCGAAGAGTAGTCCGGTCAACCTTCATGTAATCAAGATGATTGGTTACATTAAAACTTTGGGCAAACTTGATCTGAACTAAAGGATGATCTAACTATTGACGTTGTTCTCCAGCCGCTTCCACCAAGCTACAAGCCATTCATATTGAATTTTCAAATGAATGGCATGGAGAAAACTTTGGCTGAATGCATGGGATGCTTAAAAGAGCCGAAGAAAGCATTAAGAAAAACACCACTCATGTGATGATGGTGCAAAAGGAGAATAAAAAGAGGAAGCGTGTGACGCATGCTAAAGGTAAAGGCATGGGAAAGGTTCCCGATGAGCCTTCAAGCTCAAAGTCTAAGCCAAAGGGCAAATCTGGCCTTTCTCCTGATGATGAATGCTTTCACTATCATGGTAAGGGGCACTGGTCTAGGAACTGCAAGAAGCACATGGAGGATATGAAGAAGAAGAAGAAGAAGGGCAGTGAGACTTCCACTTCAGTTATAAATTTTATAGAAATTAACATTACATTATCTTCTAGTGAATCATGGGTATTTGATACCGGATCGATGATTCACACTTGTAAATCGTTGCAGGGTTTAAGTGAGACTAGAAGATTTGCAAAAGGTGAGTTGGATGTTCGTGTCGGCAATGGAGCAAAGGTTGCGGTCATAGCTGTCAGAACCTACCACTTGTCATTACCCTCAGGATTAGTTTTGGAATTGAATAATTGTTATTGCATTCCTACTTTGAGCAAGAACATTATCTCTTCTTTGTGTTTAGAAGAAGTTGATGGTTATAAAATTTTAATAAAGAACAAATTTTTTTCTATTTATTACAATAATATTTTCTATGCTCAATGTCCATTGGTGAATGGATTATATGTTCTTGATCTTGAGGATAAAACTGTCTGTAACGTTAATACCAAAAGGGCTCGACGAAATGATCTCAATCCCACTTTTATTTGGCATTGTCTCTTAGGTAACATAAATGAGAAACCCATTGAAAATCTCCATAAAGATGGTTTACAAAGCTCATTTGATTTTGAATCACTTGACACATGCGAATCTTGTTTTCTTAGGAAGATGACCAAAGCACCTTCACTGGTCAAAGTGAGAGGGCGACTGACTTGTTGGACTTATACATACAAATGTATGTGGACCAATGAGTTCAATTGCCAGAGGTGGTTTTTAGTATTTCATCACATTTACCGATGACTTTAGTAGATATGGTTATGTCTACCTAATGAGGCACAAGTCTGAATCCTTTGAAAAGTTCAAAGAATTTCAGAATGAAGTACAAAATCAATTGGGCAAGACAATTAAACTTCTACGATCTGATCGTGGGGGTGAGTATTTGAGCCATGGATTATGATCATTTAAAACAATGTGGAATTGTTCCACAATTAACTCCACCTAGAACACCTCAATGGAATGGGGTGTCCGAGCGGAGGAATCGAACCTTGTTAGACATGGTAAGGTCGATGATGAGCTAAGCAGATCTTCCATTATCATTTTGAGGTTATGCTCTTAAAACTGTTGCGTTTACACTAAATAGAGTTCCAACTAAGTCTGTTGAGAAGACACCATATGAGATGTGGACCGAGAAACGTTCCGGATTGTCTTTCTTCAAAGATTGGGGGTGTGATGCTTATGTCAAACGTTTGACGTCAGACAAACTCACTCCCATCAGACAAATGCTTCTTTGTGGGATATCCTAGGGAAACTAAAGGATATTATTTTTATAATAAAATAGAGGGTAAAGTGTTTACCGCTCGCAATGGTGTCTTCTTGGAGAAAGAGTTTCTCTCAAAAGGAGTTAGTGGGAGCAAGGTGCATCTTGAAAAAATTCAAGAAATACCTGAAAATGTTTTAGCATCCACTTATCCTATACAGGATGTACAAGATGTTGTGCAACCAGTTGATGAAACAACAGCCCCACGAGAAGGTCTATGAGGGTACGTCGTGCAACTGAAATGTTAACGCTTCTAACCACGGAGCAACATGACATGGTATTGCTGGACAATAATGAGCCCACGGCCTATACTGAAGCAATGGAGGGACCCAACTTTGAGAAATGGCTTGGATTCATGGAATCTGAAATTGTATCCATGCATGAAAATCAAGTTTAGAACTTGGTTGATCCAATTGAAGGTGTGAGACCTATTGATCGTAAATGGATTTTCAAGAAATAGACTGATATGGATGGAAATGTTCACATCTATAAAGGCGATTTGTGGTGAAAGTGGTGTTGATTATGATGAAACTTTTTCACCCGTCGCAATGCTAAAGTCTGTTTGGATTCTCCTAGCAACTGTTGCATATTTTGATTACGAAATGTGGCAAATGGATGTCAACAGAACCTTTCTTAATGGAAGTCTGACTGAGGATGTGTACATGACACAACCTGAGGGTTTTTTCAATTCTAAAAATGCTAGGAAAATATGCAAGCTTCAAAAATCCATCTATAGGTTGAAGCAAGCATATCATAGTTGGAATCTATGTTTTGATGAAGTTGTCAAAGGGTTTGGTTTCATCAAGAACGTAGAAGAACCTTGTATTTACAAGAAGTTTAGTGGGAGCATACATGTATTTCTGGTCCTATATGTAGATGACATATTATTGATCTAAAATGACATTTCAATGCTTGATGATGTTAAATCCTCATTAAGAAAAAGTTTCTCAATGAAGGATATAGGAGAGACAGCGTACATTTTGGGCATAAAGATCTATAGAGATAGATCTAAAAGGCTAATTGGATTAAGCCAAAATACATATATTGACAAGATATTGAATTGGTTCAATATGCAAGATTCCAAGAAAGGTTTCTTGCCAATGTCACATGGCATTACTCTAAGCAAGAGTTAGTGTCCTTCGATGCTTGATGAGCAAAAGAGGATGAGAGCGATTCCTTATGCTTTGGCTATTGGATCCATCATGTATGCCATGCTATGTACACGCCCAGATGTATCCTGTGCTCTAAGCATTACGAGCAGATATCAATCAGATTATGGTAAGGCTCATTGGACTGTCGTCAAAAACATCCTTAAGTACTTGAGAAGAATTAAGGATGCATTATTAGTGTTTGAAGGTGAAGAAGAGCTCGTTGTAAAAGGTTACAACGATGCCAGCTTCCAAACTGATAAGGATGATTCTAGATCGCAATCCGGTTTTGTATTCTGCCTCAATGGAGGGGCAGTTAGCTGGAAAAGTTCCAAGAAAGATACAGTAGCAGATTCAACCACAGAGGCGGAGTATATTGTAGCTTATGAAGCTGCAAAGGAAGTTGTTTGGATCAAAAAATTTGTTTCTGAGTTGGGTGTTATTCCTAGCGTGTCCAGTCCTGTGGATCTGAGTTGTGGCAATAATGGATCCATCACACAGACAAAGAAGCCTAGAACACACAAACGATCCAAACACATACTACGACGCTATCACCTAATTCGAGAGATCATCGTCCGAGGTGATGTGAAGATATGCAAGGTGCACACAGATTTGAATGTTGCAGATCCGTTGACAAAGCCTCTTGCACAATCAAAGCATGAGGCACACACGAGATCTATGGGTATTAGATACTTACATCAGTGATCATAGTGTGTAGTGGGAGACTTGTATCACATCTATGTTTATGTGCTATTAAATAAATTGTTGTATGAGTAATCATTATTTACATTGATCATCAAGTATGTGACTTGTTCGTGGAACTCTTTGTTAATAGTAATGTTACTCTAAATGATCCCTAGTCTATACATTTACATGAGATAATGATGTCACACAGACTACCACATGTAGTAATTGATGATCACATTTCATGGATCATAGATATGGAGATATCAAATTAATAATGTGAACACATGTTAGTGAACATGGTGTTGGATTGACTCACTCCGAGACATTGCTGGGATTGTTATTTCCATATGTGCCATCAGTTGGTCTTGAGTGATACACCTGCTAGATCCTTTAATCTGAGATCGCCATTGTTTCTCACTATGTGTTGTTGTGTACTTTGAGACTACCAAACGCTACTCCGTAACTAGGTAGTCATGAAAGTAGTCTTCGGGTACATAATGAAACATATAATGGAATGTGCGCGGATCAAGATGGGATTTGCCCCTCCTTAGTAACAGGAAAGATATCTCTGGTCCCCTCGAGATAGTTGGATTTGAAAGTGCATGGTCATGCCAAGGTGATTAAAAGTTAATCACAGTGACTAAAAGTTAGTCATGGAATGAATCCACTATTTGATCGAGTGAATGGTCGAGCTATCACAAGGATGGCACGCATCTCGCAATGAGCTTGACTGGTATCGTGAGGCAAAGGGATTAGCATGTTGAATGTATCTAAGTTCGGCCGATACGATCTTTATGTACATTCAAGAGTCAGTATGTCCTGCTAGGTACCTCTACTGACTTGTGGTTCAGAATGGTTTCCATTCACAACCGACTGCACATGAATCTAACGGGTCACACACTTAAGGAGTTGGAATATCGAAAATCATGGCTAGATGATTGTCTCTAGTGCAAGTGAGAGATTGTTGGTGATATCCCCAGGAGGCAATCATAACAATTCGGGTTAAGTCCTATCGGATATTTCATCCATAAGCAATTAGGGTACTAATGGGCCTAAGACCTAAAAGTCCATTAGTACGCCTATAAATATGAGGGGTAGGGTTAGGGGCTAATCACTCCACCACGTGACAGCCCTAGCCGCCACCCCTCGAAGGCCTCACGCCAAGACCCTAGCCGCGCACGCGGTGCTAGCACACCGGTGCACGACATTCCTCTCTGTACGTGTGGACTCCGTGGAGGCGCTACTGCTACTGCTGCGCTGATCGGCTACAACGATCGTGTTCATCTACTGCTGCCGTGGAGAGGGTGAGGAGGAGAAAAACAAGATTATCTACTTCCCTTACACTGACGCGCGTCTACGTTCCGCTGCGCTGCGCGTCTAGTGGTAATGATTTCTGACCTATGTACTCGCATGTTTCCTAGGTGATGCGGTAGAATTGCTAGAGTAGTGTACTGCCGATTATCCAACAGGAATTCCCTGTCATTCGATGAGCTCTGGTAGCTAACCGTTGAGAACTAGCTTCGAGATTATACTCACTCTGCTCTCAAATTGATATCGTTAGGATTTTTTTGTACTAATGGCGACATTTTAAAATCAAAATGAGATTCCATGAATGGCTGCAGGCAACTGATTTGGTTGATACGGCCCAATAGAGCCTCCAGTTTGCCACTACTCATCTCCTCTCCTCCAGTTTGCCTTTAGTCTTTGAACAAATATTCAGCTAGGGATGGAAACGGGTCGGGTAGAGCAAAAACCTGACCCAAACCAAATACTACGCAGGTAAAAAATCGTACTCGAACCTGTATCCGCGGGTAAAAAATTGTACCCTAACCCGTACCCGACGGGTTTCAGATGGGTTTTGGGTACCCGTTGGGTACCCACATCCCTCAACTGGGCATCTTACTCGTGCCTCCTCACATTGCATCGACCCCATCCTCGCACCGCTAAGCCCCACTGTCGTTGCAACATGCTCCGATTGGGGCCTCCCGCCTCCTTCGTCTGCCCGCCCTGCTTCACTCCCCTTCAGCCCATCTGAGATGGCCGTCGGGAGATGCTCGACGCTAAGAGATGCGCCGCTGGGAGAGCTCGATGCACTGTTATCGTGTTCCACGCAGCGTGTACTAGAGGCTAAGGCTAGGGAGGCCAAGCAAGCGCCCACCGTCGAGCAGCAGCCATCAGCACCACGCAAGAAGAAGACCCGTCGGTTGAGCAACCGTCATCGGGATCGAGGACTCGAGGTTGGGGTGGCGGAACCAGAGGCTCGAGATCAAGAAGACAGAATCCAGAATGCCCAGCCGCCAGGGATTTAGGGTTGTTTTACATGGGCAGTTTTCAATGGGGCAGCTACCAGGGAATTAATGGGTCGATTTTTAATGGGTCGGGTACTCGAACCCGTGGGTACAATTGCCATCACTATGTTCAGGCACCCTAAGCTCCTCTAGCAAGCACTAAGAAAACATCGTGTATTTTGCGCAAGCGTCAAGAACGTGTCGCCGATGCGCAGGGTCAGACCCTGCTCCATCACGGTCGTGCCCATAATGAGACGACGGAGGGTGAGCGCGGTCACCAAACCCACAACCGCGCCCACGATGACGATGTTCTCCTCCGACCATAGTGTCGTGCTGAGGCAGTGAGGCTGCCTTAACACTGCCGCTGTGACAAGGAACCGAGAAGACATGGGCCACATGTTAATGAATGAGCTATAGATGGCCAAATGAGCCGGCACGAAGCACGACTATTTTGGCTTGACTCGAGCATGACTCAGCACAAAGCACACTAGGCTCGGACCGGTCCGAAGCACAACTCGAGTCGTGCTTGGGCTCAGTCTTAGGCATGTTGGCTAGCTCGACCCACCCCGATTAAGAGTCAGCCCGACTGGCTCGACAAGCGGCCCGTATAGCCAGTTTGGGCCGGCCTAGTACTGTTAAGAACAGATGTATAAAATGTCACTCAAACTCTAATCTCTACTCCCAATAGCCACCCTCAAGCCTCCACCCTATCCCACCCACCTCCAATCGCGATCTCCGCATGGTCCTCCCACTCTCGATGACTCGGTCCCCCCCTCTCTCTCTCCCTCTGTCTACCACCGACCATCGCCTCCCGGTTGTGCCGCTCGTGCTCCCTGATGGCGACGCTCGACTTCGCCCCCTCCATGGCTCCCCGACGGATCCTCCTTCCGCGCCCCATCCCCGTCTCCTACACCCTGCTTGCACCTGTCTTCCCAGTCTCGCCCATCGCCCCACCTCGTCGGTCGCCGCTCGAGATCCCTGCCTCCAGATCCACGAAGCACAGAGGTCGTTTTCCCTGCCGGCAGCCTTAGGGCTCCAGTTTCGCGAAGCGCAGACGAGCTCCCTACCGGTGGCCTTGGGGCTGAGAGCTGCACGGTTGCGCTGGGCTTCGGGCCGACATGGCACAAACACTCTATTTTGTGCCTAGCATGACTCGGTACGATCAAAGGTGGCTCAGTCCGTGCCTCGGCCTAGGCGTTGGACCAACGTGCTGGCACAGGATGGCCTGACTGTCCTTCCGAGCCGTGTCGGGCTTAATAAATCTCAGCACGGGCACGAGCGTGCTTGGGTAATGCTGGCCCGGCACGGCCCATCGTCCATCTATAGAACTAGTGTAAAGAGAGCAGGCACCGAACACGTCCAAGCACGACATCACTGTCAAAATTTGGTCCACTGACTATTCTATACATCTGGCTACGGATGATAAAAAATACGACGGGTGCGAGTACCCGGCGGGTTTGGCAACTGTCAGGTGCGGTGCATATTTGCATCTACGAATCTGAACCGCACCCGATCCGACGATTTATGGGTACTGATATGAGTGCGGGTTTAATTATTCACCTGCGGATGCCCGTTGGGTACGTGAAATAATATAAAAATATGGCGCAAAAGACGTAGCTCAGCCTGCGGTCTAGAACCTTCACACAGCCTAGCCCACTGCCGAACCGTTTATCTTTAACCACAACCCTAGCTTCTGACTCATCCACAATTGTATCTAGACTTTGAACTTGTGATTAATTAAGAATAAGCATGTGTCTTAATTAAACAGATACACCCCAAATAAATAGTCTTGTCCCTCATCGGGGGACACAACTATTCCCAACAGCTGAGATGACCCCCTCTTGTGTCTCTTGATCAAGTATAAGAAGAGAGATATTGTGCACACACTAATTATGTGATTAAGTCACAATCAACTTTCTCTATTCCTAAGAAATTGATCTGTTCAGCAAGAGAGAATAAGGGAAAGTGCTACTCCCTACAGCCTTGCCACATAGGCTTGATGGCTTCTTCAAGCAATGTCAACAAAAGAGAGGAAGAAAGTGGGTGTTGGTGTTTCGTGTTTTGATCAAAGTTAATTAGCACTAATGATGTTCAATTTGTATTTGGTTTTATGTGACCCAAAATGATTTTCACTGGCTAAGTTGTTTTTCTATTCGGATTTGGTTCTTACATTGGTGTCATAGCCTCTTAGCCTACTGATCATTTCGGTTTTTATATTTTGAAGAAGTTCTTCCACAACATTAAGAAGGTGAAAGAATTCAATTAAAGATTTTAGTTTAAGACTCAAATTCAGTGAACTCGAATCAAAGACAAAGTAAACTAAGAGTAAGAGGCAGATGTACAGACTGTAAGGTCACCGCCATTTTTTTGTGTCTCCGGACCTTGCACCGATGGGTGATGGTGTTGGAAAAATATTTTATGGATACGGTATGCAAACCGGCGGGCGTGCATACCCCGCCGGATGCACGCCACGTATCCATCCAACGATTCGCGAATGTTGACTCTGCTTCAGTCGGCCGACCGCGCGCGGCTCCGTCTTCGTGCAGTTATCGGCTCCACTTACTCCCGATCGAGCCTGTGTTCGTGTGCATCGGCTCCGTCCGTGCCCCGTTGATCGGCCGCGATGAGCTTGGCTCACTCGGTGGGTTTGATTTCGGTTCAGCCCCACAATGCATTGAACTGTAGCATGCAACACGGGGATGTATTAACTTGACGATCCATGCAACAAATGGAACAGGTTAAGCGTTGCTGCTTATGTCAAATTACTAGGAGCAGTAGCTAGATCTTACTATCTTAGCACTGAAGATGAACGGTGCTGGGATGCTCTGGGTTAGCTGCTTGACTTTCAACTAATTTTTGCATGTTGCTTCTGATCTTCTTCTCCTTATTTTTTTGCCTTCCGTCTCTTAGCTTTTCGGGTTATATCTATATGGTGAGAGTTGCTATAGTCAGCAGTAGCAGATCAAGCGACGGACAGCCGTTGTGGCCTAGAGGTTTTAATCGAGCCGTGTCGGGCCGGCACGGCCCGGCTCATTCGTGCTTCGGGCCGAAATGGCCCGCGGCCCGAAAGTACGGCGGGCCGCCTCGTGCCGGGCCGACCGTGCCGGCTGCGGAGAAATAGGGCCCAGGCACGGCCCAAAATACGTCAGGCCAGCTTCGGGCCATGCTTACGTCAGGCCGGCTTCGGGCCGTGCCGGCCCAAGCACGGCCCACAAAATTGAAATGTGAACAAAACTTGAGTATTTTATAAAATAAATGAACAAAAAATTAGCAAAAAATATAGAAAAATTCGGAGGTGATAGAGAATGTTATTTGAAGAATTTAGAAAAAAAAATCATCGAATTTCACCCATATTGACGAAAACTATAAATATTTGAAGTTTCACTTTTGAATATAAATAAAAAAAAGCCACAAAGGCCCAGCAGCAGCCCAAAAGCAGCAGACATGGCCCATCATGTTTAAAATTCGATTTTGAGAGAAATTCAGTCAGAGTACATAGACAAAAATACTTCAAAAATATGAAAAAATTAGGGAAGGTATGAAATATTGAATTACACGTTCTTGCAAAATCTGACATTCAAGAGCATGATATATTGTTGGTAATAAAAAAACAAAGAAAAATCAATATTTGTCTTTTTTGTATCTCAAAAAGTACATCGAATTTTGACATGAATTTTATGGTGCAGTTGTTAAATCACAATAAGAACCTCTATGATTTTTTTGAGATTTTTTTGTTTATGTTTGCATCAATATGTGTTCAAAATTTAGAAATGACTAATATGTTAATAGAGTTTGAATGAAATGAGAAGCAATATGAATTTTCACATGTTGGAGTGCTTCAAAAAATTTGTACCAAATTCATGTATGTAGACATGTATAACAAGTATGCACACAACAAATTTCAGCTCAAGATCCATTGATTTTGATGAGATATAAAAAAATGAACAATATGTGCATAAGTATTATTTTTAGATTTACCTAAACAAACAAAAGTTATCATTATAAGTCTGAAAATAACTCATCCAAGTGGTAGATATTGTTTTTTGAAGAATATAGAAAAAAGAATCATCGAATTTAGATCTAATTTGTGGATTCTATACAAGTTTGAATATTTCAATTGGAATTTAAAAAAAAAAGACTAGCAAACTGAAGAACAACCGTGTTCGGGCCTCGGGCCTATTTCGTGCCTCGGGCCTATTTTCGTGTTCGGGCCTATTTCGGGCCGTGCTGGCCCGGGCACGGCCCAAATCCCGTGCCGTGCCGTGCTGCCCGTCGGGCCCAATATCACGGCACGGCACGGCCCGAAAAAATATCGTGCCAGGCCGTGCCTATCCTCGGACCAGCGGTGCGTGCTTCGTGCCACCCGTATTGGGCCCGGCCCAATTGCCAGGACTATTCTGGCCTGTGACGAACAGCGCCAAGCGAGTAGATCCAGAGCCAACGCGGCAGAGCCAGCGCCAACTGGCTCCTCACAGGCGCGAGCAAACCGCGGAACCAGTGCCGATGCTAGCCACTTAAGCAGAGCCAACACCTGCGAATCGTTGGATGGATACGTGGTTTGCATCCGGTGGGGTATGCACGCCCACCGGTTTGCATACCGTATCCAGAGAATATTTTTCCGATGGTGTTGGCGCACACCAAAGTGTCTTCTCAGAAGCTTAGGGTAGAGAGCGACCTTCGGGTCGTTAGATCTGCAAACAAAAGGGTCGACTCGCCAGTTTTATCGATGGTGACACACTCGCCTGAGGTCAACGCATGTGTCGATGAGAAAATGATGGTGGCACCATTGTTTCTTCTCCTAATTCTAACCCTAGCCGAAGCCATGGTGGCACAATCAAGGGCTGTCAGCCGACGAGCTCCTCAGTGGCATCAACTTCACCCTCGAGCGAACTTGTTGGCAAATGAGAAGCGCGCAGCGGCGCTGGAGTGTCTCACGGCGGCGAGTAGCGATGAGCTCTCTGCATCGTTGTTTCCTATTGTGTGAGGCAGGGTAGGAGAATGGGGAAGGAGGAAAAATGTTAGGGTTCCAATTGAAATCATTTTTTATTTCAGGATAAACCATTTTGAACTGTCGGATGCATAGCCGACAGCTCAAGCTTGTCAGCGCGCTGCACAGGTCGTGGCCCAAGCGGGATGCAACATGGGCCAATTGGGCCGCCCTTTTGATTTTTCTTTTTTCAAATTTTTGGAAAGACCGAAGCCCAGTAAGCAGTGTGCACCAGTGGGCTGTGGAACGCCAGGTTGGGCCACACACAATTTCAGTTTTTCCATTTTTAATGAAATTTTTGAGTTTCGGCTATTGGGCCAAAATACAATATGGGCTGAGTCATAAATGGACAATGCGCCTGTTTTAAGTTTATCAATTTTTGTGTGAGTTATGAGCCATGGGCCATATTTCAGAACAGTAGATGTATTTATGTTTATCATATTTCTATAAAATAGATAATGGGCAAACATAAGTAGGTCCCACTGTATTAAACTAATTTGGCGGAGAATAATTAAGTATTTTTTGATGGCATATTTTTTATGCAATTTTTCTGCATTTGGGATATTTTTCTGAAATTAAGTAAATTCTCATTCAATTAATTTAATAATGATGTGGAATTTTAAGTAATTAAGATATTTTTATATGCTCATTTATGCTTCCGCTGTTATTAAGTTAAAAATTGTAAGTGCATGTAAGATCCTTGTAGGTTTTGGATGATTAATGACAAATGATTAACAAACTAATAAAATTATTGAGATACTGCAGGAAATGTATATAAGGAAAGCTTTTATTGAAAACAATTGGAAAAGGGAGAAAAGGCCTGAAAAAGGAAGGACTCATATATTAAGGTTTTTAACTTTCTTGAGTCATAGAAAAATGTGCTATCAAGAGGGACATGATTCTTGTAAACTTAGGGAGTCAATGGGAGCTTATCTCCTTGGGAAATTATTCAAAACACTAATTTAGACTTGTCCGAGCCATGGGCTCGGATATGTCCGAGTTATCCTTGCACAGTCCTAGACTTGCCCGAATTCCTTCAGACTTATCTGAGTTGGCTCTGCACGCTAGGATTTAGAAAAATTTCAAGCCCTCTGCCACCTCGGACTTGTCCTAGTTTGGTCAGACATGTTTGAGTCTTCTCTTCACAACCTGGACTCAGAAAAATTTGAAGTCCTCTGGTCCTTCAAACTTGTCCGAGTTCGGTCAAACATGTCAGAGTCCTCTCTACACAGTGAGAACTTAGAAAAATTCTAAGTTCTCTGGTCACTCGGACTTGTCCGACTTTGGCCAGACATGTTCGAGTTCACTCTGACTAACCTCGGACATATTCGAGGTGTTTCAGTCTTGTCTGGTGCAGACTTGTACGAAGGGTTCTATACCAAATAAGTCATACAAAACCCCCCTTGCATTCTCGAATATCTTTGAATCATGTCGGACATATCCGAAGTGCCTTTTTCACACAGATTCAAAATCAAACACTTAGCTGTACCATTACTGGGCCCATTAGCCTGGACATGTCTGAGACATTTTCAGACTTGTCCAACGTGGGCATCCTAACAATAGTCAAAATCACTTTTTGGCTATAAATATGGGACCAAATCCCCTCTCAGCCATACTCTAACCTCTCAAAAACACACCTGCGCCCAAGACTCCCTCAAGAGCACTTCTCCACCTAGTTCTCACCTTAAAGATCCAAAACTTGACAATTTTTGGAAAGAGTGAAAGAGTTGCTGTGAGATTGAAGAAGTGGCTTTGGGGTTAATCTTTGATTCGATTTGCTTTGTTTGCCTGAGTTTTTAGTGTTTGTTACTTTTGGGTGCAAACCATAGATGGTTAGACATCGCTCGATGATTTTCATGTCAACATGGGGCACTTGTGGAATCATTTCCCTAAGACCCATGACGATTCTTTCTTTCAAACACAACTCCAATGGCTATTACCTACAAAGAAGTCAAGGGTGAAATCATATCACCCTTGTGATCAAGGAGGCTAAGAGGATTTCATGGGATTTAATTTCAACTAGCCTACGTTGAAGTATTATGTCCATGGCCAATCAAGAAATCAAGAGAACATGAAGCTCTTGGCCAAGGACAAGAAACTAAAAGAGCATAGAAGATCTAAGATGTCCCACAATCACTCGTTGGGATTCCTACCCTTCGACCAAGCCTGTGCAACCTAGGGCAAGTGACATTGTGGATGAAGCGTTTCTTGTTTGATTGTGGAGTCCACATGTCATCATGCCCAAGGAAGCTTTTGATCCATGATCAAAGTATGGGTTAACCTTAAGGAATATCAAGAAGGTCGAAGTGGCACCCCTAAGGAAGGACAAGCCTCACCATGCTCATAAGAGAATGCCTTCAAGAGGGAGAAGCCGTCGCTACATCAACAAGTCCCCTTCAAGATGACGGAGAGGCTAGGGCCATCATGTGGTCCACATGTCCAACTAACATGCCAAAGGAGATTTGACATGTCAATCAAGAGAAGTTGTCCACATCTTCAACTCTGAGATTGGACAACAAATCATCGCACTGAACAGGACGGAGGTAAGTCCTACTCATTTGACTTCAAAAATACGGTGAGTCCTTGCCAATAGGTTAATTGGTAGTTATCTCATATTTGTTTTGCTAATTGAATATTTGAATTTCCCATCAATCCTTGCATTTTCATTTAGCATGTTTGAATTTTCACACTTGCATGTTGTAAAGTAAAATTTCCAACCATCATAAAAAACAAAATTTTGAATTAGGAAATAAATTTATTTGGATATGAAACTTGGGCATAACCACTTGAATTCATCTACCTAATTCAAATAAAAAATATTACCTTAATATTCATTGCATTTGCAAGTTGCTTCAAATTGAGCAAAACAATTTGACAAAGGGTACAACATGCTTTGTAGCTAACGTAACCCATTTTTGAGTTGTTTTGTTTGTTCTTGATTTTAGTGCAGCAAAGACAAAAAAAATTGTAAATAGGTTGGAATGCCTCATAAAGCGCATACCCCTCCATCGATCTTATTTTGAGTTTATGGTGGAGGAATGCTCAAGATGGTGGCCCAATGCAGGAACAAGATGAAGCTCATTCAACTCCAACCTCAACTTGGCATGAAACATTGAACATGAAGGCTACACCAAAAATTCATGGTCGTGAGTTTCTCACACAACGACTTTGAACCCGAACTGCTCTTCAATTGAGGTACAAGTTTAAAATTTTTCGTCATTTGAATTGCATTAGGATTGAATGATTTTTGCTTACATCAGTGAGGAAGGTGTACACCTTCTCATCATTCAATTCCTATGCATCCTCGCGAGGGTAATTGTTGGCATTTCCCTTTTTGATTCTTCAAAAAGGAATGTCACCTTACTTGAGAATAAATTTAAACAAGTACCTAGAATTTCATAAGCATTGCTAAAATTGACTTAGACATTTTTTGCCTAGGTAATGCTTATGGAATGACTTAACGGTTGAATTGTTATGTAGCAACCTAGGAATAGTGATATCCATAATTTTTATTTGAAACTAGTGCATGCATGGATCACTAAATTTCAAATTCCTAGGCAAGAAAATATAAAATGTTCGGGAGGATAAAATTGAGAATCTTGTTTGTGATGACCTAAATGATAAACATTTTGCTCGTGTAAAAAGCTATGATGGTTATAAAATTTACAAGATAAAGGGATCCATATAATGTATTTATATCACTTGCATTGTATGAGTAGGAGCTTTCGAAAAATGTGCAGATTGATTTATCCATAAAGCCCCACTCCTATCAATGATTCATACATTGTTCATGAATACACTTGAAATTGGACCCAATGCATATTTGGTCTTGTTCTTCCTCATGCTTACAAATGAAGATTCGGTTACCTAACCCGAAAATTTATTTGTACAAGTATCAAGATCATCCCTCTCTATCATAGAGAGGAAGTTTGCAAGAGTAAAATAACTATGCAGGCATTCAAAGATGCAATTGCTGGAAACCCTAAGAGGATTCCATTTAAATATCTCTTGGCCAAGGAGTAAATTAGGATGGTTGATACCTATCGAAAATTAAGCCCGAAGGTCAACTATAACTATATGAGGCTGGAGATTTGATATGAAAATCATCCGTGAGCAAGCAATGGGCTGCCACGAATATGTGAGAGCATTTTATGCTCTCAACTATTCTAAGCACTCATTCAAGCTTAAGGGAATTGCCACCATCATTGGGTGCAAGTTATTCCTTTGTGGCTAAGAGGTATGATGTACCCTAACCAAGGAATGTCAAGATCACATCCAATGTATATTGGGTGCAAGTTGTTCCTATGTGGCTAGAAGGTGTTTTATACCTTAGCCAAGGAACAATGGATCACACTCAACTCATGTTGAGTGCACGTCATCCCATTGTGGTTATAGGTATGTTGTACCTTATCCAAGGAATGACACGATCGTACTCAACACATGTTGGGTACATGTAACTTCTTTATGTCTAAAGTTTATCGTTAACTTAAGCCAAGGAGTGACGGACCACACCCAATGCATGAGAGGTACTAGTCATTGCTTTATGGAAATAAGGTATGATACACCTCATCCAAAGAGTGACGGAACACACTCAACGCATGTTGTGTGCATGTCATGCCTTTGTGCTAAGGGTTATAACTACCTTAGGCAAGGAATAACAAGGTACATCCAACCTATGGAAACCTTGAAGTGTTGATGAGTGACATCGACAACACTCTTCTTGACCACACTCATGAAACCCATGAAAGGAAATCCAACATCGACACTCAACCCTCCAATGGCAAAGCCATGCTGCAACAAAGTTAGGCCAACCTCATGGCCTACATCCGTCGTTAGGGTTTCAGCCCCTAGCGTGGACCTTGACCAAGAACAAGCTTGGGGGAGGACCCCCACTGGAGGTAACTTGTATCACACCCCTTTCATATTTATTTTCCATTCACTCATCATCCACCTTGCATATAAAAAACATAAAAAATATATAAGTAGAGTAGATTTGCTTTCAAAATAAAATAAAAGTTGTACGGTAAGAATGGTTTGAAATTCACATAGATGACATGATGAATAGTTGCTCTGTTTTAATTGTCCTAAGTCCCTAGTTTACAACTTACTACCCTCCAAAATATTGCTTTCATTGGCTAGAATTACTTTGGCCTTGACTTAGAAAATGTGGGTAGCAAAAGCTTAATCCAATTCTAAGTTGTTGTGAGATAAGATATAGTGATAGGGGTGTTATTCCTAGTTTGAAAGTAAAACATAGATTTTTGGAGAAATTCTATTAAGATTCAAGTTATCCTTATTTGATTGGGAATACCTACCAAAGCCATATGATACATTACATTGATAGACCTTATGCATATGCTATTTGTTTTCACATTGAGCTTTGCCAAACTAGTATAGACCTATGTGAGATTTCATTCATTACATTTTGAATTCAAGACTTCACTTGCACATGCTATACTTCTACACTAAAAGTAAGCAAATTCCCATTATGTCACCATTCCACAATAAAAAGAGAATCTCCATACAATTCATGCTTTGTACTCTCTACAAATTTATTGCATAAAAAGGGAGTAGAAGACATGGCTACAAGATAAAAAAAAAGAGAAAATAAAATGCATGCTTACATCAAAAGCATGAGAAAAAAAGAAAGAAAAAAAGAAGAGAAAAGTAGCCATGTTTCGTCCCTGCAAAATAAGAGAGTCCACTCAAAAAGGAGTCATCTCAAATATCCACATCCACCTCCACTCCATCACACATGCACAAGTCTTGAATCAAATTGCTTTGAATTGATTTCTCCTAAGGCTTGGTATTTTGACTTAGCAATATTATGTGTTGCAAATATGCCTACTATATTCCCTACCAAACTCCACATACAAGCCTTATTTAGTGGTAGGATGAGTGTAGGCACAATGCCTTGGTGTGAAAATATTTCCACTACACAAAAAGAAGAGACCGAGAGAATCAAATTGAGGTACTTAAAATCTAAATTGAACTCTCCAGAATTTGAGTGGAACTTGATTTCTTGGGTATGTGTGCTCCATTTACTATTCTATCTTTCAACCACCCATGAATAGGAGATGGCATAAGCCCCATAATGACTTAAGGTGGGTGAAGTACCATGCCAACTTTTGCAAAACTAGGTAGAATATTTTGTTGTGCACATGGTACTTTTGAAAAGTAGAACATTGTTGCAACTCCTGATCATCAACCTAAAGTCTTGCTTTGCTTGGGACGAGCAAAGGATAAGCTTGGGGGTGTTTGTTGACGGTTGTTATATAACAATTTCACCCATCAATATAACTCAATTATGTGAAGAAAATATCATTTCTTGCACACATCACCTTTCTATTTAACCTATTTCCACTTGTACTTGGAGAAATTGGTGCATGCTGGTATTTTATACATAATTGAAGTGAAACAAGGTGATGGATCCTATAAATTATCATCACAGCCAATCAAGCGCCTACATGTGGCACCACATGGATCAAATGGCCCACAAACAGAAGTATCCGCCCATATCAAGGGATGGGACCCACCTAGAAGTCACCCCAAGAAAGCACAGATCGTTTGGAGGACATACCAGGTCAGTTGACCCCCCTAGTCGACCGACCTAGTCTTTCATCAACGCTCGATCAGCTTCCACATGTTGGCTCCTCCTGGCTTGAAGAAGTCAGTGGTGGCTGATTCATGTGCTTTTGGTGGTGGGAACTGACCCTTCTCCGAGCTATAAACAGGACCCCTCACCCCTCACTTCAACCCACACCACTTGAGCATCATTCTATTGTATACACTAGTTCTCTTAGTCCTTAGTGGAGTTAGGCTATAGAGAGGAGAGCCTCTAGTCCCAAGTCCTAGTTGGGTAATGTATGGCTCATGTATCTTTTCTTATATTTGTGACTTTATGCATAATAAATATATTATCCTTAGCCTTCTTTTATTCATATAATTGGATGAAGCATTTCTTGTTTGGTTGTGGATTCCATATATGTGGTAAGAATAGTTTTTATGATCAGGCCTTAATGTCATTATACTACCATCATAAACACTATAAACCCCCACTATAGTCTAATTAGTTATGATATGATCGTGTTAATATGAATAACTTATGCTATGTCTCAACATTGGTTCAACGATGTTTAGGTTAGTCATTGCCTTAGGGTGGCTTGTGCCATGGCTCTTAAGGTATTTACTTAATATGCTAGCACGGTGCTAGGATAATCAAGTAACATTGGAAGTCTCGTAGACCCACGGATTGAAGAGGTAGGCAGTAGGTGGTGACAACCCTATCTGTCATTTGTAATCCTCCACGTTCGACTATGCCACATGATCTTGGCGGGAGTCGTCCTAGTATTGCTAGGGGTAAACCCGTGCCCGATATGTTGAACAACTGATTCACTATCGACATGCTCATTAGTATCTAACCTAGGCTATGTATATGTATATTAGAAGCATTGTAGGAGCAACTCCCCAACTCTTAGTATAAACTCCATTAGGACCTATTTACCCTTTAGAATAGATCGCTTAGGTGTGTGTCACACTACCCATATTATCAACTTACCCCTGTCTTGATAATTGATTAGTATCCCATTGCTTGATCATAAGAGTGGTGTTTACTTTTCTCCATTACCTTCCTTTGGGATAATTATGATACCCTTGGGAATACTCTTGGGTTAAATGCTACACGACATTTTTCGTGTGCTTGCGGACCTCATCTCTTACTAGAGATGATCTGTGACATTAGTAGTCATCAACATGGCTCAATGTGAGACCTATGTGTGTTGAATACATTGGCTTTGATAATAAAAGTTTTAAATGCTGCCATAACATCTTTTTAGCAAGGTTCGACTCTAGCTCCGAGCTTCTGCAAGGTCCGACGTAAGGTTCGACATGTTTTGTCTAGGTCCGACATGTTTTTGGGTAGCTCCGGTGAGCTTTGTCTTTAGCCCCGATATGTTTTTTTCTAGCTCCTAGTTTTGGGATGACTTGTTCCGACTAGTTTTGGTTAGCTCCGGCGCTAGGTCCGACTAGCTTTGGTAAGCTTCGACGCTAGGTTGTACTAGCTTTGGTAAACTTCAGCGCTAGGTTGTACTAGCTTTGGTAAGCTCTGGCGCTAGGTTGTACTAGCTTTGGTAAACTCCGACTCAAGCTCTGGTTAGCTTTGGCAAGGTACGAAGCTTGATCGTAATGTTCCAAATTTTCATGTGAAATGTTTCGGACTTGCTTTACACTTATGTAAAGGTTTCTTAGTATTCATTTGCTATGTTTTTGGTGCGCTTTGGTTGATATGGTTGATATCGTTTTGATATGCTTTGCAACATGCTTATGTGAGGTGCTCACGTAAGGTGTTGTGTTCAGAACTGACTTGAGTCAAGTCGCGGACTTGGGCTCGTACGGATTGGTTGTTTGTTCATGTGCAGGTGTTGCTTGAGTTCAAGTGATGGCTGGTGAAAGGATCCTTTGTACTAGTCTCAGGAAAGAGATGAGGTTCCAATAACAAAATTCAGGAGGAATTGTGGTTGAGCGGGTCAGGAGGTCGCACAGGATGATTGAATCAAGGGCAGTGTATATGAAGGTTACTGGATGTCAAAGGAAGGTGTTTGCACGTATGCTTGCGGTTCATTACGTGGCAACATGGTTCCGAAGAAGGGATAAGGAAGGAAAGATCTGGTTGGAAGGATCGGATCGTATCGGTTGATGACTTTGGCTGCGGCGGAGTCGGATATGGCTTGGTATGGAAAATATCGAGTTGGTTATGATAGGATTTCATGTGGGTCACAAATTTGAGTTGATTTAGGAATGTGGGATACGTTTCTAAGGTGTTTGGAAGTCTTGAGATTGCTTCTATCTGCGTATAGAAGAGTCCTAAGCAGTTATGGAAAGTTTCGATTCGTGATCGGAGTAGGATTGGAGTCCTAGTTGAGATTGGGTTGGCTTAAGGGCTGGTTATATAAGCAAGGGAGGCCAAAGCTCGTGGTACACAACTTTGGGGCTGTTCCTCTTGTGTTCTATTGAATAAAATTCGTAGTTTGAAGAAACTTTTGTGCCTTATTTGTCCGACTTGTTCCAGACAAGTTTTACTCGTCGAGTTTCTGGACAGCACTACCTTTCATCGGTGGTTTTATCATAACTCGAGTTTTACAGATCCAATTGACGTGATTCTTTTTAGGTTGTCTTAATAACTTGATTATCTATCATTGTCAAAATTTCACATTCATTGGATTTGTGGTTTTGGATCAACACGAGTTTTTTTGCAGCATTCCAGAACTGTTTTTCTCGGGTAGGACAGATTGACCTTTGCTCGATCTTTCAATCATAACTTGAGCTTCTCTTGATGGATTTGAATGATTCTTCTTCTGTTTTCTTTTTGACTTGATTCTCTCTGATATATATCACTTTTGTCACGGTGAAACACGTTTATATTAGTTTCACACATGATTTCTTTAACAGATTATTTTTCTGCCGAAGGGGTTGGGATTTAATTGTTTCCACTGCGTAAGATTTTTAAATCTACCATTCACCCCCTCTGGTTGCTTTTCATGTGCTCTTCGATCCTACAATTGGTATCAGAGCCACGGTGCTCTAATCATTGTGATTTGAACATGTTTTTGACTAATCATCATGGAGAAATACTCCGCCAAACCGTGTTTGTTTGCTGGTATTGATTTTCAGGTTTGGAAGGCACGCATGGAGGCTTTCATCCAGGCGCAAGGCTTCGCAATATGGGAGAATGTTTACAATCCTTACGAAGTGCCACCTAACGATCAAGTTACGGCTACAAACCTACGGGACTTCAACAACAACAACAAAGCCTGAAACTTGATCATCCAAGGACTCACTCAGAGCGACTTCGACCGCGTTGCACATCTCCGATCGGCATACGATGTATGGAGAGCACTTTGTGATTATCACAAAGGATCCAACACGATCAAGGAGGTAAGGCAAGACATGTTTAAAAAAGAATACATGCGCTTCGAGATGTAACCCGGTGAGTCCATTGATGATCTCTTTGCTCGCTTTAACAAAATTCTCAGTAACTTGCGTAGTGTCAACGTTAATTTTTCTGATGCTGAAAATGCTAGGCAACTTCTTAGTGCATTAGACATATCAATCTCGGAGACGAAAGTTACATCTATCCGTGAATCTACTGTCATAAGTACACTTACTTTATATGTGCTTTACTCTAAACTCAAAACTCATGAAATTGACATCTTATCACGTAAGAACCCAAATAAGTCTATTGCATTTGTCTCACAACGTGATATGCCTAGCTCCAGCCAATCATCATCTTGCAATACTCTTGCTTTGTTGTCACCACTAACCCTGGAGCAGATTGAGGAATTTCCAGAGGAGGAGCTAGCACTTCTCTCTACTAGGTTCTCAAAAGCATTGCAAAATGTGAGAACTAGAAGGAGAAGAAGCTCCGGACCTCAACGATGCTTCGAATGTGGTAAGACAGGACACTTTCGTACAGAATGCCCTAACCTTTCAGGTTCTACTTCCCGAGAAGAAAAACAATCAAGGACGAAGCACTCCTCAACAAATGATAAGAAGAAGAAGAAGAAGGGCTTTACAGGTCGCCAACTGGTGAACAGTTTTATCTCCGCACTCCAGGAACTTGGCTCAAGCGACGTGGACATTGGAAGTGATGAAGATTAAGATGATTTGGCCAACTTATGCTTCATGGCGGGCAAAACAAGATCAAGATCAAGTTAGGAGGATGCAGAACACAACAGTGACGACGATGAGGTATGTTCTACCTGTAATGAAATGTTGATGTAATTTCTCGTGCAACTATTATTGTTAAGAAAAATGACAAAAAGCTTAGGGATGATGCTGCTAAAATTGAATCACTAGAATCTGAAATCAACCATTTGAAAACCTTGATTCCTAGTGATGATTCTTGTCCTCATGTGATTTAATCTATGAACAATTGTCAACACTAAGAACTGCACACTACTCCACTCTAGATAGACTTGAACTTGAAATTGAAAAGAACAAAAAGCTTGTTGTACTTGACATTGGAAACTTAAAAGATGCTTCTTGTTCTACAATTGATTTGCATTGTTCTAGTTGTGATGATCTTGAAAAGAAACTAAATGATGCTATGAATGAAATTTCAATATTGAATAATGCTTTACGTTCTCATGAAGTTAAATATTGTTCCATCTGCAAATTAAAAGGAAAAACTTCATGTGAAAATTGCCTTAATTTGTCCAATAAAATTGATAACATGCACAGGACATTAGATCGGTTTTGTAATTGGAATAACAACCTAAACTTGCTGTTGAATTCTTCCAAGTCTTGCAATGATAAAACTGGTTTAGGTTTTATTTCTCATGCTCATGCCAAGGCACATCCACCTAAAATTGTAAAGTCATTAGGAAGTGGTTTGATTCAAATAGTTCCTAAACAAAAAGAAGTGGTTTCAAATCTGCAGGAGTGTTGTCTCATTCGGTATAAAATAAAAATGTTGTTTGCTCATCTAAACATGAACACAGAGTTAAATTTCATTGTACCTATTGTGGTAGAGATGGTCATGTCATAGATTTTTGTCATAGACTAGCTAAAAAAATTAAAAAGGATAAAATTATTGCTAGATCTTATAACTTTCATGCAATTAGAAAAACACAACCTCCTTTAGTGTGTTAGAAATTTTAAAAGGTAGCTTCCAGACCTTCTGGTAAGAAATCCGCAAAAGCAGCTCCGGTAGTTCCGATAGCTCTGAGAGCTCCCGAACCTTCTGTCGTTTCCTTCGGAACTTTGTTTTGTCTCAGCTTTCGTGTGTTTTTCCTCCTGCACGTCGTGTGACTCAGTACTGGATTCCTAAATGCCTTTTGACTAACCCCAGTATTGAGTCATCGACGTATTGTGCTTCTATGTAGGTTACACGTTTGAGGAAGGAGAACATTTGGATTGTGGATTCAGGTTGCTCACGCCACATGACCGGTAACAAAGATTGGTTCTCCTCCCTCTCTTTTGTGTCACGTGTAGAGAATGTTACTTTTGCTGATAATTCTTCAACTCCTATAATTGCTAAGGGTTCGGTTAGAGTAAATGATCACTACACTTTGAAGGATGTGGCACTTGTCAAAAATTTGAAATACAACTTGTTTTCTGTTTCACAATTGCTAGATGAAAATCTAGAAATTATTTTCAATAAAAACCGCCGCAAAGTTGTAGGTTCAAATAGTGAGCTTGTTTTTAACATGTCTCGGTTTGGAAGAGTTTTTAAAGCTGATTTTGATATTTCTTCCCCTAAGCATAAGTGTCTAGTTACTAATGATTCAAATGACTTATATTTTTGGCATCGTAGACTTGGTCACGTAGGCTTTGATCACCTAACGCGTGTTAGTGCTCTTGATCGCATATGTGGCTGTGGGTTGCCTAATCTTAAAGGGGACAAAGAAATTGTGTGCTCTTCTCGTAGACATGCTAAGATGGTTTCAGGTTCACATGCTCCTCTCACAATGATCATGACAACTGAACCGGGTCAACTTTTGCACCTTGACACTGTAGGACCTTCACATGTTCAATCCTTCGGAGGTAAATGGTATGTTCTAGTTATTGTTGATGATTATTCTAGATACTCTTGGGTTTACTTTATGGCGTCTAAAAATGAAGCTTTTAGTCACTTTAGAACTTTATTTCTTAGATTATCAATTGATCACCCAGGATCTTTAAAAGCAATTAGAAATGATAACGGAACCAAATTTAAAAATCAATATTTTGATCACTTTGGTGCTGAAAATGGAATAGATCATCAATTTTCTTCACCATATGTACCTCAACAAAACAGTGTTGTAGAAAGAAAGAACAAAACCTTAGTTGAAATGGCTAGGACTATGCTTGATGAATATCAAACTCCTAGGAAATTTTGGGCTGATGCGATTGCAACCGCTTGTTATGTCTCAAATCGTGTTTTCTTGCGCGCTAAGCTAGGTAAAACACCATATGAGCTCCAGTTTGGACATAGGCCTAGTGTTACGCACTTTTGTGTCTTTGGTTGCAAATGCTTTGTTAAGAAACATGATGATCTTGATAAATTTGAACCTAGATCCATTGATGGCATGTTTCTTGGTTATCCATCTCATACTAGAGGCTACCGTGTGTTTTTACTTGACACTAACAAAATTGTGGAGACTTGTGAAGTGTCTTTTAATGAAGATAGCCCAGGTACTAGCTCAAACATTGCAAGTCCAGATCCATATCCGGAGGGGGAGAGCATTTTCGTTGAAGATGAGGAAGAATTGGAGCTGCTACCCGAAAATTCAGCAGCTAAAGACTTTGGTTCAGCTTCGGATGTTAATTCTCAACCAGCACCGACAACCATCAATGCTGATTCAAATCCTTCTCAAGTCACAAGCTCATCGATTTGTGATGAACATGAAGAAGAAGAAGCTTGTGAGACATCTGTTCCCCTACGGATTTACAAAGATCATCCCCCGCAACAGATAATTGGAAGCTTGCACGAACGAGTCACAAGGTCCAGGTTTTGCAATCCAAACTCTCATGCTCATTCTGCTTTTGTTGCCTCTTTTGAACCCAAAGATATATCACACACACTCACTAATGAATCTTGGATTATTGCCATGCAAGAAGAGTTAGAAAATTTTGAAAGAAATAATGTTGGAAACTCGTACCTCCACCTCAAGGTCACACTTTAATTGGAACTAAATGGGTGTTTAAAAATAAACAAAGTGAGGATGGGGTTGTGGTTAGGAATAAGGCTAGGTTGGTTGCTCAAGGTTTCACTCAAGTTGAAGGTCTAGATTTTGATGGAACTTTTTCTCCCGTTGCTAGATTAGAAGCCATAAGAATTTTGTTAGCTTTTGCTGCATCTAATGGTTTTAAGCTATATAAAATGGATGTTAAAAGTGCTTTTTTTAATGGCTTCATAGATGGGGAGGTTTATGTCAAACAACCACCGGGTTTTGGAAATTCAGATTTTCCTAATCATGTTTACAAACTGTCTAAATCATTGTACGGTCTCAAACAAGCCCCTAGAGCATGGTATGATAGGTTAAAAACATTCTTACTTGAAAAGGGGTTTACCATTGGCAAGGTTGATAAAACTCTTTTTGTGCTTAAGCATGACAATGACTCATTATTCGTTCAAGTGTATGTGGATGATATTATCTTTGGTTGTACTTCTCATGATCTTGTGTCCAAGTTTTCCGCTATGATGAGTTCAGAATTCGAGATGAGTATGATGGGAGAACTCACGTACTTTTTGGGGCTGCAAATCAAGCAAACCAAGGATGGTACCTTTGTTCATCAAATGAAGTATACAAAAGTCCTCCTAAGGCCCTTCAACATGGACAAAAGCAAGCCTCTTCGGACACCAATGGGAACATAAATAACACTTGAACTTGATGAATATGGTGAACCCGTGGATCAAAAAGAATATAGAAGCATGATCGGATCACTTTTGTACCTCACGACATCAAGACCGGACATACAATTTAGCGTATGTCTTTGTGCACGGTTTCAAGCCTCCCCACGTGCTTCACATCGTCAAGCCGTCAAAAGGATTCTCAGGTACTTACATGGAACTCAAGAATTTGGCATTTTTCTTCTTTCTTCCTCAACCGTTACTTTGAAAACTTTTTCCGATGCTGATTTTGGAGGTTGTAGGATTGATAGGAAAAGTACTTCTGGTGCTTGTCATTTTCTTGGTAATTCACTTGTTGCATGGTCATCCAGAAAACAAAGTTCAATTGCACAATCAACCGTTGAATCTGAATATGTAGCTGCTGCTAGCGCTTGTTCACAAATTCTTTGGATTGTTCAAACACTTAAGGACTATGGGGTTGATCTAGATAGAGTTCCACTTTTTTTTGTGACAACACTAGTGCTATTTGCATTGCTAAAAACTCTGTGCAACATTCTAGAACTAAGCACATTGACATTAGGTATAACTTTCTCCGTGATAATGTTGAAAAAGGGAACATTGTGCTTCACCATGTAGATACCGAACAACAATTGCCTGACATTTTCACAAAACCTTTGGATTTCACTCGTTTTTGTTACATTCGTAGTGAAATAGGGGTTATGCATCCTCATGGCTTAAATTGAGGGGAAGTCTATGTGTGAATCTGAAATTAAAATAATATGAGCATAGTATTTCATACATATATGACTTTGTGATTCCTTTTACATGCTGAAAGTTCTTACTACATTACTCGTGTTATACATTTTGTAGTTTTTGCCATGTCTAGTAAATGTAATAATTACTTACACTAAATCTGGTCATGGTCAAACTTTCTTGCTGTTTTGAACTTGTTGCATGCTCAAAGTGCTTTTAATAATGAAAAATTAATCAATCAACTATTCACAAGTTGAGCTTTTATGATCAAATAAAAATGAGAAAAGATCAAGAGAATATGCATGCATCACATTTTGAGATGGCTTATCATTGCACTTAGATATGAACTTGGAAGAAGTTGTGTATGACTAAAACCATGTCCTTAAGCTTCTGATTGTCAAATGACATAGGATTGACTTGGTTGGTTAGAATAAGGCAGATGCACATATAATCTCTTGCAAATATCATATGATCAAAATTTGTGCTTTGAAAATAATAAAATGCAGCAACAAGTGTCATGCTTTTAGGTATTAAAATAGTTAAGTTTGTGAGATCATGACTTGCTTAAATTGAAAATTACATTTGATCTCTAGCATGGCTTACACTACTTTATGTATCTCATTGTTGTGATAGTGTAAGTTACTTGATAGTATGACTTGGATGAGCTTTGTTTTATATGTATATGTTATAATATGCTCATAACAATTAAAATTTGTCTTATAAACCTTGCTTAATACATTGTCAAAGGGGGAGAGATAATATGTGAATTTTTAAATATAAATATGCAAGGGGGAGACATTGATTTGATTACACATTGCACATATTCACAATTGTTTTTGGCACGATTCTTCTCAGAGGGAGAACTTTTTTCTCATTTTATTTCTGTTTTACAAAAAGGGGAGAAATTGTTTTTCAAAAATTTTAATTTGAATAAGCCAATATTCGGATTTTAAATGGTGTTGCCAATGCATTCATCAAGGGGGAGATTATGAGACCTATGTGTGCTGAATACATTGGCTTTGATAATAAAAGTTTTGAATGCTGCCATAACATCTTTTTAGTAAGGTCCGACTCTAGCTCTAAGCTTCTGCAAGGTCCAACGTAAGGTCCAACTTGTTTTGTCTAGGTCCGAAATATTTTTGGGTAGCTCCGGTCAGCTTTGTCTTTAGCTCCGACATGTTTTTTCTAGCTCCTAGTTTTGGGATGACTAGTTCCAACTAGTTTTGGTTAGCTCCGGCGCTAGGTCCGACTAGCTTTGGTAAGCTCTGGCGCTAGGTTGTACTGTCTTTGGTAAGCTCCGGCGCTAGGTTGTACTAGCTTTGGTAAGCTCTGGCGCTAGGTTGTACTGGCTTTGGTAAGCTCTGGCTCGAGCTCTGGTTAGCTTTGGCAAGGTTCATGTGAAGGTGTTGCTTGAGTTCAATTCATGGCTGGTGACAGGATCCTTTGTACTAGTCTCAGGGAGGAGATGAGGTTCCAACAACCAAATTCAGGAATAATTGTGTTTGAGCGGGTCAGGAGGTCGCACAGGATGATTGAATCAAGGGCAGTGCATATGAAGGTTACTGGACGTCGAAGGAAGGTGTTCGCACATATGCATGCGGTGCATGACGTGGCAACATAGTTCCGAAGATGGGATAAGGAAGGAAAGATCTGGTTGGAAGGATCGGATCGTATCGGTTGATGACTTTTGTTGCGGCGGAGTCGGTTATGGCTCAGTATGGAAAATATCGAGTTGGTTACGATAGGATTTCGTGTGGGTCACGAATTTGAGTTGTTTTAGGAATGTGGTATATGTTCCTCACGTGTTTGTAAGTGTTAAGATTGCTTCTATCTGCGTATAGAAGAGTCCTAAGCAGTTATGGAAAGTTTCGATTCGTGATCGGAGTAGGATTGGAGTCCTAGTTGAGATTGGGTTGGCCTAAGGGCTGGTTATATAAGCAAGGGAGGACAAATATTGTGGTACATGACTTTGTGCTGTTCCTCTTGTGTTATATTGAATAAAATTCGTAGTTTGAAGGAACTTTTGTGCCTTGTTTGTCCGACTTGTTCCAGACAAGTTTTACTCATCGAGTTTCAAGACAGCACTACCTTTCGTATTTGGTTTTATCATAACTTGAGTTTTACAGATCCAATTGATGTGATTCTTTTTGGATTGTCTTCATAACTTGATTATCCATCATCTGTCAAAATTTCACTGTCATTGGATTTGTGGTTTTGGATCTACACGAGTTTCTTTGCAGCGTTCCAGAACTGTTTTTCTAGGGTAGGACAGATTGACCTTTGCTCGATCTTTCGATCATAACTTGAGCTTCTCTCGATGGACTTGAGTGATTCTTCTTGTGTTTTCTTCATGAATTGATTCTCTCTGATATATATCACATTTGTCACGGTGAAACACGTTTATATTAGTTTCACACACATTTCTTTAACAGATCGTTTTTCTGCCGAAGGGGTTGGGATTTAATTGTTTCCGCTGCGTAAGATTTTTAAATCTACCATTCACCCCCCCTCTGGTAGCTTTTGCCGTGCTCTTCGATCCTACACTCAAAATGGGTACTCAATAGAGGGTGTATCAATCACATGACCAGAAAGAGGAAGATGTTCATAGAGTATGAGGAGAATGATGATCCAAGTGGGGCATCAATTTTGGCGACAATAGCCAAGGTAGTCCTCGGTAGTGGTAAAATTGCAATTTCTCCTCAACGCTCTCTTTCAATAGTTTTGCATGTTGAATCTCTTGATTATAACCTATTGTCCATATCTCAATTTTGTGAAAAGGGTTATAATTGTTTATTCACTAGGAAGGTGTGATCGTCTCTAGAAGGAGTGATATCTCAATTGCTTTCAATGGTGTGTTGAAGGGCAAGCTTTATCTCGTGGACTTCACAACAAGTAAAGCCCAATTTGACACATGCTTGATGGCAAAGACTAACATGGGGTGGCTTTAGCATAGAAGGCTAGACCATGTTGGCATCAGAAATTTGCAAAAACTTCTAAAAGGCGATCATATCCGTGGACTAAAGATTGTTGTCTTTGAGAAATATAGGACATGTAGCGCATGTCAAGTCGGGAAGCAAGTTGGAGCCTCTTATCCTGCCAAGAACATGATGACAACATCAACACCACTAAACATGCTTCACATGGACCTCTTCGGTCCCATTGCTTATATAAGCATTGGCGGTAACAAATATTGCCTAGTCAATGTTGATGATTTTTCTCGCTTCACTTGGATTGGGTATTTTTTTCTTGCATGACAAAGGTGAGAAACAAGGTGTCCATAAGAGATTCTTGAGGGAAGCTCAAAATGAGTTATCCTTAAGAGTCAAGAAGATAAGAATTGACAATGGCACCGAGTTCAACAATACTCAAGTAGAAGAGTACTTGGAAGAGGAGGGCATCAAGCATCAGTTTTCGGCACCCTACTCCCCTGAACAAAATGGGGTAGCCGAAAGGAAGAACCACACATGTAACACCCTCATTTTCATCCATCATGCATTGCATACATTATAATACATGTCTAGCATTAACCCACATAAAAAGGAACAAGTTTAAAATGAATTTAGAGTAAAACCGCTCTCAAAAGTTTTGGAAAGTGCGGACTAGTCCGTTTTTGGTGCGGACAGTCCGATTTCTCACTGGCCTCCATCAGACTTGTCCGTTTTGCTATGGACTAGTCAGTTTTTGCCTCTGTATAGTTTCGGACTTGTCCGGTCCATTGCGGACTAGTCCGTTATTCTAATTCCTTGAAAATTTCGCTAAGTCCCTAGACTTGCCAGACTTGTCCGGTATTCCCGCGGACTTGTCCGTTTTCCCTCTGACTAAAATCGGACTTGTTCGGTTTTGGCCAGACTTGTCTGATTTCTCTCTGACCAAGTTCGGACTTGCCCGATATAGTCCGGACTTCTCCGATATCTCTCTGTCTAACTTCGTACTAGTCCAGCCCTTCTTGGACTTGTCCAGTAAATCATGATTCTGAGTTGATCTTTCGTTTCATGACTTGTTTTTGGGTTTTACCTTAAGTGGGCCTAAGGACGTCGTGTCTAACACTTTTTGGAGCCCACGTGGGACTCCAAACTTGCCTCTACCCATATCAAACTCAAATCCATTGAAACCCTAGCCTCCACCCTTATATAAACAACCCCACCCCTTGACTTGACATACTTATGCCTCAATTGAAAGACCACTCAACCCTTCGTGAAAGTCGCCACCAAGGAGGGAGAAGGAGACCCCGAGCAAGAAGAAGAAGAGGAGGAAACGAAAGAGGATCAAGATCTCCACCAAGTTTTCGTTCTTCATCAACAAG
Organism: Tuctoria greenei; assembly: GCA_036927565.1. Taxonomy (NCBI): domain Eukaryota; kingdom Viridiplantae; phylum Streptophyta; class Magnoliopsida; order Poales; family Poaceae; genus Tuctoria; species Tuctoria greenei. Next base: position 187,843,298 of record JAYESD010000004.1, on the reverse strand, counting down.
TCACCATCAAGTTTTTCATCAATCCTAAATCGTCAAGATCCAAGTGTTGCCTCCAAAACCCTTGATTCATTGGAGTTCAAAACACCTGGCATACCTTCTACTATCTATTTGTCACGTGAATTCAACCCCGTTTCTCCAAATTCACGTCGATCTAGAAAACCCTGTTTTGCTGTTTCTGCGAAGGGCGGACTAGTCCGGTCCCTAGCGTACTAGTATGATTTTGCGATCTATTTCCTATTGAAATAAATCTAAATTGGTTCGAATCAATTACAAACCCGTTCAAACTTTTTAAAAGCTATTAAAACTAGTTAGTAAACATCATTAACAACTCATTAACAAGTTTTACTTTGCATTTGCATTAATCATGCATGTCATGACATATTGAGCAATATTTGTGCACTCTTTGATTGTAATTCTTGTCTTGTATGTTTATTGTGTGGATTAGACGAATTTGCGCTAGAGGGTGCTGCAGAGGACCTCCAGCACCAGGAGTTTGAAGTCTTTGATCCTAACCAAGCCCAAGAGAAGGCAAGTGTCCTTGAACAAATTGATCCTGTTTCTAAAATAAATGCTTTGTTTTCAAAACTGCATGCTTGTGTCAATTTGATGGGAATCCCTTTGATAGGAGTTTACTAGCTTTGTTTAACCCTTGTCACCCGAAATTCATGGTTGAGAGTCCGGAAGGACTTTTTACCTTTGCTTCACTTAATTACTTGGGATGGGAAAACAACTATACCATTAAATTATGATGAGATTATGGTTCATATGAACTGGTTATTATAATATGGTAAAGGGTGATCTAAGCAAGTATGGTATGTCGGTGGGTTGGATGTTATGGTGGTTTTGCTTGCTTCAGATCTAAGGACCAGTTCATGCGAGAATAAGCCAGGACAACTGTGCCACCACGAGGCCAAGTATGGGTGCGGCGTAGCTGATTAATTAGGGTATTGCTAGTGTTGCATGGATCATTTGGCGCACTAGAGAAGGGGAGTCGGATTGGGTTTGGATATGGTTGGTGGGACTCCCTGGGATCCGAATGGCACAAGAGGGGGCCCTTGGTTAAAGATGTGCTCAGTTGGAGGCATCGCCACCGGTGAAACCTCAGTGGGTCCGTACATGCTAGTAGCCTATTTGTAAAGGATGTTTTGTGATCTCTTGGCCATACACCTAAGGTAGTGTTTTGGCATAATGAAGGTTTTCTTTAGTCACTGACGGTTGACAAAATCACAAACATGTGGGTAATGTGGTACAAACTTTGCAGTCTTTAAAACTCCCATGATAGTCATGCTCCCAGTTATGAGCACCTGGACAACTTCCATGATTAGAGGGGTTTTGGTTATGGATATGGTTTGGTATGGGATGGTTTGGTACTGGTTATGGTATTATGGTTTATGGCAATGGATATGGTTAATGGAAATGGTGAAATCTGGTATATTGCGATATATATGAAATATGGATTAGTATTATGGTAATTATATGGTTTAGGATGGGATTACTTCACATACATATATTATATTGCTTTCCAAATGGTTTACTGTACTTTTCAGCACGTAGCCATTACTGTATTTGTCATCTGTATCACATACATGTCATACTTTCCACACTTGCTGAGTACGACACGTATTCAAACTTGCAATCACCCACCAACAGTTGCAGGTCAGATTTGAGAATATAACGATGATAATGCAAAGTACTAGACCGTATCTGCCGTCAGCTTGCATGTGGTGTTGATTGGAGCTGCGCTACCCTATTTGCTTATGCTGCATAGTTGCTTAGTTTGCCCAGTTTAGTTTATTTCTGCTGCATTTAGTCTACTTGTCATTAATATACATTAGAGCTTGTATTCGAAGGTATTATGAGTTCTGTAATAAAAGTGGTTAATTAATCTTGTTCTGTGGTAATTTTCTTTATATCCTTTTGTGAATGTACTTGTGTATGTGTGTTGAACGTTCTGGGCACACATGCGTTCACTTGGTTCATTTTCGGAACCGGGTGTCACAAATTGGTATCAGAGCCACAGGTTGACTGTAGGACGCAAACTTGATAGAATGGAGACTTTAGAGCATATAGTAACACTCAGGAATCGAGGTGTTTTTGGTTGGTGTGTTGTTTGCTTTGTTTTGCTGCGTGTGTGCTTAGTAGAGGATTTTGGGATGCTTTAGCATTGCCATGTCCGCATAGGCTAGTATAGGTATTGCTTAGTTTCATATTACTTGATTCATATAGTTGGGGATTTGTTCTATCTCTCTTTTTTATCTCATTCAACCTCTCTCAATGGAAGATGGACACAACTACAAGGTCGACTATTTCGGACAAAGATTCATGGAAGATGAGAACAAAGATAGTATGTCCAATAGTAAGTGTTAGAATAAGAGGGGTAGAATTCCTCGCAAACCTTATTAATTTGGATTCACAAGGATTGGACAAGAGGGGGATGTTCCTGGCTTGGGAGTTGAACGACGAGGACGTCGGTGTTCTAAGGGGGGGTTGTGACATCATACTTGGAATGGATTGGCTACAGAAGCACGATGGAGCAATTCAGTGCGTCACCAAGACCATGAAACTAACAATGATGAAGGAGTCAACTTTGAAATTAATGCGCCACAGAAAAACATCGAAGGACATAATGTTACATGTTCAGCTATGTGTTCAACAACCTAGCATTGTGTGACGTGTGCCAACGAGTCAAGGCGGAACATCAAAGGGTAGCAGGATTATTACAACCATTGAGGATTCCAGAGTGGAAGTGGGAAGAGATCGGTATGGACTTTATAGTTGGTTTACCACGTACTCAATCTGGTTATGACACAATGTGGGTAATTGTGGATCGGTTAACCAAGTCAGCTCACTTCATCCATGTCAAGACCAAGTATACTGCAATACAACTGGCAGACCTATATATGTAGCATATTGTGTGCCAACATGGAGTTCCAAAGAAGATAGTGTCAGATAGAGGTTCTCAATTTACCTCCATGTTTTGGCAAAAATTGCATGAAGCATTGGGAACAAGATTGAATTTCACCTCAACATATCACCCCCAAATGAATGGACAAACTGAGAGGACAAATCAGATTTTGGAGGACATGTTAAGAGCTTGTGCTTTGAAGCATGAGAAAAGTTGAGACAAGAGCTTGCAATACGCAGAATTTTCATATAACAACAGTTACCAAGCAAGTTTGGAGATGTCGCACTATGAAGCACTATATGGGAGGAAGTGTAGGACACCCTTGTTCTGGAATGAGACAGGAGGAACTGAAGTATTTGGCACGGATGTGTTGCTAGAAGTTGGAAAACAAGTCTAGATTATTCGCAAGAACTTGAGGGCTGCCCAATCACGGCAAAAAGACTATGCGGATAATAGGAGAAGGAAACTAGCCTTTTAAGTGGGAGACTTCGTTTACCTCAAGGTGTCACCTATGAGAGGTCATAAGAGGTTTAATATCATAGGCAAGCTAGCACCACGATACATTGGACCATTCAAGATTTTGGACAAAAGAGGAGAAGTAGCGTATAAGTTGGAGATGCCAGCTCATTTATCAGATGTACATGATGTATTTCATGTTTCCCAGCTCAAAAGTGTTTAAGGGTGCCGGAAGAACATGTGCCAATGGAAGAATTGGAATTAGAGGCAGACTTGACTTATGTCGAACGACTGGTCAAAATCTTGGAAACCAAGGATTGGGTCACAAGAAACAAGATCATTAGATGGTATAAAGTTAAATGGAAGCAGCATACAGAATCGGAAGCGACTTGGGAGCTGGAGGAAGATCTCAAGAACGAATTTCCCTATCTCTTCTCTTCTGCGTCAAATCTCGAGGGCGAGATTCATTTTAAGGGTCGTAGGTTTGTAACACCCTCATTTTCATCCATCATGCATTGCATACATTCTAATACATGTCTAGCATTAACCCACAAAAAAAGGAACAAGTTTAAAATCAATTTTGATTAAAACCGCACTCAAAAGTTATGGTATGTCCGGACTAGTCCGTTTTTGGTGCGGACTTGTCCGATTTCTCTCTGACCTCTGTCGGACTTGTCCGTTTTGCTGCGCACTAGACAGTTTTTGCCTCTGTATAGTTTTGGACTTGTCCGGTCCATTGCGGACTAGTCCGGTGTTCCAATTCCTTGGAAATTTTACGAAGTCCCTGGACTTATCCGGACTTGTCCGGTATTCCTGCGGACTTGTCCATTTTCCCTCTGACTAAAATCAGACTTGTCCGGCTTTGGCCAGACTTGTCTGATTTCTCTCTGACCAAGTTCGGACTTGTCCGATATAGTCCGGACTTGTCCGATATCTCTCTGTCTAACTTTGGACTAGTCTGGCCCTTTTCGAACTTGTCCAGTAAATCGTGATTCCGAGTTGATCTTTTGTTTCATGACTTGTTTTTGGATTTTACCCTAAGTGGGCCTAAGGACGTCGTGTCCAACTCTTTTTGGAGCCCACGTCGGACCCCAAACCGGCCTCTACCCATCTCAAACTCTAATTCATTTAAACCCTAGCCTCCACCCTTATATAAACAACCCTACTCCTTGACTTTACATCCTTTTGCCTCAATTGAAAGACCACCCAGCCCTAGTTCGTGAGAGCCGGCACCAAGGAGGGAGAAGGAGACCCCGAGCAAGAAGAAGAAGAGGAGGAAACGAAAGAGGATAAAGATCTCCATAAAGTTTTTGTTCTTCATCAACAAGTCACCATCAAGTTTTTCATCAACCCTAGATTGTCAAGATCCAAGTGTTTCCTCGGAAACCCTTGATTCATTGGAGTTCAAAACACCTGGTATACCTTCTACTCTCTATTTCTCACATGAATTCAACTCCGTTTCTCCAAATTCACGTCGATCTAGAAAACCCTAGTTCGTTGTTCCTGCGAAGGGCGGACTAGTCTGATTTTGCGATCTATTTCCAGTTGAATTAAATCTAAATTTGTTCGAATCAATTCCAAACATGTTCAAACTTGCTAAAAGCTATTAGAACTAGTTAGTAAAGATCATTAACAACTCATTAACAAGTTTTACTTCGCATTTGCATTAATCATGCATGTCATGACATATTGAGTAATATTTGTGCACTCTTTGATTGTAATTCTTGTCTTGTACGTTTATTGTGCGGATTATATAGATTTGCACTAGAGGGTGCTGCGAAGGACCTCCAACACGTGGAGTTTGATGTCTTTGATCCTAACCATGTCCAATAGTAAGGCAAGTGTCCTCGAACATATTGATCCTGTTTCTAAAATAAATGCTTTGTTTTCAAAATTGCATGCTTGTGTCAATTTGATGGGAATCCCTTTGATAGGAGTTTAATAGCTTTGTTTAACCACCCTTGTCACCCGAAATTCATGGTAGAGAGTTGGGAGGGGCTTTTTACCTTTGCTTCACTTAATTACTTGGGATGGGAAAACAACTATACTATTTAATTATGCATTAATGAGATTATGGTTAATATGAACTGGTTAATATGATATGGTAAAGGGTGATCTAAGCAAGCATGGTATGTTGATGGGTTGTATGTTAAGGTAATTTCACTTGCTTTAGATATGGTTCATGCGAGAATAAGCCAGGACAACAATGCCATCACGAGGCCAGGTATGGGTGCGGTGTAGCTAATTAATTAGGGTATTTCTAGTGTTGCATGGATCATTTGGCGCACCGGGGAAGGGGAGTCGGGTTGGGTTTGGATATGGTTGGTGGGACTCCTTGGGATTCGAATGGCACAAGAGGGGCCCCTTGGTAGAAGATGTGCTCAGTTGGAGGCATCGCCACCGGTGAAACCTTAGTGGGTCCGTACATGCTAGTAGACCCTTTGTAAAGGCTATTTTGTGATATCTTGGCCATACACCTATGGTAGTGTTTTGGCATAATGGAGGTTTTATTTAGTCGACGACGGGTGATGAAATCACAAACACGTAGGTAAAGTGGTACAAACTCTACAGAGTCTTTAAAACTATCATGATAGCCATGCTCCCAGTTATGAGCACCTGGACAACTCCCATGATTAGAGGGGTTTGGGTTATGGATATGGTTTGGTATGGGATGGTTTGGTACTGGTTATGGTATTATGGTTAATGGCAATGGATATGGTTAATGGGAATGGTGAAATCTGGTATATTGCGATGGATATGAAATATGGATTGGTATTATGATAATTATATGGTTTATGATGGGATTACTTCACATGCATATATTATATTGCTTTTCAAATGTTTTGCTGTACTTTTCAGCACTTAGCCATTATTATATTCATCATCCGTATAACATAAATGTCATACTTTCCACACTTGCTGAGTACGACATGTACTCAACCTTGCAATCCCCCCACCAACAGTTGCAGGTCAGATTTGGGTGTATTACGATGATAATGCAGAGTACTAGACCGTATCTGTCGTCAGCTTGCATGTGGTGTTGATTAGAGTTGCGCTACCCTATTTGCTTATGCTGCGTAGTTGCTTAGTTTGCTTAATTTAGTTTATTTCCACTGCATTTAGTTTACTTATCATTATTATTCATTAGAGCTTATATTACAGGGTATTATGAATTCTGTAATAGAAGTGGTTAATTAATCTCATTCTATGGTAATTTTCCTTTTGTGAATGCACTCGTGTATGTGTGTTGAACGTCCTAGGCACACATATGCGTTCACTTGGTTCATTTTCAGAACCGGGTGTCACAACACACTAATAGAGATACCAAGAACCATGCTTGATGAGTACAAGACTTCTGATAGGTTTTGGGCAGAAGCGATCACCACCGCTTTCCATGCCACAAACCACCTCTACATCCATCGTCTATTCTAGAAAACTCTGTACGTCTTAGCTTCTTACCGGTAACAAACCCAATATCTCATACTTTCAATTGTTGTTAGTAAGTGCTATATTCTCAACAAGAAGCCTAGGACTTTGAATTTTGCTTCAAAATCCGTTGAAGGCTTCTTTCTTGGTTATGACTCAAACACCTACGCCTACTATGTCTTAAAAAAAACCTCCGGGTGCGTTGAAATAGCACGTGACGTGGTGTTTGATGAGACTAATGGCTCTCGAGTGGAGTAAGTTGATCAATGTGTGCTAGATGAGGAGGTGGAACCAAGATTTGCATTGAAGAGGATCACACTTGGCAACATTTGACCTCAAGAAGAGCCAAGTCCAAGTGATCCATCTCCATCACAATCGGAGCCTCTAACTCAAGAACAAGCACAACACTCTCAAGATCAAGACCACCAAGTGCAAGGAGAGGAGAATCTAGATGGTGTCAATGATCAAGGGGGAGGCAAAGGACAAGATGATGATGAAGTCGATTCAAGACCTCAAGTGCCACATCCACGAGTTCAACAAAGTTTTCAAAGGTGATAAGGTGTTTAGGCCCGATCTTCTGAAAGGTAAGTCGATTGGGGTGGAGATTTCGATGTTGATAATCCATGGCACTCGAGCAGCTCGAATACCTCTGCAATCACTACACCACTGCTCTATTGGTTATCAGCCGTGCTGCACACGCTTGACCTTACCGAGAAGGCTAATCCCCGCAAGTGCAACCGAGAACACAAGCAATAACGTAGAAGACACAATCTGAAATCGCGGAGTTGGGGTCTCACAAACCATAGAGCGGCGATATTATTAATCTAAGAAAAAACCACCAAATTTGGTCGGTGGCTGCAGTATTTAAAGGCTAGGGTTCAGCCAAAAAGACCCTTATACGCGTCCCTAATGGACTCTTATGGGATGAAAGGGCCCAAGGCCTAATTACGGTGGCACAACACCTGACAGAAATCAGGACTCAATTTGTTTCAATGATTACCGATTACTCAAGAGGAATTTTGATGTGGGACCGGAGCCATTGGAAAGTTTATCTTCTCCCCTTTCCGTGCATATGTATAACATCAAAAATGGAATACGTATGCATCTTGCACGTCCGTCAAGAATGTCAAAATCCTGATGTCCTCATCATCCTTCCCCTCTTGAATCGGATCGTCCTCGACTCTAGTTCATCTTATTCTCCCAAGTATGCCCACAAATCTAAAATGTTAAATGTGGGACTAACCCCGAAATCGGGAGGCAACTCAAGCTTATATGCATTATCATTAATCTTCTCAACGATCTTAAAAGCAGCATCTGCTCGGAGCATATGTTTAGATTTTCTCAAGTTAGGGAATGGATCTTTTCTCAAATATAACCATACCAAATCACTCGGTTCAAGTATTACTTATTTTCTACCTTTACTACATGCAATCCTATACTTCTCATTCAACCTTTCAATATTTTTCATTGTAGTTTCATGCATCTTAAGAATGAATTCAAATCGTTGTGCAACATCCAAATTTATAGTTTTAGAAGGAGGCAAAGGTACTAAATCAATAGGAGCACGGGTATTGAAACCATACACTACCTAGAATGGACTTACCTTCGTTGTGGAGTGAACGTATCTGTTGTTAGAAAATTCTATACGTGGCAAACACTTCCCCCACAACTTTGAATTTGTTTTCAAGACAGCCCGCAACATAGTGGATAAAGTACGATTAACTGCCTCGGTTTGTTCATCCGTTTATGGGTGACACGTAGTTGAAAATAGAAACTTGGTTCCCAATTTATACCACAATGTTCTCCAAAAATGACTGAAAAATTTTGCATCACGATCATAAAAATTGTATTTGGCACACCATGTAAACGAACAATTTCAATTCCGTCATAAACAAATCAGCAATATGTGAGGCATTATCATTCTTATGACATGTTATAAAGTGTGCTGTTTTGGAAAAATGATCAACAACTACAAAAAGTACTATCCCTCCCCCTCTTATTCCTAGGCAATACCAAAACAAAGTCCATAGAAATGTCGGCCCAAGGTACACTAGGAATAGGAAGAGGCATATAAAGACCATGTGGATTAAGGTGAAACTTAGCTTTATTGCAATAGTGCATCGTGTCAAGTAGCGCTCGACATCACACCTCATATTTGGCCAAAAGAAGTGTGTGGACAACGCGTCTTCACTTTTCTTCACTCCAAAATGTCCCACCAAACCTCCTCCATGTGCTTCCTGTAAAAGTAATAGACAAACGGAGCTAGCTGGAACGTATAACTTGTTAGCACAATAGAGGAGACCCTCTCGCAACACATATTTATTCCAAGTTTTTCCTTCTCTACAATTTTCAAAAGCATCTTTGAAGTCCAAATGAGTAGGATATAATGCTTTTATTGTTTCCAAACCAAAGATTTTATGATCAAGTGGTATAACGTCTAGATAACGCTTCGGCAATGACATTTTCCTTCCTTTTCTTGTGCTTAATTATGTATGGAAATGACTCTATGAACTCAATCCACTTAACATGTAGTTTATTCAGATTGGTTTGACACTTAAAATACCTCAAAGATTCATGATCGGAATGTATTACAAACTCCTTAGAACAAAGATAATGTTGTCAAGTTTGTAAAACTCGTACTAAGGCATACAATTCTTTATCATAAGTAGAATAATTCAGAGAAGGACCATGCAATTTTTCTGTGGGACCTATGTGTGCTGAATTCATTGGCTATTATGATAAAAGTTTTGAATATTGCCAAAACACCCTTCTCATCAAGGTCTAAGCCCCGACAAGGTCCGACAATAGGTCTAGCGTGTTTTGAGTAGCTCCGGCAAGGTCCTACAATAGGTACAACATGCTTTGACTAGGTCCGACGTGAGGTCCGACAAGCTTTGACTAGGTCCGACAAACTTTGGCTAGGTACAGCACAAGGTCCGGTTAGCTTTGGCAAGGTACGGCGCAAGGTCTGATTAGCTTTGGCAAGGTCCGGTGCAAGATCACAATGATTCTGCTTTTAACTTGCAATGTTTCAAACATTTTCTTGGTGTATGATAAGTTTTCTTAGTATTGTTTTACTAAGTTTTTGAAGTGTTATGGCTGTTTACGGTGGTTAATGTTTTGATATGGTTTGCAACATGCTTATGTGAGGTGCTCACGTAAGGTGTTATGGTTATCGGACTACCGAGAGTCAAGTCGTGGACTTGGGATCGCAAAGGATGGTTGTTTATTCATGTGAAGGTGTTGCTTGAGGTCAAGACCTGGCTGGTGTCAGGATCCATTGAACTAGTCTTAGGGAGAAGATGAGGTTCAACAACCAAGTTCGGGAGGAATTGTGGTTGAGTTGATCGGGAGGTCATGCAGCATGTTTGGGCCAAGAACAATGCATATGAAGTTATCATGGACATCGTTGGAAGGTGTTTGCACATGTGCATGGAGTTCATGGACGTGGAAACATGGTTCCAAGGCGTGATGAAGAGAGGTGGACATAAAGAATTTGTCAGAAAGGTCCAATCGGCTGGATTATGCCTCAGGCAGCGACTGAGGTGGTTATGGTTTGTTTATGGAAAGTTTTGAGTTTGTTTTGGTTAGATTTCACCTGTGTCACGAAGTTGAGTTTTTTTAAGAATCTGAGATACGTTCCTAAGGTCTTTGGAAGACTTAAGATTGCTTCTATCTGCGTATGGAAGAGTCTTGAGCCGTTATGGAAAGTTTTGGTTGAAACTGTGTAGGATTGGAATCCTAGTTTTGATTGGGTTGGCCGTAGGGCTGGTTATATAAGCAAGGGAGGGTAGAGCTCATGGTGAGATGACTTTGGGCTGTTTCTCTTCTGTTTTGATCAATGAAATTCGTAGTTTAAAGGAGCTTTTGTGCCTCGTTTGTCCGACTTTTTTTAGACAAGTTTTTCTCATCCAGTTTCTGCACAGCACTATGTTCTGTTGGTGTTTGTATCGTAACTCGAGTTTTACAGATCAAATTGACGTGATTATTTTTCGGTTGTCTTCAAAACTTTATTATCTATCATCTGTGAAAATTTGACAGTCATTGGATTTGTTGTTTCTGATCTACATGAGTTTCTTTGCAGTGTTGCATATCTGTTTTTACTCGGGTAGAATAGATTAACCTTTGTTCGATCTTTTGATCATAACTTGAGTTTTTCTTGACGGTGTTTCGTGATTATTGTTGTGGTGTCTTCCTGAATTGATTCTCTATAATATATACCACTTTTGTCACGGTTGAACAAGTTTAGATTAGTTGCACACATCATTTCTTGATCAGATTGTTTTTCTGCCGAAGGGTTTTCGTTGCTTCCACTCAAAAAGTTGTAATCTACCATTCACCCCCCTCTGATACCTTTTCACGTGCTCTTCGATCCTACATTTCCACTGAAGAAAGCAACGGGTTTACCTCCTTATATGGGAATGCCTCCAATACCAATGCCGCTTGCATCGCATTCTAGCTCAAAGGTCTTGACAAAATCAAGAAGTGGCAGCAATGGTGCTTGTGTAAGATTCGATTTGAGGGCATCAAAAGCTTTTTGATGCTGCTCGCTCCACCGAAACGACACTCCCTTCTTTGTTAGCTCATGTAAAGTTGCTGCAATGGTGCTGAAATCCCACACAAAGCAGCGATAAAAACCTGCAAGACCAAGAAAACTAAGCACCTGCGTGACAGTTGTTGGAGTTGACCAGCTAGTGAGCGCAACAATTTTTGCCTCATCCATCTCTATTCCCTGCGAGGAAACGATAAAGCCAAGAAATAAGACTTCATTGGTGCACAATACACACGTTTCGAGGTTACCAAACAAGCGTGCATCTCTCAAAATAGAAAAAATAGAACGTAAATGATCAAGATGTTCGTCATATGACTTGATGTAAACGAGAATATCATCAAAGCAAAGCACCACAAATTTTCCAATGAAAGCACGTAAAACCTCAGTCATTAACTGCATGAAAGAGCTAAGTGCATTAGTTATACTAAAAGGCATGACTAACTACTCATAAAGTCCAAATTTGATTTTAAATGCAGTTTTCTATTCATCTCCTAGTGCCATTCTAAGTTGGTGGTAACCACTATGCATATCAATTTTGGTGAAGATGATGGTACCACTCAATTCATCAAGCCTGTCATCTAAGCAAGGAATAGGATAATGATATCAAATGGTGATGTTATTAATTGCATGACAATCAACACACATGCGCCAACTACCATCTTTCTTCGGAACCATAAGAACAGGAACAAAACAAGGGCTAAGACTTTCACGAATGTACCCGCGGTCAAAAAGATCTTGGACTTGAAGCTGAATTTCCTTAGTCCCCCCCTAGATTGGCCCTGTACGCTGCACGATTTGGCAAACTTGCTATTGGAATCAAGTCGATCTTGTGTTTAATGCCCCTCATGGGTGGTAAACCAGGGGTATCTTGGAGGGAAATACATCTGCAAAGTGTTAGCAACAACAAGGGGCAAAGCAATAGACAATTCATGAAGTGAAAACATGGCTTCTTTGCATACTAAAGAATAGCACATCCCCTTAGCATCAATTAAATCATCAAGGTCAAATTTAGTTGTGAGTAGCTAAGGTGATTTTAACTTAATGACTTGCTTTTTTTTTCAGATTCTAGGTTAGTTGCTTTGTCATCACAAATTTTACTCTTCCCAAAATGCACAATTTGAGCGGGACTCATAGGAAGCAAAGTGATTTTCTTTTCCTTATGCATGAAACTATATTTATTAGTTCTACCATGATAACTAGCATCCGTATCAAATTTCCGAGGATGACCCAATCAATGGGAACAAGCATGCATAAGCACGCCATCAGGATCAGCAAAATCATTGTAAGACCCAATTGAAAAATGTATTCGTGCTGTTTGTGTTACCCGAACCATACCGCTGTTGTTGAACCATTGAATGTGGTATGGATGAGGGTGTGCTCTTGTTGTCAAACCAAGTTTCTTGACGACGTCCATGTTCACCAAGTTATTGGAGCTGTCTCCATCAGTTATAGTGTGTGCACGACAGTCCTTGACGATGAGAAACATGTGGAAGAGGTTGTGTCATTGTAGATTATCGTCGGCCTCCACTTTAGAGCTCAAAGTGCACTGCACAATGATTCTCCTATAGTTCTCCGTAGCTGCTGTACCAAGTACCTCTTCATTGGAGTGATCATCATTTGGACATGCAATGTTAGTAGCAAGAGAATATTCATCGTCAACATCTGAAGTACTATCATACCCGTCATCGTCGCGTGCTATGTATGCTTGTTTGCTCGAGCAATCTATCATCATGTGACCAAGTGCCTGGCAGCGGTGACACTTACTGTCAGAAATATAACCTGTAGGAGTGGAAGACGAAGGCTTAAATGATGTCATCTTGCTATCCTTTGCCATGCGAGAAGGTGGAGCAGCAGGTGTAGTTCATTGGCCGCTATTGGATGGTGTAGTGGCTGTACGGAAAATCGAAGATGGTGCTATTTTGGTTGGTGTAGACGTCGAACGCGGTGTGAAGGTGCTCCCCGTGCGTTGTTGCTGCTGTTGGCGGCCCTACAATTCTATTTTAGCCAACATAGTAGGTTGAAATAATCTGTTAACAATATTATATTCCTTGTAATCAACAATATCGTAAATTTCACCTCTCAACCCCCCCCCCCCCATAAAATGAGCTATTTTATCATCCATGTCCTGTACTGCCCCACAGCGCAACAAACCCTTTTGTAGCTTTGGATAGTACTCCTCTACAGACATGTTACCTTGGTCTAAATGCTATAATTTTTTATGAAGGTCTCGCTCAAAAGAAGGAATAACAAAACGAACACGCATAGCTTCTTTTAATCTATCCCATGCTGGAGGATCAGTTCTAGTTTTAACAAGTTCATTCCCCCATATGATAGCAAAATCCTTAAACTCACTAGTGTCTTGACGAACTCTATGTTGTCCAAGAAAAAGATGGGCATTAAATTTTTGCTCTATAGTCATCTCACAATAATGATAAGCCTCAACATCATAAGCACCAGAAAAAGAGGGTATATTAAATTTCACTTTAGCAAAAGGGTCATCAGGAGGACGATTATAATTGTTATGGTGATTATACCTCCCATAACTCGACGATAAAGTGGAAGTCGTGGCTGATTGTTATGATCTTCCATATCATCACAATCATTGTCTTCGTGTCCAGCGAGAGGCAGTCAAGCCTAAAGATTACCCATCCGAAAAGCAAGGTCATCAAGTTGGCGAGTCAAGTGTGCCAATGACTCCACTGTTGCTGCATTATTTTTGGTGAACACCTCTACCATACCGTTCATCATGTTATGCAGCTCAGCGAGTTCATCTTGAACATTATTTCCTGCCATTGTTAGTAGTACAAAAGAAAAAGACATCAAGAAGATGTTATCCCTATCAACTACAAAGGACAGTGCAATGTGAAATGTGGAAGGAAAACAATCTCTCTCGCTCTTCTTACTGGTAACAAACCCAATATCTCATACTTTTTAGTTTTCAGTGGTAAGTGCTATATTCTCAACAAGAAGCCTAGGACTTTGAAGTTTGCTTCGAAATCTGATCAAGGCTTATTTCTTGGTTATGACACAAACACCTACGCCTACCGTGTCTTCAAAAAAACCTCCGGGTTCGTTGAAATAGCACGTGACGTGGTGTTTGATGAGACTAATAGCTCCCTAGTGGAGCAAGTTAATCAATGTGTGCTAGATGAGGAGGAGGAACCAAGAGTTGCATTGAAGAGGATTACACTTGGCAACATTCGACCTCAAGAAGAGCCAAGTCCAAGTGATCCATCCTCATCACAATCGGATCCTCTAACTCAAGAACAAGCACAACCCTCTCATGATCAAGACCACCAAGTGCAAGAAGAGGAGAATCTAGATGGTGTCAATGATCAAGGGTGAGACGAAGGACAAGATGAAGATGAAGGTTATTCAAGACCTCAAGTGCCACATCCATGAGTTCCCCAAAGTTTTCAACGGTGATAAGGTGTTTAGGCTTGATCTTCTGAAAGGTAAGTCGATTGGGGTGGAGAACTCGACGTTGATGATCCGCGGCACTCGAGCAGCCCAAATACCTCCTTAATCACTACACCACTGCCCCGTTGGTTATCAACCGTGCTGCACACGCTTGACCTTGCCAAGAAGGCTAATCCCTACAAGTGCAACCGAGAACACAAGCAAGAACGTAGAATACACGATCTAAAATTGCAAAGTTAGGGTCTCACTAACCATGGAACGGTGATATTATTAATCTAAGAAAAATCCACCGAATATGGCCGGTGGCTGCAGTGTTTAAAGGCTAGGATTTCCGCCAAAAATACCCTTAGGCGTGTCCCTAATGGACTCTTACGGGATACAATGCCACAAGGCCCAATTACGGTGGTGCAGCACCAAACAGAAATCTGGACTCGATTTTTTTCGACAATCTCGATTACTCGGGATGAATTTTGACTTGGGACCAGAGCCATTGGAAATTTTATTTCCCCCAATTTCCGTGCATATGTAGAACGTCAAAAACAGAATAGGTATGCATCTTGGGCTTCCGCTTTAAGGTGGACTTCTTCTGGAATCTGAGTTGAACTCGAGTCCGAGTTGTAAACTATTTTCATCAACTTGTGGACGTCCCAGCTGGTTCTCCACGTTCCCAAGTCATCCTCTCTTCACTTTCTGATCTTCCCCATTGTTCCTAATAACAATTAAATAATTACATAGCAATCTATTCTCAAACTAACATGAAAAGGAAGTTAGGAACGAGTTCACCTACTGATGTAGTAACCATGCTCATGCTCTTGTCATTGGTCCATGTAGTTCAATTTGTGTATCCGCTGTTGTGATGTCCTCATCAAATGGGATCATCTCGTTGACAACATACTTGGAGATATCTCGAATGGGCTAACAACTCGATCTCATATGGTCAATTTTTGTGCACATTACTCTTTTATGTCTTCTTTTGAACCCTACAAGGTTTTGTGCACATTACTCTTTTATGTCTTCTTTTGAACCCTACAAGGTAGAAGATGCACTATGAGATCTGGATTTGGTGATGGCGATGCAAGAAGAATTGAACAACTTCAAGAGGAATCAAGTATGGGAACTCATGAAGAGACCCAATGCCAATGTGGTAGGCACCAAATGGGTGTTCCGAAGCAAGCAAGACGAAAACGGGGTGGTGACAAGGAACAAGGCACGACATGTTGCAAAAGGCTATGCACAAGTTGAAGATTTGGACTTTGATGAAACATTTGCTCCCATAGCTAGGCTTAAGTCTGTTTGCATTCTTTTAGCCTATGCTACTCACCATGATTTCAAGTTATATCAAATGGATGTGAAAAGATCCTTCCTCAATGGTCCAATAAAGGAGGAGGTGTATGTGGAGCAACAACTTGGATTCGAACACAATGAGTGTCCTAACCATGTCTTTACATTACACAAAGCTCTCTATGGTTTCAAACAAGCTCCTAGAGCTTGGTATGACTGTCTTAGAGATTCTCATTAAGAATGGTTTTTAAATTGGAAAAAACTGATTATACTCTCTTTACTAAGCATGTTGATAATGATATCTTTGTATGCCAAATATGTGTCAATGACATTATATTTGGTTCTAGTAATAAATCTTATAGTGATGAGTTTAGCAAGATTATGACCGACAGGTTTGAGATGTCAACGATGCAGGAGTTGAAGTTCTTTCTAGGATTCCAAGTCAAACACTCAAGGAAGGTACGTTCATATGTTAAACAAAGTACACTCAAGATATTCTAAATAAGTTTGACATGGACAAAGCCCAACCCATCAAGACACCAATGACAACAAATGGACATCTCGACCTCAACCAGGATGGACCAAGCGTGGACCAAAAGGTATATCACTCCATGATTGGTTTTTTGCCCTACCACTGTGCATCTAGACTCGATATTATGCTTAGTGTGTGTATGTGTGTAAGATTTCAAGCCGCACCCAAGGGGTGTCACTTGATTCCCATTAAGAGAATCTTGCGTTATTTAGTTCACACACCTAACCTTGGGCTTTGCTATCCAAAAGGGTCAATGTTTAATCCCACCAAATATTTCGGTGCGGATTATGTTGGATGTAAAGTAGATATAAAAAGGACATTTGGGACATGTCAATTCTTGGGTTGGTCCCTAGTATCATGGTAATCGAAAAAACAAAACTCCATTGCCCTATACACAGCCGAAGCAAAGTATGTTGCAGCTGAAAGTTGTTGTGCGGAACTTCTTGGATGAGACAAACTCTAAGAGACTATTATCTCAATATGAACAATATTCCACTCCTATGTGACAATGATAGTGCCATTAAGATTACCCATAACCCCGTTGAGCAATCTAGGAAAAACACATAGATATCCGACACCACTTCTTGGGAGATCATTCTTTACAGGGGGATATAGTCATTTCTCATGTTAGAACCGAAAAACAGCTAGCCGACATCTTCACCAAGTCACTAGATGAAAAATGCTTTTGCAAACTTAGGAGTGAGCTAAATATCCTAGATTCTTGAAATGTGGCTTGAGATGTTGCTCATCTGAATTTCTCTAGTTAGGATCTTCAAAAACTTGCATGCTTTTGAAAACTCAGCTCCCTCGATTTTCTCTCAAACTATTTTACCATATTTTGCCTTTTTGGATTCTTGGTCATTGTATGAATGTTGCATGCTTTACTGGCCAAAATCCATCAAGGATATTTGTGAAAACTAGTCCTCTAATGTCTCCTCACTTTTCTATTGCTATATATGTTCCTCCTAAGAAACACACTATTATCTATTAAGGGAAGTCGGACTTGTCCGACCATTAGGTCCAGACATGTTCGATGAGGGCTTTGATCTGGCCATTCTGTTGCCTGTCGGACTTGTCCGACAGGGCCTCAGACATATCCGATGTGGATCTTGTCCGAGCCCATAAGTCTGACGTTTCCCGTCTTTTTCCCCATTCTCCTCACTTGAATTCAAATTGAAATCCACTCACTCTCTTGCGATTTCTCCAATCTCTTGAGCGATTTGTGGATGAAATCCGTGGTGGAACTCTCTTTAAGTTGGAGGATCAAACCCTAGCTTGATTCCCTCCCTTTTGAATCCTTTTCTCTCCAGGCTTCCTTTCTTCTCGAGGTATAATCCCCTCTTCCCTTGATTTCCTTGATTCTAGGTGCACATCCTTGCATGCAACTCTAGAATCTTGTTATAAGGATCTTGATCTTAGTCTCTGCAAAGTATTGAGTTGTTAGCATTTGGTTTGTTTGATTCTTGCAATTGTTAGGGTTAGAACTATCAGGCTCGGACATGTCCGACCCGTGGCTCGAACAAGTCCGAGGTACATCGAACAAGTCTAAAGGTTTCCTTCGGATATATCTGACTTGCTCAGACATATCTGACTAAAACTTCAAACTTACCTGTGTTTATACAGTTTCTAACTCAAACTTTGCAGATTCTTCGATTTGCTTCAACAACTTTGCAATCTCTTCTAACAATATCTTATCATTCTCAGATCATGGCTGATGGCTGACATAATGAGAAGAGGACAAAGAAGTGCCAAGAATGTGAAGAGTAGTCTCTTGCCCCTCAGCCCACCAAAAAGGTACCTCGAAGCTCGGATTTGACGATTGTGAGCCAAGACAAGGTCAGGGTAGCGGCTTAGAGGGATTAGCCTCGAGGAGGAGATATGCCCTAGTATTATCATCGCTCCAACCGATGACACAAGGCGGGTCAAACAATGGATGAACTACTGTAGGAATATAAAGGAAGCAGTAGAACAAAGAGATATGCCCTGCTATACTTAAGAGAAGGTTGCTAGTGATCCAAGGTTTTGGAGTAACTTTTATAGGGATTACTACCGCTCAGTGTAAATGACCAAGAGTAACCCGGTGATTGAAATGCAATGTATTGATTTGGAAGACCAAAAGGCCAAGTCAAGTTCACTTTTGATTGAGGTGATGGTTTCCTATGAGTTCCACAATGTGAAGACTCATGGGGACCCAATACTCATGGAATGTAGATGTGATCATCTAGTTATTTGCTATGGTATTCTACAACTCTGACAAGAGTTTGACTTGGATGACACACGGAGAGAGATACTCTGTGTCTTATGAGGAGTTTGCTTGGTTTTCTGGCCTCCAACAAACCCTCCAGTATGATAACAAGATCCATGCGGAAGATATTCTTTAGCCAGATGAGATTCTTGATTTCTACAGCCTGGACCTTGGAAGGAACCCTCCTCTCACTCATGGGCTCCTTCCCTTCTTCCATGTGATGAACTGCATCACTAGTAAGACGTTGGCACCTAAGGACGGGGACGCCAGCCGATTGAACTCCAACACCAAAAACCTCCTCATGGTGTCGTGGCAAAAACAAGTTCAATATTTTTGACTACATCTATGAGGAGATATACCTTTCCTCTGAGAACCTCGCTCGGTCCTATTGCTATGCTCCCTACATCATGAAGATGATTGAGTAGGTCTCTCAGATGAAGTTCGTGAAGGATGTGCCCCACCGTTGACATGTTCCACAGATGCCTTCGGCGGCTCTTCGTCCTTTGAGGACTGCCAAGGCACCTCCTTCGGCACCACCTTTGGTGCCCGGCTTCACCGGTTGTTGCCATGGCTCACCCTCCACGGCTTCTCAGCAGCCCTCCTGCACCACTGGTATCTTCAAGATGTTGAAGAGCAGCTGCTCCGCCTGTCGCTCTGCTCAGATCAATGCCCATAAAGCGAAGAAGGTGTCCAAGAGGAACCAGCAAGACCTTGCTGCTATCCTGGAGCAACTACAGTTTGCCCCTTGGGGAGCTCCAGTCTTAGACAACAGTGAGGATGAGCCTCCTGCCGAGCTTCTAGTCTTCACCGAGGAGGAGCGAGCTTTCTTCACCACAGAAGCTTCCTCAAGCGCTCCACCTCCTGCAGCTTCCTCTTCCTCTTCCTCTTTGGAAGGTGACATCGACTACATGAAAGAAGACTACAACAGCTATGGAGGTTACGATGAGTAGTTTCATTAGGCTCTTGTCCTTTTTTGGTGCCTTGATACCAAAGGGGGAGAAGTAGTAGTATAGTTTTCCCTTGTCGTGTGCCTTTGTGTTCGAGACCTATGGACTTGTAATATTTTTACTTTGTTTAAGTTTGTTGCACTTCTTCTTGTTGCATTTTATGCCTATTGCTTTATTCTATCCATGGTTAATGCATTATGAGTTGATTGTGCCCTGTATTGATCATAAGTTTAAATTTTGTGAATGATGCCAAAACATGCCAAATCATGTCATATGTGCACCACGGAATATCACTTTAAACACTTTGAATATAGGCACCGCACAAGTGTTACGTGAGTATAAGGTTATTCTCTTTGTTGTATCCAATAGCTCATATACACTCAACACTTTAAATTATATTATTTATCTCTTTATCGAAAACATCAATTGGTTGTCATCAATCACCAAAAAGGGGGAGATTGTAAGTGCATCTAGGACCCTTTTGGGTTTTGGATGATTAATGACAAGCAATTAAATAACTAATGAAATTGTTGAGATATTCCAGAAAATGTATATAAGGAAAGCTTTTATTGAAAACACTTGGAAAAAGGAGAAAAGGCCTAAAAAAGGAAGGACTCATAGATTTAGGTTTTTAACTTTCTTGAGTCGTAGGAAAAACCGTACTATCAAGAGGGACACTGTAAGACCTATGTGTGCTAAATACATTGGCTGTTTCAATAAATGTTTTGAATATTGTGAAAACACCTTTTTCAATAAGGTCCAACTCTAGATTTGAGCTCCTGCAAGGTCATACAATAGGACCTACTTGTTTTGGGTAGCTTCAGCAAGGTCCGACGTAAGGTCCGACTTACTTTGTCTAGGTCCAACTCGATTTGGTTAGTTCCGACTTGCTGTGGCTAGGTCCAACATGTTTTTGCTAAGTCCGTTGCTTGGTTCCGCTAGCTTTGGTAAACTCCGATGCTAGGTCCTGCTAGCTTTGGTAAGCTTCGGCATTAGGTCCTGCTAGCTTTGGTAAGCTCCGGCTCAAGGTCCGGTTAGCTTTGGCAAGGTCTGGTGCTAGATCACAGTGGTTTTGCTTCTAACTTGCAATGTTTTGAACTTGCTTTACGACTAAGGAAAGTTTTTTTTGTATTCATTTATTATGTTTTTTACGCATTTTGGCTGATCATGGTGGTTAAGATTTTGCTATGGTTTGCAACATGCTTATGTGAGGTGCTCACGTAGGGTGTTGTGGCTTCGGAACTAACATGAGTCAAGTTGTGGAATTGTGCTCGGAAGTATTGGTTGTTTACTCATGTGCAGGTGTTGCTTGAGTTCAATACATGGCTGGTGACGGGATCCATTGAACTAGTCTTAGAGAGAAGATGAGGTTCAACAACCAAGTTCGGGAGGAATTGTGGTTGAGTTGATCGGGAGGTCGCAACATGTTTGAATCAAGAACAATGCATATGAAGGTATCGTGGACGTTGTTGGAAGATGTTTGCACGTGTGCAAGGAGTGCATAGACGTGGAGACATGGTTCCAAGGTGTGATGAAGAGAAGCAGATGTAAAGAATTGGTCAGAAAGGTCCAACCAACTAGGTTATGGACTCAGGCTGCAGCTGAGTCGTGTTTGACTCAAATTTGGAATGATTTGAGTTGGTTATGATAGGATTTCATGTGGGTCATGAAGTTTAGTTGTTTTTAGGTGTCTAATACGTTTCTAAGGTGTTTGGAAGTCTTAATATTGCTTCTATCTGCGTATAGAAGAGTCTTGAGCAGTTATGCAAAGTTTTGGTGGAAACTGAGTAGGATACGAGTCCTAGTTTGGTTTGGGTTGGCCTCATAGCTGGTTACATAAGAAAGGGAGGCAAGAGCTCATGGTGCACGGATTTTGAGATGTTCCTCTTGTGTTCTATTGAATAAAGATTGTAGTTTAAAATAATTTTTGTGCGTTGTTTGTCCGACTTATTTCAGACATGTTTTTCTCGTCGAGTTTCTGCACAACACTAACTCACTTTGGTGGTTTTATCATAACTCTAGTTTTAAAGATCCAATTGACATGATTCTATTTGTGTTGTCTTCACGACTTGGTTATATATAATCTATAAAAATTTCATAGTCATTGGATTTGTGGTTTCAGATCTACGCGAGTTTCTTTGCAGTGTGGCAGAACTGTGTTTTCGGGTAGAACAGATTGACCTTTGTTCAATCATTCAATCATAACTTGAGTTTTTCTCGACGGATTTTTGTGATTCTTGTTGTGATGTCGTTGTGACTTGTTTATCCACAATTGATACTGGTTTTGTCACAATTGATCACGTTTGGATCAGTTGCACGCACGGTTTCTTAACAGATTATTTTCTGCCGAGGGGTTTTTGTTGCTTCTGCTGAAAAAGTTTTAAATCTACCATTCACCCCCTCTAGTAGCTTTTCACGTGCTCTTCGATCCTACAATTGGTATTAGAGCCACAGTGCTCTAATCTTTGAGATTTGCATGTGTTTTGAATAATCATCATGGAGAAATACTCCACCAAACCTTATGAGTTTAGTGGTATTGATTTTCAGGTTTGGAAGGCACGCATAGAGGCTTTCATCCAGGCGCAAGGCTTTGCAATATGGGTAAAGGTGTACAATCCTTACGAAGTGCCATTAACCAATCAAGTTATAGCTACAAATCTGAGAGAACTCGACAACAGCAACAAGGTTCTGAACTTGATCATACAACGACTAACTCAAAGCGACTTCGACCGTGTTGCTCACCTCCGATCTGCGTACGATGTTTGGAAAGCTCTATGTGATTACCATGAACGATCCAACATGATCAAGGAGGTGAGGCAAGACATTTTCAAAAAGGAGTACATGCGCTTTGAGATGCAACCACGTGAATCCATCGACGACCTCTTTGCTTGCTTTAATAAAATTCTCAACAGCTTGTGTAGCGTCAATGTTAATTTTTCAGATGCTGAGAATGCTAGGCAATTACTAAGTGCATTAGACATGTCAATTTGGGAGATGAAAGTCACATCTTTCATGAATCTACTGTCATGAGTACACTTACTTTAGATGTTCTATATTCTAGATTGAAAACTCATGAAATTGACATAATCTCATGTAAGAACCCCAGCAAGTCTCTTGCATTTGTTTCTCAACGCGACATGCCTACCTCCGGCCATTCTTCATCCTGTGGAATACTTGCTTTGTTGTCCTCCCTAACCCTTGAACATATTAAAGAGCTTCCAGAGGAAGAACTTGCACTCATCTCTACTTGGTTCACAAAAGCATTGCAAAATGTGAGAACTAGAAGAAGAGGGAGTGTCGGACCTCAACGATGCTTCAAATGTGGTAAGACATGACATTTTCGCACGGATTGCCCTAACCTTTCAAGTACTACTTACCGTAATGAAAAGCAAACAAGGACGAATCACTCCTCTACAAACAACAACAAGAAAAAGAAAGGTTTTATAGGACGCAAATTGGTGAATAGCTTTATCGCCGCACATCAAGAACTTGCCTCGGAGCGATGTGGACATCGGAAGTGACAAAGATGAAGATGATTTGGCAAACTTGTGGTTCATGGCGGACAAGTCAAGATAAAGTATGGAGGAGGCAGAACACAATAGCGACAATGAAGAGGTATGTCCTACTTGTGAAGAAATGTGTGATGCTATTTCTCGTGCCACAGTTATAGTTAAGAAAAAGGACAAAAAGCTTAGGGAAATGCTGTTAAAATTGAGTCACTAGAATCTGAAATTAATCATTTGAAATCTTTGATTCCTAGTGATGATTCTTGTTCCTCGTGTGATTTAATATATGAACAATTGTCCTCTCTAAGAAGTGCAAACACCTCCACACTTGATAAACTTGAGTTAGAAATTGAAAAGAACAAAAAGCTTGCTGCACTTAATGATAGAAACTTGAAAGATGCTCTGTTCTACAATTGATTTGCATTGTTCTACTTTTGTTGATCTTGATAAGAAACTACAAAATGCTATGAATGAGATTTCCGTATTTAACAATGTTTTACGTTCTCATGAAGTTAAAATATTTTTCTAATTGCAAACTAAAAAGAAAAACTTCATGTAAAAGCTGTCTAGACTTGTCAAAGAAACTTGATGATATGAATAGGACACCAGAGTGGTTTTGTACTGGGAATAAGAATCAAAACTTGCTGCTGAATTCTTTCAAGTCTTGCAATGCTAAGGCACATCCACCTAAAATTGTAATGTCATTAGGAAGTGATTTGATTCAAAGAGTTCCTCAATAAAAAAAGTGGTTTTCAAATCTGCAGGGGTGCTGTCTCATTTAGCTTCTAAGAAACATGTTGCTTCCTCATCCAGACATGAACAAAAAATTAAATTTCATTGTACTCACTGTGGTAGAGATGGTCATGTCGTAGATTTTTGTTATATACTAGCAAAACAACATAAAAGGGAAAGAATGAAAGCTAGATCTCATAACTCTCATGCAACATTTGCTGCACATTCTAAACCAAATATCAAGAACATGAAACCTGCTGTTATGATTCAGAAACATGCAAACTTTGCTCCCATGTCTACTGTTTTTCGTGCTAGACATGTAAGACCTTGTAAGTCAGTAGTTGCGTACAAAAAGCCTCAAATCTTGGCTCATAAACCTGCTGTTTTGTCTCAGCTGTCCTGTGTTTTTCCTGTTGCACGTCGTGTAACTCAGTACTAGATTCCTAAATGCCTTTTGATTAACCCCAATATTGAGTCATTGATGTATTGTGCTTCTATGTAGGTTACACTTTTGAGGAAGGAGAACATTTGGATTGTGGATTCAAGCTGCTCACGCCACATGACTGGTAACAAAGAATGGTTCTCCTCCCCCTCTTTTATGTCACGTGTAGAGAATGTTACTTTTGCCAATAATTTTTCAACTCCTATAATTGCTAAAGGTTTAATTAGAATTAACGATCACTACACTTTGAAGGATGTTGCGCTTGTTAAAAATTTGAAATACAACTCGCTTTCTATTTCACAATTGCTAGATAAAAATCTTGAAATAATTTTCACTAAAAATTGCTACAAAGTTGTAGGTTCAAATAGTGAGCTTATTTTTAGCATGTCTCAGTTTGGAAGAGTTTTTAAAGCTGATTTGGATATGTCATTCTAAGCATAGGTTTCTAGTGGCTAATGATTTAAAAGACTTATATTTTTGACATCGTGGACTTGGTCACGTAGGCTTTGATCATCTCATGCATATTAGTGCCCTTGATCGCATGCGTGGCCCGTCTAAACTTAAAGGGGACAAAGAGATTGTGTGCTCTTCTTGTAGACATGCTAAGATGGTCGCAGGTTCACATGCTCCTCTCACAATGATCATGACTACTGAACTGGGTTAACTTTTGCACCTTGACACCGTAGGTCCTCACATGTTCAATCTTTTGGAGGTAAATGGTATGTCTTGTGATTGTTGATGATTTTTCTAGATACTCTTGGGTTTATTTACGACATCTAAGAATGAAGCTTTTAGTCACTGTAGAAGTTTAGTTCTTAGACTTTCAGTTGACCACCCATAATCTTTAAAAGCAATCAGAAGTGATAACAAAACCAAATTTAAAAATCAATCGTTTGATCACTTTTGTGCTAAAAATGGAATAGAACATCAATTTTCTTCATATTATGTACCTCAACAAAATGGTATTGTAGAGAGAAAGATTAGAATCTTATTTCAGATGGCTAGGACTATGCTTGATGAATATCAAACTCCTGGGAAATTTTGGGCAGATGCAATTTCAATCGCTTGTTATGCCTCAAATTGTGTTTTCTTGTGTGCTAAGCTTGGAAAAACAACATATGAACTTTGGTTTGGTCATAGGTCTTGTGTCACACACTTTAGGGTCTTTAGTTGTAAATTCTTTGTTAAGAAACATGGTAATCTTGATAAATTTGAAGCTAGATCTGTTGATGGCATGTTTCTTGGTTATCCATCTCATACAAGAGGCTACCTTGTGCTTTTACTTGAAACTAACAAAATTGTGGAAACTTGTAAGGTTTCTTTTGATGAAGCTAGCCCACGTAGTAGCTCTAATATTGCAAGTCCAGATCCATATCCACAGGGCGAGTGTATTTTCATCGAAGAAGATGAAGAAGTGATGCTACTGACCAAAAATTTAAAAGCAAATGACGTTGATCATGTTGTTGATTTTGCATCACAACCAGCACCAACAACTACTGTAGCTGGTGCAAATCGTCCACAAGCCACAAGATCTTCGATCTGTGATGAACATGAAGAACAAGGAGCTTGTGAAGTGTCTACTACCCTTCAAATCCTCAAAAGTCATCCTCCACAACAAATCGTTGTGAGCTTGCACGAATGAGTCAAATGGTCCAGGTTTTGCGATCCAAACTCTCACAGTCATTCTGCTTTTGTTGCTTCTTCTGAACCCAAAGATATATCACACGCACTCAGTAATGAATCTTGGATTATTGCCATGCAAGAAGAGTTAGAAAATTTTGAAAGAATAATGTTTGGAAACTTGTACCTCCACCTCAAGGTCACACTTTAATTGGAACTAAATGGTTGTTTAAAAATAAACAAAGTGAGGATGGGGTTGTGATTAGAAATAAGGCTAGATTGGTTGCTCAAGGTTTCACACAAGTTGAAGGTCTAGATTTTGATGAAACTTTTGCTCCTATTGCTAGATTAGAAGACATGATAATTTTGTTAGCTTTTGCTGCATCTAAAGATTTCAAGTTATATCAAATGGATGTTAATAGTGCTTTTCTTAATGGCTATATAGATGATGAGGTTTATGTAAAGCAACCACCAGGTTTTGAAAATCAAGATTTTCCTAATCATGATTACAAACTGTCCAAAGCCTTGTACGGTCTGAAATAAGCCCCTAGAGCATGGTATGATAGGTTAAAAACATTCTTACTTGAAAAGGGGTTTACCATGGGCAAGGTTGATAAAACTCTTTTTGTGCTTAAGCATGTCAATGACTCATTATTTGTTCAAGTGTATGTGGATAATATTATCTTTGGTTGTGCTTGTCATGATGTTGTGTCCAAGTTTTCAGCTATGATGAGTTCAGAATTTGAGATTAGTATGATGAGGGAACTCACGTACTTTGTTGGCCTGCAAATCAACCAATCCAAAGAAGGTACCGTTGTGCATAAAATGAAGTATACAAGAGAACTTCTTAAGTGTTACAACATGGACAAAAGAAAGCATCTTCGGACACCAATGGGTACAACAATGACACTTGAACTTGATGAAGACGGTAACCCAGTGGATCAAAAAGAATATAGAAGCATGATTGGATCACTTCTGTACCTCACTGCTTCAAGACCGGACATACAATTCAGTGTATGTCGTTGTGCACAGTTTCGAGCTTCCCCACGTGCTTCACATCGTCAAGTCGTCAAAAGGATTCTCAGGTACTTACATGGAACTCAAGAATTTGACATTTTTCTTCCTTCTTCCTCAACCATTACTTCGAAAGCCTTTTCGGATGCTGATTTTGAGGGTTGTAGGATTGATAGAAAAAGTACTTTGGGTGTTTGTCATTTTCTCAGTAATTCACTTGTTGCTTGGTCCTTTAGAAAACAAAGTTTAGTTGCACAATCTACATCTGAATTTGAATATGTAGCTGCTGCTAGTGCTTGCTCAAAATTCTTTGTATTGTTCAAACACTTAAGGACTATGGGGTTGATCTAGATAGTGTTCCACTATTTTGTGATAACAGTAGTGCCATTTGCATTGCTAAAAACCCCATGCAACATTCAAGAACAAAGCACATTGACATTAGGTATCACTTTATCCATTATAATGTTGAAAAGGAAACATTGCACTACACCATGTAGATACCGAACATCAATTGGCTGACATTTTTACAAAACCTTTGGATTTCACTCATTTTTGTTACATCGTAGTGAAATAGGGTTTATGCATTCTCATGGCTTAAATTGAGGGGGAGTTTTGAAACTTGGGAAGTCTATGTGTGAATCTATATTTAAAATAATATGAGCATAGTAGTTCATACATATATTACTTTGTGATTCTTTTTACATGTTGAAAGTTCTTACTACATTACTCATGTTATACATTTTGTAGTTTTGCCCATGACTATTAATTGGAATTGTTACTTACACTAAATCTGGTCATGATCAAACTTTCTTGCTGTTTTGAACTTGTTGCATGCTCACAAACACTTTTAATAATGTATAATTAATCATGTAATCAACTCACATGTTGAGTTTTTATGTTCAAATGAAAAATTGAGAAAAGATCAAGAGTATGCATGCATCGCACTTCTTCTTTTGAGATGGCTTATCATTGCACTTAGATATGAACTTGGAAGAAGTTGTGTATGAGTAAAACCATGTCCTTAAGATTCTGATTGTCAAATGACATAGGCTTGGATTGGTTTGTTAGAATAAGGCTGATGCGGCATATAATCTCTTGCAAATGTTATATGATCAGATTTTGTGCTTTAAATAATATTGAAAAAAATGCAGCAACAAGTGTCATGCTTTCAAGTTTTGAAATAGTTAAGTTTGTGAGATCATGACTTGCTTAAATTGAAAATAACATTTGATCTCTAGCATAGTGATGAGTAGGGTTAGGCCCGATCTTCCGAAAGGTATGTCGATTGGGGTGGAGAACTCGACGTTGATGATCCGCGGCACTCGAGCGGTTCGAGTACCCCTGCAATCACTACACCACGGCTCCGTTGGTTATCAACCGTGCTGCACACGCTTGACCTTGACAAGAAGGCTAATCCCTGCAAGTGCAATCGAGAACACGAGCAAGAACGTAGAAGACACGATCGGAAATCGCGAAATTGGGGTCTCACAAACCGTAGAACGGCGATTTTATTGATCTAAGCAAAACCCACCGAATATGACCGGCGGCTGCAGTATTTATAGGCTAGGGTTCGACCAAAACATGATTAGACGCGTCCCTAATGGACTCTTACGGGATACAAGGCCCAAAGGCCCGATTCGGTGGCGCAGCACCGGACAGAAATATGGACTCGACTTCTTTCGACGATTCCGAATGACTCCGGAGGAATTTTGAGGTGGGACCAGAACCATTGGAAATTTTATCTTCTCCTCTTTCCGTGCATATGTAGAACGTTGAAAACGGAGTCCGTATGCCTCATGGGCGTCTGTTTTAAGGTGGACTGCTCCTGGACTCCGAGTTGAACTCGAGTCCGAGTTGTAAACTATTTCCATCTACTTGTGGACGTCCCAGGTGGTTGTCCACGCTCCCAAGGCCTCCTTCCTTCACTTGTTGATCTTCTCCATTATTCCTAATAACAATTAAATCATCACATAGCAATCTATTCTCAAACTCACATGCAAAAGAAGTTAAGAACGAATTCACCTGCTGATTTAATAACCGTGCCCGTGCTCTTGTGATTGGTCCTTGCAGTTCAATGCGCGTCTCCGCTGTTGTGATGTCCTCATCATTCTCCCCCTCTTGAATTGGAGTCGTCCTCGACTCAAGTTCATCTTCTTCTCCCAAGTACGGTCGCAAATCTGAAATGTTAAATGTAGGACTAACCACAAAATCGGGAGGCAATTCAAGCTTATATGCATTATCATTAATCTTTTCAACAATCTTAAAAGGACCAGCAGCTCGTGGCATAAGTTTAGATTTTCTCAAGTCGGGAAATCGCTCTTTTCTCAAATGTAACCACACCAAATCGCCCGGTTCAAGTTTTACTTCTTTTCTACCTTTACTACCTGCAATCCTATACTTCTCATTCATCATTTCAATATTTTTATTTGTAGTTTCATGCATCTTAAGAATGAATTCAGATCGTTGTGTAGCATCCAAATTTATAGTTTCAGAAGGAGGCAAAGGTAGTAAATCAATAGGAGCACGGGGATTGAAACCATACACTACCTGGAATGGACTTACCTTTATCGTGGAGTGAACGGATCTGTTGTAAGCAAATTCTATATGTGGTAAACACTCCTCCCACAACTTCAAATTTGTTTTCAAGACAGCCCGTAACATAGTGGATAAAGTACGATTAACTACCTCGGTCTGTCCATCCGTTTGTGGGTGACATGTAGTTGAAAACAGCAACTTGGTTCCCAATTTATACCACAAAGTTCTCCAAAAATGACTTAAAAATTTTGCATCACGATCAGAAACAATGGTATTTGGCACACCATGTAAACGAACAATTTCCGTCATAAATAAATCAGCAATGTGTGAGGCATTATCATTCTTATGACAAGGTATAAAGTGTGCCATTTTGGAAAAACGATCAACAACTACAAAAATACTATCCCTCCCCCTCTTAGTCCTAGGCAATCCCAAAACAAAGTCCATAGAAATATCCTCCCAAGGTACACTAGGAACAGGAAGAGGCATATAAAGACCATGTGGGTTAAGGCGAGACTTAGCTTTATTGCAAGTAGTGCATCGTGACACGTAGCGCTCGACATCACGCCTCATCTTTGGCCAAAAGAAGTGTGTGGACAGCACGTCTTCAGTTTTCTTCACTCCAAAATGTCCCATCAAACCTCCTCCATGTGCTTCCTGCAAAAGCAATAGACGAACGGAGCTAGCTGGAACGCATAGCTTGTTAGCACGATAGAGGAGACCCTCTCGCAGCACATATTTATTCCAAGTTCTTCCTTCTCTACAATTTTCAAAAGAACTTTGAAGTCCAAATCAGTAGGATATAATGCTTTAATTGTTTCCAAACCAAAGATTTTATGATCAAGTTGGGACAGCATGGTATAACGCCTAGATAATGCATCGGCAATGATATTTTCCTTCCCTTTCTTATGCTTAATGATGTATGGAAACGACTCTATGAACTCAATCCATTTAGCATGTCGTTTATTCAGATTGGTTTGACACTTAAGATACTTCAATGATTCATGATCGGAATGTATGACAAACTCCTTAGACCAAAGATAATGTTGCCAAGTTTGTAATACACGAACTAAGGCATACAATTCCTTATCATAAGTGGAATAATTCAGAGAAGGACCATGAAGTTTTTCACTAAATAAAGCAACGGGTTTACCTCCTTGTATTAGAACGCCTCCAATACCAATGCCGCTTGCATCGCATTCTAGCTCAAAGGTCTTGTCAAAATCAGGAAGTTGTAGTAATGGTGCTTGTGTAAGCTTCAATTTGAGAGCATCAAAAGCTTGTTGCTGCTGTTCGCCCCATCGAAATGGAACTCCCTTCTTCGTTAGCTCATGTAGAGGTGCTGCAATGGTGCTGAAATCCCGCACAAAGCGCCGATAAAATCCTGCAAGACCAAGAAAACTACGAACCTGTGTGACGGTAGTTGGGGCTGGCCAGCTGGTGATTGCTTCAATTTTTGCCTCATCCATCTCAATTCCCTGCGAGGAAACGACATAGCCAAGAAACGAGACTCGATTGGTGCAAAAAACGCACTTTTCGAGGTTACCAAACAAACGTGCATCTCTCAAAACAGTAAAAACAGCACGTAAATGATCAAGATGTTCATTATATGACTTGCTGTAAATGAGGATATCATCGAAGTAAACCACCACAAATTGTCCAATGAAAGCACGTAAAACCTCGTTCATTAATCGCATAAAGGTGCTGGGTGCATTAGTTAAACCAAAAGGCATGACTAACCACTCATAAAGTCCGAACTTGGTTTTAAATGCAGTTTTCCATTCATCTCCTAGTGCCATTCTAATTTGGTGGTAACCACTACGCAAGTCAATTTTTGTGAAGATGATAGCACCACTCAATTCATCAAGCATGTCATCTAATCGAGGAATAGGATAACGATATCGAATGGTGATGTTATTAATCGCTCGACAATTAACACACATGCGCCAACTACCATCCTTCTTAGGAACCAAAAGAACAGGAACGGAACAAGGGCTAAGGCTTTCACGAATGTACCCGCGGTCCAAAAGATCTTGGACTTGTCGCTGAATTTCCTTAGTTTCTTGTGGATTCGCCCTGTATGCTGCACGATTTGGCAAACTTGCTCCTGGAATCAAATCGATCTTGTGTTCAATGCCTCTCATCGGTGGTAAACCAGGGGGTATCTCGGAGGGAAACACATCCTCAAACTCCTGCAAAAGGTTAGCAACAGCAGGGGGCAATGCAATAGACAATTCATGAAGTGAAAACCTGGCTTCTTTGCAAACTAAAGCATAGCACATCCCCTTAGCATCGAATAAATCAGCAAGTTCAGATTTAGTTGCGAGCAATGATGGTGATTTTAACTTAATAACTTGCTGTTTTTCAGATTCTAATTTAGTTGCTTTGCCCTCACGAATTTTACTCTTCTCAAAATGCACAATTTCAGCAGGAGTCATGGGGAGCAAAGTGATTTTCTTTCCCTTATGCATGAGAGTATATTTATTGGTTCTACCATGATGAATAGCATCTGTATCAAATTCCCAAGGACGACCCAATAAAAGAGAACAAGCATCCATAGGAACAACATCAAAATCAGCAAAATCATGGTATGAACCAATTGAAAAATGGATTCTCGCTGTTTGTGTTACCCGAACCTTACCGCTGTTGTTGAACCATTGAATGTGGTACGGATGAGAGTGTGCTCTTGTTGTCAAACCGAGTTTCTTGACGACGTCCGTGTTTACTAAGTTATTGCAGCTACCTCCATCAATTATAGTGTGTACACCGCAGTCCTTGACGACGAGAAACATGTGGAAGAGGTTGTGTCGTTGTAGCTTGTCGTCGGTCTCCACTTTGGAGCTCAAGGCACGCTGCACAATGATGCTCCTATAGTTCTCCGTCGCCGCTGTACCAAGTACCTCTTCTTCGGTGTGTTCGTCATTTGGATCTGTAAAGTCAGTAGCAAGAGAATATTCATCTTCAACATCCGAAGTACTATCATACCCGCCATCGTCGCGTGCTATGTATGCTCGTTTGCTCGGGCAATCTCTCATCATATGACCAAGTCCCTGGCAGCGGTGACACTTAATGTCAGAAGTACGACCCGTAGAAGGAGTGGACGACGAAGGCTTGAATGATGTCGCCTTGCTGCCTTCCGGCACGCGAGAAGGTGGAGCAGCAGGTATAGTTCGTTGGCCGCCATTGGGTGGTGTAGTCGCTGCACGGGGGGGCGAAGATGGTGCTGTTTTGGATGGTGTAGTTGCTGCACGCGGCGTGAAGTTGCTCCTCGTGCGTTGTTGCTGTTGTTGTCGGCCCTGCAATTCTTTTTCTGCCAACATAGCAAGCTGAAACAATCTGTTAACAGTATCATATTCTTTGTAATCAACAATGTCCTGAATTTCATGCCTCAACCCCCCATAAAAACGAGCTATTTTATCATCCATGTCCTCTACTACCCCACAACACAGCATACCCTTTTGTAACTCTTGATAATACTCCTCTACGGACATGTTACCTTGGTCTAAACGATGCAATTTTTTGCAAAGGTCCCGCTGAAAAGATGGAGGAACAAATCGAACACGCATAGCTTCCTTTAATCTATCCCATGTTGGAGGATCAGTTCTAGTTTTAACAAGTTCATTCCACCATATGATAGCAAAGTCCTTAAACTCACTAGTGGCTTGACGAACTCTATGTTGTTCAGGAACAAGATGGGAATTAAATTTTTGCTCTACTGTCATCTCCCAATCAATATAAGCCTCAGCATCATAAGCACCAGAAAAAGAGGGTATAGTAAATTTCACTTTAGCAAAAGGATCATCAGGAGGGCGGTTATAATTGTTATGATTATTACCTCCCATACCTCGATGATAATGTGGCAGTCTTGGCTGATTACTGTGATCTTCCAGTTCATCATAAGCATTGTCTTCTTGTCTTCCAGCGAGAGGCAACCGAGCCTCAAAAGTATTCATCCGAAGAGCAAGGTCATCCAGTTTGCGAGTCAAGTTCGCCAATGACTCCTACGTTGATGCGTTGTATTTGGCGAACATATCACGTAACTCAACATGTTGAACACATTCGTCGTTATTTTCTTCTCCTGCCATTGTTAGTAGGAAACAAAAGACAACAAAAAAAAATGTTATCCCTATCAACTACAGTGACAATGTGGAAGGTGGAAGAAAACAATCTCTCTCGCTCAAGCGTCTTACCACGCTCTTACAAGTGTTCTTACCGACACAGCAGGTGGTGCGGACGGTGGATGAACCAATGAAGCGTGGGGTGATTGCAAAGGTACCTGTTATGCTCAAGAGAAAAGTGGAGCTTGGATGGCACAATATTATGGCTAATAAGGAGAAAATCGTTAACAGCTAAACAAAGTTGAATAAGTATTCAATGTAGGAAACTGTTGCTGGTCAACTGAGTGCCCTAGAGCCTAGCACAACACAAGGAAGTATCAAGGCAAAAGAAAGACAGAATGATATAACCAAACAAACAGCACCAAGTGGTATAGGCCAATTGCTTTAATATGCGTGCTCTTCACTATTTTTTTTCTTTTTGTAATATTTTTTTGATATTTTTTATTTACTCAGTAGCACAAATATAGGAAGCACACAAATTTGCAGCTCAATTGGATGTAATATGCGGCCTATAGAAAATCAAGAAGGGTCTTTAAAATTCGTGCTGAAACTTCGGAGGCCGGATAGCCTATCTTCCGAGGGGAATTTGGGCAATCTAATTTTGCCGAATGCGGCTATGCCGCGGAAAATCAGATGCGAAATTTCGCGTAGATGAATTTGAAAAAAAAAATTCGCCCGATTTCGAGTTCGTATGCGAAAGTTATGGCCGTTTTAAGGTAGGCTGCCCGAGTTACGTTTTTTTTTTTGGATGTTGATTCCAACTCGGTTTGAGAACAGAACTCGCAAACGGATACGAAAACGATCGGGAATTTCCACAGCAACTAATGGGGTGGTGTGTGATGATTCAAGGATGAATGGCACAAAGATTTGTCACCTAATCTAGGGCTGGCGATGCGGGAGTTCACGCAAGGCGGCTAGCTAGGGCAAACCGATGAACGTGGCAGATCGGTTTGTTATTTAGGGATTGTGGAATAGGTGTCGAATAGCAAGAAAACAAGAACGAAACACGATAACTAGGACCAAAAAACACAAAGCTAAACCAGCAACAAGACTTAACCACACGAATGCAAACTCAACAATGCAAACTGAAAAACGAAACTGCAGGCACTATAGTCTGGGAAGCGGTAAAAACGATCTAATTTTTTTGTGGCTTTTTTATGGACTCTAGGTACGAAACAAAATCGATCTAATGGAAAGAAGGAAAACAAAGATACCTCACGGACAACCTGGAAATCTGATACCAATTGATGAGTAGGGTTAGGCCCGATCTTCCGAATGGTATGTCGATTGGGGTGGAGAACTCGACGTTGATGATCCGCGGCACTCGAGCGGTTCGAGTACCCATGCAATCACTACACCACGGCTCCGTTGGTTATCAACCGTGCTGCACACACTTGACCTCGCCAAGAAGGCTAATCCCTGCAAGTGCAATCGAGAACACGAGCAAGAACGTAGAAGACACGATCGGAAATCGCGAAATTGGGGTCTCACAAACCGTAGAACGGCGATTTTATTGATCTAAGCAAAACCCACCGAATATGACCGGCGGCTGCAGTATTTATAGGCTAGGGTTCGACCAAAACACGATTAGACGCGTCCCTAATGGACTCTTACGGGATACAAGGCCCAAAGGCCCGATTCGGTGGCGCAGCACCGGACAGAAATATGGACTCGACTTGTTTCGACGATTCCCAATGACTCCGGAGGAATTTTGAGGTGGGACCAGAACCATTGGAATGTTTATCTTCTCCTCTTTCCTTGCATATGTAGAACGTCGAAAACGGAGTCCGTATGCCTCCTGGGCGTCTGTTTTAAGGTGGACTGCTCCTGGACTCCGAGTTGAACTCGAGTCCGAGTTGTAAACTATTTCCATCTACTTGTGGACGTCCCAGGTGGTTGTCCACGCTCCCAAGGCCTCCTTCCTTCACTTGTTGATCTTCTCCATTATTCCTAATAATAATTAAATCATCATATAGCAATCTATTCTCAAACTCACATGCAAAAGAAGTTAAGAACGAATTCACCTGCTGATTTAATAACCGTGCCCGTGCTCTTGTGATTGGTCCTTGCATTTCAATGCGCGTCTCCGCTGTTGTGATGTCCTCATCACATAGCATACATTACTTTATGTATCTCATTGATGTGATAGTGTAAGTTACATGATTGTATGACTTGGATGAGCTTTTTTTATATGTATATGTCATATTGTGATCATAACAATTGAAATCTCTCTTTTGAACCTTGCCGAGTACATTGTCAAAGGGGGAGAAATTGATCACACATTGCAAACAATCACAAGTTTTTTGGCATGATTCTTCTCAGGGGCAGTGTACATCCATAGGGGGAGAATTTTTTGTTTTTATTCTCATTTTATTTCTGATTTGCAAAGGGGGAGAAATATTTCAGGGAGAAAATTGTTTTCAAAACTTTTCATGTAAATAATCCAATGTTCGGATTTTAAGTGGTGTTGCCAATGCATTCATCAAGGGGGGACATTGTGCGACCTATGTGTGCTGAATACATTGGCTGTTTCAATAAATGTTTTGAATATTGTCAAATCACCTTTTTCAACATGGTCTGACTCTAGGTTCGACCTCCTGCAAGGTTCGACAATAGGTCCAACTTGTTTTGGGTAGCTTCAGCAAGGTCTGACGTAAGGTCCGACTTACATTGTCTAGGTTCGACTTGTTATGGATAGGTCCGAGTTGCTGCAGCTAGGTCTAACATGTTTCTGCTAGGTCTGATGCTAGGCCCTGCTAGCTTTGGTAAGCTCTTGCGCTAGGTCCTGCTAGCTTTGGTAAGCTCCGACTCAAGGTTTGATTAGCTTTGGCAAGGTCCGGTGCTAGATTGCAGTGGTTCTGCTTATAACTTGCAATGTTTCGAACTTTCTTTACATCTATGAAAGTTTGCTTAGTATTCTTTTACTATGTTTTTTATGCGTTTTTGGCTGATCATGGTGGTTATCATTTTGCTATGGTTTGCAACATGCTTATGTGAGGTGCTCACGTAAGGTGTTGTGGCTTCAGAACTAACGTGAGTCAAGTTGAGGACTTGTGCTCGGAAGTATTGGTTGTTTATTCATGTGCAGGTGTTGCTTGAGTCCAATACATGGCTGGTAATGGGATCAATTGAAGTAGTCTTAGGGAGATGATGAGGTTCAAGAACCAAGTTTGGGAGGAATTGGGGTTGAGTTGATTGGGAGGTCGCACAGGATGTTTGAATCAAGAACAATGCATATGAAGGTATCATGGACATCGGTGGAACATGTTTGCACGTGTGCAAGGAGTGCATTGACGTGGATCCATGGTTCCAAGGCGTGATGAAGAGAAGCGGACATAAAGAATTGGTTGAAAAGGTCCAACCGACTACGTTATGGACTCAGGATGTGGCTAAGTCGTGTTTGACTCAAATATGGAAAGATTTGAGTTGGTTTTGATAGGATTTCATGCGGATCAAAAATATGAGTTGTTTTTAGGAATGTGTTATATGTTCCTAAGGTGCTTGGAAGTCTTAAGATTGCTTCTATCTGCGTATAGAAGAGTATTGAGCAGTAATGGAAAGTTTCGGTGGAAACTGAGTAGGAAACAAGTCCTAGTTTTCTTTGGGTTGACCTCATGGCTGGTTATATAAGCAAGTGAGGCCAAAGCTTGTGGTGCACGGATTTTGTGATGTTCCTCTTGTGTTCTATTGAATAAAGATAGTAGTTTAAAGATACTTTTGTGCCTTGTTCATCCGACTTGTTTTAGACAAGTTTTTCTCGTTGAGTTTCTGCACAACATTGTCCTGCTTTGGTGGTTTTATCATAACTCGAGTTTTACAGATCCAATTGCTGTTATTATTTTTGGTTTGTCTTCACAACTTTATTATTTATCATCTATGAAAATTTCACGATCATTGGATTTGAGGTTTCAGATCTACACGAGTTTCTTTGCAGTGTGGGAGAACTATTTTATCGTGTAGAACAGATTGACCTTTGTTCAATCTTTCAATCATAACTTGAGTTTTTCTCGACGGATTTTGTTATTCTTGTTGTGATGTATTCATGACTTGTTTCTCCACAATTGATACTGGTTTTGCCACAATTGATCACGTTTAGATCAGTTGCACACACGATTTCTTAACAGATTGATTTTTTGCCGAGAGGTTTTTGTTGCTTCCGCTGAAAAAGTTTTAAATCTACCATTCAACCACCTATGGTAGCTTTTCACATGCTCTTCGATCCTACAGACACTACTCTTTTATACTTAGGGAGTCCGGACTTGTCCGAGCCGTGGGCTCGGATATGTCTAACTTATCCCTGCATAATCTCGAACTTGTTCGAATTC
The DNA here is from genome assembly GCA_036927565.1 of Tuctoria greenei. NCBI lineage: Eukaryota > Viridiplantae > Streptophyta > Magnoliopsida > Poales > Poaceae > Tuctoria > Tuctoria greenei. Next base: position 187,805,242 of record JAYESD010000004.1, on the reverse strand, counting down.
CTTCAGACCTGTCCGAGTTGGCTCGGCACGCCAGGACTTAGAAAATTTCCAAGCCCTCTGGCCCCTTGGACTTGTTCGAGTTGGGTCAGACATGTCCGAGTCCTCTCTGCACAGCTTGGACTTAGAAAAATTCTATGTTCTGTGGCCCCTCGAACTTGTCTTAGTTGGGTTAGACATGTCCGAGTCCTCTCTGCGTAGAAAGGACTTAGAAAAATTCCATGTCCTCTAGCAACTCAAACTTGTCCGAGTTTGGCTAGATTGTATGAGTTCACTCTGACTAACCCCAGACATATCTGAGGTTTTTCGGACTTCTTTGATGCAGACTTGTCCAAAGGGGTCTATACCGGATAAGTCAGACATAAAACCCCACCTTGGATTCTCGGATTTGTCCGAACCATGTCAGACATATTTGAAGTGGTTTTTTCGCACTGATTCAAAATCAAACACTTAGCCATACCATCACAGGGCCCATTAGAATGGACATGTCTGAGACATTTTCTGACTTGTCAGACGTGGGCAACTAACAATGGTCAAAATCAATTATTGGTTATAAATAGGGGACCAAAACCCCTCTCTGCCATACCCTAACCTCTCAAAAACACACCTGCACCCAGGACTCCCTCAAGAGCACTTCTCCACCTTGTTTTTACCTTCAAGAGCCAAAACTTGAGATTTTTGGGAATAGTGAAAGAGTTGTTGTGAAATTGAAGAAGAAGTAGCTTTGGTGTTGAGCTTTGATTCGATTCACATTGTTTTCCTGAGTTTTTCATGTTTCTTACTCTTAGGTGCAAATCCTAGACATTTAGGTGTCGCCCGGTGATTTCTTTTGTGATTTCGGTTTATGGGTAGTTTGTATCACACTTGTGAGATAGTGGAAAAACCAAGGAACGTAGGTCCTTTGTGGACTTTTCAACAGGGACGTAGGTTTCATTGTGAAATTGAACCTTAGTGAAGAATAATGTGTTCATTGTCTCTCTCTTTGATTTTTGTATCGTTTTACTCTTTTCATGATTATCTAGGCTTTACTTGCATCTACTTGCTCTAGCACATTCTAACCCTTGCACTACTGTTTATATTACTCCTAGAACTGCTAGGTTGTCTTTTGGTTCATTATAGTTGTGAAAAATCCCACCTTTGATCTGATGCTCGGAAGCTCGAACTTATACGACTTCTGTCAGACTTGTCCGGGCACAGTCGGACAAGTTCGGACCCAGCTCGGACTTATTCGAAACCTGGGATCAGGATAGAGTTTAAATTACTTCTTAATTGTTTTAATTGCCAATTCACCCCCTCTAGGCCACCTTTCAAAAATTTCATAGCAGTTTGGTCGAGTAACCAAAGCGAAAGATAGATTGCTATGTCATTTAATGTCAATTAAGTTGCATGGAATTTTATTGAGTGAGCGAAAAATAAAATTACCATGTTCTTAAGTCATATTACATGTTAGTTTTAGTTGAGTAACCAAAGCAAAAGACACTAATGACATTTTTCTTTGATTGAAGAAATTATGTGCATAGTAATTTAGTCGAGTAACCAAAGCGAAAGATAAAGTTACTATGTATTTTCAGTTATCCTCAAATGTTGAGTTTTGGTCGAGTAACCAAAGTGAAAGATAAAACTAAACATCTTTTCCTTATTATTATATCTATGTATTCACTAATGATGCTTTTGTGTCTTTGATTATGAAGGTTCCTCCAATGCTAATGCAGCACTGAGTTTCATCGCTTCTATTGATCCACTCAATGGAAGTAATTATAAGAGATGGAGAGAGTAGTTGGAGACTAATTTGGCGGTCTTCGAGACAGACTTGACTCTACTACTCCATATCCTGTTGAGCCTGTGGCTCTAGTTCAGCATGGTGATGAAACTCGAGAGTCCTTTGCTGAGAGGACAAATGACTATAGTAATGATTTATTGACTTATGACATAGATTGCTATAAGTGAAGGAAATAAACAGAGATTATTTGATGGTTATTAAGGGCACTATCACTAAGGCCATTCGAGGAGCAATCCCTGAATGTGATGCACTGTTGAGTACCTTCAGAGGATTGAGAATAAATTTACTTATTCTTCTAAGGCTACTGCAAGCACTCTTATCAAAAGTCTTGTTACTGAAAAGTATATGGAAGTGGTGTGCGATAGCACATCTTAAGGATGACAAATATGGAAGCAAAGCTTAGGCCTATCGATTTGGATGTTAAAGATGAGTTCATGGTGCATCTCATAATTGCCTCACTTGCTAATGAATTTGAAACTTTTGTCAGCAATTACAACTGGAACATAGAAAACCTCATGGCTATGTGTGTTTATGGGGAAGAGAGGATTATGTATCTTCATGGTAATGATCCAATTAATTATATGAAGGGAAAAGGTATGACTCAGAAGAATTATTCTTATAAGAAATCTTCTAAAAATCATGGTACTTTTCACCATGATAAAGGTAAGGGTAAGGCTCCACAACAACACCCATATAGAAAGTATGTGAAAGTGGAGAAGTATAATTGCCGGTCTTGTTTAGACAAAGCACACAATCAAAACAATTGTGTAAGCTTCCTTAAATCGTGGTACAGAAATAATAATAATTTTGTTACTTTTGTTGATGAATCTCTGTATTTAGATTATACTCTATCTAATTGGTGGATTGACTCAGGTGCCACTGTGCATGTTTGCAATTCTTTGCAAGGACTAACTATGAGGATGATCCTAAAAGAGGGGAAAGAGTCATTAAAGTTGCTAATGACCATGAAAGCAAAAATTAAAGCTGTTGGACATTATCCATTAGAATTAAGAAATGGATTTGTACTTACACTTCATGTTGTATTATATGTACTCTCGTTAAGTAGAAATTTGATTTCGGTTTCATGTTTAGACAATGATGGTTATGTCAATTTGGCAAATATAAATGTGTAATTATGTATGATAATAAGATTGTTGGTACTGGTATGAGACAAGGCATGCTATACTTATTGTCTATCAATGATGATATTAATATTGTAAGCGACGATAAGTTTTCCTCTCATAAGAGTAAGTGCAAAAGAATCAATTTTGATATGTCATCAAAATTATGACATTGTCGCTTAGACCATATTCCCATAAGGAGAATTGAACAATTGATTTCACAATCCACTCTTCCTCATTTGGATTTTTCGGCTTAAAAAGAATGCATAGATTGCATTAAAAGCAAATTGTTAACAAAATTAAGAATGGTGCCATACGCAGTACGGGAATTTTGGAATCAATCCACACAGACATTTATGGTCCATTTCCCGTAGTATCCATTGATGGTTTTGATTCATTCATAACCGTCACAGATGATTATTCTCAATATAGCTATATTTATCCAAATAAAGAGTGCTCCGAAGCATTGGATAAATTTACGATATTTAAGGCTGCAGTTGAAAATCAGCACAATATTAAGAAAAAAGTGGTAAGATCTGATTAGGGGTGGGTGTTCGGTCTACCCAATATTTCAGTCTTTTTCAAAACCCGGTTTCTTGAAATCACTACCCGAGCTATTGTAATAATATTCACTACAAAAATCGAGCGAGGAAGTGTCGGGGAAACTATAATTGTCGGCCCCGACGACTTAAAGCGTACTAAATTTGTCGGCCTAGAAAAAACAACATTTATAGAGTTATGGTCGTCGACTTCACGATGATAGCCGACGACTTTAACTATGGCTGTCAGTTACAACTCCGCGGCCGATGGTTTTAACTATGGTCGTCGATTTAAGCTCCTGGGCCGATGGTCATAGCATGGGCCCCGCGCTCTGAAAAAAACAATGTCCCCGCCAAATTATAAAACCGTCGGCTCCAACTCCAGGACCGATGGACATACCAAGGGCCCCGCGCTCCTAAGTTATGACCATCGGTAGTAGCGCCATGGCCGACGGCCATAAGATGGGCCCTGCAGCCCTCAACTAAGATCGTCAGCTCTTTATTACCAACGACTTTAACGCCCTTCACATCGCATACACAGGGACAAAAACCTAACACTTCACTCTCCCCCGCGCGCGCCGCTCTCATCTCTAGCTTGCTTTGCCACCACCCGCACCCCACGTCGCCGCCCCACTGCCACCCTGCGCCCCACGTCGTCGCCCCACCGCCGTCCGCGCCTCGCCACGCTTGCCGCCCAGCGCCCCGGCCGCCGGGCCCCGCGCCTCACCGGCGTGCCATAACCATTACCAAACCATAACCATCCTGATAACCATACAAGTACCAAGTTTTCTCTAATCATGTGAGGGTCCAGGTTGCTCATAACCGGGAGCACGACTATCATGATAGTTTTTAGACACACTATGCAAAGATTGTACCGCTTTACCCACGTGTTTGTGATTTCATCACCTTTCGATGACTAGCACCTCTATTGTGCTGTCTCACATTTCCGTAGGTGTGTGGCCAAGATATCACAAAATAGCTTTTACAAACGAATTACTAGCCTATTTAGACCCCACTGAGGTTTCACCGGTGGCAATGTCTCCAACTGAGCACATCTTCTAGCAAGGGCCCCCTCTTGAGCCATTCGGATCCCAGGGTAGTCCTACCATCCATCAACAAACCCAATCCAACTACCCCTTCCTCGAGCATCCTTAACAGTCCAAATAGCACTGGTAAAGCCCTAATTAATCAGCTACGCCGCACCCATACTTGGCCTCGCGATGGCACTGTAAATCCTGGATGGTCGCTCCACGAACCGGTCCTTAGATCTAAAGCAAGCAAAACCACCATACATCCAACCCATCCACACACCAGGCTTGCTTAGATAACCCATTACCATATCACATTAACCAGTTCATGTTAACCATAATCTCATCCATGCATAATTAAGTTGAGTGGTATAGTTGTTTTCCCATCCCAGTTGATTAAGCGAAGCAAAAAGGTAAAAAGCCCTTCCTGACTCTACCATATATTCCAGGTGACAAGGGTGGTCAACAAAACTAGTAAACTTCCTACCATAGGATTTCCCATCATATTGACACAAGCATGCAATTTTCAAACAAAACATTTATTTTAAAATAGGATCAATATGCTTCAAGGACACTTGTCTTGCTCTTGCGGTTGATTAGGGTCAAAGCCTTCCAACTCTTGGTGTTGGAGATCCTCCGCGGCACTCTCTAGCACAAATCCATCTAATCCGCACAATAAACATACAAGACAAGAAACACAATCAAAGAGTGCACAAATATTACTCAATATGACATGACATGCATGATTGATGCAAATGCAAGGTAGAACTTGTTAATAGATTGCTTTTAAGTGATTACTAACTAGTTCTAATAGATTTCAACAAGTTTATATAGGTTTGGATTTGACTAGAACTACTTTTAGAATTAATTCAACACAATTTACCTAGGAAAATCGGACTAGTCTGTAGAAGGCCGGACTACTCCGCACTTTGCAGAATTAGCGAACTAGAGTTTTCTAGATCGACGTGAATTCGGAGATTAGGGGTTGAATTCTCGTAAGGAAAAGAGAATAGAAGGTATACTGGGTGTTTAGAACTCCAACGAATCAAGAAACTTAGAGGTAACACTTGGATCTTGATGATCTAAGGTTGATGAACTTGGAGATGAATTGGTGATGAAGAACGAAAGCTTGGTGGAGATCTTGATCCTCTTTCGTTTTCTCCTCTTCTTCTTCTTGCTTGGGATCTCCTCCCCCCTCCTTGATGGTGGCTCCTCACGAACTAGGGTTTGGGTGGGGTGAAAAAGTGGCAAATAGATGTCAAGCCAAGGGGTGGGGTTGTTTATATAGAGGTGGAGGCTAGGGTTAGATGGATTTTGAGTTTGAGAGGAGTAGAGGCCGGTTTAGAGTCCCACATGGGCCCTAACAGAGTTAAGCACGACATCCCTAGACCCACTTAATGTGAAACCCAAGAAACAAGCTGTAAAACAAAAGATCAACTCGGAGTCGCGAAATATTAGACAAGTCCGAAAAGGACCGGACTAATCCGAAGTCGTCCAGAGAGAAAATCGGACAAGTGTGGCCCAAAATCGGACAAGTCTGACTTTAGTCAGAGAGGAAAACGGACAAGTTCGCTGGAACACCGGACTAGTTCGGAAAAGTCCAGGGACTTAGCAAATTTTCAAGGATTCTTGGAATATCGGACTAGTCCGCACAAAATTGGACAAGTCCGAAAGTTTCCAGAGGCAAAATCGTACTAGTCCGCAACAAAAATGGACAAGTCCATTTTTAGTCAGAGAGAAATCAGACTAGTCCTCACCAAAATCGGACTAGTCCGCACTTTTCAGCATTTTAAGTGCGGTTTTGCTCCAAATCAATTTTAAATGTTCCAAATCACTTTTAAACTCATTCCTCTTTATGTGGGTTAATGTTAAACATGCATATGAATGTATGTAGGGCATGATGCATGAAAATGAGGGTGTTACAAACCAACCCCCCTTAAAATGAATCTCGCCCTCGAGATTCGATGCGGAGGAGAAGAGATAGAGAAATTCCTTCTTGAGATCATCCTCCCATTGCCATGTTGCTTCTTTTTCTGTGTGGTGCTTCCATTGAACTTTACACCATCTAATCACCTTGTTCATTGTGGTTCTTTCCTTGGTTTCCAAGATCTTGACCGATTGCTCGGCATAAGTCAAACCTTCCTCTAGTTCCAATTCTTCCATTGGCACTTGTTCTTTCGGTACTCTCAAGCACTTCTTGAGCTGGGAAACATGAAATACATCATGGACGTCCGAAAGATGAGCTGGCATCTCCAACTTATACGATACTTCTCCTCTTTTGTCCAAAATCTTGAATGGTCCAACATAGCGAGGTGCTAGTTTGCCTCTTATGTTAACCTCTTATGACCTCTCATCGGTGACACCTTGAGGTAAACATAATCTGCCACTTCAAAGGTTAATTTCCTTCTCCTATTGTCTGCATAGCCCTTTTGTCTTAATTGGGCAGCCCTCAAGTTTTCACGAATTATTTGGACTTGCTTTTTGGCTTCTTGCAACACATCCGGACCAAATACTTGAGTTTCTCCTGCCTCATTATAGAACAAAGGTGTCCTACACTTCCTCCCATAAAGCTCTTCATATGGTGACATTTTCAAGCTTGCTTGGTAACTATTTTTGTATGAAAATTCTGCGAATGGCATGCTTTTGTCCCAACTTTTCCCATGCTTCAAAGCACAAGCTCTTAACATGTCCTCCAAAATCTGATTGGTCCTCTCGGTTTGTCCATCCGTTTGAAGGTGATACGTTGAACTAAAATTCAACCTTGTTCCAAAAGCTTCATGTAATTTCTGCCAAAATCTGGAAGTGAATTGTGAACCTCTATCCGAGACTATCTTCTTTGGAACTCCATGCAAACATATTATTCTTCCCATATACAGTTCCGCCAATTTCTCTCCATTATAGGTGGTCTTGACGGGAATAAAGTGGGCTGACTTAGTTAACCGATCCACGATTACCCAAATTGAGTCATACCCGGACTGAGTACGTGGTAACCCAACTATGAAGTCCATACCGATTTCTTCCCACTTCCATTCCGGAATATTCAATGGTTGCAATAGTCCAGCTGGCCTTTGATGTTCCGCCTTGACTCGTTGGCACACATCACACAATGCCACATATTCAGCTATGTCCTTTTTCATGCTATCCCATCAATAGCAAGTCTTCAAATCTTTGTACATCTTCATACAATTGGGATGAATCGAGTAAGGTGAGTCATGTGCCTCTTTTAATATTGTCTCCCGAATATGCTTCACATTAGGCACAACAATCCTCTTACCAAGCCATAGAGTGCCATGTTCATCTTCATCGAATCTGAATTCTCTCACTTCTTCGGTCCTTTCCTTGATTTCCTTGATCTCCTTATCCGTGGTTTGCGCTTCTCGAATTTCTTGCTCCAAGGTTGGATTTAACTCCATTATTCCCATCTCATTCACAAATCCGAGGTTCAACCGTTCGAATTCCTTACATAACTCGGATGGTAACTCTTGAACTGTGAGTTGATGACTTACACCTTTTCTACTCAAGGCATCGGCCACTACATTGGCTTTTCCCGGATGATAGTTGATCCCCAAATCATAATCTTTGATGAGCTCCAACCATCTCCGCTGCCTCAAATTCAGATCCGTTTGTGTGAAAATATACTTGAGACTCTTATGATCCATATAAATTTCACACCTATGTCCAAGGATATAATGCCTCCAAATCTTCAATGCATGTACCATGGCTGCAAGTTCTAAATCATGTGTTGGGTAATTATGCTCATGTTTCTTCAATTGTCTTTATGCATAGGCAACCACTTGACCATCTTGCATCAATACACATCCAAGCCCTTGTCTTGATGTGTCGCAATAAATATCAAAACTCTTGCTCACATCCGGCCATACCAAAACTGGGGCTGTTGTCAACCTCTTCTTCAACTCCTCAAAACTATTTTGACAAGATTGAGTCCATTGGAAAGCCTTTCCCTTCATTAGCAATTCTATCATTGGCTTGGCTATCTTGGAAAAGTCCTTGATGAATCGACGGTAATATCCATCCATTCCAAGAAAACTCCTTATTTCCTTTATGTTTTGCGGTGGTTCCCACTTCAACACGTCTCTCACTTTTTCGGGGTCAACCGATACTCCTCCTCCTGAGATGATATGGCCCAAAAACAATACTTCTCTCAACCAAAAATGACACTTGTTGAACTTGGCATACAACTGATGCTTCCTCAATTTCTGTAACGTAAGCCTCAATTGTTCCTCATGTTCTTCCCCATCCTTCGAGTATATCATAATATCATCAATAAACACCACAACAAACTTATCCAAGTAATCCAAGAAGACCTTATTCATGAGGTACATAAAGTAGACAGGTGCATTTGTCAATCCAAAAGACATCACAGTGTACTCATAAGATCCATACCGCGTCCTAAAAGCTGTTTGGTTATCTCCGATGATCTAATCTTCATTTGAAAGTATCCGAACCTCAAATCAATTTTAGAGAAGACACGTGCACCCTTCATCTGATCAAACATGTCTTCTATGCGTGGCAAGGTGTACATGTTCTTGATTGTCACCTCATTGAGAGCTCGTTAATCCACACACATCCTTTGGGTTCCATCCTTCTTGTCCACAAACATCACGGGCGCTCCCCAAGGTGAAGAGCTTGGGCGAATAAATCCTTTCTCTAGTTGCTCTTGAATTTGTTTCTTGAGTTCCTCTAATTCCATAAGAGGCATCCTATAAGGCCTCTTAGCTATAGGTGCAGTTCTAGGTATTAAGTCAATAACAAACTCAATGTCTTGATCAGGTGGCATACCTGGCAACTCGTCTGGAAAAACATCCAAAAATTCACACACCACCGGAATCTCCTCAATTGCGGCACCGTCCATATGATTCAGCTCCAATTGCTTCAGTGCATGTTGAGATGCTTCAAATTCTACAGTGATCCCCTCCTCGTTGGTCAACTTCACTGTCTTCATGGCACACTCAATAAATCCATTGTGCTTCCTCAACCAGTCCATACCAAGTATAATCTCCAATCCTTGAGAATCCAAAACAATGAGGTTGGCGGAGAAGTCTACCCCCTGTATTCTAAGGCTTACTTTTGGACATACTATATTTGTCCTCATCTCTCCTCCAGGAGACTTAACCAATAGAGTAAACTTCATATGAGAGATAGGCAAACTATACTTGGCGACATACTTTGATGCAATGAATGAATGCGATGCTCCAGAATCGAACAACATTGTCGCGGGGTTGGAGTTGACGAGAAACATACCCATGACCACGTCATCCGCTTGTTGAGCATCCTCCTAGAGACATGATTCACATTGCCACGAACAAAATTCTGCTGTCCCCTGTTTCCTTGTGGTTGTCCTCCATTAGGTCTTGGGTTTTTCCTCGGCGCATTGCCTCCTTGACCAAGGCCTGACTTAGGACATTGATGCGCAAAGTGTCCAGCTTCTCCACAAGTATAACACTTTTTAACTCCACCAGAATTATTGGGGCGAGCTTGGTTCTGAACATTCGCACCAGGAAAATTAGCACGAGGTGCATATGGCATCGGAGGCCTAGGTGCTTGCATGACGGGGCACTGCTGCACAAACTGAGTTGGGTGCAGTGCATAACCAGGGCGCTGAGTAGGTGCAAAGGAGCTGAAATGAGGCGCATTAGGTGGTGCAAGGCGAGGGCGCACATTACTCCCATGTTGCTATCCTTGATATGGCACCTTGCTCTTGTTGTCTTGCTCCATCTCACGGATCTTGTTATCAACCACATTTGCTTTGTCCACAAGCTTCTGAAAATTGACATAATCACAGTTGAGCAATTGCACTTTGATGTCATTGTTCAAGCCCCTCATGAACAAGTATTGTTTCCGGCTGTCCCGACTAACATCCTCAGGCACATATCTTGAGAGTTGAGTGAACTTATTAAGATATTCACTCACGCTTGACCTTCCTTGCCTTAAGTTCTCAAATTCTTGCCACTTCAAAATCATAACACCTTCATGGGCAGGTCCTTTTCCATTGTTGTTCTGAGGTGCTCCATGGTTCTCCTCCTCATCATTAGCATCCCTCTGGTTGCGAGTCCTCACCATCTGGAGAAAAGCAATAGGTAAGAATTAGAAAACGTCCCCAACTATATGCATCAAGGGATATGAAACTAGACAACTAACTAGCCTACGTGGACATGGCAATGCTAAAGCATCCCAAAATCCTCTATTAAGCGCACTAGCAAGCAATATATATAGCAAACAACACACCAAGCAAAAACATATCGATTCCTCAGTGCTCTAAAGTGTCCATTCTATCTAGGCCGCATCCTACAGTCAACCTGTGGCTCTGATACCAAATGTGACGCTGGGTTCCGAAAATGAACCAAGCTAATGCATATGTATGCCCAGGATGTTCAACACACATACACGAGTGCATTCACAAAAGGATATACAGAAAATTACCACAAAACAAGATTAATTATCAAATTTTATTGCACAAACCATATTATCCTCGAGTACAAACTCTAATGAATATTAATGACAAGTTCAACTAATGCAGCGAAAATAAACTAAATAAGCAATCTAAATAGCCAGGCAGCATAAGCGATAGGGTAGCGCAGCTCCAACCAACACCACAGGCAAAGCTGACGGTAGACACAGCCTAGAACTCCGCATTATCGCCATTAAACTCCCAATCCTGACCTGCAACTGTTGGGGGGGATTGCAAGAGTGTGTACATGTCGTACTCAGCACGTGTGGAAAGTATGACATGTGGCTGATTCAAATGACGAATATAATAATGGTTGAGTGCTGAAAAGTACATTAAAACATTTGAAAAGCAATATATTATATGTATGTGAAATAAACCCATCAATAGCAATGTAGTTATCACAATCCCAGTCCATATTCCACATCCATCATCATATACCAATATCCATATTCAATACCAGAAATTAATTCATAACTAGCCATAACCATTACCAAACCATAACCATTACCAAACCATAACCATCCAAAAAAACATACCAATACCAAGTTTTCTCTAATCATGTGACGGTATAGGTTGCTCATAATCGGGAGCACGGCTATCATGATAATTTTTAGACACGCTCTGCAGAGGTTGTACCGCTTTACCCATGTGTTTGTGATTTCATCACCTTTCAATGACTAGAATCTCTATTGTGCCGTCTCACACTTTCGTAGGTGTGTGGCCAAGAGATCACAAAATAGCCTTTACAAAGGGATTACTAGCCTATTTAGACCCCACTGTGGTTTAACTGGTGGCGATGTCTCCAACTGAGCACATCTTCAACCAAGGGCCCCCTCATGAGCCATTCGGATCCCAAGTAGTCCCACCAACCATCAACAAACCCAATCCGACTACCCCTTCCCCGAGCATCCTTAACAGTCCAAATAGCACTGGCAAAGCCCTAATTAATCAGCTACGCTGCTCCCATACTTGGCCTCGTGGTGGCATTGTAAATCCTGGATGGTCGCTCCACGAACCGGTCCTTAGATCTAAAGCAAGCAAAACCACCATACATCCAACGCATCCACACATCAGGCTTTCTTAGATCGCCCATTACCATATCACGTTAACCAGTTCATGTTAACCATAATCTCATCCATGCACAATTAAGTTGCGTGGTATAGTTGTTTTCCCATCCAAGTTGATTAAGCAAAGCAAAAAGGTAAAAAGCCCTTTCCGACTCTCTACCATATATTCCAGGTGACAAGGGTGGTCAACAAAACTAGTAAACTTCCTACCATAGGATTTCCCATCATATTGACACAAGCATGCAATTTTCAAGCAAAACATTTTTTTAAAACAGGATCAATATGCTTTAGGGACACTTGCCTTGCTCTTGCGATTGATTAGGGTAAAAGCCTTCAAACCGTTGGTGTTGGAGATCCTCCGCGGCACTCTCTAGTGCAAATCTGTCTAATCCGCACAATAAACATACAAGACAAGAAACACAATCAAAGAGTGCACAAATATTACTCAATATGACATGACATGCATGATTGATGCAAATGCAAGGTAGAACTTGTTAATAGATTGCTTTTAAGTGATTACTAACTAGTTCTAATAGATTATAACAAGTTTATAAAGGTTTGAATTTGATTAGATCTACTTTTAGAATTAATTCAACACAATTTAGCTAGGAAAATCGGACTAGTGTGCAGAAGGTCGGACTAGTCCGCACTTCGCAGAACTAGTGAACTAGGGTTTTTTAGATCGATGTGAATTCGGAGATTAGGGGTTGAATTCTCGTAAGGAAAATAGAATAGAAGGTATACCAGGTGTTTATAACTCCAATGAATCAAGAAACTTGGAGGTAACACTTGGATCTTGATGATCTAAGGTTGATGAACTTGGAGATGAATTGGTGATGAAGAACGAAAGCTTGGTGGAGATCTTGATCCTCTTTCGTTTTCTCCTCTTCTTCTTCTTGCTTGGGATCTCCTCCTCCCTCCTTGATGGTGGTTCCTCACGAACTAGGGTTTGGGTTGGGTGGAAAAGTGGAAAATAGATGTCAAGCCAGGGGGTGGGGTTGTTTATATAGAGGTGGAGGCTAGGGTTAGATGGATTTCGAGTTTGAGAGGAGTAGAGGCCGGTTTAGAGTCCCACATGGGCTCTAAAAGAGTTAGGCACGACGTCCCTAGGACCACTTAACGTGAAACCCAAGAAACAAGTCGTAAAACAAATGATCAACTCGGAGTCGCGAAATATCAGACAAGTCCAAAAAGGACCAGACTAGTCCGAAGTCGTCCAGAGAGAAAATCGGACAAGTCTGGCCAAAAAGCGGACAAGTCAGTCTTTAGTCAGAGAGGAAAACGGACAAGTCCACTGGAACACCGGACTAGTCCGGACATGTCTAGGGACTTAGCAAATTTTCAAGGATTCTTGGAATATCGTACTAGTCTGCACAAAATCGGACTAGTCCGCAGCAAAAATGGACAAGTCCGTTTTTAGTCAAAGAGAAATCAGACTAGTCCTCACCAAAATCGGACTAGTCCGCACTTTTCAGCATGTTAAGTGCGGTTTTGCTCCAAATCAATTTTAAATATTCCAAATCAATTTTAAACTCGTTCCTTTTTATGTGGGTTAATGTTAAACATGCATATGAATGTATGTAAGGCATGATGCATGAAAATTAGGGTGTTACACTTGATTATCATAGATGTTAGTTATTAGGGTTCAATTATGTTTATTTCAATTTTTTATTGTCCATGTACTATATGTATATACAATGTTATAAAATATAGGCGACTAGGATAAACAAGGCGATTAGTCATCGATTAGGGTGATTAGTGGACCGTAGTCGACCCCTATTCGACCTCGTAGTCGTCCAACGTATTTTAGAGAAAAGTTTTAGTCAACACTAAGGAAATAGAGTCGGGAGTAACATCTTCCCGGGGTTGAGGAAGGAGAAGGCGGAGGGGACAGGGAAGAATAGCACAATCCCAACATTGAGGAAGGAGGAGGCAGAGGGGACATGAGAGAACGGCACAGGGAGGTGGGCATGAGAAGGATGGTGATGAACGGTGGAGGAGCGGTGACAGCACAACTGGAAAGGAACGCCATGACGCCAAACGGCAGCGGGCGACACGACAGGCAGCACGACAAGACCCATTTAGTAGGAAGTTAAAGCAGTATTCATAAGGCGTTGCATGTCGTCACCTAGGCGTCCAGGTGCTCTGACCCTGACGTCATGTTCAGTCGTGTGGCCACTGTTGTTTAGGCCGCTGGCACTACGTGCCCCTTTTTACTTTAAGAACTGCACCGGACAGGGGGGTGTAGTGTTAAATTGGCGGTGTTATGCTGTCAAAATTTTAGGACCTATCCTGACAATAGATGTATCATTGTGACATTAAAGAAACTATGAAGTAACAGCAAGACCCATTTAGTACGAAGTTAAAGCAGGCGTTCAGGGGCTCTGGCCCTGTGTCATGTGTAGTCACGTGGCCACCGTTGTTTAGGCCGTCGGCGCTGCCTACCCCTTTTTACTTTAAGAACTGCACCAGATAGGGGGGTGTAGTGTTAAATAGGCGGCGTTATGCTGTCGAAACTTTAGGACCTATCCTTTACAATAGATTTAGGGTCGTGACATTAAACAAACTATGAAGTAACGACAAGACCCATTTATTACGAAGTTAAAGAAGACGTTCAGGGGCTCTGACCCTGCGTCATGTGCAGTCGCGTGGCCGCCGTTGTTTAGGGCTCCGGTGCTGCCTACCCCTTTTTACTTTAAGTACTGCAATTGATAGGGGGGGTGTAGTGTTAAATAGGCGGCGTTATGCTGTCGAAATTTTAGGACCTATCCTGGACAATAGATGTAGGGTCGTGATATTAAACAAATTATGAAGTAACCATATATTCTTATTAACATATATTTATTTGATGCAATTTTAAAATGGGTGACGATCGTAAGGCGATGTATGATGGATGGAGTTCAACTGGTGGGCACAATAATGAATGGGGTCATATCGCAAATGCTTTTCTGAGCCATGCATTTGCTAGTGATGCTTGTGTTGCGAGGTTTCCGTGTATCAAGTGTCAGAATCGTCGACGTCTGGATAAGTCTGACGTGGAGTTGCATCTTTGCAAGCACGAATTTATGCCCGACTATCTGGTGTGATGCGAGCATGGGGAGATAGAGCATGATGATGAGTCAGACGATAATGAGGATGAAGATTGGATGAATGAGATGATAGCAAACATTGGTAAAGAGTACAAAGATCGGTCACAACTGAAGGAGGTGAACAAGTATTACGAGCGTCTTGTCACCATAGATCGAAACGTGTATGAAGGCGCCAATATGAAGTTTTTGTGGTCACATGACTTATGGCGATGAAGTACAAGTTCAATTTCGTGAACAATTGCTACAATAGTATCATTAAGTTGATCAGTGATCTCTATCCATTAGGTCATCAAATGCTGCCAGATCTATATAAATCTAAAAAAAAGTTTGGCTGGTCTAGGCATGAATTATGAGAAGATTGATGCGTGCGAGAATAATTGCATGTTGTTTTGGAAGGAACACATGAACGATAGTCATTATATGCATTGTAATAAACCTAGATATATGGACATCATGAATGATGACGGAGAACGAATAACTACAAAAGTACCGATCAAACGACTTTGGTACATGCCAAAAACGTCAAGGCTTAAACGTTTGTTTCTGTCTCAAGAAACAGCGAAGCACATGAGATGGCATTCTAAAGGGGTACGTGAGAACAATGACAAAGACATTATGGCACATCCTTCGGATGACGCGGCTTGGCAAGCTTTAGACTGTTTTGATCCAGAGTTTGCAAGAGATGTGAGAAATGTTCGTCTTGGGTTGTCAACACATGGTTTCACTCGATTCAGCACTAGTAACAGTCCATACTCTTGCTGGCCTGTTTTTATCATGCCCTACAATCTCCCTCCCAACATGTGCATGAAAGAGGGATACATATTCCTTGCTGCGGTCATGACTGGTCCTAAACATCCAGGCAAGAAAATCAATGTGTTTATGCAACCATTGATTGAAGAGTTGAAAGAGTTGTGGCAAGGTGTAATAGCATATGACAGTCATATGAAATGTGAATTTGACTTACGTGTCGCGTATATATGGTCAATTCATGATTTGTTGGCATGTGGCGTTATGTCTGGTTGGTGTGTCCACGAACAATTGTGTTGTCCCATATGTATGAGTGACACTGATGCCATAAGGCTGAAGTATGGGAAAAAATCAGCTTTTTTGATTGTCATGGATGATTCCTTCCTTCAAATCATCCTTTTAGGAGAGATATACAATCATTCCAGAAAGGCGTAAGAGTTTGAAAAGGAGCAACTCGTCGATTGACAAGCGAGCAAAAAACGGCGTGGCATGCAAAGTTGAAATAGTCCGAAGAAGATGGTTTCAAATGGTATTGTACAAAACACAAATGGACTCATATTTCTTTTCTTTGGGAGCTACCATATGGAAAGGCGCTGCTTCTATCGCAAAATATTGATTTGATGCACCAGGAGCGTAATGTCGCTGAAAGCATCATAAGCAAGTGTTTTGATTTTACCGGCCAAACCAAAGATGATTTGAATGCAAAAGAAGATTTAGCTGATCTTTGTGATCATCCTGGGTTTGATATTAGAACAAATGCAAGTGGAAATGAAATTTGGCCACAAGCTCCTTAGTGTGTGAAGGCAGAAGGAAGAAAGCAAATACATAGTTGGTTGAAAACATTGAAGTTTCTAGACTACTATGCGGCTAACATAAAACGATGTGTTAATCTCAGCACTGGTAAACTAAATGTGCTGAAGAGTCATGATTACCATATTATGATGGAAAGACTTTTACTAGTAATGTTTTGTGGATACTTCAAACTTGACTTGTGGAAGATATTTGCTGAACTTAGCTATTTTTATAGGCAGATATGTGTTAACGAAGTGTCAAAGAAGATAATGCGGCAGTGGGAGAAAGAAATTATCGTGCTTGTATGTAAGATGGAAAAACTCTTTCTACCTGGATTTATGAATGTTATGCAACATTTGCTGGTGCATTTGCCTTATGAAGCATTAGTAGCAGGACCTGCAGAGTTCAGGTGGATGTATTGTCAAGAAAGAGAGCTGGAAAAACTTAGAGCTAAAGTGCGCAACAAGGAAAGAGTTGAGGGGTGTATTGTAGAAGCATTTGCAACTAAAGAGATTACAAACTTCTCTAGCAAATATTTTGCACCTGCCAACAATTTGAATGCATCTACGACATGATATCATGATGTTGAAGAGTAGCCTATGACTAAGCTTAAAATTTTTCATTTGATGGGTAAAGGTGTTGGGGTTGCCGATTCTCATTATATTTCGGAGCAACAGAGAAACTACACCATGTTTAACATGTTTTTCAACATGGAAGAAGTGTTACCATTTTTTGAAATGTTTGACAATATGTATTGGACATCTTCTCGAAGGCCGACGCAAAGTCAATTGGATAATCTACGTCAGTATGGCATAAAAGGTGGCAAAAACTTCATGAACTGATTTCCTGAACATTTAAGATGCTAACTTCTCCGATATCCTTCGTTCTTCAATCATAGTTCATATATTTGTTATAAGATGCTAACTTTGTATATTGTTGTACATTTAGTCTATGAAGGATGTCAACATCTCCGGTGATTTGCGACAGATCGTGAATGGTCAATTGAAAGCTAGAGAATTTAGCCGATACGATATCAATGGATACTATTTTCGAACGGCAAGTTTAGAAGCAAATCGCCCACTCGCATGCACATCAAACAATGGAGGGTGTATAACAACTGTAGAGGGTAGTGGAGAAGTGAAGGAATAGTATAGTGTTCTACAAAAAATATTTGAGTACACGTTTGGTGGTACGAAAGAACTGAAGCTGGTGTTTTCGACTGTCACTGGTTTGATCCAACATCGGGCACGCGAGTGGATGATTTTTGAATGGTGGAGGTCAACCACAACTCACATTATATAGCCCCCTAACAACAATGTTGTGCTTGCACATCAAGTGGAACAGAGTGTACTATTTAAGTTATCCTCATCCAAGTTTGGAAAATTGGTGGGTTGTATATAAAGTTAACCGTGAAGTGCACCCTTGTCGTTATGATGAGTACATAGACAATCAGGAAGACGATGATGGTGGTGTTTATCAAGATGAAGTCAAGCAAGTAGAAGATATTAGGATATCTTCTAGGACAGGACTTGCAGAAATTGCTAGTACTACTCTAGAGTTAATGTCTGAAGAACAAGCCGGCCCTTCGAGAAAACGTCTTCGGCAATCTCAAAGGATAATTGAAAAGCAAAATAGAATTATTTAAGAATATAGTGAAGGAGAAGATTTTGTGGAAGAGATGGTAGAAGAAGAGAGACATGAAAATATTTATGCACGCGTGATAGAAGCAGATTCAGATGCTGATGATTTTTAGAAGATTCTAATGCTGGTGATTTTTAGTTCTTATTGTATGCATTCTTTGAGATTTTAATTTTTATTTTGTACATCTTTTAGTATATATAATTTATTGTCTATTGTCTAATAATATCGTATACTAATCATTATTTTGAAATTCGTGCAGATGTCAAAGCATTTCAAAAAAAGGAAAGAAGCGAAGTGATGATACTTCTTCCTCCGCGTCTCACCATAGTAGTGGTTCGGTTCACACGTCCTTGTTTCAGGTACTTTGTTTTTTTTAAGTACTTCAATATCATAATTATCTATTTACTATTTGTTACATGTTTATTTGTATTTCTAGGGAACGATAATGAGTGCAGATAGACAGAGACAGCTTATGGGGTGTGTGACAGAGCAGGCATCGAGCCAGCTAGCACCAAGTTCAGTAGGATGCTTAGGTGTGTACTTAGAGGAGGCTCAAAAGCAGGAAGGAGACTTGGAAGCAGGCACAATGGAGGAGGTTTAGGAGCAGGGAGTAGGCTTAGGAGCAGAGGAGGTTCTGGTGCAGGTCTATGGGACATCGTCTTCTGAGGGTGGATAGGATGGTACTGAAGGTGGACATGGGTGGTACTGAGGGTGAGAATGGCGAAGAGGAAGAAGATCCAGAACGAGATGCAAGGTTGGCAAGATTGGCAGAGTTACAAGAGGCACCAGAGGGGCAGAGTGATTGATGGCCATATAGTTATTTTTTTTGAATTATTTGATAAGTTATCTTATACATTTGGTTTTCTTGTCAACTAACTAATGTTATTTGTACAGGCCGCGGAGGCACCTTTCATGTACTCCAAGTAAAACTCTTGATACGCGTGCGGTTATAAGGCCAAAGGGTACTAGGTGCTGGATCGATATTGGTTGGGATGGCAGGGGGCATCGATGTTGTGTTAACATAGAGTTGGGAAATGCCATCAAGTTTTGCTTTCCTGGGATGGTTATTATGGGCGCTCTACTAATTGCCGCGCATAATTTGGATCACTATGCCCTAAAATCTTATGGAACTACAGGTTCTTTTTTTAGGAAAACGTTTGGGAGATTTTTTTGGGTAAGTTTGTTTTCATTATTTAAAATATGTTGCATCTTACTTTGGTTGATACTAATTGTTGGTTTTCTGTGGGGTATACTTAAATTGGAGGAAGTTGTGGTTCCAACATATGCGAGGCCTGTTTTCGAGATGTCAGCGAGAAAGCTCACGAAGTACTCCTTCTGTGATGCACGGATCAAGGATGTGACCATGTATTACAAGACCAGGTTGCGTCAGCCCATGACAATGAAGCGAGCAGCTACAATTTATCTGCAGAAGCATGAGTACATGGAGAGTAGTGTGGAATGGATCTATGTAGATCCGACAGCTTGGGAATGGCTATGCGAATACTAGGCTTCGAAAGAGTTCAAAAATATTTCAAAGAGAAACCGAATGAGCAAGCCTGAACTACATTGTTATGGATCAGATGGACATGTGCGGATGGCACAACGAATGATATGAACTATCACAATCACTTGTAAATTGATTCAAACAATTGCATTGATTGAACAGATGTATTATTCTGATGTTGCAAGAAGCTGAAGCCGGTGTCGCTCCTTCTTTAGTTGAGGTTTACCTCAATGGGCACAGAGGCACAGATCCTACACGCCCGGAGAAGTTGTGTGACGAGCCGGCAACATAAAAAGTGGTAAGTGTGTTGCTACTCTATATCTATGAATTGAATCTATCTTTTATGACATCCACTCGTGATCTTAGTTTATTCTTGCGGACAAAATATGTTGAATGTCTCAAGAAAAAGAGTTGAATGTGGGTGCGGCGTACGAAGATGGCGGAGGCGTACCACATGGGAGGTACGTGTAAAGATAATGATTATTTAAAGGTTAATTACTGTCGATTCATCACATTTGTGTTTTTTTTAGACTTGGATTAGGCGACGATTATGTGGAGCGTGATGCTTATGTGGGACGACGGTCTTTTACTTCCAGTTCGAGTCGATCCCGTGTTGCCAATGAGGAATTTGCAAGAAAAATTAAGACGGTACGAGGAGAAAGTGGAACAGCAACAACAATAAATACAACAAATACGGATGTAGCAGCAGCAGATGCAGTATTTGTATATGGCGCAGGTATCTTGTAACCTTAACAATTGAATAGTTTATTCATTTACAAACTTTTTCTATTTAAGATTTCACAAATAATTTCCTTCGTGTAGTTCTTAGGTCAAGGCAACACTGGAACTCAGTTCAATATGCCACAGCAGCCTCAGTTCGAGATGATGTCGCAAGAAAATTATTGTTTTACTTAACTTGGTATACTTATTACCATATTTGTGTTAAAGTCAGTAACTGAATATTCTTCCTTCATGCGGTTCTTCCCTCAAGGTGGCTTTGGATTGCAGTTCGGTACGCCTCGTTCAATGCAACCCGACAACAAGTTGGCTCTTCTTCACAGGTATAACCGAATTTCTTATTAATTCGACTGATAGTACGAAATACTAATCATATTTGTCTCAGGGTTCTCAGAGTGGTCAAGCCTATCCTATGCATCAGGGATTCATGTCAAATGTTGGCCCAGGGATTGCAGCCTTATCCAGGTGTTCTCCCATCGTTGCCCTTCGCTTCGGGGCATAGTCAACTATCAACATGTCCGGGCGCCGCAGCGGTATGATTACTAAATCATTAGCTCTAGTGAAAGCGTAGCCTAATTTGAACAATACTTAGTGACTTATTCAATGACATAGTTGGTAATACCTTTAAATCAATTACACATGTGAGTTGGGCATTTTTTTAATTTTAGAAAGATTGAGACATATAAATTGTAACTACTAATGCAAAGTTAAATTTTATTTGTTTCTCGCAGAGTTCTGCTCATGGTTGTGATGATTTTCTCAAATTGAACGCCAGAGGTGCAAGTGTTGGAGGTCCGAACAATGAAAAGGAAGCGGATTAATCTTCACAATGGTCCTTTGGAGTAATTTGGATGTGAACTCGTTGTTACATCAAATTTAGTTGTTGTATGACTATGTGAACTCGTTGTTCTATTGTGTTTTGCTTATGACTATGGCTTGTATGCAGTGTTTGCATTGTCGTTTCATATTCTGCTTTTTGAACTTATGTTGAATGGCTTGTTATATGTTGAACTTATGAAAATCTGTTGTATGCAATATGTTGAACTTTCGCTTGTATGCTGTATGGCGGCTTGTACGTATGGCCTAGAGGCTACCCAGTTGAGGAGGGAGAGAAAGCAGTCACAGTATTAAAAAAACGCCAGTAAGGCCGTCGATGTGGGCCAAGCCGATGGTCATAACTCCCATATGGTCTTCGCTTTGGCGCCCAGACCGGCGGCTTTATGGCCCCCCAGGAGCACACGTGTCCACGATATGACCATCGGTACGCCCGGGGGGGCCGACGGTTGTAAGCGCATTACAACTATTGGGTTTAGCTGGCTGACGCCTTTATGGAGATATGAATGTCGGTGTGGCTAGGCCGACAGTCTTAATTTGTTTTCAAACTAAGGCCGTCGGTATATGCTGCCCGACGGCTTTAATGGCCTAAAGTCATCGGCACCGACGGCTATACATTCTTCAGAACGTCGAGCAACTGTCGATGGCTATGGCCATCGGTAGGCCGACGTTCTTACTTTAAAGTCGTCGGCTACTGTAGCTTACCGACGGCAAAAGGCCGCCATTTGTTTGCTCGATGCATGTAGTGATTAGGTACCCGAAAATTTTGGGTACCAAAATTTCAGTTCGATCTTTGGTTCTACTCAATATATCCGAATTATACATTATATCCATGTCATGTTGGCACGAATTCAATATGATTCATGAATTTAATACCATGATGTAATTTATTATAACTTGGCAAATGATAAATTACAAATAAACATTATAGTCCAATTACTTCACACATCACAACTTGAAAATAAAATATCAAAATTTGAAAGTTCATAGTTTACCATGCATAATTTATCTTATTATTTGCTGGACCGAGTATTTGGTTATTTCGGTTACCCGTGGGTGGTAGATGAACCCAAAATTTATTTCTCAGTTATTTATATTCGCTACCCGAAAAGTACCCGATATTCGATATTTCGGTCTTATCGTTTTCAGTCTTGTGTTTTTAGGTTTTTTGGTCCAATTTTTTTCCCACCCCTAGATCCGATCGTGGTGATGAGTAATACGGTTAGCATATCCTATATGGCCAAGTTCCTGGACTATTTGCATGGTTCCTACAGGAAAATGGCATACTCGTCCAGTATTCTACACCTGGTGAGCCTCGGCAAAATGAGTAGTGGGACAGCGAAATTGTACGCTAATGGAAATGGTTAGATCCATGTTGAGTCAATCAGATTTGCTAGTTAGTTCGTTGAAGGAGGCATTAAAAACAACCATTCGCGTGCTAAATAAGGTTCCCACTAAGTCGGTACCTAGAATACCATATGAGCTGTAGACAGGACGTAAGCCTTCATTAAGTTTTACGCATATATAGGATTGTCCCAAAATTGGTAAGTTGGGTGCTAATACAATAAGTTGCCATTTTATTAGATATGTAGAAAAGAGTAAGAGATATTGCTTCTACTGTCCAGAGCGATATACTAAGTTTGTATAAACGAGACATGCCATGTTTTTAGAGGATTCTATAATTAGGGGGAGTATGGTAAGATGAGAAACTGAACTTGAGGAGAAGCAAGTTTATGTACCCACTCCTATGATTCAAGAACCATATTTCTCATTATCTACAATTGCTGAAAGTTCAGCACCTTATGTGAGTTCTCCATTGGCAACAAAATTAGTAAGAGAGGTTCAAGATTCTGAATCTGTTGCCATTAATAATGACGAGCAACAACAGCCCCAAAATGACAAGAATGTGTAATTGGGAATATCTCAAACAGAAACAAGATCGGCCAGTCTGGACGATTATGAGATCTATATGAGTGAGATAATTCAAATGGAGGGTGATCTCACCACATCTGAAGAAGCCATGAGAAATCCTCAATCATCTGAACGGTGTAAAGCCATGGAGGATGTAATGAGGTCTATGTAAGCCAACAATGTATGGGCTTAGTTGATATTCCTAATGGAGCTAAAACAGTAGGCGGTAAATAGGTCTACAAGATTAAACTTGACTCCAAAGGGAATATTGATAAGTTTAAAGCCAGACTTGTGGCAAAAGGCATAGATTACAATGAGACATTCTCACCCATCTCAAGTAAAGATTCTTTTAGAATCATTATGTTCTTAGTATCATATTATGATTTACAATTACATCAGATGGATGAAAAAAATAATGTTTTCCAATGAGGATCTTTATGAGAACATCTACATGACACAACCAAAAAGTTTTGTCGTTAGGGGTAAGGAACATATGGGATGCTATTTAAAGAAGTTCATTTATGGACTTAAACAAGCATCCACATAGTGGTATCTCAAGTTCGATGAGACAATAAAAAAATTTGTTTTTAAAGAAAATGAAGAGGACAATTGCATTTATGCAAAGTTTCAGAACGGGAAATTTATCCTCCCGTGGTTTATGTAGATGACATACTACTTGAAAGTAGTGATGTTAATCTACTATAAGAAATTAAGAATTTTTTGTCCTTCTAATTTTGATATGAAGGATCTTGGTGAAGCATCCTATATGTTTGGCATATAAATTCACTGAGATAGACATAAGTGGGTATTAGGCTTATCACAAAAGACGTACTTAGAGAATGTACTGAGAAAGTACAGTATGCATAAGAGCAAGCCTTCGCCTGCTCCTATTGTAAAGGCCGATAAGTTTTGGAACTTTCAGTGTTTCAGGAACCAATATGAGATCGATCTAATGAATTTCAGTTTGATATGCTTTACTGGTTGAAGCCTTATGTATGCTCAAGTTTGTACACACCCTGACTTAGCATTTGTGCCCAGAATGCTTGGCAGATATGAAGTCAATCCAGAGGTTTGTCATTGGAAGGCAGTTAAGAAAGCATTAAGATATGTGCAAGGCACAAAAAGCCTCATGTTAGTGTATAGTAAGTCAGAGCCACTTGAAATAGTGGGATATTCAGACGCAGATTTGTGGTGTTGTGTGGATACTAAAAAAAAATCCGTGGTAGGTTATTCACCCTCGCAAATGGAGCCATTTCATGGGAAAGCTCTGAGCAAACTGTCACTGCATTGTCCACGATGTATGCCGAGTTTGTTGCATGTTATGAGGCCACCGGGTAGGCAATTTGCCTTAAGAAATTTTTTCCCAGTCTCAGAGTGGTCGACAACATTGAAAAACCACTTATGTTATGCTACGATAATGAGCTCGCAACATTTGAATCTCACAACAATAAGTCAAGTGGCGCTGCCAAATACATCGACATTAAGTTTTATGTTTTGAAAGACATAATCTGGAATCATACTATAAGTCTTGAACGTATTAGTACCAAAAGAATGCTTCCGGATTCGCTAACAAAAGGCCTTCTACCTAACGTGTTCAGTGAACACGTAGCTAGCATGGGTTTAAGTTAGAACCTATGATCACTGCGTACTAAGAATCCAATTAAGAGTAAGGTCATTTTCTTGAATGTAATATGTATTTTGATCTTCGAGTTAAACAGTACGTAAATAGTTGTTTTGATGCGTCGTGCCCTATATGTCAAGCATGGGGAGATTGACACTAAGTTTAGTATTAAGTAAGTTGGTTACTTTTGGATCCTAGTTCAAGGGTGAGAATGTTAGACTTTGAAATTGTGATTAATTAAGAACAAGCATGTGTCTTAATTAAACAGACACACCCCAAATGAAAAGTCATGTCCCTGATCAGGGGACACAACTATTCCAACAGATGGGATCGCCCCTCTTGTGTCTCTTGATCAAGTATAAGAAGAGGGAGATTGTGCGCACACTAATTACGTGATTTAAATCACAATCAACTCCCTCTATTCCTATGAAACCTATTTGTTCATCAAGAGAGAACAAGGGTAAGTGCTAATCCCTACAGCCTTGCCTCTTAGGCTTTATGGTTTATTCATGCAATGTCGATAGAGGATAGGAAGAAGGTAGACATCGGTCTTTAGTGTCCTAATCAAAGTTGATTAGCACTAATGATGTTCAATTTGCATTCGGTTTTATGTAACCCTGAAAGTGCATCAAGGAATCCCCGTGGGTTATGGATGATTGATGACGACAAGTTAAGAGACTAATGAGCTTAGTTGATCTTAAGCACAGGTGTAAAATTGAAATGGATGAAAAAACCCTCAAAAAAGGAAAAGATTGGAACGAGCGTCAAAGGCTGAAGAGTAGAAATTAGGGTTTCACGCACACTAGTCTAGTCTAAACTCAACACATAATGTGTATCAAGTGCATTGAGATCATAGAAGACGGCTCAAAGTCTTAATTGAGAGAAAACCTAAGTGAGAAGCCATGTCAAGAGAAAACCCTAGTTGGCCGGACTTGTTCGGGTTCTAGGACAGACTAGTCCGGACGTTTCGTCTTAGTCCCTTTTGGGATGGACTAATAGTTTTTGTAGTACTTCGGACTTGTTCGTTTAGGGATGGACTAGTCCGTTGTACACTTGGTGAGAGTTTACAGGCTATGCCTCGGGAGGTCGGACTTTTCCGCCTCAGTGGCCGAACTAGTTGGTGACTACCGAACTTGTTCTTTTTTAGCCGGATTAAAGGTTACTGTTGTACTTCGTACCAGTGCATTTTGAGTCAGAATCGTCCATGGTTGTGTAAGAAAGGGGTTTTTGAGGCTAAATTGAGGTGGTCGTACTTGTCCGCCCCTATAGGCCCAACTAGTCTGGTGTGGCCAGACTAGTCCGTTTTTATACTGACAAAGACATTCTGTTGTAGTTCGGACTAGTTCGGGGTGCTATGGCCGTTTGAAATTTAAATTTTGGCGGGTACGAAACACTTTTGCAGAGTGTGACATATCATGGACTCAGTAGGCGGACTAGTCTGCACTTTAGTTGGTGGCAATAGTTGGCTGTCAGGACCACTATAAAAAGGGTTCCCCAACCTCCATTCCACCGCTCTTGAACCCTATCGCCACCACAAGCATCCTAGATCCTTTCTAAGCCTTCTCACCTGCCTACTTGCCCTCTAGAACCAAATCTTGAGTGGATTAGGGTTTGGGACAAGGGGAGAAGGAAGAACTTCATGCTTTGGCTCTTGGTTTGATCTTTTGCACTTGGTGTTGCATCTTTGTGACTTCTGGCTATTGAGATTCATGTGTTTACTATTTTTATAATTTGTGAGCCTCAACTTGTTAGAATCCCCAAGAAAATTGTAGTTACCCCTTTGTGATAGCGGAAATCCAAGTTGTCCTCAGAATGACTTGGAGAGGGAAGGGTTGAGTAACCCGACCCTTCGTGGGTTCCTCAACGAGGACGTAGGTTCCTATGCTTGATCGAACCTCGGGATAAACACCGTGTCTCATGTCACTTTACTTTTTTGTTTATCACTAGAATTGCTTTTAAGGTTCATCTTGTTCTTCATATTGTTCATCATTGTAATCTTGCAATCTAATCTTCCATACTTGTCAGTCCTAGTGGAATTAGGATGCTAGATCGTGTATTCACTTTTCATTCAACTAAAATCCAAGAAAAACTCATAAAATCAAGTTTTTATTACTGTGTACTATCCGGACTAGTCTGCCCCTGAGCAAGACTAGTCCGGCTCCTGTGATTTAATCTTGTTTTATTAAGTCATTTCAGGTCATTTCACCTATTCACCCCACCTCTAGGGAACTTTCAATAGTATCAGAGAAAGTCTCTCCATCGAGGGTCTAACCACTTGGAGAGAAGATGGCCGGAAGGGGTCAAAATGAGGTTTCGATGATCATCGACGGAGAAGACAAGACAAAGAATGTCGACATGCCAACGATGACAGGGAAATTCGCCAACTCAAGGCACGACTTCGCAAGAAGCTAGGTCATCCCAAGAAGGAGACAAGGGAGACAAAGGAGGCCAATGAGACCAAGGACGTCTACTGGAATAGTCAACAAGACTACACGTGATATCCTTTCAATTTTGAGCATTTAACTTCTAACATCCATTACTTGTCTATTCCCATGGGGAAGCCTCCTCAATTTGATAGAAACGATTACACAATGTGGAAGGATAATATGAAGATGCACCTAATTTCCTTAAACCCTAGTTTGTGGCAAATTGTGTTGACAGGTGTGCATCTTCTAAGTAATGAAGAGGACATCATCCTGAAGCAAGCTGTCCTACTCCACCACAATGCTCAATCGGTTGGAGTGATCACCTCCTCCTTGACTCGAGAAGAATTCAATCGAGTCGATGGATTGGAGGTGGCCAAGGACATTTAGGACACACTTAAGAGGGCGCATGAAGGGAACGAAGTCATAATGGAGGTGAAGATCAAGATGATCGAAGGAGAGCTTGGGAGGTTTACCATCATGGATTGTCAGACCCCCCAAGACATGTAAAACTGCCTCCAGGTCCTCATCAACAAGAGCAGCTCGTATGGATGCACCCGATGGACGAACCACGAAGTTGTGAATAGAAAGATTTGGGCATTTATGCCTCGAAACGTTGCTATTTGCTCCATGATCCATGAGAAGCCGGGGTTCACCAAATGACCTTAGAAGAAGTGCATGGAAGAATCATCAATCACGAGATGATGGAGATAAAAGCCATGTTCTACAATGATCTTCAAAAGCTCACTTCCTTTAAGAAGAAAGATGTTGCATTCAAAGAAACATCATCTAAATCCCCAAAACAAGAAAAAAGTGATGATGAGAACCTCGACATCATCGAGGAAGAGGTGCTCTTCATCAACAAGTTCAAGAGGATGACGAGAAGAAGGAAAGAGAGCTACCATCATGAGAACAAAAACAAGGAGAAGTCCAGACAAGAACAAAAAGGGCTTACTACAATTTTGGGGAATATGGCCACTTCATTGAGGATTGCCCACATGAAGAAAACAAGAAGAAGAAGGAAGTTAAGTCCCAAGAGAAGAAATTCTTTAAGAAGAAGAAACAATCGGGACAAGCCCCACCATGGAAAGGAATGGGACTCAAATAAAGACTCCTCCTACGAGGATGATGACAATGTGGCAGCAATTGCCATGAAGAGGTCATCCACGGAGAACAAGCTCTTCCCCAACTTGAAGAGCTCAAGGTCAACATCCCTCATGGCCAAGGAGGGAAGAAAGAAGGTTAACACTAAACATTTCTTAAATTTCATCGCATGACAACTTTGGTAGCAGTAGTGAAAATAAAAATATGCTTAAAGATTTGAGTAAGAGCACCTTGAAAAGAATGAAGTTGTTGTCGGATGAGATATTTGAGAAAGAAGAGCTCATTAATCGTCAAGAGAGCATGCTCATCCAAGGAAAAGAGAGACGATGTGGGGCTCTTAAAGCTTGAAAGAGAAAGAAGGAAGGCACTTGAGCGTAAACTCGCTTTGAGCAAAGAAACTTGCTCAAATCTTGAGGACACAACAATTGTGCTAAAGGATGAACTTGTCAACTTGACAAAAGTTGACAAGATCCTTGAAACACAAGTTAAGTTTCTAAAGATCAATGCACCATCTTCATCCAACAGCTCACCTTCCATAAATGTCACATCCGAAACAACTCAAGCTTTCAAGTGCTCTAACTTAATTCTCAAACTAAAGGTTGAACTCAAATTGGCACAAAACAAGCAAGCACCAAAAGGTGGCATATTTGACAAGGATAAGATGGCAAATGCACGAAGTGCATATACCAACACAAGACATCCTTTTTCCAAAGATGGTCGTGGTTATTCTCGGGAGAGGAAGCAAAATGCAAAGACTCCAAAGAATGGCAAAGACTTGAATGATTTTGTTAAGGAAGGTTCATACCAAAATACAAAGGGAAAGAAGTTTGCTAATTCACTTGACATGCCTAAAAATGAACCTCATCCATTATTCTATGATTTTGATGCTTCATATGTTTTATTGAGGAACAAGTTTGGCAAGCCTTATGCTAGTTGGGCCACTCCGCAAGAGTCCAAAACCTTGCTGATGCACAAATTATTCGGCGCCACAAAGTGAGTCCTTGATTGTGGATGCACAAATCATATGACCAGATAGAGGAAAATGTTTGTGGAATATGAGGAAAATAAAGATTCAAGTGAAGGAATTTACTTTGGGTACAATAGCCAAGGTAAAATCCTTGGCACCGGTAAAATTGTTATATCCCCTAATCATACTCTTTCTCATGTTTTACATGTTGATTCTCTCGATTATAACTTGCTGTCCATATCACAACTATGCGACAAAGGTTATAATTGTCTTTTCACTAACGATGGTGTGACCGTCACAAGAAGAAGCAATAACCCAATGGCCTTTAAGGGCGTGCTTAATGGAAAAACTAACATGGGATGGACTTGGCATAGAAGACTAGCCCATGTTGGGATGAGAAATTTGCAAAAACTTCTTAAGAGCGAGCACATCTGTGGTTTGAAGAATGTTGTTTTTGAAACGAATAGACCATGTAACGCATGTCAACCTAGATGGCAAGTTTGAGCTCAACATCCATCCAAGAACATCATGACAACTACAAGACCATTGGAGCTTCTACACATGGACGTCTTTGGTCCAATCGCCTACATAAGCATTGGCAGTAACAAATATGGTCTTGTAATCGTTGATGATTTTTCACATTACACTTGGGTGTTCTTTTTGCATGACAATAGCAAGACTAAAGGTGTCTTCAAGAAATATTTGAGGATAGCTCAAAATGATTTCTCCTGAGAATCAGGACTATAATAAGTGACAATGGCACCGAGTTCAAAAACACTCAAGTTGAAGAATTTTTTGTTGAAGAAGGCATCAAGCATATGTTATCGGCCTCCTACTCCCCTCAACAAAATGGAGTTGCTGAGAGGAACAATAGGACTCTCATTTAGATGTCTAGAACCATGCTTGATGAGTACATTTGGGCAGAAGCGGTTAACACCGCTTGCCATGCCATAAACCAGTTGTATCTGCATCGCATATTGAAGAAGACATCTTATGAGCTCCTAACTAATAACAAACCAAACATTTCATATTTTCGTTTTTTGGGAGCAAGTGCTATATTCTCAACAAGAAACCTAGGATTTTGAAGTTTGCTTCAAAGTTCGATGAAGGGTTCTTGCTTGGTTATGACTCAAACACCTACGCTTACTGCGTCTTCAAGAAGTCCTCCAGAATTGTTGAAGTAGCACGTGACGTGGTGTTTGATGAGACTAATGGCTCCCAAGTGGAGCAAGTTGATCGTTGTGTGCTAGATCATGAAGAAACTCCACAAGTGGCGACAGGGAGGATGGAACCTGGAGACATTCGACGATAAGAACAATCTCAAGACAAAAGTTGATTGATTTTAATCAATCAAGTTCTTCCGCACATGATCAAAGTCAAGACCCTCAAGATGCACCTCAAAAAGATCAAGATGATCAAGATCAAAATGAAGGCAATGATCTAGGGGGAAACCAAGAAGAGGATGACACTCCAAGAACTCAAGCTCCACACCCAGGAGTGCACAAAAGTGTTCGACGGGATCACCCTGTTGACAAAATCCTTGGAGACATCTCCAAGGGGGTAACTACTCGATCTCGTTTGCAAATTTTTGTGAACATTACTCATTTGTTTCCTCTTTAGAACCTCCCAAGGTTGAAGAAGCACTACGAGATCCAGATTGGATGGTGGACATGCAAGAAGAGCTCAACAACATCGAAAGAAACCAAGTATGGTAGCTTGTGAAGAGGCCTAATGCAAATGATGTGGGCACCAAGTGGATCTTCCGCAACAAACAAAATGAGAACGGGGTGGTTACAAGGAACAAACCATGACTTATGGCCAAGGGGTACTTACAAGTCGAATGGATTTCGATGAAACCTTTGCTCCCGCAGCTAGGCTTGAATCAATTCACATAGTACTTGCCTTTGCAACTCACCATGATTTTAAGCTATACCAAACAGATGTCAAGATTGCTTTTCTCAATGGTCCAATTAAAATAGAGGTGTATGTGGAGCAACCCCCCGGCTTTGAATATCAAGACTTCCCAAACCATGTCTGCAAATGCGTAAAAATCTCTATGGTCTCAAACAAGCTCCTAGAGTTTGGTATGAGTGCCTTAGAGACTTTCTATCTCAAAATGATTTCAAAATTGGGAAGGATGACTATACTCTATTCACAAGATATTTTAATGATGATTTGTTTGTTTGCCAAATATATGTCAATGACATTATATTTTGTTCTACTACCAAAACATTTTGTGATGAGTTTTCTAAGATTATGACTAAAAGGTTTGAGATGTCCATGATGGGGGAGCTGAAGTTATTCCCAGGATTTCAAGTGAAGCAACTCAAGGAAGGCATGTTCATTAGTCATATGATGTACACAGAAGACATACTCAAGAAGTATGGCATGGACAAAGCCAAACCCATCAAGACTACAATTGGAACCAATGGACACCTCGACCTCAATGAAGATGGTCCAAGTGTGGACCAAAAGGTATATCGCTCCATGATCATTTCATTACTTTATATTTGTGCATCTAGGCCCGATATAGTGTTAAGTGTTTGTAAGTGTGCACGTTCTCAAGCCACTCCCAAGGTGTGTCATTTGACCGCCATAAAGCGAATTCCTATATATTTGGTTCACACACCAAGCTTAGGAATTTGGTACCCCATGGGCTCCAAGATTAATATCATTGAATATTCCCATGTGGGTTATGCGGAGTGCAAAGTAGATAGAAAGAGCACATCCGTGACTTGCCAATTCTTGGGTAGGTCCCTTGTATCTTGGTCCTCAAAGAAACAAAATTCCATTACACTCTCCACAGCCGAAGCGAAGTATGTCGCTGTCGGAAGTTGTTGTACACAACTTCTTTGGATGCGACAAACTCATGGGGACTATGGCATAAACTTGTGTCATATCCCTCTCCCATGTGACAATGAGAGCGCCATCAAAATAGCCCACAATCCAGTTGAGCATTCAAGGACCAAGCACATTGATATCTGCCACCATTTCTTTAGAGATTACTCCATCAAAGGAGACATTGTGATTTCCCATGTGAGAAACGAAAAACAATTGACCGATATTTTCACCAAGATCTTAGATGAGAAGATATTTTGTGAACTTAGGAGTGAGCTCGATATCTTAGATTCTTGAAATGTGGCTTGAGTCTTGCACAACTGATTGTTACTTGTATTTTCTTCAAAATTCATGCATGCTTGCAAAAATCTCTTCCCCCTTCAAATTTTTACAAAACTATCTAAAATTATCAAATAATTGGGAATTATGGTCATAGTTTAATTGTTGATTGCTTACTGACCATGTTTGCAGAGATCTTTTGTGAAACTAGTCCAAAAAGGATCAAATCTCTTAAGAAAACTCGATATATATGAGTTTTTACCCTTTGGACCAGACTAGTCAGCCTCCCTAGCCGGACAAGTCTGGACTCCAGCTTCTCCAGGCTCAGACAGACATGTCCCAAATGGACTAGTCCGTCCCCGGGGCCGGACAAGTCTGGCCCTTCGAGTAGTCCGGATAGGGTCCGTGGATGGGACTAGTCCAAGCTTCCTGTCGGACTAGTCTGGGCCCTGGGGACTTAACCTCCCTAACAGAGCCCCGACTCCTCACATGCCCTCACTTCACTCTCTCTCCTCAACCATGAAAACCGCACCGCCAAATCAGTGATTTTTGATTTTATCCAACAACAACTTGTTTAAATTCGTGGATTGAAGCCCTTAGGTGTGTGGGAACTCTTCCCAGCGCATCCTTGCTCGCTTCTTCACTCGCATTTCATCGATTTGAAGATTTGGAGAGGTATGCATGACCTAACCCAAAAGTCCTCTAAATTCACATTTCATAGGTCTTTTGGCAGAAACCTCTTTACAAATGTTGTTCCTCATGCTATTGTGATCCTAGCCTAGGAATAATGTGCCCTGATCAATAAATTTGGCGAAAAAAATTCAAGATTAGGGTTCTTATTGTGTGCACTGGACTAGTCCAGCCACACGCGGACAAGTCTAGCTCATGCGGACTTGTTCGGCCCTACGGTGAAAAGTCCAGGATTCACAGTACAGAACCCTAATTTTGATTGTTTTAGTGAATTCTAGCTCAATATTACACTTCCTTGAGCCCATATATTTTCTTGTTTGTCATCTCTCAGGGACGATGTCGAACCACGATAGCGACTCGCCCCTATCACATCTTAAGGCCAAGGTAGCAAGGCAAGATACTTATCGTCGTGCTGGTGAGGAGCGAGAGCTTGCGCAAGCCCTCCTCAAATCGAGGGTTGAGGCAAGGAAAGCCAAGAAACAACAAAGAGAAGAGCATAACTTAGCTACTACCAAACAAGCCTTGATGACGAAGAGGATTGTGACAGTTGGTGAAAAGGAGAGAACCCAAGCGTATAGAGCATCAAAGGACAAATGCAAGGCACCGACGGATGAGCTGCCAAAGAAGCAAAGGATTGTTCCAAAAAAGCCCGCTAGGAAGAAGCAGTTGGCATCACTATGAAAGACATGGGTCAAAAGGGGTCCTTACAACCCATTGGCCCATTGAAGATGTCATTTCCTACAAGTAATCCAACCGTCAAGCCACAGTTGAAGCTAATTTATCCAAGGGAAAGAGGGTATAAAAAGCAAATAGGTTGAGGATGGATGATGTTTATAGATATGAGAAGCACACCGCCAACCCTCAGTTTTGGTTTGACTTTGATTGTGACTACTACAGGACTGTGTACATGAAGATGCCAGTGAAAGATGCCCAATGGATTGATTGGGACTAATGGCTGAGAAGAACCACATTCCTTTTAATGCTTTCATCAACGACTTAGAGCGTCATGGTCTAAAGGACCTCATGGCTTTCAAGTATGATTGGAATATTGAGGTAATTGTGCAGTTTTACACTATGGTGTACTTCCACAAGCATGGAGACCAAATGATCACTTAGCTCACAAATGGTGAGCAATACACAGTTACCTATTCAGAGTTCACCCAAATACTTGGTTTGGAAGATCACCTCAACAACAAGATCATCAATTCAAATCTCAAGGCAGTTCATAGGGATGATTTGGACTACATGTATCCAAGCCATGCGGTCTATGAGCTAGGCAGGACACACAAGAAACATAAAGCCATTCTATAGTGTGCACAATCGTGTTTTGAGGAAGACCATAGCCCCCAAAGATGGTGATGTGGGGGCCGTACAAGGAAACTTGAGACACTTGATGGTGTTGATTGATGGAGAGGAAAGATTCAACCTGGTTGACTATATCTATGACGACATTTTCAACATCTCGCACACTCCAAATAGATCATTGGATATGCACCGTATGTGATGTATTTGATTGAGAAGGTGTCTGGGATCACTTTTAAGAAGTACGTCACCCACAGGAGACATCATCCTAAGATTTCTCCAGAGCCTCCTTACTCAAGAAGGAAGAATGCCGACACTACTGCCTCCTCCTCTCGCCTCGTGGCTCCTCCATCTTCTCCTCCACCACTGTCCTCGAGTAGCTTCTTCATGTGCTTCAAAGCACTTTCTTCTTGTAGACACGTGGAAGTTCGGACTCGTTGCATGGAGCAACGCCAAGAGATGTACCTCAAGGCGGCGTGCGACAAGCTCGAAATCCCAATGTCTCCCAGCGCAAAAAAGTGATGGGGAATTGACCTCATATCCCGAGTTGATGCCAATGAACACGCTCAATTTGAAGAAGATGGCTCTACGAAGGTGGCACAGTCCAGTAATGAAGATGGCGAGGAGGATAAAAATGAAGATATAGAGGCCACGGAGAGTGACTATGAGAAAGAGGGTGGAGAAAACTACAATGAGGAGTAGATCGTAGGACTCTATCAGTACCCCGCGTATGGGCTACTCTCGCACACAGGCTGAAAGTGCTTAGGAACTTTCAGTGGCGCCACGTGTCCAGAAGGTGCCGGACCCCTGCCTTCTTCAAGTACGGGATCCAGCACTACCACATGGACCACAAAGATCGCAACTGGATCCCCCGATGGGATGGGCTCCCAAGATGCCACGTGTTAGGGCGGGACCTCATCCTACTATAGTGCGAGGTCCGATGCAACCACGTGGCTCGAAGCACAAGGCCAAACGCCTCCCGCAGAGAAGGGCCCAGATCTACCACGTACTCCGAGAGGCTCCACAGTTGCCACGTGTCACAAAGGGCTCTAGAGCTGACACGTGTCCTGAAGAACGAAGCCTGACCTCCCCTGGCGGAGGCCACCCCTGAAGCTAACACATGTCACGTAACTCACATTGGGCGATGAAGTACGCGAGTTAAGGGATGGTGTGCCCCGTCTAAATCAAGCATTGAAGACAAGCACCCACCTCCGGCGGGTAACGTTGAGCAGGCCAATAGTCAGAGACAACTACGCCCAATCACATCACAGTGAAGACAACGCAGGCCTACCCCGCACCGCCAAGTGGGTAGCTTGCGGTGACAAGACACATGAACGGGACATCCCTTGACACCAAAAGCGACTACGCATGGGCCACTAGCGACCGAGGCGGCAAGACGGCGAGTCTTCAAGCCGCAGTCAGAGGAAGCATATGCGAGAAGATATAGATCTTTAGGATAAGATCGCCTTGGGGCCACCTGTCAGGCTTCAAACCCCACTTGTAAGGTGTCTGGCCTTGTCTATAAAAGTACCAAACCGCCACTGTTACAAAGGACAACCAATCAATCCCCAACACACACACACACACACCAGAGATACAACCTCAATGTGTAGTAGGGTGTTATGCTCTTGCAGCTCGAACCATGTAAAAACCACCGTCTCATACTCTCATACGTGCGATCACTCGATAGAGGACTAAGCCCTGTCAATCAAAGAACCTCCGCGGGCTTCTCCTCAGCAGATCCGGGGGAAGTATCACATTAACACTTTGAAATTTGGCGTGCTAGGTAGGAGCTTTTTCCCTCAAAAAAGTTGTTGCACTTTCATCAAAATGGTAAGCATCAACCTTGCGAGCAGCGGCGACATCAAGGCGCAAATGGTCGACCACCAGGTCGGCAAAGATGTGGAGATGGAGTTCCAAAAGCCTGAACAAGCCATTGAAATGATCCACCAGGCTAAGAACCACACCCTCAACAACGACACAAGCGTCAAAAAGCACACCACATCATCTGTGGGGGATTTTGGGAACCCTCATCCTAGAATGCGATAAAGAACCTGCGCCGAGCGGTAGCGTCGCTGGATCCTGCTGACACCCTGGCGCCGAATCACAGATGGATGGAGACGCCGATCAGCTTCGACGCCTCCAACTGCCCTGAGAACATGTCGGGAGCCGGGCTTCTGCCCTTCCTCGTCGCCCCCACCATCGCCAACATAAAGTTCTACCACGTTCTGATAGATGATAGGCCGGCCTGGCCCTCATCAGCCGTGCGGCCTTCAACAAGCTCGCCCCATCGAGATCATTCTCAGGGGTAGGGCCAAAGAAGATTAACCCGTACGGCAACATCCACCTCCTGGTGACCCTTAGAACGCCGGAGAACTTTAGGATGGAAAATATCCTATTCAACGTCTCAGAGGTCAGCCTCCCCAATAGCGCCATCATCAGTAGGCCAGCCCTGTACCGATTCATGGATGTAGTCGACTATAGCTACCTCGTCCTCAAGATGCCGACTCCCTCCGGTGTCCTCAAGATTTGTGGAGATCGCACAGTGGCAGTATCTGCTTTGGAGGAGCTCCGAGCACTCCCAGTAGGCCTAGCACCTGCCTCGGGCGATGCTGGAGCTAGTCAACCTTCACCTAGCTCAAGCGAGCGCGACTACATCGCTGCACCAAGGGTGGAGCCCTCCGACAACGACGACGTACCCATCAAGACTATCCGGATTGGCTCTGATGCTTCCCAGACCACGCGCATTGCGGTAGTTGTTGTCGGTTCCTACGCACTACTAACAATTCATCTCTAGCAGTGGTGCGAGAAATGCTTGTTAATAGATTTTAGATTATACATATAAATCCGCAAGCGCATGGAAACTATTGATATAGCATTTCCCCTCTAAGAGTATTCCCAAAGGGTGTCATTTATATTCTCCCAAAGGAAGGCTAGATGGAAATAAAACAATCATCGGTTGGAGAGGCTAGGTTGATCCAGGTAAGGTTCTAGCAAGGAAGGATAGATTATAAATGGGAGTAGTGTGACACACACAAGAGCATTTTATACTAAGAAGATAAATGGGGTAAATAGGGACTAGGCTAAGGTTTAGGTAGAGACTCCTACTATGCTTCTAATGTACATATACATAGCCTAAATTAGTTACTAATGATCACGTTAATTATGAATTCTCATGCTAAGTGGATTAACACTGAATGTGGCCTAGAGGGGGGGTGAATAGGCCTTTTGAATTTCCTGCACACTTAATAGAATAGTCAAAAACTTGGTTGGCCGGACTAGTCCGGTTGCGTGGGCGGACTAGTCCGGTGTGCAAGAAGTATGTGTGTTGATCATGTGTTAAGAAATTAAATTTCTTTAGCAGCAGAATTAAGAACAACTGATATTTATACTTGAAATTAATCTAAGAATGCAGGTGTAACTTCAAATTGCCTTAAGTTAATGTTTAGCACTTAAGTGATCTAATGAACAAAGTTTAAGTAAATGAGACACGAGACACAAGAATTTTTCCTGAGGTTCGATCTCACAATGAGATCTACGTCCTCGTTGAGGAAGCTCACACAGAGCCGGGTCTCCAACCCTTTCCCTCCTCAAGTCACCACAAAGGCCGACTTGATTCCACTATCACGGGTAATCACCAAGTTTGTGGGGCAACCTCACACGTTGAGGGATCCCACTAAAATTACAATGAACAAGTGATCAAATACACTCAAAAGTATTACAATGCAGAGTATGAGTGTAGAAAGATCAAACCCCAAGAGCTCGCGATGAAAGAACGACGATCTCCCAATCCCGAATCCAAGTGTTCAATTGATTTCACTCTTTTTGAACTTTAGATGTGTGGGGAGATGTGTTTTGGGCTCTTGGGACTTAGTGGCGGCGCTAGGGTTTGCTCCTTTTTCAATATTCGACGTGTGTTGTCATGGGAAAGTCGTGGATCATCTATTTATAGGGTTTCCAAAAGCTAGCCGTTGAAAAACCCTAACACCAGACTAGTCCGGTGCAAGTCCGGACTTGTCCGGTCTCAACATGTTTTGAGGTCCAGAAAGTCTGCCGGACTAGTCCGGTCCAACCTCGGACTAGTCCGGTACTGTGTAAAGATGACTCCAGAAAGTTCATCGGACTAGTCCGTGGACTAGTCCGATCTCCACAAAAGGGAGTTTACAGAAAGTTCAACGGACTAGTCCGGTCCATGATCGGACTAGTCCGGTCCCTCAGTATGAGAGACTCCAGAAACATCAACGGACTAGTCCAGTGGATGCACGGACTAGTCCGGTCTCCTTGTGAGTGTAATTCCAGAAAGGTGAATAGACTAGTCTGGTCCATGATCGGACTAGTCCGGTGCTTTGTTAAAGTTAGGTTAGTTTTAATCCCTTACCCTCGCGCAAAGTTGTGAGCTCTTGGAGTGTGTCTTTCATACACTCCCTATACATTCAAAATCTATTTTGGTCTTCCAAGCTTCATCAAAGTATTTCTCTTTGAGCACCACTTCATTTGTCACCTTTTTGTGTGCACTAAAATGTTTCACTTGTTTGTCCTGCAATCATCTCAGTAGTTTCATTAGGATCTCATATGTTTGTCATCAATTAGCCAAAACCCACAAGGGATATCCTAGATGCACTTACAATCTCCCCCTTTTTGGTGATTGATGACAACCATTTGAGATATCACGATTGAGAGTAAAATCTTGATTTTCATAAGGTGTCCACATATGAGAGTAATGATAAGTCCACAAAAAGC
Organism: Tuctoria greenei; assembly: GCA_036927565.1. Lineage (NCBI taxonomy): Eukaryota > Viridiplantae > Streptophyta > Magnoliopsida > Poales > Poaceae > Tuctoria > Tuctoria greenei. The sequence continues at coordinate 187,766,021 of JAYESD010000004.1, read as the reverse complement.
TTCTCACATATGCACACACCTTATGGTGGGGTGCCTAACAAGTGTGTGATCAATAGGGTGTGATGTAGTAAAGATAATACTCAATGAGTATAAGGATAATCATCCAAGCAACAGTAAGCATCACACATAAGAGAGGGAATAGTGCATTACAAGGTTTTAAAATTAAGTACACATGTCCTTGATCACAAAAACATAAAGACACCAACTACACTTAAACTAGTAGTCTTAATCTCTCCTAGTCTCAATCTCTCCCCCTTTGGCATCAAGGCACCAAAAAGGGAAAAAATGAGGGAAATTTTAGCAATAAAATGTAACATTTGAAGTATCAACCAAATGTGCAACGTTTCAAGCCACATTTCGAGAGTCAAGAATATTAAGTTCATTCCTAAGTTCACAAAACCTTTTCTCATCCAATGGTTTGGTAAAAATAACTGCAAGTTGTTTTTCAGTTCTAACATGTGAAATAGCAATGTCACCTTTTAATGAATGATCTCTAAGAAAATGATGACGGATATCTATGTGCTTAGTTCTTGAGTGCTCTACTGGGTTGTGTGCAATTTTTATAGCACTTTCATTGTCACATAGAAGTGGGATATTTTTAAGATTGTAGCCATAGTCCCTAAGTGTTTGCCGCATCCAAAGTAATTGGGCGCAACAGCTACCGACTGCAATATATTCTGCTTCTGCTGTTGAAAGGGCAATGGAGTTTTGCTTTTTAGATGACCAAGATACCAGGGACCTACCAAGAAACTGACAAGTCCCTGACGTGCTCTTTCTATCGACATTGCATCCTGCATAGTCGGCATCGGAATATCCTATCAGGTTAAATTTGGATCCTTTGGGATACCAAAGGCCCATGGTGGGTGTGTGCACAAGGTACCTTAGGATTCTTTTTACAGCAACTAAATGACACTCTTTAGGTGCAGCTTGAAACCTTGCACACAAGCAAACACTAAGCATAATATCTGGCCTAGATGCACATAAATAAAGTAAAGAGCCAATCATGGACCGATATACCTTTTGATCTACATTTGGACCGTCTTCATTGAGGTCGAGATGTCCATTTGTGGCCATGGGTGTCTTGATGGGCTTGGCTTTGTCCATATTGAATTTCTTGAGAATGTCTTGTGTATATTTTGTTTGGCTTATAAATGTACCTTCTCTTAGTTGCTTGACTTGGAATCCCAAGAAGAACTTTAATTCGCCCATCATTGACATCTTGAACCTATCTGTCATAATTTTGCTAAACTCTTCACAGAAGGATTTGTTAGTTGATCCAAAGATAATATCATCAACGTAAATTTGACACACAAATAAATGATCATCACAATGTTTAGTGAAAAGTGTATAGTCATCTTTACCAATTTTGAATCCATTCTGAATTAGAAAATCTCTAAGGCACTCATACCAAGCTCGAGGAGCTTGTTTGAGGCCATAGAGAGCCTTACGCAGTTTGTAGACATGGTTTGGATACTTCGGGTCTTCAAATCCTGGTGGCTGCTCCACATAAACCTCCTCCTTGATTGGGCTATTTAAGAAGGCGCTTTTGACGTCCATTTGATACAGCTTAAAATTATGGTGAGTAGCATATGCCAATAAAATACGAATGGACTCAAGTCTAGCTACAGGAGCGAAGTTTCATCAAAGTCCAAACCTTCGACCTGAGAATAACCTTTGGCCACCAGTCTTGCCTTATTTCTTGTTACTACTCCATGTTCATCTTGCTTGTTCTGAAAGACCCATTTAGTTCCGACTATGTTCGCCTTTGGTCTCTCCACTAGCTCCCATACTTCATTTCTCTTGAAGTTGTTCAGCTCCTCTTGCATTGCAATCACCCAGTCTGGATCCCCTAAGGCTTCTTCTACCCTGTATGGTTCCAGAAAAGACACAAAAGAGTAGGATTCACAAAAATTTGCAACTTGAGATCTAGTAGTTACTCCCTTTGCAATATCTCCAATGATGTTGTTGACAGGGTGGTCTCTTTGCACGCTCTGGTGTACTCTTGGGTGTGGAGCTTGTGTAGTTGCTTATTCATCATGTACATTGTCTCCCCCTTGATCGTTGCTCTCATGATGGTCCTGCTCTTCTTTATCTTCCTCCTCTTGATCTTGTGCAAGGGCTCCCCCTTGATCATTGCTTCCGTGTTGAGGTTCATCTTGTGCATTTGGGTCGAATGTTTGCTCTTGTGGCAAGATATCACCAAGTCCCATTTTCTTCAGTGCTTCATATGGAGCTTCCTCATCATCTAGCACACACTTGTCAACTTGCTCCACTTGTGAGCCGTTAGATTCATCGAACACTACGTCACGTGCTACTTCAACAAGGTCGGACACCTTGTTGAAGACACGATAGGCGTAGGTATTCGATTCATAACCGAGCAAGAATCCTTCATCGGACTTCGAAGCGAACTTCGAGGCCCTCTGTTTCTTGTTCAGAATAAAACATTTGCAACCAAAAACTTTAAAATAAGAAACATTTGGCTTTTTACCAGTAAGGAGATCATATGGAGTTTTCTTCAGTAGTCGATGGAGGTACAGTCGATTAGTGGCATGGCAGGCGGTGTTCACCGCTTCTGCCCAAAATCGATCTGATGTCTTGTATTCATCCAGCATAGTTCTAGCCATTTCGATCAATGTTCTGTTCTTCCTTTCTGCCACTCCATTTTGTTGAGGGGAGTAGGGTGCTGAGAATTCATGCTTTATCCCTTCTTCATCAAGAAACTCTTCAACTTGGATATTCTTGAATTCTGTCCCGTTGTCACTTCTGATGTTCTTTATGGTTGATGAGAATTCATTTTGATCTCTTTTTAAGAACTTCTTGAGGATCCCCCGAGTTTCTGATTTATCATACAAGTAAAACACCCAGGTAAATCTAGAAAAATCATCAACAATTACTAAACCATATTTGTTACCGCCGATGCTGATGTACGAAACTGGACCAAAAAGATCCATGTGGAGAAGTTCCATCGGTCTCGCGGTATTCATCACGTTCTTGGCGGGGTGTGGTGCTCCGACTTGTTTTCCTGCTTGACAAGCGCTGCACGGCCTGTCCTTTTCAAAAACCACATCCTTAAGACCACGGATGTGACCACCTTTTAGAAGTTTCTGCAGATTTCTCATCCCAACATGGGCTAGCCGTCTATGCCACAGCCATCCCATGTTGGTTTTAGCAACCAAGCAAGTGTTGAGTTCGGCTTTATCTTTGTTGAAATCAACAAGATAGAGCTTGCCCTTCAACATTCCCTTGAATGCAATCGAGCCATCGCTTCTTCTAAAAACTGTCACACCTTCATTAGTGAATAAACAGTTGTAACCTTTGTCGCATAGTTGGGATATTGACAAAAGGTTATAATCTAGAGAATCTACATGTAAAACATTTGATAAGGTATGTTGAGAAGAAATTTCAATGTTACCGCTACCAAGGACCTTTCCTTGGCTGTTGTCTCCGAAGTATATGCCTTCACCTGGATCCTTGTTGTACTCGTACTTCACAAACATACCTCTCTCTCCGGTCATGTGATTCGTGCATCCGCTATCAAGTACCCATTTTGTTCCGCCGGAGGAGTAAGCCTGCAAAAAAGAATCATTTCTTGGTTTTAGGTACCCAAGCTTCCTTGGGTCCTTTCAGGTTAGTCAAAAGAGTCTTAGGCACCCACACACAAGTTTTCAAGTTCTTGTGGCGTGGCCCTATATATTTGGCAATGACTCTTCCACTTTTGGCCTTCATAAGAACATAAGAAGCATTAAATGTGTGAAACAACATTTGAGGTTCAGATTCATGAGATTTCTCTTTGACAAAGACAATTCTATTCTTAGCGTGATTAGAAATAGCCATGTGTTTGTTCTTATCAAAACCAAGGCCATCTTTGACATTGGGAGGTCTAGTGACCATATATGCACTGCGTGCATATTTGATCTTCTCCTTATCAAAGATGCCGCTTGGGGGGGCATGCATATTACGAGAAGTTGATGTATTAGAAATAGTATTCTTCTTACTAGAGCAAGTGCAAGTCTCGATTGTTGTCGAACTCATATCTTTGGAGGAAGAGCTCTTGGAGGAAGAAGAGTCACTTTGCTTGAGCGACTCAACTTGCACCTCAAGGATCTTGTTAACCTTTGACAAGTTAGCAAGTTCTTCCTTGCTTGCAATATGTGAGTCTTTTAGCTTTGAGTAAGTTTCCTTACTCAAGGCTAGCTCAACTTCAAGCGACTTGTTCTTCTCTCTTTCAAGCTCGAGAAGTTTCTCAACTTCTTTATATCTCTTCCTTTCATGGATGAGCATATCTTCTTGTCGATCAAGAAGTTCTTCCTTCTCAAAAAATTCGTTCGACAACATTTCCATTTTCTTTAGAGCAATTTTACTTAGTCCTCTAAACATTTCTTCGTTATCGCTAGAGCTGTCAAAGTCATCAATAGGGGAGTTTAGTGTGGGAGGAGTGAGCCGTACCTTTTTCATGCCTTCCTTAGCCATAAGGCAAGTGTGGTTGTTCATGTCCTGTCCTCCCATGTTTGGAAAGAGTGTGGCCTTCATAGTAGGTTTCTTGATTGTAATAGTGGCCATCTCTTCTTCTTCATCGGAGGAGGACTCGTCGTTTGAGTCCCACTCCTTGCCAATGTGAGCTTGATGGTTTTGCCTTCTTTTTCTGAAATTTTTCTTTTCTTGAGATCTTGTTTCCTTCTTCTTTTAGTTTTCTTCATAGGGGCAGTCCATCATGAAGTGACCATACTCTCCGCAGTTGTAGCAAGTGCGTCGAGCCTTGGATTTCCTTTGTCCTTGCTTTTGCCTTCATTTGAGTTGTTATCGTGTCTTCTTTTCATCATTCACTTGAACTTCTTGATAAAGAGTACCATCTCCTCATCATCAAGATCGGTGCTCTCGTCACTTGTGTGCCCATCGTCTTGATCTCCACGAGCTTCTTTGAGTTTGGGTCGGCATGTAGCTTTGAGAGCGACCTCTTTCCTTTTGGAGGAAGTGAGTTCGGCCATGTATTTGACGTATTTTGCCTCTTTTTCCATCATCTCATGGTTTATGATCTTCCCCAACAGCTCATCGGGGGTCAATTTGTGGAAACCGGGGCTTTCTCTAATCATTGAGCAAAGTGTGACATTTCTTGGCATGAAGGCTCTAATCATTCTCTTGACTACCTCATGATCCGTCCATTTCTTACTTCCATAGGCACGTAACTTGTTGATGATTGCCTTCATTCGGTTGTACATGTCTTGAGGTGATTCGCCTTCTTCAATAGCGAACCTCCCCAACTCTCCTTCAAGCATTTCGATTTTTGCTTCACGAACTGATCTATTTCCTTCGTGAGCCATCTTAAGTGTATCCCAGATTTCCGTTGCACTTTCTAAGCCATCAATCTTGGTGAATTCTTCTCTGCTTAATGATGATGTGATCACGGCGACAGCTTGTGCATTTCTGTGAATCTCTTGTTCTTGTTCTAGGGTGAGTTCTTCATCTGTGTCCGGGATATCTATGCCAGTGTAGACGATGTGCCATAGGCTAGGATTTAGGGATATTAGATGCATCTTCATGTTGTACTTCCACATTGTATAGTCGCTTCCATCAAACTGTGGAGGTTTTCCCATGGGAATGGAAAGATAATGATTGTTGGAGTTGAGACGGTTATAGTTGTAAGGCTGTCGGGAGTAGTCATGATGACCACTCCCCGTCGTCTTCTCTTCTTCTTTTCCCTTTTGTCCTAGCAGTTTCTTTCTCAAGAGTGCCTTCAATTGTCGCACTTCTTCATCATCGTGTGGGCTCTCTTTCAGCACATCAAAAGCCTTAGTTTCTTGTTCCTCCTCATTAATGTTCATCTTCGAGATATTGTTGTTCTTCTCAGAGGCCATTGATCTCTCCGAGATGTGAGTCTCGTTGGTGGAGAACCAAGCTCTGATACCAATTGAATGTGGCCTAGAGGGGGGGGGGGTGAATAGGCCTTTTGAATTTCCTACACACTTAATAGAATAGTCAAAAACTTGGTTGGCCGGAATAGTCCGGTTGCGTGGACGGACTAGTCTGGTGTGCAAGAAGTATGTGTGTTGATCAGGTGTTAATTGAGAAATTAAATTTCTTTAGCAGCGGAATTAAGAACAACTGATATTTATACTTGAAATTAATCTGAGAATGCAGGTGTAACTTCAAATTGGCTTAAGTTAATGTTTACCACTTAAGTGATCTAATGAACAAAGTTTAAAGTAAATGAGACACGAGACACAAGAATTTTTCCCGAGGTTCGATCTCACAACGAGATCTACGTCCTCGTTGAGGAAGCTCACACAGAGCCGGGTCTCCAACCCTTTCCCTCCTCAAGTCACCACAAAGGCCGACTTGATTCCACTATCACGGGTAATCACCAAGTTTGTGGGGCAACCTCACACGTTGAGGGCTCCCACGAAAATTACAATGAACAAGTGATCAAATACACTCAAAAGTATTACAATGCAGAGTATGAGTGTAGAAAGATCAAACCCCAAGAGCTCGCGATGAAAGAACGACGATCTCCCAATCCCGAATCCAAGTGTTCAATTGATTTCACTCTTTTTGAACTTTAGATGTGTGGGGAGATGTGTTTTGGGCTCTTGGGACTTAGTGACGGCGCTAGGGTTTGCTCCTTTTTCAATATTCGACGTGTTTTGTCATCGGAAAGTCGTGGATCATCTATTTATAGGGTTTCCAAAAGCTAGCCGTTGAAAAACCCTAACACCGGACTAGTCCAGTGCAAGTCCGGACTTGTCCGGTCTCAACATGTTTTGAGGTCCAGAAAGTCTGCCGGACTAGTCCAATCCAACCTCGGACTAGTCCAGTACTGTGTAAAGATGACTCCACAAAGTTCATCGGACTAGTCCGCGGACAAGTCCGATCTCCACAAAAGGGAGTTTACAGAAAGTTCAACGGACTAGTCCGGTCCATGATCGGACTAGTCTGGTCCCTCAGTATGAGAGACTCCAGAAACATCAACGGACTAGTCCGGTGGATGCACGGACTAGTCCGGTCTCCTTGTGAGTGTAATTCCAAAAAGGTGAACGGACTAGTCCGGTCCATGAACGGACTAGTCCGGTGCTTTGTTAAAGTTAGGTTAGTTTTAATCCCTTACCCTCGCGCAAAGTTGTGAGCTCTTGGAGTGTGTCTTTCATACACTCCCTATACATTCAAAATCTATTTTGGTCTTCCAAGCTTCATCAAAGAATTTCTCTTTGAACACCACTTCATTTTTCACCTTTTTGTGTGCACCGAAATGTTTCACTTGTTTGTCCTGCAATCATCTCAGTAGTTTCATTAGGATCTCATATGTTTGTCATCAATTAGCCAAAACCCACAAGGGATATACTAGATGCACTTACAAACACATCGGACACGGGTTTACCTCTAGCAATACTAGGACAACTCCCGCCAAGAGCTTGTGGCATAGCCGAACATGGAGGATTACAAAGGACAGATAGCGTTGTCTCCACCTACTGCCTACCTATTCAATCCGTGTGTCTATAAGACATTCAATGCTACTTTCTATCCTAGCACCATGCTAGCATATTAGGTAATTACCTTAAGGGCCTAGGCACAAGCCATCCTAAGGCAATGATCTAAATCATCGCTGAACCAATCTTAATTCATAGCACGAGTGATTCATGTTAACATAATCATGTCAAAACTAATTAGACTATAGTGGAGGTTTGTAGTGTTTATGATGATATAATGACAATAGTATAGCATAATCATAAATACAAATAGAAGACTAAAGATAACATCTTTATTAAGAGCAAAGTCACAAATACAAATAGGAATATAAGAGCCATACCTTTCCCAATTAGAAATTGGAAAGAGACTCGTTCTACTCCTCTCCAAATTGGACTATGGACTAGAGACTATCCTCTCTACAGCCTATACTCCTCTAGAGCTAGGGAGAGTAGCAGATACCATGGATGAATACTCAAGTGGTGTGTGTTGAAGTGAGAGGCGAGGGGTCCTATTTATAGGTTGGAGAAGGGTCAGTTCCCGCCACCAAAACCGTGCGAATCAGTCACCCATGACCTCTTCATGCCGGGAGGAGCCAACACGTGGTATTTGACTGTGTTTGGCACAAGGACCTAGTCGGCTGACTAGGGGGGTCGACCGACCTGGTCTTGGCTCCTTTTGCGGTGTGCTTCCTCCAGGTCTCTGCCAGGTGGGTCCCATTGACTGTTATCGGTGCTACACTATTGGATGGCCTCAAATACTTCTGTTTGCGGGCCATTTGATCCATGTGGTGCCACATGTTGTTGCTTGGTTGGCTGGAATGATATTTTATAGGATCCATCCCCTTATTTCACTTCAATTCTGCATAGAATCCCTGCACGCACTACTTTCTCCAATGACAAGTGGAAATAGGTTAAATAGAAAGGTGATGTGTGCAAGAAATGATATTTCCTTCACATAATTAGTTATATTAACAAGTGAAATTGGTATATAACAATCGGCAACAAACTCCCCCAAGCTTATCCTTTGCTCGTCCCGAGCAAAGTCAAGACTTTAGGTTGATGATCAAGAGTTGCTACTATATTCTATTTTTCAAAAGTACCACATGTACAACAAAATACTGTACCTAGTATTGCAAAAATTTGCATGGTACTTCACCCATCCCAGGTCATTATGGGCCTTATGCAATCTCCTATTCATGGGTGGTTGAAAGATAGAACAGCAAATGGAGCACACTTTGTGATCCAATAGAATAGTTAACAAGCATTTATGCCACATCAATTGGAGATGTTTAGTTAATGGTGCGTAAGAAATACCAACAAGCATTTCTGGCACTATTGCCAGGGATGATTTGTTAGTATGTCTTAGGAGCCGTCAACAAGCATTTCTGGCGCCGTTGCCGGGGAAGGCAAATAGATATATAACATGACTGAGTGAATAGGATAGAACCATGGGTAGGATTTTAGTAGGATAACCATTCTTTTTTTTCGCATTTTAAATGTGAAAACAGGGTAGTGTATGTCTGGTTTCCGCCTGCCGGAAAATTTTGTTGAATATCCCGAATCTCTTCTGAGAGACCGACCCCGTGTCATTACTCCTCAGAAGATTCGAGCGGCAAGGCAAGCCAACATTTCTGCACCAACAATCCAATCGCCAATGGCTCAAAAGACCCTTCGTGAGTTCTCAGCTCCCTCTGTTAACAATGTGCCTATTGGGCCCACTGTTAACATGGGAGATGTGAACTTCGAGATCAAAACTGGCCTTATCACTATGGTGCAAGCCAACTCCTTTTGTGGGAAGGCTAATGAGGATGCAAGTGCTCACTTGCAACAATTCCTCGAGATCTGCAGCACTTTTAAAATCAAGGACGTGTCTCCGGATGCGGTCCGTCTGAGACTATTCCCGTTCTCTCTCCTTGGGAGAGCAAAACAGTGGTTCTACGCAAACGAAAGTGTTGTAGACACTTGGGAGAAGTGTTCTACAGCATTCCTCACCAAATTATTCCCGTTGGGCAAAACCAATGCCCTACGTGGAAGGATTTCCAGCTTTCAGCAAGAGCTCAAGGAATTTATTCCCGTGGCATGGGAAAGGCTTCAAGAGTACATCCTAGCCTGCCCCACCATGGGATGGATGAGTGGCTCCTTATTCAAAATTTCTATAATGGGCTGATCCCATTAGCTCGTGAACTATTTGGATGCTGCTGCTGGAGGAGCCTTCTTCTCATTGATGGTGCCAAAAGCTAAAGATCTTATTGAGAATATGGTGTCCAACATGGGATGGAACGATGAGCGTCTCCATACCCAACAGCAAGGCATGCACACCTTGAAGGAGGTGGACATGATCGCTGCAAAATTGGACCTCCTAATGAAGAAAATTGATGGACAAGCCAGTGGTGAAGTGTCTGGCAATGCCTATGCCCTAAACTCTCACATCACGTGTGAAGTCTGTGGCAACACAGGTCATATGGGCAATGATTGCCCAGAAACTCATGAGGATGCCTTATACCTTGCCAACAAAGGAAATTTCAAAAACAATGGCTATCGTCCAGGAGGTCAAGGGTGGGGTCAACAACGCCCATTCTTTCAAGGAGGGTACAACCACAATGGCAACCCTGGAAATCAGCCCAACTTGAGAGAACTTGCCAGTAGCCAGCTCAATATCAACGATGCCCTATCCAAGAAGCTGTCAGCTAATGACAAGACCCTAGAGAATATCAATGCAAGATTAAATTACTATCCTCAGCATTCAAGAATCAACTAAGCTTCAACAAGATGTTGGAGACTTAGTTGGCAGAACTTGCTGCAGTTGTCCCTCCAGTAGAAAACAACAAGATTCCGGGGCAGCCAGAAGTCCCAGTGGAGAACGTCAATGCAGTGGTTACAAGAGGAGGAAAGACCACTCGTGACCCACCATATCCCACACAATAAAAAGGACAACTATGCCTGAGAAGGAGGCTGTCCCAAGTGAATTACTTGGTGAGAGAATGGCCAAACACTTTAAAGACACCAACTTATTGTCGTTCCCTCACAGACAAAGGAAGCCAACAGTGGATGAGCAATTCAACTGTTTTGTTGAGATCACCCAAAAGATCCACATCAATGTGCCCTTGATTGATGCGATGCAAGTACCCACTTATGCTCGCTATCTCAAGGACATATTGAACAACAAACGGCCATTGCCCACCACTGAGGTCGTCAAGCTTACGGAAGACTACAGTGCAGCCATCCTCAATAGGCTTCCTGAAAAGAAGGACCCCGGATGTCCTACCATTTCATGCTCAATTGGGGCTCACCACTTTGACAACGCACTTTGTGATTTGGGAGCAAGTGTTAGTGTGATGCCCAAGGTTGTGTTCGACCAGCTGAACATCACAGAGCTGACTCCAACACCAATGCAGCTACAACTGGCTGACTCTTGAGTCCGTTATCCTGCGGGTATTGCTAAAGACGTCCCGGTGAAGATCCGGAACTGCTTCATACCCGTGGATTTTGTGGTGCTAGACATGGGCACTGAGAAAGATACACTACTCATTCTTGGGCGTCCATTCCTAAGCACTGCAAAAGCTCACATAGATGTGGGAGCTGGACAAATCCACTTCCATATCAATGGCAAGGATGAAAAGTTTAACTTTCGGCCAAAATCAGAACAATGCTCCATGATTCGAATCATGTATGGGCCGAATGATAAACACATCATAGAGGTCAAAGTCACACTTCCAAAGGCGACGGAATCATTTGGACATTCCCGAAGGCCCAAGTCCACGAAGCCACCAAAGAAGGAATGGCGGAAGAAGAAAGACAAACCGTCCAAGCCCATCCCTCCGGGCCCAGATGTGAAATGAAGATAGAGTTATGTCCATCTCATTGGACGGTGGTGAGACCTACGCCAATAGGTTAAATAGGTAGTTATCCCACTTAATTTTTCTTTCTTTTTCCACCCCATTTGGATTTTCCCATTGCATATTTGATTTTTCCTAGCAAGTTGAGAATCTTATATTCTCAGCTATCATTTTTCTTTCTTTGTTGTCAAAAGAAATTTTTTTATTGGATTTGAGAAAAGGTTTTTATTTGAAAAACATTTTTTCTGAGCTGCACATGTGACATTTCACCAACGTGCTAACTCTATAGCCGTTGGGGAGCCACTTGCCAAAAGGGGAACCAGGGCGGCCACATGTCAGGTCGGCCGAACCCCCTGGACGGCTGAACAGGGAGTGGAGCCAATTCGGCTCCCCTTCCTCCAACGGCTACATTTTGAACCCTAAGTGACCGTTGGAAGGTGCACCCTATAAATTGTGGCCGTGAGGAGCACTTCTCTTCACGCACCACATCATCTTACACCTCCCCAATTCACTCTATAGCTCGCCTTGTTCTTCTTGCTCTTCATTGCAACACTCTTGCTCAAATCCATCCCCAAAAAGATTTTTTGTTGTTTACATTTTACACTCAAGCTTTCAAGAGGAGAAAATTCGTTGAGAGTTTTTTTCCAGACATCACTTCTTTTCGGATTTTTCTAGCCTTGTTTTGTTCGTGCTTGTTGAAATCAAAAAGACATGAAGAGGTTGTTTGGAAAGAGGAAAGAGGCTGCAAGCTCATGCCATGGTGAAGGTTCTAGTGCACGCCTCTCTTCCATGGGTACAAGCCCAAGGAGGAGAAGTGTGTGTGAGGACACTCCCATGGAAGAGAGAAGCAACCCACACCAACTTCTTCATGACAACGACCTTGACATACGAAGCGAAGTTGAAGATCAAGCACGCAGGCTTCTCCAAGATCGTGAGTTCCGCCACACCAAGGCTTACGATCCACATTTGATCTCCAAAATAGGTATGGACTCCGAATTTCTTTCCATTTGGAATGCAATTGGATTTGAAGACTTTGCTCACATAGAGGAGAAAGGTTTACACCTTTCTCACTATCCAATTCCTTTGCACGCTAAGAATAGGATTTGATGGTATTTCTTTTAGATTATTTCAAAAAGAATACAACATCCTATGGAAAGAATTAGGTAGCATCCTAGGCTTCCATAAACTATGTTTGCTAGATTTAGACAATTTGCCTATGTTTAACAAACAATGTTTTTGGCATGAGCTAACTAGTAAGGTCACATGTAGGGCTCTTAGGAATAGCCACATCCAAAACCCTACCTTACGCTTAATGCATAGATGGGTGGCTATGACTATGTTTCCTAGGGGAAATGTTAGGGTTGTGCGAGATGATGAATTGAAAATTTTGTTTGCCATGACTAAAAAAAGATAAAAGTTGCTCCAGTCAAAGCCATGATGACACAATGGTTAGATTACATTTCAAAATCAGGACCAATTGAATGCACTTCATTGATTACTCATATTGCTGATAGGGTAGGAGCACTTAAATACTCTTCATTTGAATACATTGAAACTGAAAGAGAATTAATTGATGAAGACTATTTAGTGCAAGTACATACCCTTAAGCATGATCAAGATGGGTCCTTGATATTTTTCTATCCCAGCTTTGTTAATAAATTCGATTACCTAACCCGGATTATCATTTTTACAAATGTCGGAGGCTAACCATTAATCTTCTTCCCCTTGAGGAAGCAAGAAGAAGTAATGTCTCTGGCAAGGCAACAAGGAATCGTGCGAGGGCTGCAGTCACAGGCATGCCACCGATAATCTCTCTAGCCCATGAATACCAAGAGGAAGAGAACCCAACGGGTTATGCGCCCGTATGGAATCAACCTCCAGCGTATGAGACTGGGGGATCATCTTGGAAGGAATGGCAAAGGAATCCACCCTTATCCACTTCAAGCTCTAGCAGCTTGCCACCAACGTCCATGAGAGGACGTCGTTCCTTTTCAGCCAGAAGTCATCATGACTATAGCTAAGGAATGATAAACCTCACTAGACGTATGGGAGAACTTGAAGTGAGAACGGGTGACATATACAACACACTCCAGGAGCATGTTCAAGGTACCCAGGATTGAAAACAACACATGGATGCTCAATTCACCAACTTCAACACGGTGCTACAACAACAACAAGCCGATCTTGCAGCGTACTTCCGTCATCAAGGGTTCAACCCTTATCACGGAGGTAGTTGAAGAACAAGCTTGGGGGAGGACGCCCACTTGAGGTAACATGTATCACATTCCTTGCATATTTATTTTCCATCCATCCATCATCCACCTTGCATTTAAAAAATATATAAAAAAATAGGTTATATTTGCTTTCATCAAATAAAGATGTGCGGTAAAAATGATTTAGAATTCACATAGATGAAATGATGAATAGTTGCTCTGTTTTATTTTCCTAAGTCTCTAGTTTACAATTTGCTACTCTCCGAATATTGCTTTCATTGGTTTGAAATACTTTTACCTTAATTTGGAAATTGTGGGTAGCAAAAGCTTGATCTAATTCTAGGTTGTTGCAAGACTAGAATTGGTAATAGGGCTGCTAGTCCTAGTTTCAATGTAAAACATAGATTTTCGGAGAAATTCTAAAAAGATCTAAGTTTCCCTCAATTGATTGGAAATACCTACCAAACCCATATGATGTTTATACATAGACAAAACCTTATGCATATGCTATTTGCTTTCATATTGAGCCTAGTCAAACTAGTATAGACCTATGTGAGAAATCATTCAACTCTTTTTGAATTCAAGACTTCACTTGCACATGCTATACTTCTACACTAGAAGTAAGCAAAACGTCAATCATACCCACCATTCCACAACAAAAAGAGAAACTCCATGTTATTCATGTTTAGCACTCTCTTCAAAATTAATTTCAAAGAAAGGGAGTAGAAGACATGGCTACAAAAATGAAAAAAAAATGAAAAAAATTCTTACATCATAATGAAAAAAGAAAAGAGAGAAAAGAAAAGTAGACATGTTTCATCCCTGCAAAAGAAAGAGGGATTATACTAAAAAGGAGTTATCTCATGTATCCACATCCACTTCCACTCCATCACACATGCACTAGCCTTGAATCAAAAAGTTTTGATTTGAATTCTCCTAAGGCTTACTCTTTTGACTTAGCAATATATGTGATGCAAATATGCCTACTTACTTTCCTTACCAAGCTCCACATACAAGCCATATCCAATGAGTAGGAATAGTAGAGGCACAATACTTTGGTGAGGAAATATTTCCACTATCCACAAAGGAGTGACTGAGAGAATCAAATTGAGGTACTTAATATCTAAATTGAATTCTCCGGGGTTTAAGTGGAACTTGATTTCTAGGCTATGTTTGCCCCATTTGCTATTCTACCTTTCAACTACTCATGAATATGAGAAAGCATAAGCCCCATGATAACTTAAGAAAGGTGGGGTATCATAGCCAATTTCTGCAATACTAGGTAGAGTATCTTGTGGTGCAATAGATACTTTTGAAAATAATACATTGTAGCAACTCCTGATCATCAACCTAAAGTCTTGACTTTGCTCGGGATGAGCAAAGGATAAGCTTGGGGGAGTTTGTTGATGGCTGTTATATACCAATTTCATCCGTGAATTTAACTCAGTTATGTGAAGGATTTGTCATTTCTTGCACACATCACCTTTCTATCTAACCCAATTCCACTTGGACTTGGAGAAATATGTGTATGCAACATTTTATGCAGGAAATGAGGAAATGTAGAGGGACCAATCCTATAAAATATCATCCCAGCCAATCAAGCGATGACATGTGGCATCACATGGATCAAATGACCCACAAACAGAAGTATCCGAGGAGATCCAATGGTGTATCATCCATATACATCAATGGGACCCACCTGGCAGCCACTTGGAGAAAGCACACGAGAATTGGTGCAATGACCAGGTCGGCCGAACCAGGGGGTCGGCCGAACTGGTCTCTGCACCAAACTTGGTCAGCCTCCATGTGTTGGCTCCTCCCGGCTTCCTGGAGTCAATGGTGACCGATCCGCGCACTTTTGGTTGCGGGAACCGACCTCAACACTAGTATAAATAGGACCCCCTACCCTTCACTTCAACACAAACCACTTCAGCTACATCTCTGTTGTATACATTATCATCAATAGTCTTAGAGGAGTTAGGTTGTAAAGAGGAGAGTCTCTAGTCCCAAGTCCAAATTGGGAAAGGAGTAAGGAGTCTCTCTCTTCCCAATCCTACATTGGGAAAGGTATGGCTCATGTATTCTTTCTTGTATTTGTGACTTTATGCATAATAAAGATAGTATCTTTAGTCTCTACTTATACATATACTTGGGCAAAGCGTTTCTTGTTTGATTGTGGAGTCCATGTATGTGGAAGGTATAGATTCTATGACTGTTTCATCATGAACATATTCATTATCATAGAACCTATAGAACCCCACTATAGTCTAGTTAATTATTCCATAACTAGGTTAGTATGGATAATTATGTTGTGTATTAACATTGGTTCATTTATGATTCAATTCATTGCCTTAGGATGGATTGTGCCTAGGCTCTTAAGGTAATAACTTAATATGCTAGCATGGTGCTAGGATAGCTAAGTAGCATTGGATGTCTCGTAGACCCACGGATTGAAGAGGTAGGCAGTAGGTGGTGACAGCCTTATCTGTCCTTTGTAATCCTACATGTTCGGCTATGCCACAGGCTCTTGGCGGGAGTCGCCCTAGTATTGCTAGGGGTAAGCCCGTGCTCGATGTGTTGAACCACATAGCATAAGTATTCACTATTGATCTGGCTTATGGATAATTAGTTTAGGCTATGTATATGTACAATAGAGCATAGTAGGAGCACCTCCATAACTCTCAACCTTCACTAACCTATAGGATCCTCTTATCCCCCCTCAGACTTGAAAGATTTTGTGTGTGTCACACTACCTCCATTATTATTTATCCATCCTTACTAGATTCTTACCTAGACCTTTCTACCGTTTACACTTGATGATTGTTATATCTCTACCCCGCCTTCCTTTGGGATCAAATAAATGACACCCTTGGGAATACTCTTAAGGGGAAATTCTACAATGACATCTCTGTGCGCTTGCGGAATTCACTCTGTGATCCAATAGAACCGTTAACAAGCATTTTTGACACATTAGTTGGAGATGTTTAGTTAATGGTGCGTAAGTAACACCAACAAGCATTTCTGGCACTATTGCCAGTGATGATTTGTTAGTATATCTTAGGAGCTGTCAACACCCAACAAGAAAAATTGGCAAGGAATGCCGCAAAACACTTCTCCCAAGTGTCTAAAGCACTTCGGTTTGCGTAGATCCACTATTTTGCTCTCCAAAGAAGAGAGAACGGAAGCAGCTAAGACAGACAACATCGAGAGATACGTCCTTGATCTTAAAAGTGTTGCAGATCTCAAGGAACTGCTGCAAGTGAGCACTTGCATCCTCATTAGACTTCCCACAAAATGGGTTGGCTTGCACCATAGTGATAAGGCCAGTCTTGATTTCGAAGTTTACGTCTCCCGTGTTAACAGTGGGCCAAACAGGTACATTGTTAGTAGAAAGAGCCGAAAACTCACGAAGGGTCTCATGGATCACTGGTGTTTTTTTTTTTTGCAGTTGCACTGACTTGCTTTGCCGCTCGAAGCTTCTGAGGGTAACAACACGAGGTCGATCTGTCAAAAGGGATTCGAGATCTTCGACAAAGTTTTCTAGCAAGCGGAAACTAGACATACACTATCCCGTTTTCACATAAAATGCAAAAACAAAGAAGGGTCATCCTACTAAAACCAATTAGGGTCCTATCCTATTCAGTCAATCATGCAATTCTTTGGCTTCCTTCCCCAGCAAAGGCACCACAAATGCATTTTGACGGTCCCTACGCACTATTAACAATTCATCTCTAGCAGTGGTGCCAAAAATGCTTTTTAATAGATTTTAGATTATACATATAAATCTGCAGGCGCACGGAAACTATTGATGTAGCATTTCCCCTCTAAGTGTATTCCCAAAGGGTGCCATTTATATTCTCCCAAAGGAAGGCTAGATGGAGGTAAAACAAACATCGGGTGGAGAGGCTAGGTTGATCTAGGTAATGTTCTAGCAAGGATGGATAGATGATAAATGGGAGTAGTGTGACACACACAAGAGAATTTTTGCCTAAGGGGATAAATGGGGTAAAGAGGGCTAGGCTAATGTTTAGGTGGAGACTCCTACTGTGCTTCTAATGTACATATACATATCCTAAATTAGTTACTAATGATCATATTAATTATGAATTCTCATGCTATGTGGATTAACACATCGGGCCCAGGTTCACCCATAGCAATACTAGGACGACTCCCGCCAAGAGCCTGTGGCATAGCCGAACGTGGAGGATTACAAAGGACAGATAGGGTTGTCAACACCCACTGCCTACCTCTTCAATCCGTAAGTCTACGATACATTCAATGCTACTTTCTATCCTAGCACCATGCTTGCATATTAAGTAATTACCTTGAGAGCCTAGGCACAATCCATCCTAAGGCAATGAACTAAATCATCGGTGAACCAATGTTAATTCATAACACAAGTGGTTCATGTTAACATAATCATGTCTTAGGTAATTAGACTATAGTGGAGGTTTGTAGTGTTTATGATGATATAATGACAATGGTATATCATAATAATAAATACTACTACTACCACATACATGGAATCCACAATGAAATAATAAATGCTTCATCGAAGTATATGAACAATGGAAGACTAAGGATAACATCTTTATTAAGAGCAAAGTCACAAATACAAATAGGAATATAAGAGCCATACCATTCCCAATTAGGAATTGGGAAGAGACTCCTTCTACTCCTCTCCTAATTGGACTATGGACTAGAGACTCTCCTCTCTACAGCCTATACTCCTCTAAACCTATGGAGAGTAGTGGATACAATTTATGAATACTCAATTGGTGTGTGTCGAAGTGAGGGGTGAGGGGTCCTATTTATAGCTTGGGGAAGGGTCGGTTCCTGCGACCAAAAGCGCGCGAATAAGTCACTCATGACCTCTTCAAGCTAGGAGAAGCCAACACATGGTGTTTGACCATGTTTGGCACCAGGACCAAGTCGACCGACTTGGTCTTGGCTCCTTTTGCGGTGTGCTTCCTCCAGGTCTCTGCCATGTGGGCCCCATTGACTATTATTGGTGCTACACTGTTGGATGGCCTCGGATACTTTTTGTGGGTCATTTGATCCATGTGGTGCCACATGTTATTGCTTGATTGGCTTGAACGATATTTTATAGGATCCATCACCTTGTTTCACTTCAATTCTGCATAGAATCCCTGCACGCACTACTTTCTCCAATGACAAGTGGAAATAGGTTAAACAGAAAGGTGATGTGTGCAATAAATGATATTTACTTCATATAATTAGTTATATTGATGAGTGAAATTGGTATATAACAGCCATCAACAAACTCCCCCAAGCTTATCCTTTGCTTGTCCCGAGCAAAGTCAAGACTTTAGGTTGATGATCAGGAGTTGCTATTATGTTCTATTTTTCAAAAGTACCACATGCACAACAAAATAATGTACCTAGTATTGCAAAAATTGGCATGGTACTTCACACATCTCAAGCAATTATGGGGCTTATGCCATCTCCTATTCATGGATGGTTGAAAGATAGAACAGCAAATGGAGGACACATACCCTAGAAATCAAGTTCCACTCAAATTCCAGAGAGTTCAATTTATATTTTAGGTATCTCAATTTGATTCTCTCGGTCTCTCATTTATGTGTTGTGGAAATGTATCCTCACCAAGGCATTTTTCCTAAATTCATCCTACCTCTACATAAGGCTTGTATGTGGAGCTTGGTAGGGAATATAGTAGGCATATTTGCAACACATAATATTGCTAAGTCAAAAGAGTAAGCCTTAGGAGAAATCAATTGAAAACAATCTTGATTCAAGACTTGTGCATGTGTGATGAAATGAAGTGGGTGTGGATATTTGAGATGACTCCTTTTCGAGTGGACTCTCTTATTTTGCAGGGATGAAACATGACTAGTTTTTTCTCTCTTTTTTTATCATGCTTATGATGTCAGCATGCATTTTTCATTTTCTTTTTTGTTTTCTATTTCTTGTAGCCATGTCGTCTACTCCCTTTTTATGCAATAAATTTTGTAGACAGTACTAAGCATGAATGATATGGAGTTTCTCATTTTATTTATTGTGGAATGGTGGTATGGTGGAATTTTGCTTATTTCTAGTGTAGAAGTATAGCATGTGGAAGGGGAGTCTTGAATTCAAAAAGTAATGAATGAAATCTCACATAGGTCTATACTATTTCGACAAAGCTCAATGTGAAGACAAATACATATGCATAAGGTCTATCAATGTAATGTATCATATGGCTTTAGTAGATATTTCCAATCAAATGAGAGTAACTTAAATCTTTTTAGAGTTTCTCTGGAAATCTAAGTTTCACTTTCAACCTAGAAAAAGCAGCCGTATCACTATATCATATCTCACAACAACTCAGAATGGATTAAGCTTTTGCTACCCACAATCTCCAAATCAAGGCAAAAGCAATTTTAGCCAATGAGAGCAATATGTTGGAGAGTAGTAAGTTGTAAACTAGGGACTTAGGAAAATTAAAATAGAGAAACTGTTCATGATTTCATCTATGTGAATTCCAAACCATTCTTACGGCACATCAATTATTTTATTTGAAAACAAATCTATTATATTATTATTATTCATATGCAAGGTGGATGATGGGTGAGTGGAAAAGAAATACGCAAAGGGTGTGATACAATTTACCTCAAGTGGGGGTCCTCCCCCAAGCTTGTTCTTCACTCACCTCCGTGATGAGGGTTGAACCCTTGATGATGGAAGTATGCCGCGATATCGGCTTGTTGTTGTTGTAGCGTGGAGTTGAAGTGGGTGAATTGAGTGTCCATGTGTTGTTGCCAATCATTGGTATCTTGGACATGCCCTTTGAGAGTGTTGTAGATGTCACCCGTTCTAACTTCAAGCTCTCTCATACGTCTAGTGAGATCCGTCATTCCTTGGCTATAGTCATGATGGCTTCTAGCCGAAGAGGAACGACATCTTCTCATGGATGTTGGAGGCAAGCTGCTAGAGCTTGAAGTGGATAGAGGTGGATCCAATGTGGCACCTGGCCATCCATGCCAAGACGAACCTTCGGTCTCATATCATGGAGGTTGAGTCCATCCGGGTACATGACCCATTGGGTTCTCTTCCTCTTTGTACTCATGGACCGTGGAGGTTGTCGGAGGCATGGCCACTCTCCATGCACGGCTTCTAGTTACCCTGCTAGAGACATTACTTATTCGTGCTTCTTTGATGGGAAGAAGGTAAATGGTTAGCCTCCGGCATTTGTACAAATGATAATCCGTCTCAGGTAACCAAATTTCATTGACAAATCCGAGATAATAAACTAACAAAGAGCCATCTTGATCATGCGTAAGGGTACATCCTTGCACTAAATAATCTTCATTAATTAATTCTCTTTCATTTTCAATTAACTCAAACGAAGAATATTCTAATGCTCCTAACCAAGTAGCTATACGAGTAATCAATGAAGTGCATTCAATTGGCCCTGTTCTTGAAATGTAATCTAAGTATCGTGTGTGAGACCTATGTGTGCTGAATACATTGGCTTTGACAATAAAAGTTTTGAATGCTGCCATAACATCTTTTTGGCAAGGTCCGACTCTAGCTCCGAGCTTCTGTAAGGTCTGACAATAGGTGTGACTTTCTTTGTCTAGATCTGACATGTTTTTGGGTAGGTCCAGTGAGCTTTTTCTTTAGCTCCAGCATGTCTTTGATAGCTCCGCCATGTCTTTGTTAAGCTCCAACATGTTCCTTTAGCTCCGGCATGTCTTTGATAGCTCCGGCATGTCTTTGTTAAGCTCCGACATGTTTCTCTAGCTCCGGCTTTTGGGTTGACTTGTTCCGACTAGTTTTGGTCAGCTCTGGTGCTAGGTCTTGCTAGTTTTGATAAGCTCCGGCGCTAGGTTGTACTAGCTTTGGTAAGCTCCGGCGCTAGGTTGTACTAGCTTTGGTATGCTCCAGCTCAAGTTCCAGTTAGCTTTTTCTAGGATCGGAGCTTGATCGTAATGTTCCAAATTTTCATGTGAAATATTTCGAACATACTTTATACTCTTGGAATGTTTGCTTAGTATTCTTTTACTAAGTTTTTGGTGCATTTTGGTTGATGTGGATGATATCGTTTTGCTATGTTTTGCAACATGCTTATGTGAGGTGCTCACGTAAGGTGTTGTGTTTGGAACTGACTTGAGTCAAGTCGCGGACTTCGGCTCGTACGAATTGGTTGTTTGTTCATGTGTAGGTGTTGCTTGAGTTCAAGTCATGGCTGGTGACAGGATCCTTTGGACTAGTCTCAGGGAGGAGATGAGGTTCCAACATCCAAATTCAGGAGGACTTGTGGTTGAGCTGGTCAGGAGGTCATGCAGGATGATTGAATCAAGGGCAGTGCATATGAAGGTTACTCGACGTCGAAGGAAGGTGTTCGCATGTATGCATGCGGTGCATGACGTGGCAACATGATTCCGAAGATGGTTTATGGATGGGAAGATCTGGTTGGAAGGATCGGATCGTATCGGTTGATGACTTTGGCTGCGGCGGAGTCGGTTATGGCTCGGTATGGAAAGTATCGAGCTGGTTATGATAGGATTTCGTGTGGGTCACGAATTTGAGTTGTTTTAGGAATGTGGGATACGTTCCAATGGTGTTTGGAAGTCTTAAGATTTCTTCTATCTGCGTATAGAAGAGTCATAAGCAGTTATGGAAAGTTTCGATTCGTGATCGGAGTAGGATTGGAGTCCTAGTTGAGATTGGGTAGGCCTAAGGGCTGGTTATATAAGCAAGGGAGGCCAGAGCTCATGGTGCACGACTTTGGGGCTGTTCCTCTTGTGTTCTATTGAATAAAATTCGTAGTTTGAAGGAACTTTTTGTGCCTTGATCGTTCGACTTGTTCCAGACAAGTTTTACTTGTCGAGTTTCTGGACAGCACTACCTTTTGTCGGTTGTTTTATCATAACTCGAGTTTTACAGATACAATTGATGTGATTCTTTTTGGGTTGTCTTCACAACTTGATTATCTATCATCTGTCAAAATTTCACGTTCATTGGATTTGTGGTTTCTGATATACACGAGTTTCTTTGCAGCGTTCCAGAACTGTTTTTCTCGTGTAGGACAGATTGACCTTTGTTCGTTCTTTCGATCATAACATGAGTCTCTCTCGACGGATATGAGTGATTCTTCTCGTGTTTTCTTCGTGACTTGATTCTATCTGATATATATCACTTTTGTCACAGTGAGACACGTTTAGATTAGTTTCACACACGATTTCTCTAACAGATCGTTTTACTGCCGAAGGGGTTGGGATTTAATTGTTTCCGCTGCGTAAGATTTTTAAATCTACCATTCACCCCCCCTCTGGTAGCTTTTCACGTGCTCTACGATCCTACATTGTGTCATCATGGTAATAACTAGAGCAACTTTTATCTTTTTAATCATGGCAAATAAAATTTTCAACTCACAATTACGCACTACCCTTACGTCTCCTCTAGGGAACATAGTCATAGCCACCCATCTATGCATGAAGCGTAAAGTAGGGTTGTGTAAGTGGCTATTACTAGGTGCACTACATCTAACCTCACAAGTTAAATCTTGCCAAAAGCTATGTTTGTTAAACTTAGGCAAAACATCTAAATCTAGCAAACATCGTCTATAAAAGCCAAGGATTTCAATTAATTCATTCCATAAGATATTGTTTTCCTTTTTAAGTAATCTAAACGTTATACCATCAAATTCTATTTTGAGTGTGCAAATGAATTGTATGGAGAGAACGCGTGAACCTCTCTCCTCTATGTGAGCAAAGTTTTCCCATCCTAGTGCACACCAAATGGTAAAGAATTTGGAATCCATACCTATTTTGAAGCTCAAATCCATATCATAATTGAGTTATATTGACGGGTGAAATTTGTATGTAAAAGACGTCAAAAGTAGTCTAAACAACAAGCAGGAATTGGCGCTCACCGCCTTCCTGCGAGCTAATGTCGATTTGATTGCCTGGCAACCGTCTCAGATGCCCGGCATCCCCAGGGAGGTAATCGAGCACCACCTGAAGATCTACCCTGATGCCTGACTGGCAAAGCAGAGGCCACGAAAGTAGTCCATCAAGCGACAGATTTTCATCAGCAAAGAGATTAAGAAGCTGCTCGATGCTGGCTTCATTCGGATAGTCTATCATCCCAGGTGGCTGGCCAACCCTGTCGTCGTCCCCAAAGCTGGTGGGAAGCTTCGGATGTGCATCGACTACACCAACCTCAACAAGGCATGTCCTAAAGATCCTTTCCCTCTCCCTAGGACAGATCAGATCATAGATTCAACCTCAGGATGCGACTTTCTCTGCTTTCTAGACTCTTACTCAGGGTTCCACCAAATCCCCATATCTAGATAGGATGAAGAGCATACTGCATTTATAACCGTAGATGGCCTCTACTGCTATGTCTCCATGCCTTACGATCTTAAAAATACCCTCCCTACTTTTGTATCTGTCATGCATAAAACATTTGGGGACCTCATTCGCGACCTAGTAGAGGTGTACGTCGATGATATTGTTGTCAAAATCCAAACACATACATCATTGGTAGACAACCTCGCCCTAGTTTTTGATAGATTATGGACCACACACACAAAGCTTAACCTTGACAAGTGTGTGTTCAAAGTCAAAGCTGGAAAGCTCCTTGGTTTCTTGGTATCACACCAAGGGATCGAGGCGAACCCGTAGAAGATCAAGGCGGTAGAGCTGACGCGGCCTCCAGCCCGCGTCAAGGACGTACATAAGCTTGCAGGTTGCTTGGCAGCGCTCAACCGGTTTATCTCTGGACTGGCTGAACGAGCCCTCTCATTCTTCAAACTGTTGCGCTAGTCTGGACCATTCATCTGGATAGAGGAAAAAGAAAAAGTGTTCCATGAGCTTAAGCGACGGCTCACGTCGATGCCCATCATGGTGGCCTTGGAGCCCAGGGAGCCTCTTTACCTCTACATCACCGCCATGAAAGAAGTAGTGAGCATGGTCTTGGTGGTGGAGCGACCTGGTACCCAGCAACTGTCGGTACCCTGGATACCATATACCCCTTGGGATTGCAAAGATCTCAAGGGAAAGTCACCCACTTGATTTGAAGACCTTCGGAGGCCCACATGTCAGACATGTCCGGACCCGCTTCTCCCACATGGTTAGTCCCAGGGTCGCCACGTGTACTATCAAACCGGAGCTACCGCCCGCGAGGGGGGAAGCTCCGGGATATGTACCGAAGTGGCACCCCCGGACCTAACCCCAGACCGAGGGAAGCTCCGGTGCTGACACGTATCGGCTAACACCGGAACCATCTGTTCTCCATAATGTGCTCCGGTGCTGCCACGTGTCCAACCGTCGGATCTTCAGCCTCTGACCTTTGGAAGACTCCACAACGGCTCCGGATCTTCAAAGGGGAATCGAGGACTTCAAGAACCGACCAAGTGTCATTAATATTGCATTAATGACACACGATCGGATGACCTTAATTACCAGTAACAGTGCTATCAAAGCCCATAACTCGGTCATTAAGGGTAATTAACATGTTGAATGTATATCAATATCACTGACCGCCGGGGCCACATGTCGGGCCAGGCTAGCTTGTAACGGCCTGCCCTTGTACTATAAAAGGACAGGCCGACGATACATAGGGGACGGCGTTCAGACACGCTGACACACGCGCTACATCCAATACAACATCAACACACCCCGTGGAGTAGGGTATTATGCTCAGGCGGCACGAACCATGTAAATTCTTATGTCTCCTGCGTCATTTGTAATTCACCTTCTTGAATCTCCGCGCACCCACACCGAACCACAAACTCTTCTAACACTTTAGTAGTGTCGGGAGATCTGTCGGATCCAAACCATCGACAACAACCTCAAGAGACAGACGGGACCCCTACTGCTGATGCCGATCCCTAGGGCTTGGAGACCGCAGGGGGCCCTGATGACCAAGATGCTTTCGGGTCCCAGCCCCCAGAGGGTAGCCGAGTCCCCCCAGGGGGCCTCGGAGATCAAGAAGCCTCTGGGTCCCAGCCCCTAGAGGACGCCCTGGGTTTAGGGAACGCGGAGTCTCTGGGCCCGGAGTAGATGGAAGAAGGTGAGTAGGATTACCCGAGGAGGGTCCGAACTATTAAGCGCCCGGTCTACTTCATCAGCAAAGTCCTACATGAAGCAAAAACAAGGTACCTTGAAGTGGACAAGTTACTTTATGCAGTGCTAAATTCATAGAGGAAGCTCCGCCATTACTTTGAGGCACACAGAGTCTTAGTGGTGACCATGTTCCTACTAGACGTGGTGCTCTGCAGTCCCAACGGGACTTGTAACATCACCAAATGGGTGGCGAAACTGGCTGAGTTTGAGCCCGACTTC
Organism: Tuctoria greenei; assembly: GCA_036927565.1. Taxonomy (NCBI): domain Eukaryota; kingdom Viridiplantae; phylum Streptophyta; class Magnoliopsida; order Poales; family Poaceae; genus Tuctoria; species Tuctoria greenei. Next base: position 187,740,201 of record JAYESD010000004.1, on the reverse strand, counting down.
TTGCCGCAGCATGCAATCAAGAGCCAAGTACTAGCAGACTTCGTTCCTGAGTGGACTCCCTCACCAAGCAACCTGGGGGGCCTAGAAGTCAGCGAGCCAGAGCCTAGGGCTCCACTACTCACGGGACCCCACTAGACACTCTTTTTCAATGGATCATCATGGAAGCAAGGGGCTGGAGCCAGTGTACTGCTCACCTCTCCAACAGGGGAGCAATCCAAGTACGTGGTGCGCCTTGACTTCAAGACGACCAACAACATGGCGGAGTATGAAGCCCTCATCTTTGGGTTGACCTGCGCAGAGTCTAGGTGTCCAGTAGATGCTGGTCAAGGGAGACTACCAACTGGTCATCAAGCAAGTCCGGGGAGAATGCTGCTGCAACGACCCTCATCTTGTGGGGTACTTTCTGCATGTCAGGAAGTTAGAAGCTAGTTTCAAGGCTTTGGACCTGTGCCACGTGTAATGTGCCGATAACTCCATCGATGACGCCTTGTACACTATAGCGTCCACTAGGGCCCTGGTTCCAAAATGTGTCTTCGACAGGATATTAGTGCGACCAACTACTAGGCCAGCAGTGCCTAACGAAGAAGGTGAGCCCAACACCACAGAGATAGTGACCTCGGCGGTCCTGCAACTATGGGGCCCATCGAGGTTCTTGTGCATCACAAGGGACCTCAGATTACCTAGCGCCCAAGATCCGGAAGCTCAGGAGAGTCCCGATGCATGGATCACGGAGATCTCATGCTACACGTTGGTAGAAGGAGACCTCTGCAAGTGTGGCGCCAACGGTATCCTATTGCATTGCATAACTCGGGAGGAGGGTTGCGACTTGCTCGCAGAGACCTACAAAGGAGAGTGCGGGAATCATGCTGCTTCCCGTCCACTGGACGGTAAGGCCTTCTGACATGCCTTCTACTGGCCAACGACACTCCAAGACGCCATCAAGCTGTTGAAAAGGTGCAAGGCGTGCAAGTTCCACGCCAAGCAGATCCACACTCTGGCACAAACAGTGCAAATGATCCCACCCTCCTGGCCATTCGCGGTGTGAGGGTTGAATATCCTAGGACCCTTCCCCAGGGCAATCGGAGGGTACGAGTTCTTCTATGTTGTTGTAGACAAGTGCACCAAGTGGTCGGAGGCAGCCTCGATGATCAATATCAACATGGAGTCCGCAGTCAAGTTCATCAAGTCGATTGTCTGCAGGTTTGGGGTCCCAAACAGGATCATCCCCAATAATGGTACCCAATTCACCCGTGCAACGTTCCAAGCATACTACGAAGACCTCAGCATCCAAGTTCGTTATGCGTCTGTAGTTGACACAAACAGCAATAGACAGGTTGAAAGGGCCAATGCCGAGATCCTCATGGGCCTCGAGACACAGACATGTGACTGCTTGGATAAACATGGTGCCAAGTGGGTTGACGAACTCCCATGTGCGTTGTGGGCCAGTCGAACGTCACCCAGCTGGGCCACAGGAGAAACGCCTTTCTTCGTGGTGTAGGGGCCGAGGCTGTCCTACCCCCAGAGATCGCAATGGGGTCCCTTTGAGTTTGGTCATTCAATGAAGCCGCGTAGGACCTGCTTTGATGTGAAGATTTCGACCTCGTTGACGAAGCAAGGTGGCACACCACCATCCGAAACACACGGTACCGGCAAGCGCTACAGCGCTACCAGGAGTGGTTCGTGCGGAGTAGAGAGCTCTAGACGGACAATCTGGTGCTATGGTGAATACTTTCTCAATAGGGGGCACACAAACTCTCCCCCAGCTAGGAGGGCGCCTTTCAAGTGACACAGGTACCCCCCCTGGTGTGTCCGCCAGGCCATGGAGGAAGGAGAGCACATCCCCATCCCTTGGAACTGAGAGCACCTCCGTAAGTTCCATCCCTAAGCATAATAGTAGGACAAGGTAGGGTGTCATGGTGCCAAGGAATGACACTTAGGACAAACAAGCTCTAGAGGGAACAGGTCCAGAGTGTTTAGCCATTTAGCTTGGTTCCACACCCTAAGCATGAACACTCTGCCTCCCTTGCCAACTGGAGTGGGTCGTTGCCTTATTGTAAAGCCAGTCCCCTCATATGAATGCTGATTTGAAAAAATCACTGTCTTACCCTGTGCTTTCTCTTATGTTCACTTAATTATCTTTTAATTTTGTAATCGATCAAGCTAGTCTCATTTTTTCGTAAGTTATCTTCAGGTACCTGGTGATTTTTTTATATAAATCACCCCTAGTGGAGTTATGCAACCCTGCTGAAGGCGAACTTGTGTGAGGTACCTACAAGGTGCTTCGGGATCTCGTGGCTAACCTCTTACATGGGGCCTTGTGGTGCCAAATGGCCCCCCACGGAAGGCCTACGCCGAGCAGGAGGTCCAGAGCGTGCAACCTGCTTAGCCTGGTCCTGTACCCTAAGCATGCGCACTTTGCCTCCCAGTTCTACGGCTATGTACTGAGAGATAGGAAGCTCACACCCTGATTATGGCGAGAGCCGGATCCCGGCGCTAATGCACTGAATTACCCAAACCACGCATACCAGCGCAGGATCGTAAGACATGACAAAACTAAAGATTAGGGAAACATCGCCAATGAGCAAAAAATATGCACCCCTGTTGTGTGTGCAGGACATACAAAGCTGGTTACAAAGGTGGGCGACACCAGAGCAGCCAGCTCCAAGACCACCCAAGGCACCTGCCGTCGGCGTCTCTACAACGATGGTGGGCAACGCCGGAGCATCCAGCTTCGGCACCTCCCAGGGGGCCTGATGTCAATGACTGTGCGACGATGGTGGCCGACGATGGAGCAGCCAGCTTCGGAACCACCCAGAGGGCCTGCCGTCGATGAATCTACGATGATGGTGGGCAACGCCGGATCAGTCAGCTCCAGAACGACCCAAGGGGCCTGCTATCGACGTCTCTATGATGATGGTGGGCGACGCCGGAGCAGCCAGCTCTAACACCACCGAAGGGGCCCGTCGTCGACGTCCCAGCACGTCGAAGATAGAAACCAGCACTAATATGTGAGTACATTATCCCGTCCCGCTGTTATTGCTAATAGGGTTCTCTTGTGGAACATGTACACCAGGGGTCTATCGTCGGTGTACTACACATCAATGGTGGACGATGCCAGAGCATCCAGCTCCGGCACGTACAAGGGGGCCTGCCGTCGATGACTCTACAATGATGGTAGGCAACGGCATAGCAGCCAGCTCCGGCACCACCCAAGCAGCCCGTTGTCGATGTCCCAACACGTTGAAGACAGCAACAAGCGCTAATTTGTGAGTACATTCTCCCGTTTTGCTCTTGTTGCTAATAGGGTTCTGTGAGACCTATGTGTGCTGAATACATTGGCTTTGATAATAAAAGTTTTGAATGCTGCCATAACATCTTTTTAGGAAGGTCCGACTATACCTCCGAGCTTCTGCAAGGTCCGACAATAGGTCCGACTTGCTTTTTCAAGGTTCGACATGTTTTTGGGAAGCTCTGGTGAGCTTTGTCTTTAGCTTCGCCATGTCTTTGATAGTTTCGACATGTCTTTGTTAAGCTCTGATATGTTTTGATAGGTCCGACTTATGTTGGTTAGCTCCGACATGTTTTTCTAGCTCCGGCTTTTGGGTTGACTAGTTCCGACAAGCTTTGGCAAGCTCTAGTGCTAGGTTGTACTGGCTTTGGTAAGCTTTGGCGCTAGGTTGTACTATCTTTGATAGCTCCGACTCAAGCTCCGGTTAGTTTTGGCAAGATTCAGAGCCTGATTGCAATGTTCCTGCTTTTATCTTGCAACGTTTCGAACTTGCTTTACACTTATGGAAAGGTTGCTTAGTATTCTTTTACAAAGTTTTTGGTATGTTTTGGTGGTTAAGGCTGATATCATTTTGCTATGGTTTGCAACATGCTTATGTGAGGTGCTCACGTGAGGTGTTGTGTTCGGAACTAATTTGAGTCAAGTCGCGGACTTGGGATCGTATGGATTGGTTGTATATTCATGTGCAGGTTTTGCTTGAGTTCAAGACATGGCTTGTGGCGGGATCCATTGAACTAGTCTTAGGGAGAAGATGAGGTTCAACAACCAAGTTGGGGAGGAATTGTGGTTGAGTTGATCGGGAGGTCGCGCAGCATGTTTGAATCAAGAACAATGCATATGAAGGTATCGTGGATGTCGTTGGAAGATGTTTGCACGTGTGCAAGGAGTGCGTGGACGTGTCTGCATGGTTCCAAGGCGTCATGAAGAGATGTGGACGTAAAGAATTGGTCGGAAAGGTCCAACCGACTAGGTTATGGACCCACGCTGCGGCTGAGTCGTGTTTGACTCAAATATGGAATGTTTTGGGTTGGTTATGATAGGATTCCATGTGGGTTATGAATTTTGGTTGCTTTAGGAATGTAGGATACGTTCCTAAGGTGTTTGGAAGTCCTAAGATTACTTCTATCCGCGTATAGAAGAGTCTTGAGCAGTTACGGAAAGTTTCGATTCGTGAACTGAGTAGGATTAGAGTCCTAGTTAGGTTTGGGTTGGCCTAAGGGCTGGTTATATAAGAAAGGGAGGCTAGAGTTTGTGGTGCACGACTTCGAGGCTGTTCCTCTTGTGTTCTATTGAATAAAATTCATAGTTGAAAGGAACTTTTTTTACCTTGTTCATCTGACTTGTTCCAGAGAAATTTTTCTCGTCGAGTTTCTGCACAGCACTACCTTTCTTCGGTGGTTTTATCATAACTCGAGTTTTACAGATCCAATTGACCTGATTCTTTTTCGTTTGTCTTCAAAACATGATTATCTATCATCTGTCAAAATTTCACGGTCATTGGATTTGTGGTTTCTAATCTACACGAGTTTCTTTGCAGCGTTCTAGAGCTGTTTTTCTCGGGTAGGACATATTGACCTTTGTTTGATCTTTCAATCGTAACTTGAGTTTCTCTTGACGGATTTGAGTGATTCTTATTGTGTCGTCTTCTTGACTTGATTCTCTCTTATATCTATCACTTTTGTCATGGTGAAACACATTTAGATTAGTCTCACACATGATTTCTTTAACAGATCATTTTTCTACTGAAGGGGTTGGGATTTAATTGTTTCCATTGCGTAAGATTTTTTAATCTACCATTCACCCCCCCAGTAGCTTTTCATGTGCTCTTTGATCCTACAATTGGTATCAGAGTCACGATGCTCTAAACTTTGTGATTTGCATGTTTTTTGACTAATCATTATGGAGAAATACTCCGCCAAACCTTGTGTGTTTAATGGTATTGATTTTCAGATTAGGAAGGCACGTATGGAAGCTTTCATCCAGGCACAAGGCTTCGCAATATGGGAGAAGGTATATGAGCCTTACGAAGTCTCGTCAAATGATCATGTTACAGCTACAAATCTGAGAGATTTCGACAACAACAACAAGGCTCAAAACTTTATCATACAAGGATTAACTCAAAGCGACTTCAACCGTGTTGCACACCTCCGATCTGCATACGATGTGTGGAAAGCACTTTGTGACTACCACAAAGGATCCAACACGATCAAGGAGGTAAGGCAAAACATGTTCAAGAAAGAATACATGGACTTCGAGATGCAACCCGGTGAGTCTATTGATGACCTTTTTGCTCGCTTTAATAAAATTTTCTGCAACTTGCGTAGTGTCAATGTTAATTTTTCAGATGCTGAAAATGCTAGGCAATTGTTAAGTGCATTAGATATGTCAATTTGGGAGACAAAAGTCCCATCTATTCGTGAATCTAATGTCATGAGTACACTTACTTTATATCTGTTATATTCCAAGTTAAAAACTCATGAAATTTACATAATATCACGTAAGAACCCCAACAAGTCTATTGCTTTTGTTTCTCAATGTGACATGCCTAGCTCCAGTCAATCTTCATCTTGTGGTACACTTGCTTTGTTGTCCTCTGTAATCCTTTAACAGATTGAGGAGTTTCCAGAGGAGGAGCTAGTACTTCTCTCTACTAGGTTCTCAAAAGCATTGCAAAATGTGAGAACTAGAAGGAGAGGAAGCTCCGGACCTCAACGATGTTTCGAATGTGGTAAGACAGGACATTTTCATTCAGATTGCCCTAACCTTTCACTTCCTAATTCTCAGGATGAAAAGCAAACAAGGACGAAGCACTCCTTTGCAAATGATAAGAAGAAAAAGAAGGGTTTTATAGGACGTCAATTGGTGAGCAGTTTTATTTCCGCACTTCAAGAACTTGGCTCAAGCGATGTGGACATTGGAAGTGACGAAGATGAAGATGATTTGGCAAACTTGTGCATCATGGCGGGAAAATCAAGATCAAGTATGGAGGATGCAGAACACAACAGCGACAATGAAGAGGTATGTCCTACTTGCAAAGAAATGTGTGATGCTATTCTCGTGCCACTATTATAGTTAAGAAATAGGACAAAAAGCTTAGGGATAGAGCTGCTAAAATTGAATCACTAGAATCTGAAATCAACCGTTTAAAAACCTTGATTCCTAGTGATGATGCATGTCCCTCATGTGATTTAATATATGAACAATTGTCCTCATTATAATGCGTGCACACCTCAACACTTGATAAACTTGAGTTAGAAATTGAAAAGAATAGAGAGCTTGCTACACTTTGATAAAAACTTGAAAGATGCTAGCTGTTCTACATTTGATTTGCATTGTTCTACTTGTGATGATCTTGATAAGAAACTACAAGATGCTATGAATGAAATTTCTATATTGAACAATGCTTTACATTCTCATGAAGTTAAATTTTGTTCCAATTGCAAATTAAAAGGAAAAACTTCATGTGAAAATTGTCTTGATCTGTCTAATAAACTTGGTAACATGCATAGGACATTAGATCGGTTTTGATTCTCATGCTCATGCTAAGGTACATCCACCTAAAATTGTAAAGTCATTAGGAAGTGGTTTTATTCAAACAGTTCCTACACAAAAAGAAGTGGTTTTCCAATCTGCGGGAGTGTTTTCTCATTTGGTTTCAAATAAAAATGTTGCTTGCTCATCTAAACATGAACACAATTTTAAATTTCATTGTACCTACTGTGGTAAAGATGGTCATGTCATAGATTTTTGGTATAGACTAGCTAAACAACAGAGAATGGAAATAATGATTGCTAGATCTCATAACTTTCATGCAAAATTTTCTACACTTGCTAAACCGAATGATAGGAATATGCAATCTGCTGTAATGAGTCGAAAACATGCAAAGTTTGCTCCCAAACCTACTGTTTTTCGTGCTACACATGTAACACCTTGTAGGTCAGTAGATGGATACAAAAATCCTCAATCTTTGGCTCATAAACCTGCTATTTTATCTCAGCTTTCGCGTGTTATTCCTGCTGGACGTCGTGTGACTCAATACTGGATTCCTAAATGCCTTTTGACTAACCCCAGTATTGAGTCATCGACGTATTGTGCTTCTATGTAGGTTACACGCTTGAGGAAGGAGAACATTTGGATTGTGGATTCAGGTTGATCACGCCACATGATCGGTAACAAAGAATGGTTCTTCTCCCTCTCTTTTGTGTCACGTGTAGAGAACGTTACTTTTGCCGATAATTCTTCAACTCCTATAACTGCTAAGGATTTGGTTAGAGTAAATAATTACTACACTTTGAAGGATGTGGCACTTGTTAAAAATTTAAAATACATCTTACTTTCTGTTTCACAACTGCTAGATGAAAATCTGGAAATAATTTTCACTAAAAATTGCTGCAAAGTTGTAAATTCAAATAGTGAGCTTATTTTTAACATGTCTCGGTTCGGAAAAGTTTTTAAAGCTGATTTTGATGTCTTCATCTAAGAATAGGTATCTAGTTGCGAATGATTCAAAGGACTTATATTTTTGGCATCGTAGACTTGGTCACGTAGGCTTTGATCATCTAACACGTGTTTGTGCTCTTGATCGCATACGTGGGCTGCCTAAGCTTAAAGGGGACAAAGAAATTGTGTTCTCTTCTTGTAGACATGTTAAGATGGTTGCAGGTTCACATACTCCTCTCACAATGATCATGACAACTGAACCGGGTCAACTTTTGCACCTTGACACCGTAGGACCTTCACGCGTTCAATCCTTTGGAGGAAAATGATATGTTCTTGTTATTGTTGATGATTATTCTAGATACTATTGGGTTTACTTTATGGAATCTAAGAATGAAGCTTTTTGTCACTTTAGAACTTTATTTCTTAGATTATCAATTGATCACCCAAAATCTTTAAAAGCAATTAGAAGTGATAACAGAACTAAATTTAAAAATCAATCTTTTGATCACTTTTTTGCTGAAAATGGAATAGAGCATCAATTTTCTTCACCATATGTACCTCAACAAAACGGTTTGTAGAAAGAAAGAACAGAATCTTAGTTGAGATGGCTAGGACTATGCCTGATGAATATCAAACTCCTATGAAATTTTGGGCTAATGCGATTGCAAATGCTTGTTATGTCTCAAATCTTGTTTTCTTGCGTGCTAAGCCAGGTAAAACACCATATGAGCTCCGGTTTGGACATAGGCCTAGTGTTACACACTTTCGGGTCTTTGGTTGCAAATGCTTTGTTAAGAAACATGGTAATCTTGATAAATTTGGACCGACATCTGTTGATGGCATGTTTCTTGTTTATCCATCTCATACTAGAGGCTATCGTGTGTTTTTACTTGACACTAACAAAATTGTGGAGACTTGTGAGGTGTCTTTTGATGAAGCTAGCCTAGGTACTAGCTCAGGCCTCCTTTGGCACAACTCCACAAAGCTGATTCTCTGTTGAAGTGATTCTGTAGTTAAAAATGATTCTCTATGATTCTCTAGAATAAACTCTTAGAATTAGGACAGAGAATCACTTCACAGAATCAGGAGAAGCTACTTTTTTCAGCTTTGGCCTCTTAGTAAATTTCAGAGAATCACTTCAGAGAATCAGACAAGAATCACTTATTCTGAAAAATAGTGTTTGGCACACCTTCCCTAATTCTGCCTGAGAATCAGCTCCATGGAGCTCTGCCAAAGGGGGCCTCAAATATTGCAGGTCCAGAACCATATTCGCAGGGGGAGAGCATTTTCGTTGAAGATGAGGAAGAGGTGGAGCTGCTGTCCAAAAATTCAGCAACTAATGACATCATTCCAGCTCCCGATTTTGATTCACAGCCAGCACTGATGACCACCATTGCTGGTCCAGATCCTCCTCAAGTCACAAGCTCATCAATTTGTGTTGAACAGGAAGAAGAAGAAGCTTGTGAAGTTTCCACTTCCCTCCAAGTTCTCAAAATTCATCCTCCACAACAAATTATTGGAAGCTTGTATGAACGAGTCACACGGTCCAGGTTTTGCGATCCAAACACTCATGCTCATTCAGCTTTTGTTGCTTCTTTTTAACCCAAAGATATATCACACACACTCACTAATGAATCTTGGATTATTGCCATGTAACAAGAGTTAGAAAATTTTGAAAGAAATAATGTTTGGAAACTTCTACCTCCACCTCAAGGTCACACTTTAATTGGGACTAAATGGGTGTTTAAAAATAAACAAAGTGAGGATGGGATTGTGGTTAGGAATAAGGCTAGGTTGGTTGCTCAAGGTTTCACTCAAGTTGAATGTCTAGATTTTGATGAAACTTTTGCTCCTGTTGCTAGATTAGAAGCCATAAGAATTTTGTTAGCTTTTGCTGCATCTAAAGGTTTCATGCTTTATCAAATGGATGTTAAAAGTGCTTTTCTTAATGGCTTCATAGATGAGGAGGATTATGTCAAACAACCATCGGGTTTTGAAAATTCAAATTTTCCTAATCATGTTTACAAACTATGCAAAGCCTTGTACGGTCTCAAACAAGCCCCTAGAGCATGGCATGATAGGTTAAAAACATTCTTACTTGAAAAGGGGTTTACCATGGGCAAGGTTGATAAAACTCTTTTTGTGCTTAAGCATCGCAATGACTCATTATTCGTTCAAGTGTATGTGGATGATATTATCTTTGGTTGTGCTTCTCGTGATCTTGTGTCCAAGTTTTCAGCAATGATGAGTTCAGAATTTGAAATGAGTATGATGGGTGAACTCACTTACTTTTTGGGGATGCAAATCAAGCAAACTAAAGAAGGTACTTTTGTGCATCAAACGAAGTATACAAGAGACCTTCTCAAGCGCTTCAACATGGACAAAAGCAAGCCTCTTCGAACACTAATGGGAATAACATCAACACATAAACTTGATGAAGATGGTGAACCCGTGGATAAAAAAGAATATAGAAGCATGATGGGATCACTTTTGTACCTCACGGCATCAAGACCGGGCATACAATTCAGCGTATGTCTCTGTGCACGGTTTCAAGCCTCCCCACGTACTTCACATAGTCAAGCCGTCAAAAGGATTCTCAGGTACTTACATGGAACTCAAGAATTTGGCATTTTTCTTCCTTCTTACTGAACTGTTACTTTGAAAGCATTTTTGGATGCTGATTTTGGGGGTTGTAGGATTGATAGGAAAAGTACTTCTGGTGCTTTTCATTTTCTTGGTAATTCACTTGTTGTTTGGTCCTCTAGAAAACAAAACTCAGTTGGACAATCCACAGCTGAATCTGAATATGTAGCCACTGCTGGTGCTTGTTCACAAATTCTATGGATTGTTCAAACACTTAAGGACTATGGGGTCGATTTACATAGTGTTCTACTGTTTTGTGATAACACTAGTGCCATTTGCAATGCTAAAAACCCCGTGCAACATTCTAGAACTAAGCACATTGACATTAGGTATCACTTTCTCTATGATAATGTTGAAAAGGGAATATTGTGCTTCACCATGTAGATATCGAACACCAATTGGCTGACATTTTTACAAAACCTTTGGATTTCACTCATTTTTGTTTTATTCGTAGTGAAATAGGGGTTATGCATCCTCATGGCTTACATTGAGGGGGAGTTTTGAAACTTGAGAAGTCTATGTGTGAATCTGAAATTAAAATAATATGAGCATAGTATTTCATACATATATGACTTTGTGATTCCTTTTACATGTTGAAAGTTCTTACTACATTACTCGTGTTATACATTTTGTAGTTTCTGCCATGTCTAGTAATTGGAATAACTACTTACACTAAATCTGGTCATGGTTGAACTTTATTGCTATTTTGAACTTGTTGCATGCTCACAAGTGCTTTTAATTATAAAGAATTAATCAAGTAATCAACTCACATGTTGAGTTTTTATGAATAAATATAAGTTGAGAAAAGATCAAGAGAATATGCATGCATCACACTTCTTCTTTTGAGATGGCTTATCACTGCACTTAGATATGAACTTGGAAGAAGTTGTGTATGACTAAAACCATGTCCTTAAGTTTCTGATTTTCGAATAACATAGGCTTGGCTTGGTTGGTTAGAATAAGGCAGATGCACATATAATCTCTTGCAAATATCATATGATCTAAATTTGTGCTTTGAGAAATAATAAAATGCAGCAACAAGTGCCATGCTTTCAGGTTTTGAAATAGTTAAGTTTTTTAGATCATGACTTGCTAAATTGGAAATTACATTTGATCTCTAGCATGGCTTACACTAGTTTATGTATTTCATTGATGTGATAGTGTAAGTTACTTGATAGTATGACTTGGATGACCTTTGTTTTATATGTATATATTATAATATGCTCATAACAATTAAAATATGTCTTATAAACCTTGTTGAATACATTATCAAAGGGGGAGAGATAATATGTGAATTTTTAAAGATAAGTATTCAATGGGGAGAAATTGATTACACATTGCACATATTCACAATTGTTTTTGGCATGATTCTTCTCAAGGGGAGAACTTCTTTTTCTCGTTTTAAAGTTTTGAATGTTGCCATAACATCTTTTTAGCAAGGTCCGACTCTAGCTCTGAGCTTCCGCAAGGTCCGACAATAGGTCCGACTTGCTTTGTCAAGGTTCGACATGTTATTGGGAAGCTCCAGTGAGCTTTGTCTTGAGCTCCGGCATGTCTTTGATAGCTCCGGTATGTCTTTGTTAAGCTCTGATATGTTTTGATAGGTCCGACTTATGTTGGTTAGATCCGACATGTTTTTCTAGCTTTGGCTTTTGGGTTGACTAGTTCCGACAAGCTTTGGCAAGCTTCGGCGCTAGGTTTTACTCGCTTTGGAAAGCTTTGGCGCTAGGTTGTACTAGCTTTGATAGCTCCAGCTCAAGCTCCGGTTAGTTTTGGCAAGATTCGGAGCTTGATCGCAATGTTCCTGCTTTTTTCTGGCAATGTTTCGAACTTGCTTTACACTTATAGAAAGGTTGCTTTATATTCTTTTACAAAGTTTTTGCTGTGTTTTGGTGGTTAAGGCTGATACCATTTTTCTTTTGTTTGCAACATGCTTATGTGAGGTGCTCACATGAGGTGTTGTGTTTGGAACTAATTTGAGTCAAGTCATGGACTTGGGCTCGTACGGATTGGTTGTTTATTCATGTGCAGGTGTTGCTTGAGTTAAAAACATGGCTGGTGATGGGATCCATTGAACTAGTCATAGGGAGAAGATGAGGTTCAACAACCAAGATCGGGAGGAATCGTGGTTGAGTTGATCTTGAGGTTGTGCAACATGTTTGAATCAAGAACAATGCATATGAAGGTATCGTGGACGTCGTTGGAAGATGTTTGCACGTGTGCAAGGAGTGCATGGACGTGGCTGCATGGTTCCAAGGCGTGATGAATAGATGTGGACGTAAAGAATTGGTCGGAATGGTCCAACCGACTAGGTTATGGACTCAAGCTGCGGCTGAGTCGTGTTTGACTCAAATATGGAATGTTTTGCGTAGGTTATGATAGGATTTCGGGTGGGTTACAAATTTTGGTTGTTTTAGGAATGTGGGATACGTTCCTAGGTGTTTGTAAGTCTTAAGATTGCTTCTATCTGCGTATAAAAGAGTCTTGAGCAGTTATGGAAAGTTTCGATTCGTGAACTGAGTAGGATTAGAGTCCTAGTTAGGTTTGCGTTGGCCTAAGGGCTTGTTATATAACCAAGGGAGGCCAGAGCTCGTGGTGCACGACTTCGGGGCTGTTCCTCTTGTGTTCTATTGAATAAAATTCGTAGTTGAAAGGAACTTTTGTACATTGTTCGCCCGACTTGTTCCAGACAAGTTTTTCTCCTCGAGTTTCTGCACAGTACTACCTTTCTTTGGTAGTTTTGTCATAACTCGAGTTTTACAGATCCAATTGAGGTTATTATTTTTGAGTTGTCTTCACAACTTGATTATCTATCATATGTCAAAATTTCACGTTCATTGGATTTGTGGTTTCTGACCTACACGAGTTTCTTTGCAATGTTCCAGAACTGTTTTTCTCAGGTAGGACAGATTGACCTTTGTTCAATCTTTCAATTGTAACTTGAGTTTCTCTCGACGGATTTGAGTGGTTCTTGTTGTGTCGTCTTCGTGACTTGATTTTCTCTCATATCTATCAGTTTTGTCATGGTGAAACATGTTTAGATTAGTCTCACACACGATTTCTTTAACATATCGTTTTTCTATCGAAGGGGTTGGGATTTAATTGTTTCCGCCGCATAAGATTTTTTAATCTACCATTCACCCCCCCTCTGGTAGCTTTTCACGTGCTCTTAGATCCTACAGGTTCTCTTTGGTGCCTGTACACCAGGGGCCTGCCGTTAGTGTACTACACATCGGTGGTGGATGATTTCTTTAACAGATCGTTTTTCTGCCGAAGGAGTTGGGATTTAATTGTTTCCGCTGCGTAAGATTTTTTAATCTACCATTCACCCTCCCCTCTGGTAGATTTTCACGTGCTCATCGATCCTACATGTTCTCTTGTGGTGCCTGTACACCAGGGGCCTGCCGTTAGTGTACTACACATCGGTGGTGGATGATGCCTAAGCATCCAGCTTCGGCACCTCCCAGGGGGCTGCCGTCGACGACTGCAACGATGGTAGGCGACGCCGGAGCAGCCAGCTCCGGCACCACCCAAGGGGCCTGCCATCTCTGCGATGATGGTGGGCAACACCGGAGCATCCAGCTCTGGCACCTCCTAGGGGGCCTACTGTCGATGACTCTGCGATGATGGTGGGCGATGTCGGAGCAACCAGCTCCGGTACCACCCAAGGGGCCCGCCGTCTATGTCCTTGCAATGATGGTTGTCGATGCCGGAGCATCCAGCTGTGGCACCTCCCAGGGGGCCTACCGTCGACGACTTTGTGAAGATGGTGGGCGACATAGGAGCAGCCAGCTCTGGCACCACCCAGAGGGCCTTTTGTCATTGACTCTGTGATGATGGGGCCTGCCGTCGGCGTACTACACATCGGTAGTGGACGACACCAGAGCATCCAACTCTAGAACCTCCCAGGGGGCCTGCCGTCGATGACTCTACAACGATGGTGGGCGATGCCGGAGGAGCTTGCTTCGGTACTATCCAGGGGGCCTGTTGTCGATGACTCTGCGATGATTGTAGGTGACGCCAGAGCAGCCAGCTCTGGCACCACCCAAGGGGCCTGTTGTCGGCGTTCCTACTACGATGGTGGACGACACCAGAGCATCCAACTCCAGCACCTCCCAAGGGTCCTGCCCTTGATGACTTAGACAAAGCGTGGCACCAGGGGCCCCACTGAAGCCTCACTCAAACTCCCTCGCTCCGCTGGGGTCCCATCAAACACATCTAGTGATCAAGTGGTAGGTGTGTCGAACCACCCGGCCACACCTACCAAGGGACCTCTAAGGGGGTTCCATAGACAGGACGTAAACTGAAAACAAGACTGGCCATGTCAAATGTGCGATCGTTGGTTCCTCAAAAACAAACAAACTCGACAAAATTTCCTAAGCCCTTACGCAGCTAAGGACTTGGAGCGACAAATTGAGAAGCACATGACAAGCCAACAAGCGAAATATAAATTCAAATTCATTAACAGTTATTTGTACAAAGGGGCCTTCCCCGGTTACAAGGTGCTCTGCCTGGGGGCCACCGGTCTCAACTCCGCTAGAACGAAGAAGCCACCTGCTTGGCAAGGTTCTGGACCTCAGCCCTCACCTCCTCCTATCACTCATCGAAGGAGCCTTCTCTATTGACTCCAGCAGGATCTGCGGGTACCAGCTCCAGAAGCACACCAAGACATGGGAGGCCACTTGCTACGCCAGCTCCCTTCCTTCAACCTCCATCCGCACGCAAGGACAGTGTTCACCGACCCCAACGTCGAGCAGAAGCAGTCCAAAGCTGGGAGCAGCTCGGCCACCCCATGAGACGGCTCCCCACGCGGCACGGGGCTTTGTCCTCATTTTCATGCATCATGCCCTGCATCCATCACTAAATCTGTATAATATTAAACCACATAAAAAGGAACAAGTTTAAAATGAATTAATAACAAAACCGCACTTAATAATTCTAGGAAGTGCAGACTAGTCCGATTTTGGTGTGGACTAGTCCAATTTCTCTCTAACTTCCATCGGACTTGTCCGTTTTGTTGCAGACTAGTCTATTTTTCTCTCTGGACACTTTCGGACTTGTCCGACCCATTGCGGACTAGTCCGGTGTATCGAATCCTTGAAAATTTTGCTACGTCCCTGAAGTTTTCCGGACTTGTTTTGTTTTCCAGTGGACTTGTCTATTTTTCCCTCTGAGTAAAGTCGGACTTGTCCGATTTTGGCCACACTTGTTTGTTTTTCCCCTCTGGATAAGTTTGTACTTGTCCGATGTCCAGTCCGGACTTGTCTGATTTCTCTCTGTCCAACATCAGACTAGTCTGACCCTTTTTGGAGTTGTTCGATAAATCATGACTTCGAATGGATCTTTAGTTTCACGACTTATTTCTTGTGTTTTATGTTAAGTTGGCCTAGGGATGTCATGCCTAACTCTTTTAGAGCCCATGTGGGACTCCAAACCGACCCCTACTCATCTCAAACTCGAAATCCGCCCAACCCTAGCTCAACCTCTGTATAAACAACCCCACCCCTTGGCTTGACATCTATTTGCCACTTTTTCTCCTAACCCAAACCCTGGCTCGTGGATAGCCACCACCAAGGAGGGAGAGGATATCTAGAGCAAGAATAAGAAGAGGGGGAAACGAATGATCTCCATCAACTTCGCGTTCTTCATCGACGATTCACCATCAAGTTCTTCATCAACCTTGTATCGCCAACATCCATGTGTTACCTCCAAAACCCTTGATTCTTTGGAGCCTTAGATACCTCGTATACCTTCTACTTCTTTTTCCTTACGTGAATTCAACCCCAATGCTTCAAATTCACGTTGATCAAGAAAACCCTAGTTCGCTAGTTCTGCGAAGTGCGGACTAGTCCGGTCCCTAGTGGACTAGTCTAATTTTCCTGGCTAAATTGTGTTGAATTAGTTCTAAAATTTATTTGAATCAATTCCAACCCTCTATAAACTTGTTAAAAGTTATTAGAACTAGTTAGTGAACATTATTAACAACTCATTCACTAGTTTTGCCTTGCGTTTGCATTAATCATACACGTGATGTCATATTGAGTAATATTTGTGCATTGTTTGATTGTAATTCTTTTCTTGTATGTTTATTGTGTGGATTAGACGGATTTGCGCTAGAGAGTGCTGCGAAGGATCTCTGACACCAGGACTTTGAAGCCTTTGATCCTAATCAAGCCAAGTGCAAGGCAAGTGTCCTTGAACATATCGATCCTATTTCGACAATAAATGTTTTGTGTTCAAAACTGCATGCTTGTGTCAGATTGATGGGAAATCCTATGATAGGAAGTTTACTAGCTTTGTTTAACCACCCTTGTCACCTGGAATTTATGGTAGAGAGCCGGGAAGGGTTGTTTACTTTTTGGCTTCGCTTAAATAATTGGGATGGGAAACAACTACACTATTTAATTATGCATTAATGATATTATGGTTGATATGAACAGGTTAATATGATATGGTGATGGGTGATCTAAGCAAGCCTCGTATGTGGATGGGTTGGATGATATGGTGGTTGCTTGCTTTAGATCTAAGGACCGGTTTATGCGAGAATAAGCTAAGACTACAGTGCCACCATGAGGCCAAGTATGGGTGCGGCGTAGCTGATTAATTAGGGCTTTGCTAGTGCTGTTTGGACCATTAAGGATGCTCGGGGAAGGGGTAGTCGGATTGGGTTTGTTGATGATTGGTGGGACTACCCTGGGATCTGAAGGGCTCAAGAGGGGGCACGTGGTTGAAGATGTGCTCAGTTGGAGACATCACCACCGGTGAAACCACAATGGGGTCTAAATAGGCTAGTAATCCCTTTGTAAAGACTATTTTGTGATCTCTTGGCCACACACCAACAGAAGTGTGTAATGTGATCGACGGGTCATGGGCATAAGGGAGGTACTTAGTCACTGAAAAGTGATGAAATCACAAACACGTGGGTAAAGTGGTACAAACCTTGCAGAGTCTAATAAAACTATCATGATTGTTGTGCTCTCAGTTAAGAGCACCTGGATGACCTACATGATTAGAGGGATTTTGGTATTGGGATGGTTTGGTTATGGTTATGGTTATGGTTGATAATATGGTTATGGTACTAGCTATGGATTGAATTATGGCGGTGGATATGGTTAAGGGTAATGAGAAATCTGATATATGGATGATGGTAATGAAACATGGACTGGTATTATGATAACTATATGGTTTATAATGGGTTTACTTCACATACATGTAGTATATTGCTTTTCAAATGTTTTAATGTACTTTTCATATCTTAGTCATGATTATATTCGTCATTTGAATCAACTACGTGTCATACTTTCCACACTTGTTGAGTACAACATGTACTTACTCTTGCAATTCCCCCAAAAACAGTTGAAGGTCAGGATTGGGAGTTTAATGGTGATAATGCGGAGTTCTAGGCTGTGTCTGCCGTCAGCTTTGCCTGTGGTGTTGATTGGAGTTGCGCTATACCCTACTGCTTATGATGCTTAGTTGTTTAGTTCGCTTAATTAGTTATTTCCGCTGCATTAGTTGAACTTGTCATTAATGTTCATTAGAGCTTGTATTCGAGATTATTATGAATTCTGTAATAAAAGTACTTATTTAATAATTTGAGCTGTGATAATTGTATGTATATCGTTTGAGATGCACTTTTATATGTGTGTTTAACATCCTGGTCACACATATACTGCACTTAGTTCATTTTTCGTAACCGGGTGTCACAAATTGGTATCAGAGTCACAGGTTGACTGTAGGACGCGGCCTAGATAGAATGGACACTTTAGAGCACATAGGAGCACTCAGGAATTGATGTCTTTTTGTTTGGTGTGCTGGTTGCTATATATTGGTTGCTTGTGTGCTTAATAGAGGATTTTGGGATGCTTTAGCATTGCCATGTCCACCTAGGCTAGTATAGTTAGTTGTTTAGTTTCATATCCCTTGATGCATATAGTTGGGGACGTTTTCTAAATTATTATCTCCTGCTTTTCTTCAGACGGTGAGGACTCGTAACCAGAGGGATGGCAATGATGAGGAGGAGAACAATGGAGTGCCTCAGAACAACAATGGACAAGGATCTGCCCAGGGAGCTATCAACATTGAGAAGCTATTGGCCATGCAAAACCAGCTCATGCAGACCATGATACAAACTATGGGACAGTTGTGGGCTGGTAACATCAACAATCGGCCCCACATGCCTCCCCGCCACCCCCACCTCCACCTCCTCATAACCGATTGGAAGAGTTTATGAGGACTAGGCCACCGACTTTTGCTCAAGCTGCCGACCCTATGGATGCTGACGATTGGCTCAAGTCCGTTGAGAAGAAGCTTGCTATTGTTCAATGTAGTGACCGGGAGAAGGTTCTATTTTCTTCTCATCAACCAGTTGGAGCAGCTGCAGATTGGTGAGACGCTTATTGCAATGCTCATGAGAATCAAGAGAGGATCACTTTGGCAGAATTCAAGGAGAGCTTCCGTTCTCATTATGTGCCGGAAGGTGTTATGATCTTGAAGAGGCAAGAATTTGAGAACTTGAGGCAAGGAAGGTCAAGCGTGAGTGAATATCTCAATAAATTCACTCAACTCTCAAGGTATGCGCCTGAAGATGTGAGCCGGGACAGCCAGAAGCAATACTTATTCATGAGAGGCTTGAACAATGAGATCCAAATGCAATTGCTCAACTGTGATTATGCCAACTTCCAGAAGCTTGTGGACAAAGCAATTGTTGTGGAGAATAAGGTCCGTCAGATGGAGCAAGACAACAAAAGGAAGGTGCCATATCAAGGACAGCAACAAGGAAGCGATGTGTGCCCTCGCTTTGCACCACCTAATGCGCCTTATTACAGCTCTCTTACTCTTGCTCAGCACCCTAGATATGCACCGTGCCCAGCTCAGTTTGTGTAGCAACGCCCTGTCATGCAAGCACCTAGGCCTCCAATGCCTTATGCACCTCGTGCCATCTTTGCTGGTGCAAATGTTTAGAATCAGGTCTGTCCAAATTCTGGTGCAGCAAAGAAGTGTTATACTTGTGGAGAAGTTGGACACTTTGCACATCAATGTCCTAAGTCAAGCCTTGGTCAAAGAAGCAATGCCCCAAGACAGAACCCAAGACCCAAATGGAGGACAGGCGCAAGGAACCCATGGACAGCAAACCATTGCTTGTGGCAATGTGAACCATGTCTCTACAGAGGATGCTCGGCAAGCGGATGACGTGGTCATTGGTATGTTCCTCGCAAACTCCAACCCGACAACTATGTTATTTGATTCTGGAGCATCACATTCATTCATTGCATCGAAATATGTTGCCAAGTATAGTTTTCCTATCTCATATGAAGTTTACTCTATTGGTTAAGTCTCCTGGAGGAGAGATGAGGACAAATATAGTATGTCCAAAAGTAAGCCTTAGAATAAGGGGGGTAGATTTTCTCGCCAACCTCATTGTCTTGGATTCTAAAGGATTGGACATTATACTTGGTATGGACCGGTTGAGGAAGCATAATGGAGTCATTGAATGTGCCACGAAGACGGTGAAGTTAACAAATGAGGAAGGGATCACTGTGGAATTTGAAGCATCACAACATGCACCGAAGCAATTGGAGCTGAATCATATGGATGGTGCCGCAATTGAGGACATCCCAGTGGTGTGTGAATTTTTGGACGTGTTCCTAGATGAGTTGCCAGGTTTGCCACCTGATAGAGACATTGAGTTTGTTATTGATTTAATACATGGAATTGCACCTATAGCTAAGAGGATGTATAGGATGCCTCCTAAGGAGTTAGCAAGGCTCAAGAAGCAGATTCAAGAGCAACTAGAGAAGGGTTTTATTCGCCCAAGATCTTCACCTTGGAGAGCGCCCGTTCTATTTGTGAACAAGAAGGATGGAACGCAAAGGATGTGTGGATTACCGAGCTCTCAACAAGGTGACCATCAAGAACAAGTACACCTTGCCGCGTATAGAATACTTGTTTGATCAGATGATGGGTGCTTGTGTTTTCTCCAATATTGATTTGAGGTCAGGCTACTTCCAAATGAAGATTAGACCATCGGATATACCCAAGACAGCTTTCAGGACACGGTATGGATCTTATGAGTACACCGTGATGTCCTTTTGATTGAGCAAAGCACCTGCCTATTTTATGTACCTCATGAATAAGGTCTTCATGGAGTACATGGATAAGTTTGTAGTGGTGTTCATTGATGACATTATGATCTACTCGAAGGATGAGAAGGAACATGCGGAACACTTGAGGCTTACGTTGCAGAAATTGAGGGAGCATCAGTTGTATGCCAAGTTTAGCAAGTGCCAGTTTTGGTTAAGGGAAGTGTAATTTTTGGGTCATATCATCTCGGGAGGAGGAGTTTCGGTTGACCCCGGAAAAGTGAGAGACGTATTGAAATGGGAACCACCGTAAAATGTAAAGGAAATTAGGAGTTTTCTTGGAATGATTGGATATTACTGACGATTCATCAAGGATATTTCCAAGATAGCCAAGCCAATGACGGAGTTGCTAATGAAGGGGAAAGCTTTCCAATCGACTCAAGCATGTCAAGAGAGTTTTGAGGAGTTGAAGAAAAGGATAACAACAACCCTAGTTTTGATATTGCCAAATGTGGGAAAGAGTTTTGATATATACTATGATGCATCGATACAAGGACTTAGATGTGTGCTCATGCAAGAAGGTCAAGTGGTCGCATACGCATCGAGACAATTGAAGAAACATGAGCAGAATTACCCAACACATGATTTGGAACTTGCAGCCATGGTACACGTATTGAATATTTGGAGACACTACATCCTTGGACATAGGTGTGAAATTTATACAGATCATAGGAGCTTGAAGTACATTTTCACACAAACGGATCTGAATTTGAGGCAACGAAGATGGTTGGAACTCATCAAGTATTATGATGTGGAATCAACTATGCACGAAAGGCTAATGTAGTGGCCGATGCCTTGAGTAGGAAGGGAGTAAGTCACCAACTCACGGTTCGAGAGTTGCCATCCGAGTTATGTAAGAAGTTTGAACGGTTGAACCTTGTATTTGCGAATGAGTTGGGGATGATGGAGTTAAATCCAACCTTGGAGCAAGAAATTCGAGAGAGACAGGCGAAGGATGAGGAGATTTAGGAAATAAGGAAAGGACCCAAGAGGGAAAAGAATTCAGATTTGATGAGGATGAACATGGTAGCCTATGGCTTGGAAAAAGAATTGTCTTGCCTAATGTGAAGCATATTCGGGAGACAATACTAAAGGAGGCACATGACTCGCCATACTCAATTCATCCCGGTTGTATGAAGATGTACAAAGACTTGAAGACTTGTTATTGGTGGGCTAGCATGAAAAAGGACATAGTTGAATACGTAGCGTCGTGTGATGTGTGCCAACGAGTCAAGGCGGAACATCAAATGCCAGCGGGATTATTGCAGCCATTAAAAATCCCAGAATGAAAGTGGGAAGAGATTGGTATGGACTTTATAGTTGGATTGCCACGTACACAGTCCGGTTATGACTCAATTTGGGTAATCTTGGATCGATTGACCAAGTCAGCTCATTTTGTTGCTGCCAAGACCACTTATACCGCTGCAAAACTAGCAGAGCTATACATGGAGCAGATTGTGTGCCGACATGGAGTCCAAAAGAAGATAGTGTCGGATAGAGGTTCTCAATTTACCTCCAGGTTTTGGCAGAAATTGCATGAAGCTTTGGGAACAAGGCTGAACTTCAGTTCAACATATCACCCTCAAACGGATGGACAAACTGAGAGGACCAATCAGATTTTGGAGGACATGTTAAGAGCGTGTGCTTTGAAGCATGGGAAAATTTGGTACAAGAATTTACCGTATGCGGATTTCTCATATAACAATATTTACGAGGCAAGTTTGAAAATGTCACCCTATGAAGCACTTTATGGAAGGAAGTGTAGGACACCTTTGTTCTGGAATGAGACAGGGGAAACTCAAGTATTTGGTCCGGATGTGTTTCTAATAGCTGAAAAGCAAGTTCAGGTTATTCGTGAAAATTTGAGGGCCGATCAATCAAGACAAAAAGGCTATGCGGATAATAGGCGGAGAAAATTAACCTTTGAAGTGGGAGACTTCGTTTATCTCAAGGTGTCGCCAATGAGAGGTCATAAGAGATTTAACGTAAGAGGCAAGCTAGCACCTCGATACATTGGGCCATTCAAAGTTTTGGACAAAAGAGGAGAGGTAGCATATAAATTGAAGATGTCAGCTCATCTTTCGATGTTCATGATGTGTTTCATGTTTCCCAGCTCAAGAAGTTCTTGAGAGTACCGGAAGAACAAGTGCCAATAGAGGATTTGAATTAGAGGCGGATTTGACTTATGCCGAACAATCGGTCAAAATCTTGGAAACCAAGGAGAGAGTCACAAGAAACAAGGTTATTAGATGGTTCAAAGTTCAATGGAAGCATCATACAGAATCAGAAGCAACATGGGAGCTAGAGGATGATCTCAAGAGTGAATTCCCCTATCTTATCTCTTTCGCGTCGAATCTGGAGGGCGAGATTCATTTTAAGGAGGGTAGGTTTGTAACACCCTCATTTTCATGCATCATTCCCTGCATCCATTATTAAATATGTCTAATATTAAACCACATAAAAAGGAACAAGTTTAAAATGAATTAATAAAAAAATTGTACTTAATAATTCTGGGAAGTGCGGACTAGTTCAATTTTGGTGCAGACTAGTCCGATTTCTCTCTGACTTCCATCAGACTTGTCTGTTTTGTTGCAGACCAGTCTGTTTTTCTTTCTGGACACTTTTGGACTTGTCCGGTCTATTGCAAACTAGTATGGTGTACCGAATCCTTGGAAATTTTGCTATGTCCCTGAACTTTTCTGGACTTGTCCGGTGTTCCAGCGGACTTGTCTGTTTTTCCCACTGACTAAGTCAGACTTGTCCGATTTTGGCCAAACTTGTCTGTTTTTCCCCTCTGGATAAGTTCGAACTTGTGCAATTTCTAGTCCGGACTTGTCTGATTTCTCTCTGTCCAACTTCGGGCTAGTCCCGCCCTTTTTGGACTTGTCCGATAAATCATGACTCCAAATTGATCTTTAATTTCACGACATATTTCTTTGGGTTTACGTTAAGTGGGTCTAGGGATGTCGTGCCTAACACTTTTAGAGCTCATGTGGGACTCCAAACCGACCCCTACTCATCTCAAACTCGAAATCCACCCAACCCTAGCCTCCACCTCTGTATAAAATACCCCACCCCTTGGTTGACATCTATTTGCCACTTTTCCACCTCACCCAAACCCTAGCTCGTGGATAGGTGCCACCGAGGAGGGAGAAGGAGATCTAGAGCAAGGAGTAGAAGAGGAGGAAACGAAAGAGGATCAAGATCTCCATCAACTTTGCGTTCTTCACCGTTGATTCACCATCAAGTTCTTCATCAACCCTGGATCGCCAAGATCCAAGTGTTACCTCCAAAACCCTTGATTTATTGGAGTCTTAGATACCTGGTATACCTTCTACATTCTTTTCCTTACATGAATTAACCCCAAATCTCCTAATTCACGTCGTTCTAGAAAACCCTAGTTCGCTAGTTCCGCGAAGTGCAGACTAGTCCAATCCCTAGCGAACTAGTCCGATTTTCCTAGCTAATGTGTGTTAAATTAATTCTAAAATTGATTTGAATCAATTCCAACCCTGTATGAACATGTTAAAAGCTATTAGAACTAGTTAATGAACATTATTAACAACTCATTCACTAGTTTTGCCTTGCATTTGCATTAATCATGCATGTCATGTCATATTGAGTAATATTTGTGCATTCTTTGATTGTAATTCTTTTCTTGTATTTTTATTGCATGGATTAGATGTATTTGCGCTAGAGAGTGCTGTGGAGGATCTCCAACACCAGGACTTTGAAGCCTTAGATCCTAATCAAGCCCAAGAGCAAGGCATGTGTCCTTGAACAAATTGATCCTGTTTTGACAATAAATGTTGGTTTTCAAAACTGTATGCTTGTGTCAATTTGATGGGAAATCCGATGATAGGAAGTTTACTAGCTTTGTTTAACCACCCTTGTCACCTGGAATTTATGGTAGAGAGCCGGGAAGGGCTGTTTACTTTTTGGCTTCGCTTAAATAATTGGGATGGGAAACAACTATACTATTTAATTATGCATTAATGAGATTATGGTTGATATGAACTGGTTAATATGATATGGTAATGGGTGAACTAATCAAGCCTGGTATGTGGATGGGTTGGATGATATGGTGGTTGCTTGCTTTAGATTTAAGGACCGGTTCATGCGAGAATAAGCCAGGACTACAGTGCCACCAAGGCCAAGTATGGGTGCGGCGTATCAGATTACTTAGGGCTTTGCTAGTGCTGTTTGTACCATTAAAGATGCTCGGGGAAGGGGTAGACGGATTGGGTTTGTTGGTGATTGGTGGGACTAGCCTGAGATCCGAAGGGCTCAAGAGGGGGCCCTTGGTTGAAGATGTGCTCAGTTGGAGACATCGCCACCGGTGAAACCTGAGTGGGGTCTAAATAGGCTACTAATCCCTTTGTAAAGGCTATTTTGTGATCTCTTGGTCACACACCAACGGAAGTGTGTAATGTGACCGACTGGTCATGCGCATAAGGGAGGTTCTTAGTCACTGAAAAATGATGAAATCACAAACATGTGGGTAAAGTAGTACAAACTCTGCAGAGTCTAATAAAATTATCATGATAGTCGTGCTCCCAGTTAAGAGCAGCTGTATGACCTACATGATTAGAGGGATTTTGGTATTGGGATGGTTTGGATATGGTTATGGTTGATAATATGATTATGGTACTGGTTATGGATTAAATTATGGCAGTGGATATGGTTAATGGTAATGAGAAATCTGATATATGGATGATGTTAATGAAATATGGAATGGTATTATGATAACTATATGGTTTATGATGGGTTTACTTCACATACATGTAATATATTGCTTTTCGAATGTTTTCATGTACTTTTCAGCACTTAGCCATGATTATATTCGTCATTTGAATACTCTACATGTCATACTTTCCACACTTGTTGAGTACGACATGTACTCACTCTTGCAATTCCCCCACCAACAGTTGAAGGTAAGGATTGGGAGTTCAACGGTGATTGCTGAGTTATGGCCGTGTCTACCGTCAGCTTTGCCTGTGGTGTTGATTGGAGCTGCGCTATACCCTATTGCTTATGCTTCTTAGCTATTTAGTTTGCTTAATTAGTTAATTCTGTTGCATTAGTTTAACTTGTCATTAATATTAATTAGAGCTTGTATTCGAGATTATTATGAATTCTGTAATAAAAGCACTTATTTAATAATTTGAGCTTTGATAATTGTCTGTATATCGTTCGTGATGCACTTGTGTATGTGTTTTGAACATCCTAGACACACATATACTGCACTTGGTTCAGATACCCAAGTCCAAGGGGTTCCAACACCAGCCCTACATGGGCCAGGAAGTCTCGGATCCCTTGAGCCTCGGTCGCGCGGGAGGCCTGTAGGCCTTCTGCCTCTCTCCGCGCAGCTTCCTCCTAGTCGGCGAGCTCCTGAGCACGACGCTCCAAGTCGTCCTCCCGACGTTTGATGGCGAGCTCCGAGTCTTGCACAGCTCAGTGCCTCTCCTCTAGCATGCGAAGGCTCCGGGAGACTTCTTCCTCCTTCACTGCCAAGTCTCGTTCTGCATCAGCAATGGCAACCTTGTGGCGGACAAACTCTAGCCGCTTTTCCTCGCATAGCTGTAGGCAGGCCTCGTCGATAGCTTGGGCCTTCAGGACCTTCGCCTCGAGCTCCTTAGTCTTGGTGTCGACCAGCTTCATCATGCGCCGCTCCTCAGCAAGCTGATCCCACTCTCAGGCAAAAGCAGCCTGCATCTAGCGCAAGGCGGACTAGGCCACGACAACAGCATCAGAGGATGGGATTGGCATAGCCGTCGCCACAGAAGGCTGCCTCTCCGCCTCTTCTGCTAGTTCCACGGCACAGACCAATGCCTAGGGATCAGATGGCTCCCTAACTGGAGCTCTAGGAGTCAGCACGTCGCTTCCCGACACCGAAGCACTCCCCCTACCACAAAGGAGTCGTCGGCCGCTGGTGGCGAGTCGCCATCTTGTGCGCCAATGACGTCAGGTGTCAACACAGTGTCAACGGCCGGTAGTTCCGCTCCACCAAGGGTACCCGCGACGGCCAAGGTGGCCACCTCCTCGCCTGGCATCACCTCAGCCCCATCTGCTCCAACAGATGGAAGAGCAGGAACATCGGCATCACCAGAAGCCGGTGCACCACCAGGTGTAGGACACGGCGCAGCAGACCACGTTCTAGCTCTAGGAGGCACGGGAGTTACCAAGCCCACCCCTGGAAGTTCCAAGGGCACTATGTTGGATGACAATGCCATGGGAAGCCAAAACCAACTCTGTCAGAGCAAAGAAACAATGAAAAAACAGCGAAGGAAGAAACTACGCCTTACCAGCGGGCCGAGCTGCTTCACAGACCCTGGCCTCTCAGCTCGCACGACGGATTGAAGCCCCCTAGGCCCGACGATAAGGCTGGTGCCACATCCTCTAGCACCTGCTCTTGGACGGCTCGTGTCAGAGCGGACATCGATGCAGACTCCTCCGCGCCTCCTCAAGAACAAGAGTCGCCGCTGGAATCAGACACCAAGTCGACGACAGAGGCTTCAGCCCCTCCAGCTCCCTCGTGATGGGAGATTGGTGTACTGTCTCCCCGAGTTAGCTTCCGCTTCTGTAGCAAAGAGGTGGCAGGGCCCGCGGCTAGGGTACGGGAATGCTTTCCTGTGCTGGAGCTAGTGCTGGTTGGCTGCCCTTTGCCCTGTCATAAGCTGTTGAGAGCCCTACCTCCGCCCTTCCTGAAGGACGTAGGGAAGACCCCGACCTTGGTTGCGTTGCAGCACGGCACCGCTCTAGGACCGCCAAATCCCCAGATGTATCTTCAGGGTGCAGATGGACAACACCGAACACGTTGACCCTCGGTATCAAGCTCCGCAATTCGGCCCCCAAATCGGTGGTCATAGAGAGTGGTTTGCAGTCGTCCGGGATGGAGACGTGCTCATCATCAACAATGTCACAGGTCACTGCCTTCAACATCTCCTCCAGCATCTCGAGGATTGGTATGTCCAAATCCAGCCAGCATTGGTCGTACATGCCGGTGTAGACCTAGGCCCCGTACAAGCGCTTCTGAAGGGGGGCAGTGCGGAGGCGCAATAATTTTGCCAACACCATCAGGGGGGTTAAGCCCTTGTCAGCTAAGAACCAGATCATCTTCAATACCAGCTTGTACTCCTTCGTCGACCCGTGGAATTCATCCTAGGTGATGGGATCGAGGCCGGACCTTCATACGGCATCTGCAGCAAAGAATGGGCCTCGGTCCGCACGATCGCCTCTCAAGCTGCTCCACTTTGCCCATTTGAATGAGGTAATGTAGGTCCGGGAGGTCTTGTCTCGATGACGGAAGTAGTAGGCCCCCACTTGGCTCGTCGCACTCTTTCCAGTGGTCTTCATCATGAAGAAGAACCGGAACAGCTCCACCATTGGCGGGAAGCCCATGAATGCCTCGTACAAGTGGACGAACATGGCGACCAAGGCGATGGAGTTCGACAATAGGTGGTGAAGCTGCAGCCCGTACTCCTCCAATACCGCAAGGAAGTACCTCGACAATGGGAGTCCAAGCCCCTCAGAGACGTAGGCGATGGAGAGAACAGTCTCATCTTCCCACAGATCTCGAAGATCAAGAGATCCGCAGCAGATCATCCAACCTAGCTCTACCGCCGCCCAGCCGAGCAGTCGCCTCATCGGCACTAGATCCTTGGCCGATCGGAAACGAGAAGGAGGCAGTTGGGAGGCCATCGGAGCAAGCAAGAATGAGGTCTTTGGCTGAGTGGTGAAGGCTTGGGCGCTCAAGGAATAAGGAAAAAAGCTCAGGCAATGGGATGTGAGTAAGGAAGGAATCATCCTATCGAAAAAAGGTTTCCTTTTTTATCATCACTGCAATGCTTGAGCACTTCATGCGTTTCGCAAAGGCTCGATCCGCACCACTCAACCCATAGCATCAATGACAGTGGGGGCTAGGCCCCCTGATGGATGTGATGGCCCAAGTGGTTAGCCACATAAGAAGACAGCTGATGTGGTTCCCATAAAGGCAGAGCGAACGTAAGTGCTATAGTTACATTGGGAAATGTCGCGGTTAAAGGCGCCGCAGAAGATAGAGATACTACAACAAGCAAAGATATCATCACCATAGTGCCTCAACCACATTGGACGTGTAACCACATTGGCAGAAGCACCCACCGGTTCGACTGACCAAGACAAAATTCAAAGAGCAGTGCGACAAAACATGGTAAGGGCTCCACCCTCGGGCTCATCACCTCCCTCCAAGGTGGACCCAGGGGCCACTGTTGGTACCCCCAGTACGGGGTACCCTCGTACACAAGATGAAAGTGCCTAGGAACATTCAGTGGCGCGACGTGTCCAGAATGTGTCAGACCCCGACCGTCCTCAAGTACGGGATCTGGCACTACCACGTGGACCACAAAGATGGGACCCGTCTCCTTCGGTGGGATGGGCTCCCAAGATGCCACGTGTTCGGGCGGGACCTCATCCTACTATAGGGCGAGGATCGACACAACCATGTGGCTCAAAGCACCAGGATGGACGTCTCCCGTGGAGAAGGGCTCCGGAGCTACCACGTACCCCCAAGGGCTCCGGAGCTGCCACGTGTCACGGAGGGCTCCGAAGCTGGCATGTGTCCTGAAGAACCAAGCCTGGCCTCCCCTGGCATGGGCCAACCCCGAAGATGCCACGTGTCCTGCAACTCACATTGGCGGTGAAGTATGGGAGTTAAGGGACGGTGCGCCCCGTCTAAATCAAGCATTGAAGACAGGCACCCACCTCCAGCGGGTAATGCGAAGCACTCCAACGGTCAGAGATTGTTACGCCCAATCACATCATAGTGAAGACACCGTCAGCCTACCTTGCTCCTCCAAGTGGGTAGCTTGCAGCGACCAGACAGACAGACGGGACATCGACCGACACTATCAGCGACTATGCATGGGCCACTAGCGACCGAGGCGGCAAGACAACGAGTCTTCAAGCCACGATCAGAGGAAGCTTATGCGAGAAGCCATAGATCTTTAGGATAAGATCGCCCCGGGGCCACCTGTCGGGCCCCGGACCCCACTTGTAAGGCATCTGGCCTTGTATATAAAAGGACCAGACCGCCACCATTACAAAGGACAGCAAATCAATCGCCGACAAACACACACAAACACACCAGCAATACAACCTCACCGTGGAGTAGGGTCTTATGCTCTTGCGGCCCGAACAAGGTAAAAACCGCCATCTCATACTCTCATACTTGCGATCACTCGATAGGGGACTAAGACTTGCCGATCAAAGAACCTCAACGGGCTGCTCCTCAGCAGATCTGGGGGAAGTGTTGCATTAACATTTCGACTGACTCCCTTCCTCTTTCCCTTTTTGGTGTATTGATGCCAAAGGGGGAGAGATTGAAGGGGGTACTTCTTTTTAGTTATTGTCTTTGTTGACCCTTATGGACATGTTATGTTTTAAAACTCGCATTTCAATTTGTGTAAGACTCAATTTGTGTTAAGGGTTGTAAGTACTATGTGATGTTTCCTTTTACTTAATTATGATTTGATGCTTAATTTCATTTGCTTATCTCTTATGCATATTCATCGCTTTATTAATGCCTTATCACAAATCATGGACACAACACGTAGGCACCCCAATATAACATGTGTATGTGTGATAACTCCCTCAATTTTTTCATTCATGATGCATACATTGATTGGGAGTTACTCATACACACACTTGTTGTGAAAACCTCATATCATTTTTGTGAAGCTTAATGTGTTGTAATCAATCACCAAAAAGGGGGGGGGATTGAAAGTGCATCTAGGTATCATCGTGGGTTTCGGATGATTGATGATGACAAATTAAGAGACTAATGAGCTTAGTTGATCTTAAGCACAGGGGTAAAATTGAAATGGATGAAAAAATCCTGAAAAAGGAAAAGATGGAAACGGGCGTCGATGACTCAAGAGTAAAAATTATGGTTTCTTATGTGTTGAGTTTAGAAGTTTACACTAGCCTAGTGTGTGTGAGGGTATGTGTATCAAGTGCATTGAGATCATAGAAGAGGGCTCAAAGTCTTAATTGAGAGAAAACCTAAGTGAGAAGCCTTGTCGAGAGAAAAACCTAGTTGGTCGGACTTCTTCGAGTACCAGGTCAGACTAGTTCGGGCATGTCAGCTTAGTCTGTTTTGGGACAGATTAAGAATTTCTGTTCTACTGCGGACTTGTCCATTTGGTGACGAACTAGTATGTTGTAAACTTGGTGAGAGTTTTCAGGCAAAGTCTTGGGAGGCCGGACTTGTCCACCTTAGTAGCAGGACTAGTCCGGGCCTACCAGTTGTGTCCATTTTTAGCGGGACAAAACTTTACTATTGTACTTCAGACTAGTCTGTTTTGAGCCGGAATCATCTATGGTTTTGTGAGAAAGGGGTTTTTGAGGCTAAGTATAGGTGGCCAGACTTGTCCGCCCTAGTAGGCCGGACTAGTGTGGTGTAGCCAGACTAGTTCGTTTTTAAACAGACCAAGACATTCTGTCGTAGTTTGGACTAGTCCATTTTCGACCGGACTAGTCTGGGGTGTCATGACTATTTGAAATTCAAACATTGGCGTGTACAACACACTTTTGCAGGGTGTGATGTATCATGGACCTAGTAGGCTGGACAAGTGCGGGGTCCTGGCCGTACTAATACGCACTTTAGTTGGTGGCAATGGTTGGCTGTTGGGACACTATAAAAAGGGATCCACCAGCCTTCATTCCACTGCTCTTGAACCCTATCACCGCCACAAGCATCCTAGAGCCTTCCTAAGCCTTCTCACCTACCTACCTGCCCTTTAACATCAAATCTTGAGTGGATTAGGATTTGTGACAAGGGGAGAAGGAAGAACTTTGTGCTTTGGCTCTCGGCTTGATCTTCTGCAATTGGCGTTGCGTCTTTGTGACTTGTGGCTGTTGAGATTCGTGTGTTTACTATTGTTGATCATTTGTGGGAGCCCCAACTTGTGAGAAGCCCCAAGAACATTGTAGTTACCCCTTTGTGATAATGGAAAGCCAAGTTGTCCTCGGGGCGACTTGGAGAGGGAAGTGTTGAGCAACTCGGCCCTTTGTGGGATCCTCAACGAGGACGTAAGTTCATGTGTGGGATCAAACCTCGGGATAAAAATTGTGTCTTTCATGTCACTTTACTTTCGTGTTTATCACTAGAATTGCTTTTAGGGTTCATCTTGTTCGTCATATTGTTCATCACTGTAATCTTGCAATCTAACCTTTTATACTTGTTAATCCTAGTTGCATTAGGTTGCTAGATCATGTATTCACTTTGCGTTCAACTAAAATCCAAGAAAAACTCATAAAAATCAAGAAGCCCGCCTCGAAGGCTGCTCCGTCTACAAGCGGCCTTCGTCAAGCAAAAGGAAAGGGCAAGGGAGTAGCAACGGGGCCAGTTGGGCCCTTGAAGCTCCATGCTCCCAGGGAAGGGGTCTGGGACCCCAATGAAGAGAAATTCAATGGGAAAGGCAGCGATGTGGCAGCCAAGCTCAGAAGCATTGATTGCTATGGAAGGCCAAAGCAGGCAGCTGATGGAAGGTTTTGGTCAAACTTCCATGCAGATTTCTACAAGCTGGTTTACCTGCCGATGAAGACTCCAGTGGTGCGCAGTCAGTGGATTGACTGGGCCTACCTAGAGAAGATGAAATGCTCAGCTTTTGATGAGGTCATTGCTGCAGCAGAAAGGCATGGTCTGAAGGATCTATTTGCCTTCAGACACAATTGGAATGATGAAGTGATTGCACAATTCTATGCAACGTGCCACTTCTCGAGTGAAGATGAAGAGAGTGTGACTTGGATGACCCATGGATCCAAGTACTCCATCACTCAGGAGGATTTTGCAAACTTGCTCCATTTAACTCTGCTGGAAATGACCACCTGATCATCCACAACATAGGGGTCATTGAGAGGGACGGAATGAAGTTCATGTATGAGCCCAACTTATGTTCCTCCCTTCACAATGAACATGAAGCCCTTCTTTGTGGTCCTGAACAGAGTTCTTCGGAAGACCATTGCCCCCAAGGATGGGGATGCAGGGAGTGTACAGGGCTACCTCCGGACTCTAATGAGGGTCATAAGCAAGAAGAGGCAGTTTGATGTTGCATATTACATATGGAACGACATGGTCAACATCTCAAGCACCCCCAACAGGTCACGTGGCTATGCTCCCTACCTCATGTATATGATTGAGAAAGTCACAGGTATTGAGTTCGTGAAGGATGTGGAGCACACTCCTTTGAGGCCTCAGAAGCCTCAACAAGTGAGTGTCCAGGCTGCTCCTTCGCCGGCCTCCAGTCCCGAGGCACCGACAAGATCATGAAGCGGTGCTAGGGCTGTCCCTACCTCTAGGGAAGCACCTCAGAGAGGATCAGCTAGTGGGATCCTCAAGTACCTGACCGCCATATTCTCCTCCTGCAAGAAGGCTGAAGTAAATCTTCATAAACTCAATCAGAAGAGGAAGGAGGATATGAGATATATCAAAGCCAATGTAAAGCAACTGAGTGAAAAGCTGGAGATCAACACCATTGGATCTCCAGTAATTTCCAAAGATTCTGATCTTGACATCACCGAGCTCGGGCCTCTGAACCCCTCCGAGCTTGCCTACTTTGGCATTGGGGGCTCGAGCAGCTCCGCTCCTCCCCCCTCTCCTCCTCGTCAAGCGGAAAGCGAAGAAGATGACGACGATGACGAGAGGACCGACACTGAAGAGTGAAGTCCCTAGGACCCTCCTCTCCTTCTTTTTGGTGTCTTGATGCCAAAGGGGGAGAGATTGAGGGGGAGTCTTAGCTTTAGCTGTGGTAGGGTGCGAGGAGAGAGTTCTCTTTATCTTTTATTTGTGATTGTAATAGTTTAACCCTATTTTCATATTAAGTTTGGTCCTTTGATGAATTGCTCAATTTATTCTCAATGTGATGAAAACTGCATCTTTGCTCCTGGAATGTCATATGCACTTGGTATCGTTTGATTAATATAAATTCTGTCATTCTCAATGTATTCATGCACTTAGTATGCATCCCACCATAAACAATGCACATATGGATAATTCTCTTGTTGCTTGATGTATTTTTGAGTCATATGTGCATACTTTATGAAAATCTCATTTTTTTACCTTATTTTGTGAAATCCCAATTGGTTGTCATCAATCACCAAAAAGGGGGAGATTGAAAGTGCATCTAGGACTCCCTTGTGGGTTTTGGATGATTTATGACAAGCAATTGGTATCCTAATCCTTTTGTTGAGATGAATGTAGGCAAATGATGAAAAATGAGCAAAATGCCGAAAAGAAGGAAAATGAGAAGCAAAGTGAATTTGAGCTCAAGGAGAAGAAAATAGTAGATTATTATGTATGGAGTGTGTTAAGGAAACACACCCAAGAGCTCAATCACTTTCAAGCACACACACACAATGAACAAAGTTATACAGGACCGGACTAGTCCGAAAACAGTCGGACTAGTCCGATATCACATTCTACACTAGATCGGACAAGTCCGGTTCCCACCGGACTAGTCCGATATCTTTCTGATCCACTTCGGACTAGTCCTCCCCAATGCGGACTAGTCCTCAACACAATGCACAAGTCACACAAAATCGGACAAGTCCGTTGTGATCCGGACTAGTCCGATATTCATTCTGATCCAATTCGGACAAGTCTGGTGTCTACACAGACTAGTCCGATATGCACACTGATCTAAATCGGAGAAGTCCTCCAAGTGCGGACTTGTCATCCTAAACACTTAGGGTTTCATATGTCCGGACAAGTCCGATGGCAATCGGACTAGTCCAAAGATTTCCAGTAGCGAAATCGGACAAGTCTGTTTTCAACCGGACTAGTCCGATATTCCTGGACACATAGGGTTTGCTACACACAACACACCGGACTAGTCCGGTGACCACCACGGACTAGTCCGATCTTTCTAAACCCTAACGGTAACTTTTAGAAACCCCATATAAATAGAGGTGCACGGCCCACTTTTAATCTCTCTCGAACCCTAGCGCCGTCACACCTCCCAAGAGACTCAAAAACCACCTCTCTCCACGAAATTAAGTGAAAAAATCGATCAATCTATTGAAGATCACTTCTAGATCATTGGAGAGACACTTGGCACACATCATTGAGCTCTTGGTTTGATTCTCTAACACACTCTTGCGTTTCAATTTGTAATTTTCGAGTGTGTTATTGGTGGCTTTGTAAGTTGTAATCAAGGGAGCTCTCAACGTGTGAGAACGCCCCTTCAACTTGGTTATTTACCTTTTTGTGATTAGTGGAAGAGGATTGGCCTTCGTGGCAATCCGACGAGGGAAGGGTTGGAGAAGACCCGATCCTTTTGTGGGCTCCTCAACGTGGACGTAGGTTGCCTTCGTGGTAGCCGAACCACGGGATAAAACTTGTGTCTTGTCCTTTTGTGTTCTTCATCTTAATTGATCAACTTAATCTAGGGTTTGATTCACTTTGTTCAATTTGAGTTAAATTGTTAAATAAAGGCTTAATTGTTAGAGAATTTGACATACAACTATTAACCTGTCATTTATGTTTATATTTCCGCTGCAAACATTTACGAATCAATCAAATTGACTGAACTTGATCAACTTAGCCCGTGAAAACCGGACTAGTCCGCACTTTACCGGACTAGTCCGATATCTCTGGTATTGACCTTGTTGTTGAGTGTTACAGGAATCGAGAAAAATTAAAAAGGCCTATTCACCCCCCCCTCTAGGCCTACATTCAAGGGTATACCATTTCTTGCACACATCACCTTTCTATTTAACCTATTTGCACTTGTACTTGGAGAATTTAGTGCATACAGATATTTTATACAGAATTGAAGTGAAACAAGGGGATGGATCCTATAAAATATCATCCCAGCCAATCAAGTGTCGATATGTGGCACCACATGGATCAAATGACCCACAAATAGAAGTATTCGAGGCCATCCAACGGTGTACACCCTATATAAGTAAAGGGGACCCACTTGGAAGTCACTCCAAGAAAGCACATACCGTTTAGAGGACTTACCAGGTCGGCCGACCCCCCTAGTTGGCCGACCTGGTCTTTTCTCCAAACTCGATTAGCTTCCAAGTGTTGGCTCCTCCCGGCTTGAAGAAGTCATTGATGACTGATTCACACGCTTTTGGTGGCCTGAACCCACCCTTCTCCAAGCTATAAATAGGACCCCTCACTTCAACATACACCACTTGAGCATCATTCTATTGTATACACTAGTTCTCTTAGTCCTTGGTGGAGTTAGGCTATAGAGAGAAGAGTCTCTAGTCCCAAGTCCAAGTTGGGAAAGGTATAGCTCATGTATCTTTTCTTATATTTGTGACTTCATGGATAATAAAGATATTATCTTTAGTCTTTTTTATTCATATACTTGGATGAAGCGTTTCTTGTTTGATTGTGGAATATTTGTATGTGGTAGGAGTAGTCTTTATGATTATGCCATATCACTCCTGATCTATCATCATAAACACTACAAACCCCCACTATAGTCTAATTAGTTATGATATGATCATGTTAATATAAATAATTTATGCTATGTCTCAACATTGGTTCAACGATGTTTAGGTTGCTCATTACCTTAGACAGGTACTTGTATTCGAGCCTCTAAGGTATTTACTTAGTATGCTAGCATGGTGCTAGGATAGTAGGTAGCGTTGTATGTCTCGTAGACCCACGGATTGAAGAGGTAGACAGTAGGTTGTGAACCCTATCTGTCCTTTGTAATTCTCCACATTCGTCTATGCCACATGCTCTTGGCGGGAGTCGCCCTAGTATTGCTGGTGTAAACCCGTATCTGGTGTGATGAACAACTGTCACACCCGGTTCTGAAAAACGAACCAAGTGCAGTGTATGTGTGCCCAGGCTATTATTTCACACATACATATCAACATCACAAATGATAATCAGAAGTCAGCTATGTCACGAATAATAAAGATACCTTGATTCTATTGCAGCGATAAATAATCTAGCGTAGGCGACTCCAACTCCAAGGGCGATTGATGGTAGTACGCATGCCTAGTACTCCATGATGACCTCCAAAATATCTCTTGTAGCTGAATTAATGTCGAAATAGCAAGTGTGAGCACATGTCGTACTCAGCAAGTGTGTGAAAAATATGACATGTATCTAAAACAAGAAATGATAACAAATGGCTACTAGCAGAAAAGTATATTTAAGCTCACAATTATGTAAAAGCAACCTAGTATGTCTATGTGAGTTTAACTCCCATCATATCCCGAGTAATTATTATAACATGTATCCAACATTCTCAATTACCATCATAACTCATTTATATCCAACCATCAATTAATATTGTCACCATATGTCAATTTCATCTCCTCTCATAACCTACCAACTCATATAACAAATTCCATACCAAACCATCCCAAATCCCAAGTGCAATTCTAATCATGTAGGTCATCCACGTGCTCGTGACCGGGAGCACGACTATTATGATAGTTTTTAACATTCTACAGAGGTTGTACCATGTTACCTACAAGTTTGTGATTTCATCCCCTTTCAGTGACTAAAGAAACCTCCATGATGCTCGTGACCCATCGTTTACATTACACACTGCCATCGGTGTGTGGCCAAGAGATCACAAAATAACCTTTACAAATGGACTACCAGCATATTCAGACTCACTAAGGTTTCACCGGTGGTGATGCCTCCAACTGAGCACATCCAACTAACGGCACCCTCATGTGCCATTCGGATCCTAGGGCAGTCCCGCTATTATTGCAAACCCAACCGACTCCCATTCTCCGCTGCTCAAAATGATCCGAACAATGCTGGCAATACACCTAATTAATTGGCTAAGCTGCACCCATACTTGGGCTTGTGGTGGCACTGTTATCCTGGCATATTCTTGCATGAACCGATCCTTACATCTAAAGCAAGCAAACCACCATATCATCCAACCCAATCCACAAACAATGCTTGCTTAGATCTCCCAAGTCCCATGTTACCAATTATCCATGTTCATCAATTCTCATGATACATAAGTTCATTAATTTATAATTAAGCCATTTGTATTTCCCAATCCCAATTAAGTTAAGCGAAGCAAAAATTGAAAAGTACCCTTCCGACTCTCTACAATATATCCCAAACAACAAGGATGGTCATACAAGTCTAGTAAACACCTATTTATAGGTTTCCCATCAATTTGACACAAGCATGCAGTTTTGCAGACAAAACATTTAAAAACAAGATCAATATGGTCAATGACACTTGCCTTAATATTCTGCAATTTGATGGCTCAAGCAATTCAAAGTCTTGCACAGAAGATCCTCGAATATTTGCTTCTCGATCGTAACCTCTTGAGCGTACCCGTTTACTCGCGATCACACACATACAAGAAAATACATGCAAATCAATACAAGGCACACATATTAATCAACATGGAATGACGGGAATGCATTCGAAGTTCGATAATTACTTATCCACGATTATTTATTAATTAGATGCAACTAGTTCATATGTGTTCATGCAAGTTTACGGGGTTTTAGCGATAATTAGGGTTGCTCAAAAAAAATAGGTGCAACTACGTTTTAATTCTGGATATTAGATCTATTACGCCATTAAAATTCGTTTCGAAAAAACGTATACTACTGTACATGCAGCGGCTTCAAGAGTCGTAGGACAGAGGCGTAGTGTAGACGAAGTAGGGGGCGCAACGATACTCCACCGAAGAGACGACGGTAACGCGACGATCTTCAACGGACAGCGGCTTCTTCTCTTTCTCTTCTTTTCTCTCTTTCCTTTTCTCCTGGTGGCTGGGCTCTTCTCTCGTCGATTAGCAGCGGCTAGTTATTTTTCTCTGGTATTGGCTCACGGTACAGTGCTCACGGTGGCCTTGTTTTTACGAGAAGCGGTGTCCTGGTGCTGCAGCCCCGATGGGACTCGGTGGGACTCGGTGGCGTAAGTGCTGGGTGCGAGTCGTGGACTTTGCGGACACCCGTGGCACTCGGTTCCTGGCTTGGGTTGACCTTTCTTTTGTTATTTCTTTTTTTTTTCTCTGTTGTGCGGTTAGGTTGTTTGTCTGGCTAGTTGGGTTGATTCTTTTTTATTATTATTTTCTCTTGGCCAGCGGTGGTTTAACTTGTTTTTTTTCTTTCTTTGTGCGGCCAACCTGTACAGGCGTCCAGCCAGGTTGACGTTCTTTTTCTTTTTTGTTGTCTTTTTGTTTTCTTTTTATATTATTTATTTATTTTCGTTAATTAATTGTTGTTTATTTCCTTTCGCCTGCGACAAGGCTTTTGTGCAACAAGTGATATGACCAATGATTGACTGTTTATTATTCATATATATAATATGATTAATTATTAAAATGCGTCAAATCCTAGAGTACCAGACTAGTCCATTTAATATCACACAAGTTCATTCCGGTTATAGAGAGTTTATCGGACAAGTCCGGTGTCGTGCCGGATAAGTCCGTGGTTGTACAGTAAGGGACTTCGGACTAGTCTATTATTGTAACGGACAAGTCCGTGGTAGGAGATATTTTGATCAAGTCTGTGCATACCGGACTAATCCGGTATTATAGCGGACAAGTCTGTTGTTGTCCAGTAAAGACTTTCAGACTAGTCTGTTATTGTCCAGACTAATCTGGTGTCTGGCTCAACTTTTACTTGCATCGTTATTTCTAACTCTTTTATGTTTGTTCCTTTTATCCTACTTAATAAGTTTACATGAACTCATCATATAATTAAACTATTATATTTGTATATATACCTTTAGTTTCATTTACTTTATTTATCTCATATTTATTATGGCAAATAAATTACTTTTGACGCATTTATTTGGTAACTAATTTTCAATGCTTGAGGATGAATGCAAAATGCAATATGAGATGCATATATTTTATATTTTTCTTTATAAAAAACATTTTCTTCTTATTATTAATTTTAAATCAATATTTAAATTTTTATTTTGCCAAAACTCGAAAATCAGGGTGTCACAACAACTTAGCATAAATATTCACCATTGACATGCTCATTAGTATCTAACCTAGGCTATGCATATGTATATTAGAAGCATTGTATGAGTAACTCCCTAACTCTTAGTTTAATCTCCATGAGGACCCATTTACCCTTTAGAATAGATTGCTTAGGTGTGTGTCACACTACCCATATTATCAACTTACCCATGTCTTGATAATTGATTAGTATCCCATAGATTGATGATAAGAGTATAGTGTCTACTTTACTCCATTGCCTTCCTTTGGGATAAATATAATACTATTGGGAATACTCTTGGATGAAATGCTACACAAAACTTTCCGTGCGCTTGCGGATTTTTATCTGTGACGTAAGAAATGTCAACAAACATTTATGGCACCGTTGTCAGGGAAAGCAAAGGAAGTGTTGGATAGCTATCACTTGTGATTAAGATATAGGTACTAGTAGTTATTAGATGGGATTTTCCTTGTTTGTTTTCTCCCTTTGTGTGAAAACAGGGTAGTGCTGGCTAACCTATATTATGGGATGGCCAATGAGGACGCAAGCGCTCAACTGCAAGATAATTCAAGGTGTACCTCCACAAATGTCTGTTAGGCAACACCATTGCCTTGTGTGAGAGGATTTAAGCTTCCAGTAGGAGCCAAAGTCATCCATCTCTGAGCTTGGAGGAGTCTCCAAAAGTTCTTCTTGGTTTTCCTCCATCATCGTATGTATAGATGGCCCTTCATCCAACACTCATTTCATGGGTTGGCTCCACCAATCTATGACCACATTCGTTCTGGAGCTGAAGGTGTCCTATTCTCATTTATCAAGAATGAGAATATGGTCTCTACCCAGGGGGTGGATTGAAGAATAATCTAGTTCTCTTATCTTGGCATGCACACCACTTAGCAAGGTGGACATGATCGATATGGAACTACACCCCCCATTGAAGTAAAATGAAGATCAAGCCAATAGAGAATTGTTTGGAATTATCCATGTCATGAATATTCACATGATTTGTCAAAATCCATGGCAACATGGGCACTTGATGAATCATTTCCCTAAGACCCATGAGGGTTCTTCCTTTCAAACAACAACTCCAATGGCTACCACCAACAAGGAGGTCAAGGGTGGAGTCAATATCACCCTTGTAATCAAGGAGGCTACGGGGATTTCAATGGATTTAAGTTTAACTAGCCTACCTTGAAGTATCTTGTCCATGGCCAAACAAGAAATCAAGACAAAATTTACATGAAGCTCTTGGAACTAGAAGAGATTAGACTTTCTATGACAATTTTCAGATGACAAAGCACTTTATAGTCATAGAATCAATGCGTTTATGATAATTATTCAATAGAAGACAAGCGTTTGTGACTAAAATGTAACCTAGTCATAAACAGTTGTCACCATGCGCCTTTCTCAATCTTTATGACAATAGCTCATGACAAAAGTGATGTAATGTGTTTGTGCGCCCGCCCCTAGGAGCTCGACGCCTAGCTGTAGGTCCATGCCACTGCTGTTTGATCGTCTACACCGGCAGGATCCCGACGCCGCCAGCAGGAGCCCAACCCCGCTTCAAGGATCTCGACGTCTGACTACTAGGCTTTACATGCTCAATTGCTAGGAATGCTCCTAGGAGGTCCAGGCTGGGATCCACTGCCGACCGTGGGTGAGGTCGACCAAAGACTACCCCATCCCCTTTGATTAGGAAGGAAAGGTACAGAGATGAGACGAACTTATGTTTTGGTTTTATATTTCAAACTGAAACCATAGATTTGTAGTGATAGAAATAGGCAATTAACTTTAGTATCAACTACATATATGCACTTTCCTGATCAAGTCCAACATTCCATTCCTTGCTTGTCTTATTTCAATGTGTCGCAAATGCAAAGAACTTGGATGAATTGTAGGTTGTTTAGCAAGGAGCATCGGCATGGGGTGAATGAGTTCATGGACTTTGTTTCTAAAAAATTCAGTGGCAGTCAGAAGATATTATGCCCATGTTGTAAGTGTTTGAATCGATTAAGTAAATATAAAAGAGGTGTGGAGGATCACTTACTTATGTACGGGATGTCTAACACATACACTTTGTGGATACATCATGGAGAACCACCATTGGTCATGGCCACTGGAAGTGTTGAGCATTTGAATGAAGATATTGGCTGCAGTGTTGAGCATTTGGATGAAGATGTTGGCTGCAATGTTGAATTTGGGGCGAATGAGTCTGAAGATGACCTCAAAGATGATCAAATGTACCGTATGGTACAGGATCTGTATCCATTTGAAAATCATGGTCCAAGAATGAAGTCAAAGTTTGCCACCGTATTAGAAGAGATGGAACAGGTGCAACACCCTGATGGTCCCTACACTAGGTTTTCTTTTGTGGTGAAGTTGCTCCACATCAAGTCATTTTATAGAATCAACAGTGTTGCATTCAGTGTTTTTTTGACCTTTTAAGTTCATCAGTTCCAAATTGTTCTCTCCCCTGCATCCTATGCTGAAGGGAAGAATGTTATTCGTGCATTAGGACTTGGATACGAGTCAATACATGTGTGTCCAAATAACTGTGTTCTTTTCCGAAAGGAGTTGACTAAAAAGGATGCGTGCAAAATATTTGGTGCTTCAAGATGGAAGGATGGAGATGGCCAAAGGCAGATTCCAGAAAAGGTTCAAAGGTATTTTCCTTTGATTCCAAGGTTGAAGAGGATGTTTTGATCCAAAGAACTTTCAGCTCGGGCATAATGGCACAAGTTGAAGATGAAACCAGTGGACAATGAGCTTAGCCATCCTGCTGACGGTGAGGCATGGAAGGATTTTGATAGGAAGTATGAATGGTTTGCAAATCATGCACGGAATATCCGACTTGGCCTCGCTACCGATGGGTTTAATCCATTTGGGAAGATGAGCTCCACGTATAGCATGTGGCAAGTACTTCATATATTCCTTACAACTTTACTACATGGCAATGTATGGAGCAATCCAACTGAAAGTGCATCTAGGTATCCCTTATGGGTTTTGGTTGATTACTGACAAACAAATGAGATCCTAACAAAATTGTTGAGATAAGCACAGGTTTTAAAAAAATGAGGAAGAAAGTACAAAAGGAAGGAGAATGAGTATCTAAACAGAAAAGAGCTCAAGAGCTGAAAAGATTATATTATTTTGTTTGGAGTGTGTTGGAGAAACACACCCCAAGAGCTCAAGTGAAAAAGATTACACTCACTGCACAAAAATCAACATGTGCGGACTAGTCCGATATACACTGGACTAGTCCGATATCTCTCTGACTTAAATCAGACTAGTCCCCCCTAGTGCGGATTAGTCCTTAGCACTTCACATTTGCACAAAACCGGGCAAGTATGATAATGAGTGGACTAGTCCGACAACTCTCTGACTAAAATCGGACAAGTTCCTCCAAGTGCGAACTTGTCCTTAGTCCTACACGGTGTTCACCACACTAGACTAGTCTGATATTTAATGGACTAGTCCGAAAAGTTTTTGACTAAAATTGGACTAGTCCACACCTTAACGGACTAGTCCGGTATCCATCAATACTTAGGGTTTTCCACACGCTGCCCACCGGACCAGTCTGGTGTCCACCACGTACTAGTCTGGACATCACAAACCCTAACGGTAACTTTTGGAAACCCTGGTATAAATAGAGGTGTACGACCATACAACCAACTGACTCTCGGCCCCTTCTATCGTCACACCTCCCAAGAGCCCAAAATTCACATCTCTCCACACATTCTAACCCTAAAAGGATCAAATCTTTGAGGATTAGCAATTGATCAAAGGAGAGACTTGTTCTACACATATTGAGCTCTTGGGTTTGATCTCTCGCACACTATAATTGTTTTATTGTATATCTTTTGAGTGTGTTTGGTTGTGTTGATCGTTGTAACTCCTGGGGATCCCTCAACTTGTGAGAGGGCCCCTTGAACAAGTTATTTGCCCCTTTGTGATTAGTGGAAAAGAATCAGCCTCCGTGGCAATTCGATGAGGGTAGGGTTGGTGAAGACCCGGTCCTCCGTGGACTACCTAACGGGGATGTAGATTTCCTCCATGGAATCGAACCTTAGGATAAAATCTTGTCTCGCGCACTTTTGTTTCATTGTTCATCATATTCTAGGGTTTGCACAATCTTGTGTAACTCACGTTGAAACATTGGAATCAAAATTGATCTTTGCCATACATTGTTTCATTGTTGTAATCACTACAGGAATCGTGACAATTGACGACGGCCAGTATAATAGACGACGGCCCCGTCATCTTTTAAGTAATTGACAACGGCTAAATCTGGTCGTCGTCAGTTAGCCCGTAATTGACGACATTTGACCTAACACCGTCGTCAATTACTTATTGACGACGGCCGACCGTCGTCAATTAAAACTCCTCTACAATATGGGCCAAAACCGGGCCCACCCGAGCCGTTATAGACGACGGCTAAAAAGAATTGTCATCAAATAGGCATTTATTTACGACGGTTACCATATCACCGTTGTCTATAAGAGCTAGGGATTATTTTCCTGCGCACGGCTTTTCCTTTTCATATCGCCCCCGTGCGCCCCCGCTGCGAAGCTAGCCGCCGCCGCCGCGCTCCGAGCCATTCGGCCGCACCGCCGTCCTTCTCCATTGCCCCAGCGTCGCGCCGCCGCCATCAACCGAGAAGGACCTGATGATTCGAGGTATGCCGCCCCCCTTCTCCGCCGCCCCCTCCCCACGTTGCACCGCCCCTCCCCGCCGCCTCCGCCCCTGTACGCCGCCGGCTCCCTTTTTTTTTCTTTGAGAGAGAGAGAGAG
Source organism: Tuctoria greenei (assembly GCA_036927565.1). Lineage (NCBI taxonomy): Eukaryota > Viridiplantae > Streptophyta > Magnoliopsida > Poales > Poaceae > Tuctoria > Tuctoria greenei. The sequence goes on along the minus strand of JAYESD010000004.1, from coordinate 187,695,952 downwards.
GTCTTGCAAATTAAGTAGAGTAGTACTGGTGCTATACTGCTATCCATGGAGATGACATTGGTTTTGATTTTCTGCTTTTTTTTAGTGACAGATTCGTTCCCTCAGTACCAGACATTTATTTAGAAAGTTCATTCATTCTTCTAGCTGTAATTTATGTACTACATTTATTGGAACAGATATGCATGGATAGCTCATTGATCATGAACAAAATAAATAAAACAAATGATATACAGATATACACTACGGTTTACATGCAAGGACTAACTGCAATGTTCCAGTCATTGACGTGGAGCATTTCAGTATGTTGCTTGTTTCGTCGTAATTAATAATTTTTTTAATTTTAGCAGTATACTAGTATATGCACAGATATACTCAATATATTCTCAGATTTATGTACTACATTTATTAAAACAGATAGGCATGTATGCATTGACCATAAACAAAACAAAAAACAAATAATACAGATATACACTACAGCTTGCATGGAAGGAAGAACAGCAACGGCACAATCAAGAGGTGTCAGTGACGTGGTGCATGCATTTCAATATGTTGCTTGTTTCGTGGCTACTAAGAAGTTTTTTTTTAATTTTAGCAGTATACTAGTATATGCTTTTTCAGTGGGCATATTGTTGTCAAGCACATTGAACCTATACCAATACATGTGCTATGGTAGAAAGAATAAATTTTTGAAAGGAAGGTTGAGAGACACGCGATGCATGCACGCACTAGCAGCCCCACCAGTCTGTGACTCACTGACAAACTGAATTGGAAGCTTGTTGCAACCACACAGTGGTTCCTGATGTCTTGGCAAGCATTTTCTAACTTTAGTGAGCTCTAAAACTTTTTTAATTGTTGACTATGGCACTTTGAACCACCGACTAGTTAAGATAACAAGTTTCTTTTTCTCCAAAACAAAACAAGTATTTAAACTATTGTGAAGTTCATTAGCTGTTTACCTCTAACCACAAAGTAGTCATCACTCTATAGGTCCAGGGAGAAGTGTATATATAGTACTATCTTCAAGTTTTGAATAATTTGTTCTTCAAAAGAATGCAAAATATTCAGCCAGGCTTAAAATGCACAACATAGTATTTTCATGAAATATTACCATTCACTACTCTTTATATGTAGGATTATCATTGTATCATATGCTTCGTATTGGTTGTCTCTGTTTCTTCTCATGATTGCGAATATGCAATCACTACAAGAATCGGGCAAAGAAGTGTCGGCCCCACCCTGCTAGGCTATGATCGTCGCATTAGTGCTCTGGCCAACAGCCATAAAGTGGGCCCCGCGGACCTCAACTAAAACCGTCGGTGCTCTGTAACCGACGACTTTAGAGCCCTTCACATCGCGTGCACAACGGGAAAACCTAACACTCCACGAGCACCGCTCACCCGCGATTGCGCAGACGGTGGATCCGGACGTGGAATTGTCATCTAAGACCAACTTTCCTCCTCTTTCTCTCGTTCTTTCCTCTTGTAAATGACTTAACAATGAAAATGAGGAATGTAACCTATAGCAATATGTCACCCGTTTCAGATCGGCACGTCTCACATGCTATTGGCATGTGAGACGTGAAGGTTCGAAATTGTCCCTTTTTGGACAGCCTGGGAGTGACCGAGGGGGCGTGCCTTGTGACGAGACGCGGGTCTGAATCTGGACGAGTTTTTGACGGCATAACCCTGTTGTTCTCTGCTGCACCATTTTCGGGCGTGCAGTGGAGAACAGCGGGGTTATGCTGCCGAAATTTCATCCGGATCCAGACCGCACGTCCCGTCATGAGCACGCTCCGCTCGGTCACTCTTGGGTGGGTTTAGGACCTATCCGCCTAGTTGTAGGGCCGTGACGTAACATAACAATGAAACTAATAACGATTTATCTGCTTTGAAGGTATACCCTCAAACATGGCTGAAGACCGCACTTGGATGTATACTGGTTGGAAAAAGGATGGGAGTCACTCAGATGAGTGGTTCACAAAGACAGATGCTTTCATACAACGAGCTTTTTCGTTGTCAAACATCAGCAAGGTGCGGTGCCCATGTATCAAATGTCAAAATCCGAAGTGTTTCGACAAAGTGACATTGACATTCCACTTGTGTCGAAATGGATTTATGCAACGTTATGAGTTGTTGACCTTTCACGGCGAGACACCTTCTCAAGCCGTAGAATATCGAGATGGGGATGATAGCACTGGTGTCGATAGGATGGACGAGATGCTTGAAGTCATAAATCCTGAATTGACGGAGGATTCTCCTACAACGGAGGCAAAGGAGTTCTTCGATCGTCTCAAGACATCAGAACAACCGGTGCATGAACGCAACAAAGTGACGATCCTCAATTTCATGACTAGATTTATGGCAATTAAGTCTAAGTATTTCTTCTCCAATAATTGCTACAACGACCTCATCAAATTGATCAGTGATGTCCTTCCGCAGCCCCATAAATTGCCTAAGGATATGTATCATTCTAAGAAATTGATTTCTGATCTTAGTATGAACTATGAGAAGATTGATATGTGTCCAGACCACTGCATGGTTTTCTGGAAAGAGCATGCCAAAGAGAACAAGTGCTTAAAATGTGATAAGGTGAGATTTGTCGAAGTTATTAATGAAGACGGTACAAAAGTAATGACTAAAGTTGCACAGAAGCATCTTCGCTACTTGCCTATCACACCTAGGTTGAAGCGCTTGTTTCTCTCAAAAAAAAAACAGCCAGACACGTGAGGTGGCACAAAGAAGGTGTACGCGAGAATGATGGAATGATGGTGCACCCGTCCGACGGTGAGGCATGGAAAGCGCTTGACCGCTTTGATCCAGATTTCGCCAATGATGCGAGAAATGTTCGCATCAGGTTGGCGACAGATGGCTTTTCACTGTTCAGTACAAACGCAACACCATACTCTTGTTGGCCCGTGTTCGCTATTCCGTACAACTTACCACCATCTCTTTGTATGAAGTACGAGTTTTTGTTCCTTTGCCTTATTGTACCTGGACCGGATCATCCAGGTTCACGACTAAACGTGATGTTGAAGCCGTTGATTGAAGAGTTGAAAATGTTATGGACAAGAATTGAAGTGTACGACTGCTACAAAAAACAGAAATTCAACCTTCGAGCTGCATACATGTGGTCTGTCCATGATTTCCCAGCTTACGGCATGGTTTCTGGCTGGATCACTCATGGTCGTTTGACATGTCCAATATGTGCTTCGGACACGGTATGTTTTCATTTAAAGCATGGTGGCAAGATTTGCTACTTTGATTGCCATAGACGTTGGTTACCGCCCAATCACGTATTTAGGCAACAAAGAAATGCCTTCAGGAAGGACATCGTTGTCAAAAAAGGACCACCACAATGTCTAAACGGGTCGGAGATTGTTGAACAGTTGAACAACCTAGTGCTAGATGAAGATCGTCCTGGATATTTTGTTGGTTACAGAGAGGACCACAATTGGACTCATATATGTGCACTATGGGAGCTACCGTATGTTAAGTCCTTAATCTTAATGCATAACATTGATGTCATGCATCAGGAACGTAATATGGGCGAATGCATTATAAGAACATGCTTCGATGTGACTGGCAGAACAAAAGACAATATAAAGGCTCATAAAGATTTGGTAGCGGTTTGTAATCGTCCAACTCTTGAGCTATCTGAAGCTGGTGGCAAACCGCGTGCTTCTTTCTGTCTTTGACCAAAAGAAAAAAATAAGTCTTTGAGTGTTTGAAAAGTTTGAAATTCCCAGACGATTATGCTGCTAGCCTGAGACGAGCCGTAAATGTTAAGACTGGAAATCTCACAGGGTTGAAGAGTCATGATTATCACATAATCATGGAAAGACTACTGCCAGTTATGTTTCGAGGATACATTGACGATGCGGTGTGGAAGGTGTTAGCCGAGCTTAGCTACTTTTATAGACAACTTTGTGCTAAATAAATCACAAGGTAGATGATGGAGAAGTTGGAAAGGGAGATACCAGTGCTTTTATGTAAGATGGAAAAAGTTTTCCCTTCGGGGTTCTTTAATCTAATGCAACATCTCCTAATTCATCTTCCATATGAAGCTAAAGTGGGCGGCCCTGTGCAATATAGGTCGATGTATCACGTTGAAAGAGCACTCAGGTGTCTTAAACCAATGGTTCGCAATCGGGCAAGTGTTGAAGGATGCATCGCCGAAGCATACGCCATTCAAGAGATAGGATACCTTTCAAGTGTATATTTTGCAGAAGAAAACAATGTTAATGCTTCCACGTTGCGGTACAATATGGATGAAGCACCCCCTTGTAGCAACCTCTCAATTTTTCAAACGAGAGGCACTACAGTTGGTAGCGGCACGAGCTACTATATTGAAACAGATGACAAGATGGCTGCTTTGCTATACATGTACGCCAATATAGAGGGGATGGAAGAATATTTTCAGTAAGTGTTTGTTCAACATCTATAATAATTAGCATGTTTTGTTATACATCTATGATAATTATTCTATTTTTTCCTTATTTAGTGAGTTCGATCAACAAAATTGGAAATCAAAGCAGCAACCTACACTTCGACAAATACAATCGATGCGATATAATGGAGTACAAGGAGGGTTTAACTTCCTATCCTGGTTTCAGGCACAAGTAACGTGTTCATGTTTTGTTTCTCTTAGTAATTACATGTATATCATAAAATAGTCTTCTAACTTCGTATGTTGAACAGTGCAAAAAACGAGCTGGTGTCCATGAAGATTTGCGACAACTGTCCTACGGATCCATTAAAATTAAAAGCTACGATCGATACGACGTCAATGGGTTCCGATTTCGTTCCACTCAATTTGAAACTCAACGTCCTTTCAGGGCAACATGTAACACCGGAGTTGTGACGAGGGTAGTTGACGCCGAAGGACGTGAAACTAATTATTATGGGATCATTAAAAATATCATTGAATTCAGTTTTGCGGGGAATAAGGTCCTTAAAGTAATCTTCTTTGACTGCGACTTATTTGATCATAACCAAGGAACTCGACAAAACCAATTTGGCATGGTAGAAGTAAAACACAAGGACCAGCTACAAGGCTGCGACACCTTCGTCCTTGCACACCAAGTCGAGCAAGTGTATTATCTACATTATCCATGCGAAAAGCTTAATGCTTGGTCGGTTGTACACAAGGTGAATACTCCTGAGCAGTTATATACAACGGACAATGATGGATACCTTGATGATGAGGTTGATGTTGTTTACCAAGAACAAGAGTTGCTGGACTCTTTTGTCGTCGAGTCTGGTTTAGGACTCGATGACTTAGTTGGAGATGCAGAAGATGTAGAAACTCCTAAGATGCAAAAACGAAAACGAAAACGGGCAACTTCTGCGACAAAAGATCGATGGTCCGGTTTACAGAGTAGAGTACATGAGCATGATGCTGATGAATTTTGAAATTGAGTACAAGTAACGTTTGCTTCATCTCTTATTTCTTCTTCTATATTTTCCATTATATTCTTTAACAACTTTATATTAAACAGGATGTCGTTGAGCAGCAACAGACAATGAGGGAAAGAGGCACGGAGCTTTCTGTCACCGAGAGCCAAAACAGGAGACGCGGTCTTCTAGGGCAGTCAGCTTAGTGGAGGTAGACGGGCTCAGTTGGTGAGCCATCTACCACAGTCGTCACGTGGCCAGGTAAAGAACATTTAATTACATAAATTATATAATTAATTCTTTATTCTCTAATATGAATCTTTGAAATATTCAGGACGACTCTATGTCCGAGGACTCAGAGGCTAGGATGCCTCTATTGGTGCCTGCTTTGGAGCCTCCTTCTTCGGTGCCTGCTTCAGAGCCTTCTTCTTCGGTGCCACCTTGTTCAGAGCCAGTGCAGTCGGGTGACCCCACTTCTGGGTCACCTGATGTGGAGCCAGCTGCACAGCGACAGACTAGGAGGAGCCACTACGTGGCTCCTCCTCCGGCTCCTGCAAACCAGACGATCGGATTGTTATTCGTCCTATTGGCGAGAAGTAAGTAAATATTTAACAATTCAGATATTTAAAGGTTTATATATATACTAATTGAGAATCATGTATCAGGGCTTGGGAGGATTGTTCGTTCAAAGGGCAGGGACAGCACAAGCAGGTGAATGGTGTCTTGGGCAGTCTAGTCCGTTTGCACTACCCCGGTGTAGTGAACGGACAGCCTGCCACGTCTTGGGACCATTACGCTACGGCCAAGGACCTTGCTTACGGCAACCACCAGGAGGCTGTGTGGCATGACTTTATGGTAAGTATGAACAAATATTTGTGTAATACATATTTATTATAAATTAAATACATTTACTTGTATATTTGTTCTTCCAGGCACGGTACCGTTTGGAGAATGAGGCCAAGCAGACGGATCAAGCTCGTCTCGTCTTCTATAACTGCGCCAGGAAGCTCGTGACTCAGTCACTATCGACGGCTCGCATTCAAGCTACGAAGGCGTATTTCAAGTTGCATCCGGAGGAGGGTCAGCCGGGGAAGTACGGGGAAGGGGCCGACAAGTACTTGACGGAGGCGCAGTACGCAGAGGTAAAGTGTTTATTGTACTTTACTTCATTAAATGATTGTGATCAATGCTTTAATTTAATAATAAAATGTGTGCAGGTCGGTGTAGCGTGGCTTGACAGCCGCCCGGACGCGTACCGTGCCTTGTGTGCTCGTTGGGGGAGCCAAAACTTCCAGGGCGTGTCTAAAACCCGTCGAGAGAGTAGAGGGACGGACGGAAAACACCGTATGGGTGGGGACGGCTACACACGTCTCGCTAAACGGATGGTAAGTGTGACTTGAATTCTATTTAAGTAATTTTTATAATCTTTCTTTGTGCTAACATGTACCGATAGGAGCACGAGAGGGGTCAGGAGCCGTCACCTATTGAGGTGTGGAAGAGGGGTCACTTGGAAAGTGACCCATCGCAGCCTGAGCAGCTATCTTCTCAGATGGCAACTCAGACGTTGGTGAGTTATTTCGTTAACTTAATTGAATTTTCTTTAATAGTTTCAATAATTTTATTTTACTGTGTTTCCAGGCAAAGTACGGGAAGGAGGCGCGGAGGCTTCGAGGCGAAGAGTTCGATTGGCAGAGTGTGCCAATTGTCCCCGAAGCCGCGTATGCAATCGGTGCCGCGAAACCTCACGGAGGGTGAGTCTTGTTAATTTTATTTTACTGTCACGAACTTTGAGTTACAAAAATTTAATCATCTTACTTTGTTGTGCAGGTTGGCCATCTTCGATGGAGTGGTCGACTCGAGGCAGGCACGGGCTTCCTCGAGAGCCTCTTCATCACAGCAGGGCAGGTCCAGCAGCAGCCGTACGGGACGAGATCTGGAGCTCCAGAGTCTTCGAGAGGAGCTCGAGAGGATGCAAGAAGCGCTCTAGACTAGGGACGAGATGATGGCAGCGGTGCTCAGGGCTAGGGACGAGTATCAAAACTCGTACATGCTACAGTGGCAAGCTGCCTTCCAGGTAAGTTCTGAATGTTGTACTTAACATTTGTAATATACAAATGATAGTTATAATGGTTTGATTTGTATTCGCAGGCTATGAGCGCAGGACAGCCGGCTGTGTTTCCGCAGTGGGTGCCGCCATTGACAGAGCTGCCACGGGTCCCGAAGATAGGAGCATAGGTACAAAATTTTTCAAAATAACTGAAACTAGTTAAACTTCTTCAAATTTAGTAAAATATGCAAGTTTGTACTTATAACTTGTCTAACCACACTTGCATATCACAGGGATCGGGAACGGAGGCTCAAACTCCGTCGCCCCAGATTCCGGCGCTTGGACAACTGCTGGAGGAAGATTTTCTGAACTCCAGCGGCAGCGGACGGGGTAGCGTGTGATAGTCAGGTTAGCCGATTTGAAATCTATTTGCATCCTTTTTAGGAAGATACGGAATTAGGGATAAAGGGAAAGAAAAGCCATCGTGCCCTCTCCATGATATTTATTATACTTGAAACAACTTTACCACTAGCTGCAGCTTTGAGCAGCCCTTTAATCATTAGTGTTCGTACTGGGTAAGAGTACAGTGCTGTTGGTGGTCCAGTGACGGAGTCTGCAAAGCTGTTGGAGAGCAAAGCATCGAGATGTATTGATGGTGCTGTCTGGTTCAGAAATCTGATTTCTTGTGTTTTGCATTTCAACTTCAACCGCAATCTGTCCGGTTCAGAAATCTGATGCTCTACTGCGGCGGAAGAGAGCATGGGAGGATCCAGAGGTAATAGCAGCAGGAAGAGACACTGCACTCTGGTTCAGAAATCTGATTCCTTGTGTGTGGCCTTTCAACTACAACTCCAAGCCAGCGGTGGAGTTCATTGTTCATGTCTGAATGCAGAATTCATCATTTCTCACCTCTGCTGGTTTGAAGCCCTTCGATTATCTGAGTGAAACAGAGTTTTGTACAGTGTTGTGGTCGTCCAGGCCGAGCACGAGGCGATGAGGCACCGAATCCTGCAGCACTGAGCTCACAGGTCAATGGATGTGTCCTGATGCGCCAGATGGACGTGTCAGTTCGGGTTATCATCATCTGATTTAACCTGCTCGCTTTGATCAGAAGGGACCAGCCTTCTTTCGACATGCTTTCTATTGATTGCTGATTATCACATTTCCTGTAAGTTTTACTCAAACACTTGAGCCTACTGATTCTGCTTTTGTGGTGTGTGACCAGTGTTGCTTCCTTGAAGCACTCGGAGGCTGGGAAGGCAATCTCGTGGGACGACGCACTGTGGTCGGGGACGAGGCACTTCTAGCACTTCCTGTGAACTCTTATATGTGAAATTTGTGATGTGTGAAATCTGTGTTCACTGTGATATCTGTACTGTGAAATCTGTGTCTACCGTGTTTATTTGTACTGTGATATCTGTGTAATATTTGTTTTCTGTTTTTTTTAAAGCAAAACTTATAGACGACGGTTTTACTCACACCGTCGTCAATAAGGAACTATTATAGATGACGGGCAAAAGGAAACCGTCGTCTCTTGGGGTCCTAATGGACGACGGTTTGCCTGTGACCGTCATCAATAGTGGACCTTATAGACGACGGTGCTACGACGGCCGTCGTCTATATTGCTTCCATGCTGCCACGTGGCTGAGATAACTTATTGACGACAGCTAAGTTCGACCGTCGTCAATAAACTATTTGACGACGGTTACCGTCGTCTATAAGGTTATAGACGACAAATTATCGTAGATGATCAGGAACCGTCGTCTATAAGAGTATACCGTCGTATATAAGTAATAGACAACAGTAATGTCATTATAGACGATGGTTCTTGGTCGTCGTCTATTATCGTGATTCCTGTAGTGAATACATCTAAGTTGCCAATTACTTTCCACTGCATAGGGTACTAGAAGTGAAATTATCAATCAATCTTGATATTTCTTGTCCATGCATACCGCACTAGTCTGCACTCTACCGGACTAGTCCGATCTCCCTATATTTAATCAATCTATTAATTGTTCCAGGAAATGACTAAAAATCAAATAGCCTATTTACCACCCCCCCTCTAGGCTACATTTAAGTGGTATCAAAGCCATAATCTTAAAAAGAGAATCACCGCTCGAAGAGATGATGTTGGACATCAAGGATGTACACAAGAACTTCAAAAACGAGAAGGGTGATGATGAAAAGACCCAAAAGCTGGAGAAGCTCCTCAACGCCATTCAAGACTGTGAGGACGATGATGAGGAGATGCTTCAACTCAAGGCTCTTCTACGGAAGAAGGCACTCTCCCCAAAAGGGAAGAATAAGATCGACGATGAAAAGAAGAAGGGGGTAGTCACACAGACTACTTCGATATCTTTTTGACTATGAACGTTTAAATTCTAACAGTAGTCATTACTTCTCAATTCCTGTAGGCAAAGCGCCTTACTTTGATGGCAATGACTATTCAATGTGGTGACAAAACATGAAAATGCACCACATATCTCTTAACCCATGTTTGTGGCATATAGTGCGTACAGGGATAGATATCCCAGATGATGATGAAGAGTTGACTCCAAGCCAAGAACAAACCATTCATCGAAATGCTCAAGCTACAGCTGTGATCACTTCATCATTGAGCCGAGAAGAGTTCATCAAGGTGGATGGACTCGAAATTGCCAAAGAGATATGGGACACTCTACAAACCGCACATGAAGGTGATCGTCATGTACGCGAAGCCAAGATTGAGATGATTGAAAGTAAATTGGGTAGATTTGCTATAGAAGAAGATGAATCATCGCAAGATATGTACAATTGATTGAAGTCTCTCGTCAACAAAGTCCGAGCATATGGCAGCCAAAAGTGGAATGATCATGAAATCGTGAAGTTGATTCTTAGATCATTCATGCCTCGCAACGTATCTCATTGCTCTATGATTAGAGAAAGCCCCGGGTATCAGAAAATGACCCTGGACGAACTTCTTGGCAAGATTATCAACTTTTAAATGATGGAGAAGCAAGCCAAGCATGTCAATGAAATTGTCGATCTTACCTCGGCAAAGAGAAAGGAGTTGCCTTGAAGTCAACTTGTAAACCCATATCAAAGAAGCTAGAGAAGCTCATGGAGAAGATGACAACGATGATGAAATTAGTGATATCGATGAAGAAGACATGATCTTGTTCATGAAGAAGTTCAATAAAATGTTGAGAAGAAGAAAGGGTGGTAGCTCAAACGAAGGAAGACAAAAGGACAAAAAAAGACCCAAGATGAGACGGGCGTGCTACAATTGCGGAGAATATGATCATTCTATAGTAGATTGTCCACATGAAGAAAATAAGAGGAATACTAAGGACAACAAGCTTCAACCAAAGAAAATGTTCAAGAAGAAGAAGCAATATGGCCAAGCGCATATAGGGAAGGAGTGGGACTCCAATGATGAATCCTCATCCGAAGAAGAACGGGAGATTGCCACCATAGTCATTAAGAAGACTACCAAGAAATCCACTCTCTTCCCAACCATGGGCGCATGGAAGGACACCGACCACACATCTCTAATGGCCAAGGAAGGTAAAAGAAAGGTAACAACTAAATCTTCATCCTCGCATTCTTTTACTAGTGATAGTGATAATTCTAGTGAGGATGATAGCAGAGATGAAAGTGAATACATGCTTAGGGGTTTAGACAAAAAGACTGTTGCTAAAATGAAATTTTTACATGATAAGATTGTTGATAAGGAGAACTTAGTCAATCGTTAGGATGATATGATCATCTCCCAAAAGGATGAATATCTTCAGATTGAAAAGCTTCTTGAACTTGAAAAGGAGCGAAGTAAATCACTAGAACTCGAGTTAGCTTCAATCAAGGAAGCTTGCTTGAAGTTAAAAGACTCAAATGCCACCATCAAGGATGAACATGCAAACTTAACCAAAGTTAACAAGATCCGTGAGGTACAACTTGAGTCACTCAAGCAAAGTGGTTCTTCATCCTCTTCAAGCTCACCTTCTCAACATATAAAATCTGAAAATATTATTACTTGTGCTTTTGCCAAAAATGACACTAACTTGAAGGAAAAGCCAAACTTGACAAAGGACAAGCAACCTTCCCAAAGCGGTTGACAAGGAGAAGGTCAAGTATGCATGCAGTGCATACTCGGTCACAAGACCTCCTAATGTACAATATGGCATTTGGTATTCTTATGGTGCAAAACTCTAGAAGCAACAACAATAACAAGGATTACATTGCTTTTGTCAAGGAAAACTCTTCAAAAGTTAAAAAAACCTAATAATGTTTATAAATTTAACATTGTGAACACATATGAATAACAACTCCTATTTAGAACTTTTGATGCTTCATATGTACTTATGAAAGGTAATCTTGGAAGAGTTTATGCTAAATATATTGGGCCACGCCATGGGAACACCAAGTCTCATGTGTGGGTGCCCAAATCACTTGTGACTAACCTCAAAGGACCCAAGCAAGCTTGGGTACCTAAGACCAAGGCATAATTTGTTTTTTTGCATGCTTATTCATTCGGTGGAACAAAATGGGTGCTAGATAGTGGATGCACCAATCACATGACCGGAGAAAGAAGGATGTTTGTGGAATATGAAGAAAATGAAGACCCAAGGGAAGGCATTTATTTTGATGATAATAGTCAAGGAAGGGTGCTTGGTACCGGTAAAATTGCAATTTCATCACAGCATACTCTTTCTCATGTTTTACATGTTGACTCCTTGGATTATAACCTTTTCTCCATATCTCAATTATGTGACAAAGGTTATAATTTTTTATTCACTAATGAGGGTGTGATCGTCTCTAGAAGGAGTGATAACTCGGTTGCATTAAAGGGTGTGTTAAAGGGAAAACTTTATCTAGTTGACTTTAACAAAGATAAAGTCGAACTTGACACATGCTTGATTGCAAAGACCAACATGGGTTGGCTGTGGAATAGACGGCTAACACATATTGGTCTGAGGAATCTTCAAAAACTCCTTAAAGGCGATCACATCTGTGGTTTAAAGGATGATGTTTTTGAGAAATATAGGCGTTGTAGAGCGTGCTAAGCCGGGAAGCAAGAAGGAGCACCCCATCCCGCGAAGAATGTCATGACTACAACAAGACCGCTTGATCTCCTCTACATGGATCTATTCGGTCCAACTGCTTCCATAAGCATCGGTGGTAATAAATACGGCTTAATCATTGTTGATAATTTTTACTTCACGTGGGTTTTCTTTTTGCATGATAAGACAGAAACTCAAGGAACCCTCAAGAAGTTCATCAGGCGTGCCCAAAATGAATTGTCATTGAAGATCAAGAACATACAAAGTGACAATGGGGCATAACATAAGAATACCAAAGTTGAGGAATATCTAGATGAAGAAGGGATAAAGCATGAATTTTTAGCACCATATTCTCCTCAACAAAATGGAGTAGCCGAGAGGAAGAACCGGACTCTCATTGAGATGGTGAGAACAATGCTCGATGAATACAAGACTTTGGAGCGGTTTTGGGCTGAAGTGGTTAACAGCGCTCGTCACGCCATAAACTGACTCTATCTTCATCGTCTACTCAAGAAAACCTCATACGAAGTACTCACGGGTAACAAACCAAATATTTCATATTTTCGAGTCTTTGGTTGAAAATGTTACATTATAAACAAGAATCCCAGGGCTTCGAATTCCGATGAAGGTTTCTTACTTGGCTATAATTCGAACTCCTACTCCTATCGTGTCTTCAACAAGGCCACCGGACTTGTTGAAGTGGCACGTGACATAGTGTTCGATGAAACTAATGGCTCTAAAGAACAGCAAGTTGATCAATGTGTGCTAGATCAAGAAGAAGCTCCATGTCAAGCATTGAGAAGAATGGCGTTGGGCGATGTTCGACCACATGTGTCACCTCCAAATGCGAATGAAAAGATGAACCACAAGTGGAGAAAAATGATCAAGGTGGAGCTTCAACACAAGATCAACCTCAAGAAGATCAAGGTGATCAAAACATCAATGAGGGCAACTATCTAGGGGGAGAAGAAGATGATAATCATGAAGATTCAGGACTACAAGTACCACATCTAAGAGTACACCAAAGCATCCAAAGAGATCAGCTTATCGACAACATAATTGGTGACATTCAAAAGGGTGTAATCACTCGATCTCGCATAGCTAATTTTTGTGAACACTATACTTTTGTATCATCTTTGGAACCATACAGGGTTGAGGATGCATTAAAAGATCCATATTAGGTGATGGCGATGCAAGAAGAATTGAACAACTTCAAAAGGAACGAAGTGTGGAAGCTTTTTGAAAGACCCAAATCCAACGTCGTCGGCTCAAAATGGGTCTTTCGCAACAAGCAAGACGAACATGGAGTGGTAACAAGGAACAAGGCATGACTTGTGGCCAAAGAGTATTCACAAGTCGAAGGTTTGGATTTCGACGAGACTTTTGCTCCTGTAGCTAGGCTTGAATCGATTCGTATATTACTTGCATATGCTATTCACCATGATTTCAAGCTTTATCAAATGGACGTGAAAAGCGCCTTCCTCAACAAACCGATCAAGGAGGAGGTGTATGTGGAGCAACCACCCGGTTTTGAAGATCAAGAGTACCCCGACCATGTGTGCAAACTGCGTAAGGCTCTCTATGGCCTCAAACAAGCTCCTAGAGCTTGCTATGAGTGCCTTAGAGATTTTTTGATTGAGAATGGCTTCAAGATTGGTAAAGCTGATTCACTTTGTTTACTAAAAACTTTGATGATGATCTCTTCGTTTGCCAAATCTATGTTGATGATATTATATTTGGGTCAACTAACAAATCCTTTTGTCAAGAATTTTGTAAGATTATGACAGATAGATTCGAGATGTCCGTGATGGGAGAGTTGAGATACTTTTTGGGATTCCAAGTGAAGCAACAAAAGGACGGGATGTTCATAAGACAAACAAAGTACACTCAAGACATGGTCAAGAAGTTTGGAATGGACAAAGCAAAGCCCATAAAGACTCCCATGGAGACAAATGGACACTCGGATCTCAATGAAGACGGACCTGTGAGACCTATTTGTGCTGAATACATTGTTTTTGACAATAAAAGTTTTGAAAGCTGGCATAACATATTTTTAGTAAGGTCAGACTCTAACTCCAAACTTCTGCAAGGTCTAACAATAGGTCCGACCGTCTTTGTCTAGATCCGACATGTTTTTGGGTAGCTCCAGTGAGCTTTGTCTTTAGCTCTGGCATGTCTTTGATAGCTCCGGCATGTCTTTGTTAAGCACCAATATGTTTTGCTAAGTCCGACTTATGTTGGTTAGCTCCGACATGTTTCTCTAGATCTGACTTTTGGGATGACTAGTTCCAACTAGTTTTGGTCAGCTCCGGCGCTAGGTCCGGCTAGCTTTGGTTAGCTCCGGTGCTAGGTCCTGCTAGCTTTGGTATGCTCTGGCGCTAGGTTGTACTAGCTTTGGTAAACTCCAGCTCAAGCTCCGGTTAGCTTTGGCAAGGTTCGGAGCTTGATTGCAATGTTCCTGCTTTTACTTGTAATTGTCTCGAACTTGCTTTATATTGTTGGAAAGATTGCTTAGTATTAATTTGCTAAGTTTTTGGTGTGTTTTGGTTGATATGGCCGATATCGTTTTACTGTGGTTTTGCAACATGCTTATGTGAGGTGCTCACGTAAGGTGTTGTGTTCGGAACTAACTAGAGTCAAGTCGCGGACTTGGGCTCGCACAGATTGGTTGTTTGTTCATGTGCAGGTGTTGCTTGAGTTCAAGACATGGCTGGTAACGGGATCCTTTGGATGAGTATCAGAGAGGAGATGAGGTTCCAACAACCAAATTCAGGAGGAATTGTGGTTGAGCGGGTCAGGAGGTCGCGCATAATGATTGAATCAAGGGCAGTGCATATGAAGGTTACTGGACATCGAAGGAAGGTGTTTGCAGGTGTGCAAGGATTGTATGGACGTGGCTACATGGTTCCGAGGCGTGATGAAGAGATGTTGACATAAAGAATTGGTCGGAAAGGTCCAACTCACTAGGTTATGGACTCAGACTGCGGCTGAGTCGGGTTTGACTCAAATATGGAAAGATTTGAGTTAGTTATGATAGAATTTCGTGTGGGTCACGAATTTGAGTTGTTTTAGTAATGTGGGATACATTCCTATGGTGTTTAGATGTCTTAAGATTCCTTCTATCTGCGTATAGAATAGTCCTAAGCAGTTATGGAAAGTTTCGATTTGTGATCTGAGTAGGATTAAAGTCCTAGTTGAGATTGGGTTGGCCTAAGGACAGGTTATATAAGCAAGGGAGGCCAAAGCTTGTTGTGCACGACTTTGGGGATGTTCCTCTTGTGTTCTATTGAATCAAAATCATAGTTTGAAGGAACTTTTGTGCCTTGTTCGTCCGACTTGTTTCGGACAAGTTTTACTCGTCGAGTTTCTGGACAGCACTACCTTTCATCGGTGGTTTTATCATAACTCGAGTTTTACAGATCCACTTGACGTGATTATTTTTGGCTTGTCTTCAAAACTTGATTACCTATCACCTGTCAAAATTTACAGTCATTGGATTTGTCGTTTTTGATCTACACGAATTTCTTTGCAGCGTTCCAGAACTGTTTTCCTCGGGTAGGACAGATTGACCTTTGTTCGATCTTTCGATCATAACTTGAGTTTCTCTCAACGGATTTGAGTTATTCTTCTTGTGTTTTCTTCGTGACTTGATTCTCTCTGATATATATCACTTTTATCACGGTGAAACATGTTTAGATTAGTTTCACACATGATTTATCTAACATATCGTTTTTCTGCAGAAGGGGTTGAGATTTAATTGTTTCCGCTGCGTAAGATTTTTAAATCTACCATTCACCCCCCCTCTGGTAGCTTTTCACGTTCTATTCGATCCTACAATTGGTATTATAGCCACGGTGCTTTAATTATTGTGATTTACACGTGTTTTTGATTAATCATCATGGAGAAATACTCCGCCAAACCTTGTGTGTTTGCTGGTATTGATTTTCAGGTTTGGAAGGCACGCATGGAGGCTTTCATCCAGGCACGAGGCTTCGAAATATGGGAGAAGGTGTACAAGCCTTACGAAGTGCCACCTAAGGATGAAGTTATGGCTACAAACCTACGGGACATCGACAACAACAACAAGGCTCGCAACTTGATCATACAGGGACTGACTCAAAGCGACTTTGATCGTGTCGTGCACTTCCGATTAGCATATGATGTTTGGAGAGCTCTTTGTGATTATCATGAAGGCTACAACACAATTAAGGAGGTAAAACAAGATATGTTCAAAAAGGAATATATGTGTTTCGAGATGCAACCCGGTGAGTCTATCGATGACCTCTTTGCTCGCTTCAATAAAATTCTCAGCAACTTACGTAGTGTCAATGTTAACTTTTCTGATGCTGAGAATGCTAGGCAACTTCTTAGTGCATTAGACATGTCAATTTGGGAGATGAAAGTAACATCTATTCGTGAATCAACTGTCATGAGTTCTCTTACATTAGATATGCTTTATTCTAAACTAAAAACTCTTGAAATTGAAATCTTATCACGTAAGAACCCAAATAAGTCTATTGCATTTGTCTCACAACGTGATATGCCTAGCTCCGGCCAATCATCATCTTGCAATACTCTTGCTTTGTTGTCCTCACTAACCCTGGAGCAGATCGAGGAATTTCCAGAAGAGGAGTTAGCACTCATCTCTACTAGATTCTCAAAAGCATTGCAAAATGTGAGAACTAGAAGGGGAGGAAGCTCCGGACCTCAACGTTGTTTTGAATGTGGTAAGACAGGGCACTTTCGTACAGAATGTCCTAACCTTTCAGGTCCCACTATCCACGAAAAAAAATAGAACAAGGTCAAGACCACCTCTAGAAATCGCAGCAAGAAAAAGAAGGGTACCATAGGATGCAAGATGATTAACATCTTCATCACCGCACTTCAAGAACTCAATTCAAGTGATGTAGACTTTGAAAGTGATGAAGATGATGACAATCTGGCCAACTTATGCTTCATGGCGGGCAAAACAAGATCAAGATCAAGTCAGGAGGATGCAGAACACAACAGTGACGACGATGAGGTATGTTCTACCTGCAATGAAATGTGTGATGCTATTTCTCGTGCAACTATTATTGTCAAGATAAAGGACAAAAAGCTTAGGGATAATGCTGATAAAATTGAATCATTGGAATCTGAAATCAACCGTTTAAAAACTTTGATTCCTAGTGATGTTGCATGTCCCTCATGTGACTTAATCTATGAACAATTGTCCACATTAAGAAGTGCACACTCCTCCACTCTAGATAGACTTGATGAAGAAATTGCAAAGAACAAAGAGCTTGCTGTACATAATGATAAAAACTTAAAAGATGCTTCCTGTTCAACAGATGAACTGCATTGTTCTGCATGTGACAATCTTGATAAGAAACTAAAAGATGTAATAAATGAAATTTTCATTATGAACAATGCTTTACGTACTCATGAAGTTAAGAGTTGTTCAAATTGCAAATTAAAAGGAAAAACTTCATGTGAAAACTGCCTCGAATTGTCTAAAAAGCTTGATGACATGAATAGGACGCTGGAGCAGTTTTGTGTTGGGAACGAAAATCTAAACATGCTACTGAGTTCATCCAAATCTTGTAATGATAAAACTGGTTTAGGTTTTGATTCTCATGTTTATTCTAAAACACATCCATCTCAAATTGTAAAATCATTTGGAAGAGGTTTAATCAAAATTGTCCCTAAACAAAAGGATGTGGTCTTTGAATCTGCAGGAGTGCTTTCTAATTTTGTTTCTAATGCTGGGTGCTCATCTAGACATGATTACAAAATTAAATTTCATTGTACTTATTGTGGTAAATATGGTCATGCCGAAAATTTTTTTTATAGACTAGCTAAACAAATTAAAAAGGATAAAATGTCTGCTAGATCTCATAACTTTCATGCTAAACCTAAAATTAGAAACATGCAACCTGCTTTAATGAGTCAAAATTTTGAAAAGGTAGCTTCTGGACCCTCTGGTAAGAGACTTGCAAAGACAACTCTGGCAGTACCGATAGCTCTGAAAGCTCCCGGACCTTCTGTTGTTCCCTCCGGAGCTTTAGCTTTTGCTTTCGGACCTTTGGTTTGTGCATCCGGAGCTTCAGCTGTTTCTTCCGAAACAAATGTCCTTACCTCTGGAGCTACTGGTTTTCGCTCTAAACGAGTAACAACTTCTAAGTCAATTGTTAAGAACATAAAATCTCAACTCTTGACTCACAAACTTGCTGTTTTGTTACAGTTTTCGCGTGTTATTCCTGCTAGACATCGTGTGACTCAGTACTGGATTCTTAAATGCCTTTTGACTAACCCCAGTATTGAGTCATTTACGTATTTGCTTCCATGTAGGTTACACGTTTGCGGAAGTAGAACATTTGGATTGTGGATTCAGGTTGATCACGCCACATGACCGGTAACGAAGATTGGTTCTCCTCCCTCTCTTTTGTGTCACGTGTAGAGAATGTTACTTTTGCCAATAATTCTTCAACTCCTATAATCACTAAAGGTTTGGTTAGAGTAAATGATCACTACACTTTGAAGGATGTGGCACTTGTCAAAAATTTGAAATACAACTTGCTTTCTGTTTCACAATTGCTAGATGAAAATATGGAAATTATTTTAAATAAAAACTACTACAAAGTTGTAGGTTCAAATAGTGAGCTTATTTTTTACATGTCTCAGTTTGGAAGAGTTTTTAAAGCTGATCTTGATATGTCTTCCTCTAAGCATAGGTGTCTAGTTGTTAATGATTCAAAGGACTTATATTTTTGGTATCTTTGACTTGGTCACGTAGGCTTTGATCATCTAACGCGTCTTAGTGCTCTTGATCGTAGACGTGGGCTGCCTAAGCTTAAAGAGGACAAATAAATTGTGTGCTCTTCTTGTAGACATGCTAAGATGGTTGCAGGTTCACATACTCCTCTAACAATGATCATGACAACTGAATCGGGTCAAGTTTTGCACCTTGACACCGTAGGACCTTCACGTGTTCAATCCTTCGGAGGTAAATGGTATGTTCTTGTGATTGTTGATGATTATTCTAGATACTCTTAGGTTTACTTTATGGCGTCTAAGAATGAAGCTTTTAGTCACTTTAGAACTTTATTTCTTAGATTATCAATTGATCACCTAGGATCTTTAAGAGCAATTAAAAGTGATAATGGAACTGGATTTGAAAATCAATCTTTTGATCACTTTTGTGCTGAAAATAGAATAGATCATCAATTTTCTTCACCATATGTACCTCAACAAAATGGTGTTGTAGAAAGAAAGAACAGAACCTTAGTTGAGATGGCTAGGACTATGCTTGATGAATATCAAACTCCTAGGAAATTTTGGGCTGATGCGATTGCAACCGCTTGTTATGTCTCAAATCGTGTTTTCTTGCGCGCTAAGCTAGGTAAAACCCTATATGAGCTCTGGTTTGGACAAAGGCCTAGTGTTATGCACTTTCGGGTCTTTGGTTGCAAATGCTTTGTTAAGAAACATGGTAATCTTGATAAATTTGAACCTAGATCCATTGATGGCATGTTTCTTGGTTATCCATCTCATACTAGAGGCTACCGTATGCTTTTACTTGACACTAACAAAATTGTGGAGACTTGTGAAGTGTCTTTTGATGAATCTAGCCCAGGTACTAGCTCAAACATTGCAGGTCCAGATCCATATCCGAAGGGGGAGAGCATTTTCATTGAAGATGAGGAAGAGGTGGAGCTGCTGCCCGAAAATTCAGCAGCTAATGACATTGTTCGAGCTCCTGAATTTAAGTCACAGCCTGCACTGACGACTACCATTACTGGTCCAGATCCTCCTCAAGTCACAAGCTCATCGATATGTGATGAACATGAAGAAGAAGAAGCTTCTGGGACATCTGTTCTCCTACGGTTTTATAAAGATCATCCCCCACAACAGATAATTGGAAGCTTACACGAACGAGTCACACGGTCCAGGTTTTGTGATCCAAACTCTCATGCTCATTCTTCTTTTGTTGCTTCTTTTGAACCCAAAGATATATCACATGCACTCACTAATGAATCTTGGGTTATTGCCATGCAAGAAGAGTTAGAAAATTTTGAAAGAAATAATGTTTGGAAACTTGTACCTCCACCTCAAGGTCACACTTTAATTGGAACTAAATGGATGTTTAAAAATAAACAAAGTGAGGATGGGGTAGTGGATAGGAATAAGGCTAGGTTGGTTGCTCAAGGTTTCACTCAAGTTGAAGGTCTAGATTTTGATGAAACTTTTGCTTCTGTTGGTAGATTAGAAGCCATAAGAATTTTGTTAGCTTTTTCTTCATCTAAAGGTTTTAAGCTATATCAAATGGATGTTAAAAGTGCTTTTCTTAATGAATACATAGATGAGGAGGTTTATGTCAAACAACCACCGAGTTTTGAAAATCCAGATTTTCCTAATCATGTTTACAAACTGACCAAAGCCTTGTACGATCTCAAACAAGCCCCTAGAGCATGGTATAACAGGTTAAAAACATTCTTACTTACAAATGGGTTTACCATGGGCAAGGTTGATAAAACTCTTTTTGCTCAAGTGTATGTGGATGATATTATCTTTGGTTGTGCTTCTTATGATCTTGTGTCCAAGTTTTCAGCTATGATGAGTTCAGAATTTGAGATGAGTATGATGGGAGAACTCACGTACTTTTTGGGGCTGCAAATCAAGCAAACCAAGGAGGGTACCTTTGTGCATCAAACAAAGTATACAAAAGACCTCCTAAGGCGCTTCAACATGGACAAAAGCAAGCCTCTTCGGACACCAATGGGAACAACAACAACACTTGAACTTGATGAAGATGGTGAACCCGTGAATCAAAAAGAATATAGAAGTATGATCGGATCACTTTTGTACCTCGCAGCATCAAGACCGGACATACAATACAACGTATGTCTTTATGCATGGTTTCAAGCCTCCCCACGTGCTTCACATCGTCAAGCCGTCAAAAGGATTCTCAAGTACTTACACGGAACTTAAGAATTTGGCATTTTTCTTCCTTCTTCCTCAACCGTTACTTCGAAAGCTTTTTCCGATGCTGATTTTGGAGGTTGTAGGATTGATAGGAAAATTACTTCCGGTGCTTGTCATTTTCTTGGTAATTCACTTGTTGCTTGGTCCTCTAGAAAACAAAATTCAGTTGCACAATCCACAGCTGAATCGAAATATGTAGCTGCTGCTAGTGCTTGCTCACAAATTCTTTGCATTGTTCAAACACTTAGGGACTATGGGGTTGATCTAGATAGTGTTCCACTATTTTGTGATAACACTAGTGCCATTTGCATTGCTAAAAACCCTGTGCAACATTCTAGAACTAAGCACATTGACATTAGGTATCACTTTCTCCGTGGTATTATTGGAAATAGAAACATTGTGCTTCACCATGTAGATATTGAACAACAATTGGCTGACATTTTTAAAAAACCTTTGAATTTCACTCGTTTTTGTTACATTGGTAGTGAAATAGGGGTTATGCATCCAAATTGAGGGGGAGTTTTGAAACTTGGGCAATCTATGTGTGAATCTGAACTAAAATAATTTGGGCATAGTATTTCATACATATATGACCTGTGATTCCTTTTACATGCTGAAAGTTCTTACTACATTACTCATATTATACATTTTGTAGTTTTTGCCATGACTGGTAATTGGAATAATTACTTACACTAAATCGGGTCATGATCGAACTTTCTTGCTGTTTTGAACTTGTTGCACGCTCAAAAGTGCTTTTAATCATAAAGAATTAATCAAGCAATCAACTCACATGTTGAGTTTTTGTGAACAAATATAAGTTGAGAAAAGATCAAGAGAATATGCATGCATCACACTTCTTCTTTTGAGTTGGCTTATCATTGCACTTAGATATGAACATGGAAGAAGTTGTGTATGACTAAAACCATGTCCTTAAGCTTCTGATTGTCAAAATAAATAGGCTTGGCTTGGTTGGTTAGAATAAGGCAGATGCGCATATAATCTCTTGCAAATATCATATGATCTAAATTTGTAGTTTGAAAAATAATAAAATGCAGCAACAAGTGTCATGCTTTCAGATATTGAAATAGTTAAGTTTGTGAGATCATGACTTGCTTAAATTGATAATTACATTTGATCTCTAGCATGGCTTACACTACTTTATGTATTTCATTGTTGTGACTTGGATGAGCTTTGTTTTATATGTATATGTTATAATATGCTCATAACAATTAAAATTTGTCTTATAAACCTTGGTAAATACATTGTCAAAGGGGGAGAGATAATATGTGAATTTTTAAAAAACAAATATGCAAGGGGGAGACATTGATTACACATTGTACATATTCACAATTGTTTTGGCACAATTCTTCTCACGGGGACAACTTTTTTTTCTCATTTTATTTCTATTTTACAAATGGGGAGAAATTGTTTTCAAAACTTTTAATGTGAATAAGCCAATGTTCGGATCTTAAGTGGTGTTGCCACTGCATTCATCAAGGGGGAGATTGTGAGACCTATTTGTGCTGAATACATTGGTTTTGACAATAAATGTTTTGAATGTTGGCATAACATCTTTTTAGCAAGTTCTGACTCTAGCTCCGAGCTTCTGCAAGGTCCGACAATAGGTCCGACCTTCTTTGTCTAGATCCGACATGTTTTTGGGTAGCTCCGGTGAGATTTGTCTTTAGCTCCGACATGTCTTTGATAGCTCCGGCATGTCTTTGTTAAGCTCTGATATGTTTTGCTAAGTCCGACTTATGTTGGTTAGCTCCGACATGTTTCTCTATCTCCGACTTTTGGGATGACTAGTTCCGACTAGTTTTGGTCAGCTCCGGCGCTAGGTCCGACTAGCTTTGGTTAGCTCCGGTGCTAGGTCCTGCTAGCTTTGATAAGCTCCAGCGCTAGGTTGTACAAGCTTTGGTAAGCTCCGGCTCAAGCTTCAGTTAGCTTTGGCAAGGTTCGGAGCTTGTTCGCAATGTTTCTGCTTTTACTGTGAATTGTCTCAAACTTGCTTTACATTGTTGGAAAGATTGCTTAGTATTCATTTGCTAAGTTTTTGGTGCGTTTTGGTTGATATGGCTGATATCGTTTTACTGTGGTTTTGCAACATGCTTATGTGAGGTGCTTACGTAAGTTGTTGTGTTCGCAACTAACTAGAGTCAAGTCGCGGACTTGGACTTGCACAGATTGATTGTTTGTTCATGTGCAGGTGTTGCTTGAGTTCAATACATAGCTGGTGACGGGATCCTTTGGACTAGTCTCAGGGAGGAGATGAGGTTCCAACAACCAAATTCAGGAGGAATTGTGGTTGAGCGGGTCAGGAGGTCACGCAGAATGATTGAATCAAGGGCAGTGCATATGAAGGTTATTGGACGTCGAAGGAAGGTGTTTGCACGTGTGCAAGGAGTGCATGAACGTGTCTACATGGTTCCGAGGCATGATGAAGATATGTGGACGTAAATAATTGGTCGGAAAGGTCCAACCGACTAGGTTATGGACTTAGGCTGCGGCTGCGTCGTGTTTGACTCAAATATGGAAAGATTTGAGATAGGATTTCATGTGGGTCATGAATTTGAGTTGTTTTAGGAATGTGGGATACATTCCTAAGGTGTTTGTAAGTCCTAGGATTGCTTCTATCTGCGTATAGAAGAGTCCTAAGCAGTTATGGAAAGTTTCGATTTGTGATCTGAGTAGGATTAGAGTCCTAGTTCAGATTGGGTTGGCCTAAGGACTGGTTATATAAGCAAGGGAGGCCAAAGCTCGTGGTGCACGACTTTGGGCCTGTCCCTCTTGTGTTCTATTGAATAAAATTCGTAGTTTGAAGGAACTTTCGTGCCTTGTTCGTCCGACTTGATTCAGACAAGTTTTACTCGTCGAGTTTCTGGACAGCACAACCTTTCGTCGGTGGTTTTATCATAAATCGAGTTTTACAGATCCATTTGACGTGATTATTTTTGGGTTGTCTTTACGACTTGATTATCTATCATATGTAAAAATTTCACGGTCATTGGATTTGTGGTTTCTGATCTACACGAGTTTCTTTGCAGCATTCCAGAACTGTTTTTTTTCTCGGGTAGGACAGATTGGCCTTTGTTCAATCTTTCGATCATAACTTGAGTTTCTCTCGACGGATTTGAGTGATTCTTTGTGTTTTCTTTGTGACTTGATTCTCTCTGATATATATCACTTTTGTCACGGTGAAACACATTTAGATTAGTTTCACACATGATTTATCTAACATATCCTTTTTCTGCCGAAGAGGTTGGGATTTAATTGTTTCCGCTGCGTAAGATTTTAAAATCTACCTTTCACCCCCCCTCTGGTAGCTTTTCACGTGCTCTTGGATCCTACAGGACCAAACGTGTATCAAAAAGTATATCGCTCCATGATTGGCTCCTTACTTTATTTATGTGCATCTAGTCCTGATATCATGTTGAGCGTACATTTGTGTGCATGATTTCAAGCCAATCCTAAGGAATGTCATTTGACAGCCGTAAAAAGGATCTTGCAATATTTAGTTCATACACCCAACCTAGGCCTTTGGTATCCTAAAGGCTCAAAGTTCAATCTCATTGGATACTCTGATGCAGATTATGCCGGATGCAAAGTAGACAGAAAAAGTACCTCATGAACTTGCCAATCCCTAGGCGATTTTGATGCCTATTGCAGTGGGAAAAAGGCAGCTGACCCAAGATTTTGGAGTTACATCCACTCGGACTACTAGAGCACCGTGTAGCTGCAAATGAAGACTCTGGTGGTCCGCAGCAAATGGATTGACTGGAGCCACTATGAAAGAAGGAGTTGTGGTGCTTTTAATGAGGTGGTAGAGGCTATAGAGAGGCATGGTTTAAAGGACATGTTTTCCTTTAGAAACAACTGGAATGATGAAGTGATAGCCCAGCTTTAGTCTACATGCTATTTTGCCAGCGATGAAGAAGAGAGAGTGACTTGGATGACACATGGATCCAAGTACACAATTACTTATGCCGAGTTTGCTAGGCTCCTGCACCTTGAGGAGATCGGCAGTCACAACCTTGGTGTTTTGGAGAAGGACAAGATGGATTTTCTTTATGATACTCGCCTCAAAGAAAATCCTCCCTCAACCAAGAACATGAAGCCTTTCTTCATGGTTCTCAATAGTGCCCCAAAAGACAATTGCTCCAAAGGATGGAGATGCTGGGAGTGTCCAAGGTTACTTGAGAACCTTGATGAAAGTGATTAGCAGGAGAAGGAAGTTTGATATCTTCGATTACATCTGGAATGACATGGTGAACATCTCTTGCACACCAAACTGCTCCTGTGGCTATGCACCATACTTGATGTTCATGATTGAAAAAGTCACAGGAATTGAGTTTGTGAAGGATATGGAGCATACTCCTCTAAGGCCACAGAAGCCTCCTCAAGCCTCTCTCCCAGCTGCCCCCTCACCCGCCTCGAGTGAGGAACACCCGAAGAAAGCTCAAGAAGATACAAGGCTTTCCTCTGGCACTAGGACCCCTCCATCTAGCAAAGGGTCCGCTAGTGGAATCATGAAGTACTTAGCATCTATCTTTGGCTCTTGCCGCAAAACTGAGGTAAAGGTTCATAAGATGAAAAAGGCAAGAAAAGAGCAAATTAGATACGTGAATGACAATGTCAAAGCAATTTGTCAAAAACTGGAGATTGAGCCTATTGGGTCCCCAGTTATCTCAGAGGACTCCGCTTCTGACATCTCAGAGCTTCCACCTCTCTCCCCTTCTGAGGTTGCCTACTTTGGCCTTCGGGGCACGACAAGTGGTTCCTCTCCTCCTCCTCCCAAGACTGACGACGAAGATGATGAATGGACCAATAGCGCGGAGTGAGTCGGCAATGACGAGTACATCCCTCTTCTTCTTCTTTTTGGTGCCTTGATGCCAAAGGGGGAGAGATTGAGGTGGAGTCTTACACTACAAGAAACGTTAAAAAGGCCGTCGGTTTTTTTTTAGCCGTCGGGGCCGACGGTCCTAGATCCATTATAGCCGTCGGTTTTCTGTAGCCGACGTATTTAATTTAAGACCGTCAGCCCGGCCCAAAGAACCGACGGTCATATTATGGCCGTCGGCCCGGCCCAGTAAACCGACGGCCTTAATATGACCGTCGGCCCACGAACCGACGGCCCTTGCGCCACAACCCTAATCCAGCACCCGGCCGCCGCCACTCTCTCCCTCACGCACTCGCGCGCTCGCCCTCTCTCTCCCGACCCAACTCCCGCGCCCCGCGCTCGCCCTCTCCCGACCGTACGCCCGCGCCGCCGCCGCCGGCTCGCTCGCCGGCCGGAGCACGACGCCGCCGCCCCCGCCGCGTGGCCCGAGCGCGCTCATCCCCTCACCACTCGCCGCCCGCGCCGCCGTCCGAGCGCGCCCACGCGCCCGCGCCGCCGTCCGAGCGCGCCCACGCGCCCGCGCCGCCGCCGTGTAGCCCGACAACGCCGCCGCCTCGTGGCACGAGCCCCCGTCTCCATCGCGTCGCTCGAGCGCGGCCTCCCATCGTCGCCCGCCGCCTCTCGCCGAGCTTCGAAGGTAAAATTTTACCTTATAATTTCTTGAACCGTGTGGATGAATATTTGTTCATGATTATATATGTTTCTCCGATTAGTGAATGTTTTCTTATTTATTTAGAGATAGTTTCTAAAATGTAGGATGAGATTGAGATATGATAAGTAAAATGCATGTTTAACTTGGTAATATGAGATGTTTTCTTAAGTATATGAGATTGATTACTTGTTGATTACTTGTTGATGTTTAACTTGGTAATATGATAAGTAAAATGGTATGAATTAGTTCAATGCATGCTTATATTGTTAATATGATAAATAAACTTAAAGCTTTTATATTTCTATTATATCTTTTTTGTTGAAATGTTTGAATCCTTAGTTATGCTAAGTATCAAAATTTAGTTCTATGGCATACGGTGCATGAATGCACAATGATTATAGATGTAATGATTGTGTGAAGACGAACACGGTGGCGTACGACGACAATGAAGGCAGTCAATTAGACGCAAGTGGATGGTGGTCCCGAACTTGGAACTTTGAACTCTGACCCACTTTTCCCCTCACTCTCGTTCTCTTTTCTCTTTCATAAATGATTATAAAATGAAAATGAGCAACGTAACCTATAGAAAACGAATACCCGTTTCGAAACAGCACGTTTCACATGTGATACGCATGTGAGACGTGCTGGTTCGGAATTGTCCCTTTTTGGACAGCCTGAGAGTGACCGAGGGGGCGTGACTCGTGACGAGACGCGGGTCTGGATCTGGACGAGATTTCGGTAGCATAACCTCGTTGTTCTCTGCTGCACCATTTTCAGGCGTGTAGTGGAGAACAGCGGGGTTATGCTGTCGAAATTTCGTTCGGATCCGGACCACGCGCCTCGTCATGAGCACGCTCCGCTCGGTCACTCTTGGGTGGGTTTAGGACCTATCTGCCTAGATTGTAGGAGCCGTCACATCACAGGAATTGTATAGTTGTACTTTACAACTTATAAATTATTTGATGCAGTTCACCCCTTTTGGTAATGTCGGATCTCAGTTCGGTATGCCACAGCCACAGTTCGACCCAATGTCACAGGTACATGTGTTTGTGTATGTGTTTCATTCAAGATTCAATAATGCTTAACATATTAACTAAGTGTGACATGATTCAGGTCTTACCTGGCATGGGATGGCAGTATGGTCAGCCTCGTCCTTCTGTTGGTACTTCGTCACAGGTATAAGTGCATGTCTTTTTACTTCGAGTTGCAATTCTAAAGCTAATCATAGTTTTTACAGGGTTCTGAGAGCGGTCAGGCATATTTTCCTCCTCAAGGATTTATGTCAATGTTGACCGCAAATCATCCAGGATGGTCACCATATCCGCCGACTCTTTTCCCGTCTATGCCTTTTGGTCCATTGCAACCTCAACCATCAGCACCTTCACCCGCAGCGGTATGCCTTCTCTTTGTTAAGTTTTGATCCTCTACATGTCTTTAGTTAAGTTTTGATCGTCATCATGACTTTGGATAAGTTTTGATCCTCCTTATAGTTATGCATATTGTCTTGTTAAGTTCTAATCATTCTCATGTCTTTAGTTAAGTTTTCGTTCTTATTATGCTTTTAGTTAAGTTTTAATCCTTCTCATGGCTATGCATGTTGTCTTGTTCACTTTTGATCATACTCATGTCTTTAGTTAAGTTTTGATCCTCATCGTACTTTTAGTTAACTTTTAATCCTTCTCATGGGTATGCATATTGCCTTGTTAACTTTTGATCCTCCTCATGCTTCTAGTTAAGTTTTGATCCTTTCATGCTTCTAGTTAAGTTTTGATCCTTTCATGCTTCTAGTTAAGTTTTGATCCTTTCATGCTTCTAGTTAAGTTTTGATCTTTTCAACTTGTATTTGTTTATTGTAGGGTTCCCGTCAAGCAACACCGGATGCCGTTGAAGGTTTCCTTGATTTGAACAACGTAGGTGCTAGTGGCGAAGGTGCGAGTGGACAAGGTGGGAGTGGTGGTGCAGGTTCTAACTAATGTGGTTTCCGTTGCCTTGAAACCTTCTTTTGTATGGACTTTATTATATGCAAGAACTTGTATGAACGAGGACATGTAAACTTCTATGATGTTAATGTATTTTCATTTGCAAATTTGTGATATGTGAATGTGATATTGTGCATGTGAATGTGATATTGTATATGTGCTGTTTTTGTGCTGTTTTGCTGCTGTTATTGTGGCTGTTGTTTTGCTGCTGCTTCGGCAGCCGGAGGCTCCCAGCTGGGAGGCAGCAAAAACAGCCGAATTTTTTTTTTTTTAAACTAAAATTATGGCCGTCGGTTTGGCCAGGTGGCCGACGGCTTTAAAGGTTAAAGCCGTCGGTTTTGCCACGTGGCCGACGGCTATAAAGCCACTAAAGCCGTCGGCTTCGCCACGTGGCCGACGGCTATAAGGCCCTTATGACCGTCGGCTGTGCCCACGTGGCCGACGGCCATAAGGTAACTATGACCGTCGGCCTGCCCACGTGGCCGACGGCCATAATAAAGCCGTCGGTTTCCCAAAAACCGACGGTCTTAAGGCTTAAAGCCGTCGGCCCCGACGGCTTTAATAGTTAAATGCGTCGACTTTAAGTCGTCGGGTAAAGCCGTCGGTTCACCGACGGTGATAACTTAAAGCCGTCGGTTCTAGTAGCTAACCGACGGCTTTAAGGCCGACGCCCTTTTAATTCATTCCTGTAGTGTTAGGTCATAACATTAGGTCGAGAGAGAGAGAGAGAGAGAGAGAGAGAGAGAGAGAGAGAGAGAGAGCTATTCCTCTTTTGTATTTTGTTTCTCTATGTCATTCATTTGAGTTTGTAAAACTTTAATTATGTTCTCTCATGCTTTTGGACATGTGTTGTGAAATGATGACTATGTTATGCTTATGATCAATGGTTTATGTTTAAAACTGCTATGTATGCTTGAGATTCTTGATGTTATTATAATTATGCCCCTTATGATATCCACGTCAATATTATTGCTCACACACATAGCTTTTCACCCCAACATAAAGAGTGCACATATGAATGTTAATTCAACTTTTGCTATTGTTCTAAAAATTCATATGTGCACACTTTATGAAAATCTGAAATTTTCATCATGTAATATCAATTGGTTGTCATCAATCACCAAAGAGCGGGAGATTGAAAGTGCATCTAGGCATCCCTTGTGGGCTTTGGTTGATTAATGACAAACAAATGAGATCCTAACAAAATTGTTGAGATGAGCGCAGGTTTTAAAGAAGTGAGGAAGAAAGTACAAAAACAACTGAGAATGAGGATCTAAAGGGAAAAGAGCTCAAGAGATAAAAAGATTAGATTATTTTGTTTGGTGTGTGTTGGAGAAACACACCACAAGAGCTCAAGTGAAAAATATTACACTCACTTCACAAAAATCAACATGTGCGACTAGTTCGATATACACCGGACTAGTCTGATATCTCTCGGACTAAAATCGGACTTGTACCCCCATGTACGGACTAGTACTCAACACTTCACATTTGCACAACACCGGAAAAGTTCGATATTGGCCGGACTAGTCTAAAAACTCTCTAACTAAAATCGGACAAGTCCCTCCAAGTGTGGACCTGTCCTTAGTCCTACACGGTGTTCATCACAACGGACTAGTCTGATATTTAACGGACTAGTCCGAAAAGTTTTTGACTAAAATTGGCTAGTCTGCACCTTCACAGACTAGTTCGGTATCCATAATTACTTAGTGTTTTCAACATGCCGCACACCGGACTAGTTCGGTGTCCACCACGACTAGTCCAGACATCGCAAACCCAAACGGTAACTTTTGGAAACCCTAGTATAAATAGAGGTGTATGGCCATACAACCAACTGACTCTCGACCCCCTGCACCGTCACACCTCCCAAGAGCCCAGAATTCACATCTCTCCACACATTCCAACCCTAAAAGGATCAAATCCTTGAGGATTAGCAATTGATCAAAGGAGAGACATGTTCTACACATCTTGAGCTCTTGAGTTTGATCTCGCACACTCTAACTGTTTTATTTTATATCTTTTGAGTGTGTTGTGGTTTTCATAGATGTAATTCTTGGGGAGCCCTCAACTTGTGAGTAGGCCCCTATTTGCCCCTTTGTGATTAGTGGAAGAGAATCAGCCTCCGTGATGACTCGACGAGGGTAGGGTTGGTGAAGACCAGGTCCTCCGTGGACTCCTCAACAGGGATGATGATTTCCTCCATGAAATCGAACCTCAGGATAAAATCTTGTCTCGTACACTTTTGTTTCATTGTTCATCATATTCTAGTGTTTGCATAATCTTGTGTAACTCATGTTGAAACATTGGAATCAAAATTGATCTTTGCCACACATTTTTTCATTGTTGTAATACATCCAAGTTGCCAATTACTTTCCGCTGCATAGGGTACTAGAAGTGAAATTATCGATCAATCTTGATCTTTCTAGTCCACGCATACCGGACTAGTCCGCACTCCACCGGACTAGTTCGATCTTCCTGTATTTGATCAATCTCTTAAGTTTTTCAGGGATCGATAAAAAATCAAATAGCCTATTCACCCCCCTCTAGGCTACATTCGCCAACTTCATGATGTGCCTACTTATTTCTGATCCGACATGCCCAGGAAAGGATATGGATCTCTTGCTGCAGCCACTGGCTGAAGAATTGTTAAATCTCTAGAGTAGTGTCCCTACATTGGATGCATTGACCGAAAAAGAATTTGGTCTTCACGCTGCAGTCATATGGTGCATTCATGATTATACAGCATTGAGCAACACTTTCAGGCAGAATAACTAGAGGTTACTCTTTTGTTCGATGTGATTCCTTGCTCCAAAAGACTTAGGAACAAGATTTGCTACATTGGCCATCGCCGTTTTCTTCTAGCGGACCATATTTGGAGGAGAAAGAAAGATTTTGATGGTCAAATTGAAGAATGTGCGCAACCTGAGGAATTTACTCAGGATGAAATGATGCAACAATTGGTGAGGGTGGAACATGTAAGACCTGGGGACCATCCTAGTAACAAAAAGGAAAAGAGGGTAGAAGAAGGTCAATGCTGGAAGCGCAGGTCAACTCTGTGGGATTTGCCATATTGGTCTACTTTGAAGCTAAATCATAATCTTGATATTATGCATATCCAGAAAAAAATATGTGATGCCCTTCTCTGTACATTTCTCAACATCGTAGGCAAGTCAAAGGACTCTATTATTGCAAGGCTCGACTTGGAAGATATGGGCATTAGGCAAAATTTACACTTGAAGGAAGATGGGAATTTGTCATGCTCTGTTCCACATGCTCCATATGTGATGACTAAGGCCCAGATAAGTGCTTTCTGTGCTTTCATAAAGAATGTCAAATTCCCAGATGGATATGCCTCCGTCTTAGCAAGTTGTGTTAGTGTTGATGAATGCAAATTACAAGCATTGGAAACTCACGATTGTCATATCCTTCTACAAAGGATATTGCCATTTTCAGCATATTTGTGCTAAGAAATTGTAATTAGATGCATTGAACAGGATGAAAGGTGAAATCCCAATAATATTGTGCAATCTTGAGAAAATTTTCCCACATGCCATTTTTGATGTCATGGTGCACTTGTCGATTCGTTTAGTCGATGATGCAATCCTAAGAGGTCCAGTTCAATATGGATGGATGTACCCCGTAGAACGTAGGTTGTTGACCTTGAAACGTTTTGTGAGGAACATGGCAAGGCCTTAGGGCTCCATTGCAGAGGCATATGTCACAAATGAGTGCTTGAATGCTTGCTCAAGGTATTTTCATGATGTTGACACTAGGCACAATCTTGAGGGCAGGAACAGATTGCGTGTTTGTATGAGTACATGTGGTTTATCTATTTTCCCGCATGGAGCAAATCTGTTGGGGGCACCGAGGCTTACATTTTATGAGAAGGATTATGACAGAATGGTTTGGTATGTCCTCAAGAATACTAAGGAGGTCGAGTCATTTATAGAGTATGTCCTTCAATGCAAGTAACATAATGTTTTAATCTATCTATCATTTAATAATTTAGCTCTCACATGGGAATTGTGCACCTGATTGCAGGATTTATAGGAATGAGTTAAAGACTGCTGGCAATCGTGATGTTGGAGGGAACCTTGCTAAGGAATTTCCAGGATGGTTTAAGAAACATGTGAGTCATTATTTAACTAATTTCAGTTTTGGTTGTGAGATAATATGTTATTATTTAAGTATTTTCAGTTTAGGAAACCTTGGTGATATATTTTTTTAACTGCAGCTTGCTACCCGAAGCTTTGTGAATGGAGAAGAAATAAATGAATACATATATGCATTGGCAAGTCTACCACTCTGTAAACTTCATATATTTTCAGTATGTATTGTTGATGGTGTCCGATATCACACCGTGGACCGTGAGATCAGCAGAAGAACACAAAATAGGGAAATCATGGTTGAGGGGTCGCATAATGGAGAATATATAGACTTTTATAGTCAGCTGAAAGAAGTCATACAATTGATGTACAATTCTGACGCCAACAGTCAAAGCATAGTGGTGTTATTCAAATGTGATTGGTTTGATACCTGTAGCAAGAGGTCTATGATGAAGAATGATGGATATTTCAAAAGCATCAGCCATGGCCATTGTTGGTACAAGGATGATGCTTTCATTCTTGCCACATAGGGAACAAAGGTTTTCAACCTGGATGATATCAAGCATGGCTGAACCCTGGAAGGTTGTTCAAAAAATTCTGCATTGGCACTTGTGGAATGTGAATGAAGAGGAAAATTATGACACGCAAGAGGGAGAGGTTAATCTGACATACCAAGGCGATGAGCAGGAAATATCTTGAGTTGAAACTGTGGAAGGATCTTCCGTCGAAGAACAACCAGTGAGTGGAGAAGACATTATCCGTGTAGAGGCGTCCCTAGTTGATCAGATTCGTAGGCAACAGGATCTGGAAGCTAAAGAACATGATCTGCACAATGATGATGATGGTGGTGGTGGTGATGATGATGATGATGATGATGGTGATGATGATCATGATGATGATGATGATGATGATGATGATGACGATGATGATGATGATGATGATGATGATGATGATGATGATGATGATGATGATGATGATGATATGCTAGTTCAGTATGATAGTGAAAATGAATGTACAATTATGATCCCTAATGATGATGGTGAGCTCAGTAATGTCGAGTAACCTGAGTTGTAAGCCAGAACTTCTTGGTCTTGTGTAAGCTGTTAACATTTTGTTATCCTACATAAATTTGTGTTCAAGTATTGCTTCCTGCAATGGAAACATATTTTCTATTTACTATAAACTGAATATATTTCTGCTGCATTTTTTCACATCATTTCAGGAAATGAGAAGGAAAAATAAATAAAAAAGAGGAAAAAGGTGCTATGCGTTCGGAGCAATGGGGAATCGAACTCAACACACTGGCTTTATAGAAGTAGTAGGTAACCACAGAGGGCGATCGGTGGATTACGTTGACATCCCCCTTTTCCAAATCACGCCCCCGCTCACACCTTCCATATCCAGACGATCGACTCCCTCTTTCCTGTTGTCAGCAAGATGCCTCCAGGGAGGATCACGACAAAAGCATCATTGAAGGTCCTAGGTACATCTCGATTATTCACCCTCATGGTTACTTCTCTGTTATTTGCCAGGGCCCAACGGTGGTGAGAGGATGTGCGATCCTTCTCGAATAACGTCCAGAATTTACGCCTTGGAAATCGAACGGTGTCTCGAAAAGAGTTGCACGCCCTCTTGCGTGTGGTTTCGTTCTTGTTTAATTCCAGACCTTTGAATATCACTTTTGATTATTTTATTTTCATTTACCTGCCGCTGATTCCAATGTACTAATGTATCTTTAGAACTGTCATTAACTGATATTGAGAAAGAGAGCTAAGAATATCACGAGGGTCAATCAGAGGATGCAACAGTTGGGTATCAAAAGACTTTTAGAAATTCTTAATCTGTCCAATGCTAGGAAAAAACCAAGTAAAAATAGGAAGTAAAATGACTAGCTTTGTGATAGCACTGAACTTGAGGTACAAGTCTTCTACTACAAAACATGTTACCCATTTTGAATGATATTTGTATGTACCTTTGAAGTGGAAATCTCTCAGTATCTTATAGTGTCATGTCTCTGTTTGTTTTGTAAGGTTGTGCCACCAGCTGTTGTTGCAACAGTAGAATCATCCAAGAGGGTTGTGGCACCTAACAAATTCAAACAAACAAGGTGCACTAGGCAGAGTGTCATGAGAGAAAAAGAAGCAGTTGCCCTAAGCCTAGTTGAAGCAACAGAGGTATTGCCACCAGTACCAGATTCTACTTCTGTCCAAAGTGATGAAGGGATGGACATTGCTGAAGAAGGCAAGTGCATTCAACTATCTATTTCAATGTCAATTTACTTGATTTGATTCATTAATAATAGTCACGTGAATCTTATTATTGACAATAAGGCTTTTGAAATGTATTGTTCAGGCACCCTAACGACAAGTACACAAGTTGAGCATCGGGGAGCGAGTATGGGCATAGAATTGGATAGCATACCCAGAGGTCTAGGAACTAGGATACCGGTTGTTATAAAGGAAGGGAAAAGAAGGCCAGGGGCACCTATGCAAGCTCCAAAGCTAGCTTCTGAGGGTGGGATCATACTCAGGCAGCATGTACCCATACATACAAGTTGGAAAGAATACAAGAAGGACAAAGGCCAATTCAAAGACCAAGTGGACAACTTCATTGGCTAATTATCTGTAAGACGTTGTTTGACTAGTTCAATATATGCTAATTATGTCCTTTGCATTTTTAAATAGTAATGTTATGCTATTCAATATATAGATTAATTTAAGCATGACTGGTGAAAAGGAGAATGTAACTTCTATGTGTGCTGACATTCTAAAGGGTGGAACACGCCAAATGAGGTATAGGCTCAAGATGCAATACTTCGATGGGGTACTGGCAAATCAAGTTAGGACTACATCACCATGTGCATCTATGACTGATGAACAATGGAGAAAATTGATAGACCTGTGATCTAACCCAAAACACAAGGTATGGTTTATGCCAATATTGGTTTTCTATGAGTCTGCTAGATTGCTCATAATACCAGATTGTTGCCAATATTTATTCTATTACTTATGCTATACAATTGTGTCATGTCTAGGAAAAATGTGCAAAGCTCAAATAGAACCGTGAAAAAGTTAATTTTCACATTTGTACTGGATCTCGGTCTTACATTGCAGCAACCTATGTGGCGGTAAGAATATAAACCTATGATGTCATGTGGTTGTATGACAACATGCATGTGTTGGAACATATTTTCCTCTTACGTGTGTATTTTAACATGTGCATTGCTAATGTCACTCTATGTTTGTGAACATTTTAGAAACAAGAAAAATACAAAGATACAGAGCCCACTACAATTGATGTATTCAAGTTGACGCATTGCAGAAAAACTGAGGGTTTCATTGAAGATGCCAAGAAAGCTGCAGTAAATATATCTACTTTTTTGTAGTAAATTGCATAATGAACCGTATAAATAAATACAAACCTGACAAATCATTGTCTTGCTAGGATGAAATGGAAGTCATTTTGAAAGAACCTGTACAAGAAGGGGAGCAGGAAAAGCACATTCCTTCATAACGTTGGACTTCAGCGGCCTGTTGCCGCTCCAAAATCTGTTTCACCGCAGATGCAAGAGCTACAGGCTCAATTGGAGGCTCAGAAGGAAGAATCTGCAGGACTTCGGCTAAAGGTCCAGAGGTTGCAAGCCCATGCAGAAGAATCTGCATCTGCGGTGAAAGCGCAGAGACAAGCTGAGGAGATTGAGAACATGAAGAAGGCAACAATAGATACTCAGAAGGCAGCAGCAGAAACTCGGAACCTCATTCGGCAGATGATAGCATTTGGACAGAGTCAGACCACTCATCAAACCACTCCTCTTTGACTTGGCTTCGCTTAGGTACACGTTTTTAACTTCTGATATGCCTCTTCTAAAAAAATGTAGTTTCAGTTTCCTGTTCGTGTACCTCTCAATTTTTTTTGATAATACTAGGCTAATAATTATTTTTGGTTGCTTGCAGGTTACAAGTTTTTGGCGCTGCTGGTTGCTACAGGCTGCTGCTGGTTGGAATTTTTTTGTGTTGGTTACTGGGAGGCTGGAATTTTTGGCATTGGTTGGTTGCTGGGATTGTTTGGTGCAGGAGCTTGGAGCTTGCTGCTAGAACTTTTTTTGTTGACTTTAACTTGTTTAGTTGGCTGTTGTGAGCATTATGTATGACAATTGATTGATTGGACCAGTTGAATTATATTATATATGATCATTGTTTATTAGATGGGCTGTTTCATGATAATTAGGTCTGATTAAGGGCTAAGCCCAAATAATAAATAGTGTCCATAAAATAGCCCACAACGGCATATGGGCCAATTCGGTCTGATTATGGGATAAGCCAAACTAATAAATACTGTCTATAAAATAGCACATGGTATATGGGCCAATTGGGACAAATTCATTGTGACAGTTATTTTTTGTCATGAGGTTTGTGTCACGTCATATGCCATGTCACCTACCACATCATCTGCCACATCAGATTCGCCATGTCAACAGACATGTTGCAGCACCCGGGCATATATGTTATGATAAATATAGTGACAAATACCATTGTCATAAGTTGGTGAAAAACATAAAATTGTCACTAAGATTAATGACAATTGGGTCTATTAGTCACAGAAGGGGGATTATGACAGGACTTCTATGACAACAGTCATATTGTCACCAGTGTGTCATAGAAGGGGTACAATGACAAGAAATTGGTTGCAGTAGTCATAATCAATTTGTCATAGAAGGTCTAAGCTCCTGCAGTGTGGCCAAGGACAAGAAACATAAAGAGCATTCAAGATCCAAGATATCCCAAAATCACTTGTTGGGATCCTACCCTTCGACCAAGGTCATGCAACCTAGGGCAAGTGACATTGTAGATGAAGCATTTTTTGTTTGATTGTGGAGTCCACATGTCATCATGCACAAGGAAGCTTCTGATCCATGATCAAAGTATGGGTTGACCTTAAGGAATATCAAGAAGGTCGAAGTGACACCCGTAAAGAAGGACAATCCTCACCATGCTCATAAGAAGAATATCTTCAAGAGGGAGAAAACCGTCACTACATTAACAAGTCTTCATCAAGATGACGGAGAGCCTAGGACCATCATATGGTTCACATGTCCAACTGACATGACAAACTATATTTGGCATTTCAATCAAGAGAAATTGTCCACATCTTCAAATCCTAGATTGGACAACAAATCATCGAACCAAATAGGACATAGGTTAGTCCCACTCACCGGACTTCAAAAATTCGGTGAGTCCTTGCCAATAGATAAATTGGTAGTTATCTTATATTTATTTTCCCCAATTGCATATTTGAATTTCTAATTTGCATTTACCATGTTTGAATATTAACACTTGCATGTTGTAAAATAAAATTACCAATCATCATAAAACTAAAATTTGAATTAGGAAATAAATTTATCTGGATATGAACCTTGGGCGTAACCACTTGAATTCATCTTCCTAATTCAAATCAAAAATATTTCTCTTAAATTTTCATTGCATTTGCAAGATGTTTCAGGTTGGGCAAAACAAATTGACAAAGGGTACAACATGCTATTTAGTTAACGTAACCCATTTTTGAGTTGTTTTGTTTGTTCTTGATTATTAGTGCAGCCAGGACAAAATTTGTGAAGAGGTTGGAATCACTACAAGGATTCCACCCTGTTGCAAGGATTATACTGCAAAGAATACTAAATCGTACAGTAATCTTGGTCTTTTGTTACGATTCACTAGTTTGTAGCATTAGGATCTATCGCCATGGAACACAATTGTTGCATTAGGATCTGTTGCCACGATTCACTAGTTCGTGGCATTAGGATCTATCGCCACGAATTTGTTGCCATGATTCACTTATTCATGGCATTGGCATCTATCGCCACAGAACACGATTGTTGCATTAGGAGATGTTGCCATGATTCACTAGTTCATGGCGTTAGGATCTATCGCAATAGAACATGATCAATGCATTAGGATCGATTGCCACGATTCACTTGTTCATCGCGTTAGGATCTATCGCAATGAAACACAATCTTTGTATTAGAAACTTTTGCCACGATTCCCCAGTTCATGGCGTTAGGATCTATTGCCATGGAACACAATTGTTGCATTAGGATCTGTTGCCACAATTCACTAGTTTGCAGCGTTAGGATCTATTAGCACGGAACACAACCATTGCATTAAGAACTTTTGCCACGATTCACCAGTTCATAGCCGTAGGATCTATTGCCACGGAACACAATCGTTGCATTAGGATTTGTTGCCACGATTCACTAGTTTGTGGTGTTGGGATCTATAGCCACGGAACACAA
Source organism: Tuctoria greenei (assembly GCA_036927565.1). Taxonomy (NCBI): domain Eukaryota; kingdom Viridiplantae; phylum Streptophyta; class Magnoliopsida; order Poales; family Poaceae; genus Tuctoria; species Tuctoria greenei. The sequence continues at coordinate 187,656,583 of JAYESD010000004.1, read as the reverse complement.
TCGTTGCATTAGGATCTGTTACCACGATTCACTAGTTCGTGATGTTAGGATCTATCGTGACGGATCACAATCGTTGCAATAGGATATGTTTCCACGATTCACTAGTTCGTGGCGTTAGGATCTATCGCCACAGATCACAATCGTTGCATTAGGATTTGACGCCCCGGTTCACTAATTCGTGGCGTTGGGATCTATCGCCACGGAACACAATCATTTCATTAGATCTGTTGCCACGATTCACCAATTCATGGTGTTAGGATCTATTGTCACAGAACACAATCATTGCGTTAGGATCTATTGCCACGATTCACTAGTTCGTGACGTTAGGATCTATCGCCACGGAACGCAATCATTGCATTAGGATCTGTTGCCATGATTCACTATTTCGTGGGTTAGGATCTATCGCCACGGAACACAATCGTTGCATTAGGATCAGTTGCCACGATTCACTAGTTCTTGGTGTTAGGATCTATCGTCATGGAACGCAATCATTGGCCTCACGATATATTACAAAATGTTTGCCACTGTGTGAACAACTGAATGTGTGGTGTGTTCATTGTGTTCCTTAGGAATCATAAGGAAGGATTTGTTTATTTTCTGGAATAGTGAATGATTCAGTTATCAAGTGAATATGCTCTAAGTTCAGTGAAGTGTGGTATCAACAGTGAATCAAAACAAAATGTAGAAAATCACAAAGCTAAAAGGAGACGTCGTGGGGAGGATGCGCTTTTCATATGAAAAACGCACTTTGCTGCTAAGCGCGTCTCCATTTTGCTTGCATAATCGTTGCATTAGGATCCGTTGCCATGATTGTACTAGTTTGTGGCCTTAGGATCTATCGCCACAGAACACACTCGTTGCATTAGGATCTGTTGCCAGGAATCACTAGTTAGTTGCATTAGGAATTTCTGCAGGAGCGTCATTTCAAATTCTTGGTATCTTCTAAAGAGGTGGGATTATTCAATACCGGCTTGCTTCTAAGCTTGCTGCTAAATAGAAGAGCGACTTCTATCTTTAAAAAACATCAAATAGTTCACAGCTACCTCACATAGTACTTATATAAAAAAATCATCATCTTCGTTGTTCTCCCCTCCAATATTGGAGGTACAATACCATCATTGATATATGTATCATCGTCGTCGTCAGCATCTTAATTTTTTGATGGAACTCCATGTGTCTCAAACTGATCACATGTTCTCATTTGAAGAGCGGAAGCATCACCGGTTGCTCCCTCAATGTCATTCCTAGCCCATGCGGTTCTATCCTCATTTATGTGTGTCATATTGATATTAGTAAGTCGTCCATTATCATATGTCTCATCCTCCATCATCTCAGTGACATTATTTTCACTGTCTCTAGGGGGGCATGGCAAAAAGGTTCCGTGGCTTCATTTTAACAAATGTAGCCCATTTAATTTGCTTCACATTTCGAACGTAAAAAACTTGTTCTGCTTGGGTGGCTAAAATGTAAGGCTCATACTTAATTGAGAAAGAGTAGTATCAACATCTACCATTCCGTATCGATCCGTTTTGTAGCCATTGCTTTGGCTCTGACCTGAACGAGGCAGATCAAATCAGTCACATTCAAATAACAAAACCTCTTGATTTTTTTCAAAATCAACAGAAATCATTTTCTTGATTACTCCAAACCACTCATGATCACCATCCCGAACAACAACAACACTGTTTTTCCACCTCTGCAGTTCGAAAGAAGAAGACATTTATGAATGATCGACTAAAAAAATGTGCCCAACGATCAGGTCGTCTAGATAATGCATACAAATAATCGGTTACTTTGCCTTCTTTGTGTAATGTCACAATTTGTACACATTAGTATAAAAGGGGTCATCGATAAACCAACTTCAGAACACATATTTGTTCAATATTTCATCAAAGTAAAAACTTGCATGTACTTACTCATTTCTAGAACGAATAAAAAAACTCATCTCTATGCCATTTTTCAACATCACGAGAATGAATCTTTTTCAGCTCTTCAAAATGCCACTAAAAAGGGTACAAAATTAAATTAGCCATCTATGAAAGTGCATCTAGGAATCCCTTGTGGGTTTTGGATGATTTATGACAAGCAATTGGGATCCTAACCTCTTTGTTGAGATGAGCACAAGTTTTAATAGGAAAATAAGCTAAGTGCCAAAAAGAAGGAAGAATGAGGTGCAAAGTGGAAATGAGCTCAAGGAAGAAGAATAATAGATCATTTTGTATGGAGTGTGTTAAGCAAACACACCCCAAGAGCTCAATCACAATTAACCACACACATTGCACAAAGATATACAGGATCGGCCTAGTCCGAATGTCACCGAACTAATCCGATATCCTCTCTGCACAAAATCGGACAAGTCCAATATCAGACGGACTAGAATCGGAGTAGTCCTCCCCAGTGCGGACTAGTCCTCAAAGCACTTCACAAGTCACACAAAATTGGACAAGTACGATCACCACCGTACTAGTCCGATATTAATTCTGGTCCAAATCGGACAAGTCCGATATTTGCACGGACTAGTCCAAAAGCCCTCTGACCTAAATTGGACAAGTCCTCCAAGTGTGGACTTGTCACCCAATACACTTAGGGTTTCACATGTCGGGACAAGTCCGATGACTATCGGACTAGTCCGAAGATTTCCAAAAGGAAATTGGACAAGTCCGCTCCTAGGTTGACTAGTCTGATATTTCGGGACACTTAGGGTTTACTACACACAGCACACCGGACTAGTCCGGTGACCACCACGGACTAGTCCGATCTTTCTGAACCCTAACGGTCACTTTTAGAAACCCATATAAATAGAGGTGTGCAGCCATATTTCACATAACTCTCGAACCCTAGCGCCGTCACACCTCCCAAGAGCCTAAAAAACCACATCTCTCCATGAAATTAAGTGCAACAAAGATCAATCCTTTGAGGATTCACTCTAGATCATTGGAGAGACACGTTCAACACTCATTGAGCTCTTGGTTTGATTCTCTAACACACTCTTGTGATTTCATTGTAATCTTTTGAGTGTGTTCTTGGTGGTATTTCGTATTGTAATCTAAAGGAGCTCTCAACGTATGAGAAAGCCCCTTTGAATTCGGTTATTCACCCCTTTGTGATAAGTGGAAGAGGATTGGCCTTCGTGGCGATCTGACGAGGGTAGGGTTGGAGAAGACCCGGTCCTTTTGTGGACTCCTCAACGTGGATGTAGGTTGCCTCTGTGGGAACCGAACCACGGGATAAATCTCTTGCATTCTTGTTTTGTATTCATCGTCCTTTACAATATATCAATCTAGGGTTTCAATTAATCTTGCTCACTTTACTTTGAAATATCAAATTTAGGATTAACTTGTGATATACTCTATTATATAATCTTGCAACACATAAATTACAAGTATATTTCCGCTGCTACACCCTAGAATCAAACTTAAAAAATCAAACTTGATCAACCTGGTCCGTACACATCAGACTAGTCTGCACTTTACTGGACTAGTCCGATATCTCTGGTTTTGAACTGCTTGTTAAGTGTTGTAGGTTCCGACAAATTTCAAAAAGGCCTATTCACCCCCCTCTAGGCCACATTCAATTGGTATCAGAGCAGGTTCTTCAAGAACGAGACTAATCGCTCGAAGAAGATCATGTCGGACATGAAGGACACCCACAAGAGCAATAACCAAGAAAAGGTTGATGATGAAAAGAACCTCAAGGTGGAGAAGCTCCACGAAGCCATTCAAGACTTCGAGGAAGACAATGAGGAGACGCTAGAACTAAAGGAGCTCCTATGAAAGAAGACACTTTCCAAAGGAAAAGTGAAGATCGAAGAAAAGTAGAAGGGGAGTGGTCACACCGACTACTCCCAATATCCTTTTAACTATGATCGTCTCAATTCCAATAACAATCATTATTTTTCTATCCCACTTGGGAAAGCCCCACACTTCGATGGAAGTGATTACTCAATGTGGAGGCAAAATATGAAAATGCATCTAATTTCCCTCAATCCAAGTGTATGGCATATTGTGTGCACAGGGATAGATATCCCGGACGACGACGAAGAGCTCACCCCCAGCCAAGAGCAGGCAATTCAGCGAAATGCTCAAGCCGCGGACGTAATTACCTCTTCACTCAGTCGAGATGAGTTCACCAAGGTGGATGGACTCGAAATTGCTAAGGAGATATGGGACACACAACAAACTGCACACAAAGGTGACTGACATGTGTGTGAAGCAAAAATCGAAATGATCGAAGGCGAATTAGGAAGATTCACAATTGAAGAAGACGAGTCACCCCAAGACATGTACAACCGACTAAAGACACTCGTCAACAAGGTCAGATCATACGGAAGTAAGAAGTGGAATGACCACGAGGTGGTAAAGCTTATCCTTAGAGATTTCATGCCTCGCAACGTCACCCTATGCTCCATGATCAGAGAAAGCCACGGATACAAAAGGATTACTCCGGATGAACTGCTTGGAAAGATCATCAACTTTGAGATGATGAAAAAACAAGCAAAGCATGTCAAGGAGATTGCCGATCTCACCTCGGCAAAGAAGAAATGGGTTGCTTTGAAGTCCACCCTCAAGCCCCTATCTAAAGAAGCTAGAGAAGCACAATTAGAAGAAGACAATGACAACGAGAGCAGTGAATTAGATGAAGAAGACATGATATTATTCATGAAGAAATTCAAGAGAATAATGAAGAAAAGACAAGGTGCCAAATCAGTCGAAGTAAAGTACAAGGAAAGAACAAAGCCAAAGTTGAGGTGGGCATGCTATAATTGTGGTGAGTACAGCCACTTTATAGTTGATTGCCCATATGAAGAGAACAAGAAAAAGACTAAAGAAGCCAAGCCTCAACCCAAGAAATTCATCAAGAAGAAGAAACAGGCTGAACAAGCACACATTGGAAAAGAGTGGGACTCAAATGATGAATCCTCATCATCCGAAGAAGAAGAGATGGCTAGCATAGCCATCGAGAAGACATCCAAGAAGTCTACCCTCTTCCCTACGCTTGGCGCATGGAAGGGAGATGGCACTTGCCTTATGGCAAAGGAAGGTAAACGCAAGGTAACCATTAAACCCCATTCCGTGCATTCCTATTCTAGCGATGATGAAATCAATAGTGATAATGAGGATATGCCTATTGGACTAGATAGGAAAATAGCCACAAAAATGAAATTTTTGCTTGATCAACTTGTTGAGAAGGAGAGGTTAATACATCGTCAAGAGGACATGATCATCTCCCAAAAGGAGGAATATGTCGAACTTGACAAGCTTCTAGAACTTGAAAAGGAACGAAGAAAATCACTAGAGCTTGAGTTAGCTTCGAGCAAGGAAACTTGCTTGGAGTTAACTGACTCAAATGCTACAATCAGGGACCAACTTGCTGACCTGATCAAGTTTAACAAGATCCTTGAAGTGCAAGTTGAGTCACCCAAGCAAGGTGAACCTTCTTCCTCTTCAATCTCACCTTCTCAACCCACTAAAACTGAGTTTGCTCATGCTTGTACATGTAAGAAAGTTGACACAAGTTTCAAGGACAAGCCAACCTCTACAAAGGATAAACATCCTGCCCAAAGTGGCATATTTGACAAGGAGAAGATAAAATATGCCCATAGTGCATACTTGGTCAAAAGACCTCCAAATGTCAAATATGGCATTGGTTACTCTTATAGTGAAAAGCAACATGCCAGAAGCCATAAGAATAACAAGGAGAGTATTACCTTTGTAAAGGGAAGACCCTCTCAAACTGGAAAGTCAAAGATTAAGACAGTAATTACACATGAACACCGGACTAGTCCGGTTGGTGTCCAGACAAGTCCGGTCCTCCGGACAAGTCCGGCCTCCCAGACTAGTCCAGTACATAAACAACAACAGTTATTGTTTAGAACTTTTGATGCCTTGTATGTCTTAATGAAAAATAATTTTGGCAAAGTTTATTCTCATTATGTTGGGCCACACCATGAGAACACCAAGTCTCATGTGTGGGTCACCAAATGTCTTGTAACTAACCTCCAAGGACCCAAGAAAGCTTGGGTACCTAAAACCAAAAGCATAATTTATTTTTGCAGGCCAATTCCTCCGGTGGGTCTAAATGGGTGCTAGACAGTGGCTGCACCAAACATATGACCGGAGAAAGAAGAATGTTCGCTGAATATGAAGAAAATGAGGACCCAAACGAGGGCATCTACTTTGGAGATAATAGTCAAGGAATGGTGCTCAGTACCGTTAAAATTGCATTATCTTCTAAACACACACTTTCTCATGTTTTACATGTTGAATCCTTAGATTATAACCTGCTGTCCATATCTCAATTATGTGACAAAGGTTATAATTGCTTGTTCACTAACGAGGGTGTGACCGTCTCTAGGAGGAGTGATGGTTCCATTGCATTCAAGGGTATGTTAAAGCGAAAGCTTTATCTTGTTGACTTCAACAAGGATAAAGCCGAACTTGACACATGCTTGATTGCAAAGACCAACATGGGTTGGCTGTGGCATAGACGGCTAGCGCATGTTGGTATGAGGAACCTTCAAAAACTCCTCAAAGGCGTTCACATCTGAGGTTTAAAGGATGTTGTGTTTGAGAAAGACAAGCCTTGTAGCGTGTGCCAAGCCGGGAAGCAAGTTGGAGCACCTCACCCCGCCAAAAACGTCATGACTACAACAAGACCGCTCGAGCTACTACACATGGACTTGTTTGGTCCAATTGCCTACATAAGCATCGGCGCTAACAAATATGGTTTAGTAGTTTTTGATGATTTTTCTCGCTTCACTTGGGTTTTATTTTTGCATGATAAGTCAGAAACATAAGGAATACTCAAGAAGTTCTTCAAGCGAGCTCAAAACAAATTTTCATTGACATTCAAGAACATTCGAAGTGACAATGGCAGGGAGTTCAAGAACACACAAGTGGAGGAGTACCTTGATGAAGAAGGCATAAAGCACGAGTTTTCAACTCCGTACTCCCCACAACAAAATGGAGTTGCCAAAAGAAAGAACCGAACACTCATAGAGATGGCAAGAACAATGCTCGATGAGTACAAGACCTAGGATTGATTTTGGGCGGAAGCGATTAACACCGTTTGCCACGCTGTAAATCGACTTTATCTTCATCGACTAGTCAAGAAGACATCCTATGAGCTACTCACCAGAGCAAGTTGATCCATGTGAACTAGGTAAAGAAGAAGCTCCTTGTCAAGCATTGAAAAGAATGACACTAGGTGAAGTTCGACCACAAGAGCCACCTCCACATGTACATGAGGAAGATGAACCACAAGAGGAGGTCAACGATCAAGGGGGGGCTTCAGCACAAGATCAACCACAAGAATACGAAGCTAATCAACAGGTTAACGAAGGCAAACATTTAGGGGGAAAAGAAGATGATCATGAAGATACAACGCCTCAAGTGCCACACCCAAGAGTACACCAATGCTTCCAAAGGGATCACCCAATAGACAATATCATCGGTGACATCCAAAAGGGAGTAACCACTAGATCTCACATAGATAACTTTTATGAGCACTATTCGTTTGTATCCTTTTTGGAACTACGCAGGATTGAGGATGCATTGAAGGATCCGGACTGGGTGTTGGCAATGCAAGAAGAATTGAACAACTTCAAGCGGAACGAGGTATGGGAACTTGTGGCAAGACCCAACGCAAACATCGTCGGCACCAAGTGGGTCTTCCACAACAAACAAGACTAACACAAGGTGGTGACAAGGAACAAGGCACGACTTGTGGCCAAAGGGTATTCACAAGTCGAAGGTTTGGATTTCGATGAAACCTTTGCTCCCGTAGCTAGACTTGAATCCATTAGAATATTGCTTGCATATGCTACTCACCATGATTTCAAGCCGTATCAAATGGATGTGAAAAGCTCCTTCCTCAACGGACCAATCAAGGTGGAGGTGTATGTGGAGCAACCCCCCGGGTTTGAAGACGAAGAGTTCCCCGATCAAGTATTTAAATTGCGTAAGGCTCTCTACGGCCTCAAACAAGCTCCTAGAGCTTGGTATGAGTGTCTTAGAGATTTCTTAATTGAAAATGGCTTTAAGATTGGCAAAGTAGATTATACACTATTTACAAAGAATTTTGACAATGATCTCTTTATTTCTCAAATTTACGTTGATGACATAATATTTGGGTCAACTAATCTATCTTTTTGTGGGGATTTAGTATAATCATGACAGATAGGTTTGAAATGTCAATGATGGGAGAACTAAAATACTTCTTGGGATTCCAAGTTAGGCAACAAAAGGAAGGGACGTTCATAAGCCAAACCAAGTACACGCAAGACATACTCAAGAAGTTTGGTATAGACAAGGCGAAGCCCATAAAGACCCCCATGGCAACGAATGGCCACTTGGATCTCAATGAAGATGGACCCAACATCGACCAAAAGGTATATCACTCCATGATTGGATCTCTACTCTATTTATGTGCATCTAGGCCAGATATTATGTTGAGTGTATGTTTGTGTGCAAGATTTCAAGCCAATCCTAAGGAATGTCACTTGACAGCCGTAAAAAGGATCTTGATATATTTTGTTCATACACCCAACCTTGGTCTTTGGTACCCAAAAGGCTCAAAATTCAATCTCATTGGTTACTCCGATGTGGATTATGCCGGGCACAAGGTAGATAGAAATAGTACCTCCGGCACATGCCAATTCCTTGGTAGATCCCTAGTTTCTTGGTCCTCTAAGAAACAAAATTCCATTTCCTTATCCACAGCTGAAGCGGAGTATGTTGCAGCCGGGAGTTGTTGTGCAAAACTCCTTTGGATGCGACAAACTCTATGGGACTACAGTTACAATATGAACCGTATTCCACTCCTTTGTGATAATGAGAGTGCCATCAAAATTACCCATAACCCAGTTGAGCACTCTAGAACTAAACACATAGATATAAGACATCACTTTTTGAGAGATAATTCCATGAAAGGAGACATAGCCATTTCCCATGTCAACACCCGAAAGCAATTGACCGACATATTCACCAAGCCACTTGATGAAAACCGCTTTTGTGAACTCCGAAATGAACTAAATATCCTTGATTCTTGGAGTGTGGCTTGAAATGTTGCATACCTATATGAATTATTCAAAATATGTTGATTGGATTTTGAAAATCATCTCTCTCAATTTTCTTCGAAAAACTATGTCAATTACTAGATCTTGGTGAATTATGATCATTGCTTGATTGTTGTATGCTTACTGGTCATATTTGTCAAGATTATTTGATTTGATTTTCCTCCCTATTTTCTAAATATGTACCTTCAAATATATAAGAATGGGCTAAGCAATTCTTACCAGGTGACCACAGACTAGTCCGTGGTTACCCAGACTAGTTCGCCCATGCAGACTAGTCCGCAGAGTGCCGGTTAGGCCGGACTAGTCCGACATATAACGGACTAGTCCGATATAGTCCTATGGAAAAGTTTAGACTAGTCTGGTCATCTCCGGACTTGTCCGATTTTTTGTGTCCTTAACCCTAGCCACCGCCAGACCCTAATCACTTCATCCTCCGCTCTTGCCTCACGCGTTCTTTCTCTTCCACTCAAGCTCCCAAGGCGATTTTGGATCCCCTCCACCAAAAAGCTCTGCATTTCGGTGGAGATCAAGTATCCTTGCTCGAATATTGAAGTTCACGAACAAGTATGGACTTCAATACCTTCTTCTTCGAGCATCAATCGATTTCTTCGGTAATTTTCACTCAAACCCTAGAAATTCCAAATTTCTTCATTGTTGATCGAATAGCCTAGCATATTTCACTATATACATGCCTCCTTGATGTATTACGTTTATGCTACGCTTGTTGTGCATTAGGAATCACCATTTGACTGGTAGCTTAGGTTTTTGAGGATGAATATCGAACTAGTCCGGTCCATGCATGGACAAGTCTGGTCCCCCAGACTAGTCTGTGCCTGTACACCAGACAAGTTAGATTTGTCTGTAATCAAAACCTAACTTTTCAATTCCTCAATGCAATTCCTTGCTATCCTTCCATATGTATGCCTTGTACCATTCATTCTCAATCTTGCCACTCATTCTCACGTCATGTCGAGCTCGAACAATGAAGTCTCCGACTTTGAGGCCGAGATGGACCACAAGGTGGCACCTCAGACCTCGACGAGTCATGGCAAGAAGCGCCAAGAGAGACCTTCCGAGCTAGCTCCGTCTCCTCCACAGGCTCGGAGGTAAGTGCTAGTGACGAAGCCAACCTCCAAGGTGCCAGCTTCTAGGGCTACCACCGGTGATGGCTCTAGCTCGGCAAAGGCCCACCCAGCCAAGGGCAAGGGCAAAGGAATAGCAACGGGTCCAGTTGGCCCGTTGAAGCTGCATGCTCTGTGGGAAGGGGTCCAGGACCCCACTGAAGAGAAGTTTAATGGAAAGGGCAGTGACTCAGCGGCCAAGTTCCGCAGTGTGGATTGCTACAGTCATCCAAAGCATGCTGCAGATGGAAGATTCTGGAGCAATTTTTCATAATGACTATTACAGATGAAGATGAAGACACCAGTGGTGCGCAGTCAATGGATTGACTGGGCACACCTTGAGAAGAAGCTATGCTCCGCATTTGATGAAGTGATCGCGGCAGCTGAAAGACATGGCTTGAAGGACCTCTTTGCCTTCAAGTACAATTGGAATGATGAAGTGGTGGCCCAGTTCTATGCCACTTGCCACTTTGCAAAGGATGAAGAAGAAAGGGTGACTTGGATGACTCATGGATCCAAGTACACTATCACATATGAGTTGTTTGCAATGATGTTGCATCTTGACACCTCGTGCAATGACAATGTGATCATCCACAATGTTGGTGTCATCGAGAAGGAAAGGATGAAATTCCTTTATGAGAAAAACTCAAAATTCAACCCTCCCTCCACAAAGAACATGAAGGCCTTCTTTGTGGTCCTGAATAGAGTCTTGAGGAAGACGATTGCTCCCAAGGATGGAGATGTTGGGAGTGTGCAGGGTTATCTTCGGACCCTGATGAGAGTGATAAGCAAGGATCGCCAGTTTGATGTGGCTGACTACATTTGGAACGATATGGTCAACATCTCCAGTACTCCCAACTGATCCTGTGGCTATGCCCCTTATCTCATGTTCATGATTGAGAAAGTCACAGGGATTGAGTTTGTCAAATATGTGGAGCACACACCATTGAGGCCTCAGAAGCCTCAACAAGCAAATGTCCAGACTACTTCCTCGCCGGCCTCCAGTCCCGAGGCACCGACAAGATCTGAAGATGCAAGAGCTGCCCCTGCTAGTAGGGCAGCCCCTCAAAGGGGATCAGCCAATGGGATCTTCAAATACCTGGCTGCCATCTTTGCTTCCTGCAAGAAGGCCGAAGTGAGGGCCCACAAGCTGAATAAGAAAAGAAAGGAAGATATGAAGTATGTGAAGGCAAATGTGAAACAAATTTTCCAGAAACTGGAGATTGAACCTATTGGGTCTCCAGTAATCTCTGAGGATTCAGACTCAGACTTCACTGAGCTCGGGCCCTTGACCCCCTCCGAGCTTGCCTACTTTGGCATTGGGGGCTCGAGTGGCTCCGCACCTCCTCCTCCTCCTCAACATCAGACTAAAGATGAAGATGATTGTCGGTACCCTAAAAACCGTACACCCCTTGAGGTTACGAAGATCTCAAAGGAAAGCCATCTACTTTGTTTGAAGACCCTCGGAGGCCCACCTGTCAGACATAACCGGACCCGCTTCTCCAACATGGTTAATCCCTGGGTCGCCACGTGTACGACTAACCCGGAGCTACCGCCCACAAGGGGGAAGCTCCGGGCCACGTACCGAAATGGCACCTCCGGACTTAACCCCAGACCGAGAGAAGCTCCGGACCTGACACGTGTCTGGTAGCCCCGGAGCTACCTGCTTCCCACAGCAAGCTCCGGAGCAGCCACGTGTCAAATCGTCGGACCATTCAACTTCTAACCTCCGGAAGGCCTTGTAACGGCTCCGGATCTTCAAAGGAGAGCCAAGGACTTCAAGACCCGATTAAGTGTCATTAATGTCATATTAATGACACTTAAACGGACGATCTTAACACCAGTAACGGTGCTGTCAAAGCCCGTTACAGGGTTATTAAGAGCAATTAAGCGTGTATCAATACTAGTAACCGCCGGGGCCACATGTCGGGCCAGGTTGAATTGTAACGGCCTGCCCTTGTACTATAAAAGGACAGGCCGACGATACACTGAGGGACGTTCACGGGCGATCATACGCACCCCATACACTCGTGATAAGCTCTTACTTCTAATACAACACCAACACACCCGTGGAGTAGGGTATTACGCTCAAGCGGCCCGAACCACGTAAATTCTTGTGCCTCCTGTGTCAAACTCCTATTCACCTTCTTGAATCTCCGCGCGCCCACAACGAACATCAAACTCCCCTATTACTTTAGTAGTGTAGGGAGATCTGCCGGCTCCAACCGCCGACAATGATGAAGATGACGATGAGAGGACTGACAGCAATGAGTGAAGACCTTAGGACCCTCCTCTCCTTCTTTTTGGTGTCTTGATGCCAAAGGGGGAGAGATTGAGGGGGAGTCTTAGTCTTAGCTGTAGGATGCGAGGAGAGAGCTCTCATTTATGTTTTTTTGACTATTTTGCATATTGTAAATCTTTAACCTTGTTCTTAAGTCAATTATGGTTTTGTGATGCAATGTTATGAACTTTTGAGAAGTATTTGTTGAAATATGTAATTTTGCTCCTAGAATGACATATGTGCTTGCTTATGGTTGATTAATGTCAATCATGTCATTCTCTTTGTCTCAATGTTCTTAGTTATGCATCCCACCATAAAAAATGCACATATGGATTATGCTTTCATTGCTTGATGTATTTTAAACTCATATGTGCATACTTTATGAAAATCTTAACTTTTATCATATTTTGTGAAATCTCAATTGGTTGTCATCGATCACCAAAAAGGGGGAGATTGAAAGTGCATCTAGGAATCCCTTGTGGCTTTTGGATTATTTATGACAAGCAATTGGGATCCTAACCTCTTTGTTGAGATGAGCACAGGTTTTAATAGCAAAATAAGCAAAGTGCCAAAAAGAAGGAAGAATGAGGAGCAAATTGGAAATGAGCTCAAGGAAGAAGAATAGTAGATCATTGTGTATGGAGGGTGTTAAGGAAACACACCCCAATAGCTCAATCACAATTAAGCACACACATTGCACAAAGTTATACAGGACCGGATTAGTCCGAATGTCACCGGACTAGTCCGATATCCTCTCTGCACAAAATCGGACAAGTCCAATATCCATCGGACTAGTCCGATATGTCTCTGACTAGAATCGGACTAGTCCTCCCCAGTGTGGACTAGTCCTCAAAACTCTTCACAGGTCACACAAAATCGAACAAGTCCGATCACCACCGGACTAGTCCGATATTTACTCTGGTCCAAATCAGACAAGTTCGATATTTGCACGGACTAGTCCGAAAACCCCTCTGACCTAAATCGGATAAGTCCTCTTTGCAGACTTGTCACCCAATACACTTAGGGTTTCACATGTCCGGACAAGTCTGATGACTATCGGACTAGTCCGAAGATTTCCGGAAGCAAAATCGGACAAGTCCGCTCCTAGCCAGACTAGTCCGATATTTCGGGACACTTAGGGTTTACTACACACAGCACACCGGACTAGTCCGGTGACCACCACGGACTAGTCCGATCTTTCTGAACCCTAACGGTCACTTTTAGAAATTCATATAAATAGAGGTGCACGACCATATTTCACATAACTCTCGAACCCTAGCGCCGTCACACCTCCCAAGAACCTCAAAAACCACATCTCTCCACGAAATTAAGTGCAACAAAGATCAATCCTTTGAGGATTCACTCTAGATCATTTTAGAGACACGTTCAACACTCATTGAGCTCTTGGTTTGATTCTCTAACACACTCCTGTGATTTCATTGTAATCTTTTGAGTGTGTTCTTGATGGTATTTCGTATTGTAATCTAAGGAAGCTCTCAACGTGTGAGAAAGCCCCTTTGAATTCGGTTATTCACCCCTTTGTGATAAGTGGAAGAGGATTGGCCTTTGTGGCGATCCGACGAGGGTAGGGTTTGAGAAGACCCGGTCCTTTTGTGGACTCCTCAACGTGGATGTAGGTTGCCTCTGTGGGAACCGAACCACGGGATAAATCTCTTGCGTTCTTGTTTTGTGTTCATCATCCTTTACATTATATCAATCTAGGGTTTCAATTAATCTTGCTCACTTTACATTGAAATATCTAATTTAAGATTGACTTGTGATATACTCTAGTATATAATCTTGCAACATATAAATTACAAGTATATTTCCGCTGCTACACCCTAGAATGAAACTTAATAAATCAAACTTGATCAACCTGGTCCGTACACACCGGACTAGTCCGCACTTTACCAGACTAGTCCGATATCTCTGGTTTTGAACTGGTTGTTAAGTGTTGCAGGTTCTGACAAATTTCAAAAAGGCCTATTCACCCTCCCTCTAGGCCACATTCAATCTACAATAAGCATAATCCAATATAGTATAGAACACCTGAGTTATACGTACTTGATCCATGGAGCAGCCTCTTCAACATTAGAAACAATATAATGCCTGATGTTATGTAGTTCCACCATAGTAAGTTGGCCCCATTTAATCCCTTTTTTAGAATTATCAACATCTGTAAATATATTAGACATGAGAGAAGGTTCATTCGTAGATGCAGCTTCATGACGTTCTGGCTTACTAAGCTTGGAGTTGATGTTATCCAAAAACTGACTACAAAAAGTCATACACTCTTGCATAATATATCCCTTAGCTATAGAACCCTCCGGGTGAGCTCTGTTACATACATACCTCTTCAATGTACCAAGTTACCTCTCAATTGGATACATCCATCTATAAGAAATAGGTCCACCCAAGCGAGCTTCTTTGGCAAGATGGATTGGAAGATGTACCATGATATCAAAGAAAGCGGGAGGAAGCAACATCTCAAGCTTACAAATTGTTTGAGGAAATTGTTTGATCATCTTATCCAAATCTGGTTCCGCCAATTCTTTAGAAAAAATTCCATAAAAGAATCTGCTAAACTCAAATAAAGGTGCAACAACCTTTTCAGGCAATATGTCACGTATTGCAATAGGAAGGAGCTTCTAAAATATAATATGGCAGTCATGAGTGTTTAGACTTGATACCTTATGTGCTTTTATGTCCACACATATCTTGATGTTTTAGGCAGAACAATCGGGCATCTTCTCATCTTTATGCAATGTATATGATGCTGATGGACTATCATACTTCCCATCTATATCCACCGGATGTTGTTGTGGTTGTATATCCATATCCTACATATAAAGATGAGCTTGTAGACTATCTTTTGTTTTACAATCCATATTAAGCAATGTCCCCGATATGCTATCAAAATTGTTTTTATCAATGTGCATGACATCCAAGTTATGCCTTCTTAGCAATGTCTTCCAATACGGGAGCGGGAAAAATATACTTTTCTTCTTCCAACTATGCCACATATTTTCCTCAGTGCGCTTTCCCTTATTATTCATTTGTCCAAAACTCACTTGATAAAAACTCTGATATTGTTGGAGTACTTCGTCACCAGAGAGTTATGTGGGAGCCTCTCTATTCTCTATCTTGTGGTTGAAAGAAGCTTTGTCTCGATGCCACCTGTGATTCTGAGGTAAGAAACAATGATGACCCATGTAGAAATACTTTCATCCATGTTTCAACCACAAGACGTCAGTGTTTACATGGCAATATGGACATGCTAGCTTACCTTTTGTGCTCCATCCACATAGCATTGCATATGCTGCAAAATCATTTATTGTCCAAAATATAGAACCTCGCATCAGAAATGTCTCTTTCTTTGAACTATCATATGTTTCAACACCATCAGACCGTAATTTCAGTAGCTCATCAATCATAGGCTGCAGATACACATCAATGTTGTTTCCAGGTGACTTTGGCCCAGGAATTATCATTGGCATCAACCAATAAGGCTGCTTATACACAACCAAGGTGGTAGATTATAAGAGATTAAAATCACAGGCCATGTACTGTAAGAACATTCATTATTCCAAAAGGATTGAAACCATCAGATGCTAGCCCAAGTCTTATGTTGCGAGGATCAGATGAGAAATTTGGGTGAATGCTATCAAAATGCTTCCATGCTTTCGAATCTGCGGGATGGCGTAATATTCCATTATCAATGTGTTCTTCTTTGTGCCAGCGCATGTTTGATGCCGTTGATTCTACCATATAAAATGTTTGAAGACAGGGAATGAGAGGGATGTATCGTAGAATCTTGCGTGCTACATGCTTCTTGGCTTTTGCACAAGGTAAAGCCTCTCTTGCATCCCCACCAGTACTATTTTTCCATCTTCATTCACCACATTTTGGGCATCGTTCCAGCAGAGAATAGTCCTCCCAAAATAACACACAATCATTGACACATGCATCGATCTTTTCATAGCCCAGCCCGAGGTCACGAACAAACTTCTGAACTTTATAAGTGTATTAGGAATGCAGTGACCCTCTGGAAGCACATATGAGAATAGTTCAAGGATGAACTCACACGCTTTTTTGCTCAAACCAGTTAAACACTATATTTGGTACAACCTGACCATGAAGTATATCTGGGTCACCTTCTCACAACCTGGATACAACTCCTTTTGGCATCATTTAATAAGTCATAGAATGCCTTTGCACACCCAGTTGGGTCCTGCTGGTTTATAGCATTTTCTGGATCATCAACATCTGTTGAAGTACCACCATGATCAGTGCCTCTAAGTAGACTGGATAATATATTTTCCATAGCAGCATCATCAGAAATTATCTCCTCATTATTTGCTGATTGTTCAACAATATTTTTCTCAACACGTTTTTCTCCATGGTGTACCGAACATGTATAATCAAATGACATCCCCTTACGAAGCAAGTGAAAATGAACTTCCTTGTGTGTCCCGTGGCAAGTATTACGACATTTCATGCAAGGATAAGGCATAGTTTCTTCTTCACGAGTGCCCTGGAATGCAAAATTGAAAAATGACTTCATTCCATCCTACCACTTTTTCGTACGCCTGTCTTTTTCCATCCATGTCTTATCTTCTAACATTCCTTACTACAATTCAATCAGCATATCTGTAAGAGGATAGAACTACAATAACACTATGTGAGCAATTGTACCTAGCGTTGTTGCTCCTCCACGTGCGGCGGCCGGTGGATGCTCCTCCACGCCGGTGGCCAGCTGATGCACTTCCAAGAGCGTGGCGGCTGACGGATGCTCCTCCAAGAGTGTGGCGGCCGACGGATGCTCCTCCAAGCGCGTTTCATACAGTCGGGAGATGGGTTGTTGTGGATCGAAGGGTCCCACGGGTAGGCAGCCAGGACAAAGCGTACATGAAGCTATCACTGTAGGCCAAACACCACGTTGGGCCGCTTGTTATTCATGGGCTGAAACTGCGCTGAGTCACTTTGTATTCATTGGCCGAAACTACACTAGGACGCTTGGTGTTCGTCCCGATGATGCGTGAGCCCATTTATGGGCGCGTGTCTAGCTCTGGCAGTTTGTTATCTGAATAAGTTAATGTAGCAATGGGGTGGTATTCCGATCAAAATAAAGCATACGCATAAAATCTCTTGAACTGCAACAACACAATGATGGAAATAAGGATTAAATACTAGATATAAACATCAACGGAACCAAACAGTAGTGTTCAACGTATCATTCTAAGCAACAATCTAGTCGACAGAACTAGCTATTACATAATCCCTAATAAACATAAAATAAACTAATCAGCACATCTAGTTCGCAGCACTTGCCTTCAAGCAGTGGTAATAACTTATGGCCGCGTATAGGAGTAGCGGTAATGATTACACCGCGTATAAGGGCATTGGGCCATTGGTACGTTGTAGTTCTACCAATTTTTTTCTAACATTTTTCTCATCCTTTCTTTTCTTTTCTCTCTGTTCATTATCTCTACTTTTCTTTCCAGTCATGGCTACCTGCTGCATTTCCCTATTACTACGTACTAGTAATGTATACTACTTTATAGACCGCTTTGCAGGCCCCGCTATGGGCGATCTCCTCTGACACCTCCAACAGCTAATGTACCGTACCGGCCACTTTAGAGGAGTGGAGGGTCGTATATTAACAGAGATTACAGGTAGATTAGATAGTTCACTAAACCAACAGATAGAAAACAAAATAATAGTTGGAACAGATGAACAACATTGAGTTCATCAACATAAAACCTTACTACAAAACAAGAAAAACAACATCACACATCCTTATAAGTCTTTTATATATAGCCCATACTAGATAAGACCTCACGGCGGAATGCGAAATGCTCGTGTCTAATCCTATAGTCTTCACTATAGAAGACCCTGCCGCTCCACCCTTGCTTCCTGCAGCTGGCAGTCGTGCACGGGTCAACCTCCTTGTAGGGCAGCGACGCCATCGGCGGTCTCGGAGGCAGGCGCGGATGCGCCCACGTTAGATTACCAATTTTAGCCAGGGATCGAATCCAACAACGCCTGCACTCATTGTTGCTCCTCATGATGGTGACGAACCCGACAGCTTTTTCACTGACATCAAGCTCGCCTTTGACTTGCCGAATATACTCGACAGTGTCATGGGTCCCATGGTCGACATCGTAGCGGAGGAGGCCAAGGACGTAGGCCGCCTCCATGTGCCGGCCCTGGCCGCCCGGGCAAGAAACTGGGCGCCCTGCTGCGTGCGATCGACCGCGAAGACAAGCTTGAGCTCGGTGACGTAGCACACATGAGGGTGGCTGACGATGGTCAGGTTCTCCACGAGGGCTTTGTACCACCCCGTGTCATGCCACATCCTCCAGGTCACCCGCTCCAGCGCCACGCCCCTACCCACGGCGCCATCCTAGCACGCCGCATGCATGGTCTTGCAGGTGGCACGCAGACTGGAGAGGTCGTCCAAGGGTCGCACGGAGATTTTGGCGACGTGCCCTGTGATCTCAACCATAATATCGTGCGTGAACAACAACTCCATAGGCTTTGGCGTCATTGAGCTGCGAAGGGAACCAATGAGGGTGCGCGTGGTGGAGACTAAAAGGAAGCTAGAGTACATGCGGAGAAGACAGTGATGTGTCTTTACAGAGTACGCGTGGAGAAGATGAAGGAGACACTATATAAAGACACACGTCATCGTCTTCTCCATGTGTACTGATAGGGGTCGCGCGCAGTGATGGTTCACCTTCCGACGGTGGCAAATTCCACATCCTCTCCAGTACTGCAGGTGCATTAAGGGTGGCTAACATGTGAACACCATAGCCTATGGGACCCACGCCTCTCGCATGCACTGATTGGATGCGCGAAGTAATAGAACCGCTCTATTTTCAACATCAGCATAAGAATAATATCCTGTCATCATTAGAGATAACATACTATGTTTGACAGTAATCTGCGCCAAACATTTCCTGTTTTACAGTTTGGTTCTCCACGCTCTTTCACCTTAATTCGTACGTACGTACTTTTCTTTTCTCTCTGTTCATTGTTTCCACTTTTAATTCCAGTCATCGCTAATCGACAGAAGTAGCTGTTACATAATCCCCAATAAACACAAAATAAACTAACCGGCACATCTAGTCCGCAGCACTTCCCTTCAAGTAGTGGTAATAACTGCTGGCCACGTATAGGAGTAGTGGTAAGGATTACACCACGTATAGGGGCATAGGGTCAGTGGTACGTTGGAGTTCTACCTATCTTTTTCTAACATTTTTCTCGTCCTTTCTTTTCTTTTCTCTCTGTTCATTGTCTCTACTTTTCTTTCCACCATCGCTACCTGTTGGGTTTTCCTATTACTACGTAGTAGTATTGTATACTACTTTAAAGACCGCTTTGCAGGCCCCGCTGAGGGCGATCTCCTGGCACCTCCAGCGGCTAAAGTATCGTACAGGCTACTTTAGAGGCCACCGGCGGTGTGGAGGGTCGTTCATTAACACAGAATACAGATAGAACAAATAGTTCACTAAATAGTAGATAGAAAACAAATTAACAGATGGAACGGATGAACAACATTGAGTTCATTATCATAAAATATTACTCCCTCCTTCCTATATTACTTGTCGTTAGAACAAGTTTTTTAGGGGCTGTTTGGATTGTTATCCATGAAGGCCTTACCAAATTTCGATAGTTGACCATAAAAATGGTGTATGTTTGGATTGAAACCAAATCTTGGTAAGCCAATACAACCAAGTGTTGCACTAGTTCATTTTCGTTACCAACATTGGCCAAACTTTGGGAGGACAAATCCTTCACGAAAAATTGTTAACACCAAACTATGGAAGGGTAGGCAATGGAAACAATCCAAACAGACCATTAGTTCATATTTGAACTAGAAAAATTGTCCTTATTATTAACGACAAGTAATATGGGAAGGAGGAAGTACAAAACAAGAAAAACATCATGAAATAAGAAAAATAAAACATCACAAAAACAAGAAGAGAAAAACATCACAACTGGATTAAGTTGTGTCAAAAGATTTCCTGTTTTAGAGTTTGATTCAACTAGAATGTAATCAGATGTTTGGTACAATCGTGCAATCAACCATCTTCAACTATTGGATCGATCTACATCACGATCATTGAATCTTTTTATTTAACCCCCTCCACCATGATGGAGGGGGTGGTGGTGGTGGAAGGGGTTAAATGAAGAGATGTAATAACCATAAGATGTACATCCAAGGGATGAAAATCTTTGATTACACGATTGCACCAAAACTTTAATTGCATATAGGGCCGTCAATGAGTCGAACTTGAGTGAGCTTGTCTTTCTAAGATTGAGTTTGATAAAACACCGAGTCGATCTCGAGTCGAGCCAAGAATTCATGTATATACAATAGAATCTACTAAATTTAGGTTCACAACTAAGGGAGTAGGAAGGTGGACGATGTTGCACATTATTTTTTCTATCATATATAAAAATTGTGTCCCACAAAACATTTTTAATAGAATTATATAGTTTAGTTATTCATACGTATATATCATAGATGACAACAATAAATGAGATTACTCAAGCTTTTTGAGCTTGAGCTCATTAAGCTCACAAGCTCAAGCTTGGCTCATTTAGAATTGGCACACTTTCAATCAAAACTCAGTTTGGTCCTTGAACTTTCAAATGGGTCAATTATTTAGTTCATCAACTTCACACAATCGTTTCACTTTCATCCTTAGTCTGAGTTGGACATCCACATTGGCATGCCACATAAGCTATTATGCCACATCATCTACCCAGGCCACCTCACTTAGAAAAAGATAATATTTTTTATCATCTTAAAAATAACTAGCTGATTAATTAGGTTGGATTTACGTACTTGCATGGGATATACATATTTCTCCCCCTTTTTTGCAAAACAATCAAGTGATATATCCTATTTCATATTACATATGTAAAAATATTGTACAATATAAAACTTTTAAGCCTAGGGAAGAGCAAAGAGAGCAAACAGAGAGGAAGAGCAAACTTTTAAGCATAGGGAATAAAATATAAAACGAAACTACACGGCTGGCCGGGTACACAAATGGTCCGGGCCAGTGTGCCGGTGCACGTTAACCCCCGTCGTGCGTCCCTAGTGGTTGTTGGGAAGACCCTTGCAAGCGAGACCAGGATCGCCTAACGTAGTGACTTTTACTGCATGCGTGCAGTAAAGACTGCATCCACCATTTGTTTTGATTCGACGGCTATACTTCCCAGCGATCCTCAACTGGGCCCAATAGAGGGGTCCACCTAAATCGTCTCCTCTCCTATTACCTGCTTGCTTCAACGTGAGACAGAGTTTTCTCTTGCTGATACATACTACAACCATCTAAATAAAACAAACTTCTATAATTGAGGACATTAGGGAGGGTTTTTAAAAATATTTGTCTATCAATTATTTCACACATCTGTCGACAATCTTTTTCATATATCATCTTTGCAAAATAAGGGTTGATATAATACCGAAAGTTTTATTTATTTTCACAATATTTATTTGTGTGATAGCTAATTAATAAGTAATCCTTATAATCGAAACTTAATCATAACATATGACAATTAATATTTTTTTATAGTCCATACATTAATACAACATTATTTTGACTTGTTATTTTACAATAAACAAAATCTTTAGCAATTAATAGATCATCAGCATTGCTGAGCATGTGGTTGTTAGGTTTCATTCAGAGCATACTGGGGTTGGAAGGAAAGAGGTGATGATAAGTTGATTTGCATGGATCTCAAAAGTAGAATCAATTTTCACCTAAAAGAAATCCTATTTTCAGGGGTCTGCATTATGATAGTTTCACATTAAATATTGAGGTATGTACTACACTTCATACTCCAGGAAAAAAAAAGAAAAAAGATTGTACTTCATGCCGATGCAAACAAGAGGCAATTAAAACAAAAACTCTTGAGTTCTTGTCAAGTTTACAAAATGAAAGCATCGGAACCCTCCCTAATGTCCTCAATAGTTAATGTATTTTTAATCCTGTTAATTTGTTGTAGAAGTTTGTTTTATTTAGATGTTTGAATTATGCATCATTATATGCATGTAAACTCTTTCTTATGTTGAAGAAAGCAGGCAAGAGTTTAAGAAACGATTTGAATGGACCCCTTAGTTGGATCGCTTGGAAGTACAATCGTCGGATCAAAACAAACGTTGGATGCAGTCTTTACTGCATGCATGCAGTAAAATGTCGCTATGTCAGGCGATCCAGGTCCAGGCAGGTATGCTCCGATTCCTGTCCTCCAACTCCATCTAGGCTTCTGATGATGCAGGCGGTTCACCACTAGACTGTAGAAAGGATAAGAACGCACACATGTAACAGTCATTGTTGACTATGGTTGTCTAATGTTAACAGTCATTGTTTGACTGCGTTGGCCTATGTCTAGTCATTAATGCTAGCCTTTGAATATGTGTAGTGTGAAAGGGTTTAGTTTTGGTTACACACTACACTAGCTAGCCTATATAAAGTGTATATGTGTTCCCTGAAGAATACACAACAAACATTCTCCATACAGAATAGTCTAGTAACCATTCTCTATATGGTATCATGAGACCAGTAATCTTTCCCTGCATGCCTCCGCATTCTTCTGCCATGACATCGAGTTCAAAACCAGCAAAGCCTCAGTGATTAGCGGCATGCAAGTTTCTTCATGAGAAACTAACTACGGGGGCAACCCCCAACATGCATGTTTGACAGGAAGGATGTTATCTCGAGGGTTCGAGGATAAAAGCTATACCATCTAGGCAGCTAGCTAGAGATTCGAAGGAAGCTACATGGCTGGCCAATTACACGTATGGTCCGGGTGTGCCGGTGTACCTTAACCCCCGTCCTGCGTCCCCGGTGGTGGTTGGGAAGAGCATTGCAGGTATGCTCTAATTTATGTCCTCCAACTCCATCTAGGTTTCTGATGACGCGGGCAATTCCGCTATAGGAATCACGATGATTTGCGACGGCCAGGGCCGTCGTAAATAAGGAAAATACCGTCGCAAATAAGCTATTAATGCTTTCGGCCTTTCGGTTTTCGGCCGTCGGAATTAAGCTTATTTGCGACGGCCCCGTCGCAATTAAGGCTATTTACGACGGCCTGCTAAAGCCATCAAAAGTTAATGCTCGGGCCCCACCCATGTATTTGTGATGGCCAGGCCGTTGCAATTTAGTTCCTATTTGTGATGGCCAGGCCGTCGCAAATAATTTCAGCCGACAAGGCCCCACGTGTCCTCCTACAGGACCCACGCGGCTACTTCTGACGGTCTGGCCATCGCAATTAATGCTTAAATGCGATGGTCAGGCCATTGCAAATTACAGAGGCTTAATTGCGACAGCCTGAAACCTTAATTGCAACGGTACTATATAAAAAGCTGTTGCAAATAAGGTTTTTCATATTTTTAAAAAACTAAAAATACTACCCGGCTCGATCGCCAGAATCACAGAACATACAATAGTCACAGAACACATCATAACAGTCACAAAACACATCACAACACATCGTCGATACATCGCATCACCATCAGCAAACCAAACAAGGGCTCACTCGCCCGTCTGACCTCTGAAGCCACCTCTAAAGTCAAAGTCGTCGTCGCGCCTCATTCAGGTGGCGATAGTGATGGCGACGGAGTTTGTGCAGCCGTCGCAGATCCCTGCAATTAATGAAACTTAGAGTTAGAATATAAATGCATCAACATCTATCCCTCCCTCTCCCTCTGTCTCCATCTAGGTCCCCTCTCTTCCTCTCTTCTTTCATTCCTCTCTCTCTCTCTATCTCTCTATTGCTATCATTTTCCCTCTATATCAAACTACATCTCGCTTTCTCCCTCTCTCTTCCTCTCCTTCTATCTCCAATCTCCCTCTCTCTCGTCATTCCTCTCCCGCTCTATGTAACTATCTCTCACTCCTTCTTCTATCTCTCTCTTACTTCCATCTAAATCCTTTTCTTCTATCTAACTATCTTCTCTCCCTTCTATCTCAATCTTTTTTTCTCTATCTTCCTCCCTCTTTTAACTATTTGTCGGAGGTTCTCTTCTACAGTTTGTCGGAGGGACTGCATCTCAATATCCCTCTGCGAGACGTGGCGACCTTATGTGCCCACCGAAGAAGCCTGCGTGGAGCTACCTCTCGCAGGTCTCCCCACCCTCGAGTCGACAACTCCGTCGAATATGGCGAGCATATGAAAAAGAGAGTCAGTAATATGAAATTGAAATATCTTGAACACTTTGAATTGAAAATGATAAAATGACTTATATACTCACCTTCCGTGTGCTTTTCCACCTTCGCTTGCATACGCGGCTTGAGGATCGATTGGTTCACGTTCCCAATTGAAATCTTCGCCGTGTATCTTCCTAGCCTCCTCCCAGTACTTAGCTTGCAAAACAATGAAACTGTGTATGTTCAACAATCAATATAGTTATATTTAATATGAATGATTTCTAAACTTACCAATCGCTCGACTGCAGCCTGACCACACCCCTGAGGCTGAGAAGGGTCCCTGTGACCTCTCTTCCAGATCTCAGCAGGGGTCAGTGGCACCCCCGTCTCGCACTCTTGTCAATACGTGTTAGTACGAACAATATATTATGAATATATAAACATAAGTTACATACACTTACCCTGCATTTAGCTAAACCCAAGTGGTTATCTTGGCCGTGCCTGCTATTCCCCTTGACCCCTCTGCACTCTCGAGCCTTCCCTCATTGCTAGCCCAGTACCGACAAAGGGCCCAAAATGCATCGGTCTGGCCCTACAACCAGCTCACATGGCCCTGCGCAAAGTTGTAGATCGTTAAAAATACCATCCAAGAAATTATCAGAAAAAATACTTACTACACCCCACGTACCTGCGCATACTCCTCCTCCGTCAGGAGCATTTCGTCCATCCTATCAACCTCTGTTATATCATCATCCTCATCCACTTTTGCTATGACTCGAGAATTAGTCTCGTCGTGAAAGGTCCACACTTCATAATGTGGAGTGAAACCATTTTGACATCAGTGAAACAAAAGCTCCCATCTTTTCAAAAACATGGTGTTCCGGTATTTTGTACATGGGCACCGCACCATATCTTCCGTTGAAAACGAAAATGCTCGATCCAAAAATTTATCTAACTTGATGTACCACTCATCTAAGTGACCACCAGTTCTGCTCTTCCAACCAGTATATATCCAACTGCGGTCTTCACCTATGTTTAGCTCTGCAGTTTAATGCGAAAGAAATTGTCGTTAATGTATACATGATAGGTTACGTTGCTCATTTTCATTTTGAAGTCATTTATGAGAGAGGAAAGAACTAGAGAAAGAGTGAGAGGAAAGTTGGTCTTAAATGACAATTCTACATCCATTTCCACCATCCACGCAATCGCGGGTCATTGACGTCCTTACCAACCCGTTCGCTTCCATGTCGCCTTGACGCATACGGTACCACTACAATGGTCTACACGGCACGATCACACTTATTGCGTGTCATGCCCTTCCGGGTTGGTCATTTAACCCTAACAATTCATCAATGTTGGATTATCATTCGTCTCACGTATCACAAAATTTCGGCAGCATAACGCCGCCTATTTAACAATACACCCCCTATATGGCGCAGCTCTTAAAGTACAAAAGGGGACAACTGGCTAGCTGGGAAACCTGTTGCCTTACATATGTTGTGAGTCAAGGACACATACTCGCAACATATGTTTTCAGAGTTTTCATCGTCTATACGTACTCACAAACACGCGTGATGTGAACGGGGGGTCTTGCGGCGGAGAGATACCTGGTTACAGACTGGGTTAGTAATGGGCCGTCCGACCCATATACACTTAACCCTAACGATTCACCTCATGTCACCAGTCACGGGTCACGATCGTGACCCACACTGCAGCGGCGTCGTTCTCTTTTTGCTCGACCTCGAATGAAGGTTAGGGTTGGGCCCGATGGGCCATATATACTCTACATATATGATGCCTACTTTACGTACGACGGACCTTTTGTTTACCCTTTTCTATAAAAAATACATAAGAATAAAAAATATTAAAGAAAACATAAGCAACTGTATTTTAATGACAAAACAATAAACGAGAGCAATAATACAAATCTTAAAAATTATTAAATAAAACCTAAGCATATATATAGTAGAATTAAGATCCAATTAACAACTAACTAATAATTAATTAGAACGGTCAACAATTAACAACTAGCTAACAATTAATTGCAATTCAAACCTAATTAGCAACTACGAACAATTAATGAGAATTAACAACAACCTAACAATTAATCATCAAGAACAATTAACAACTAAATAGCATAACAACTAATCATCAATTAATAATTAACAACTAATTATCTAGAAATTAACAACTAAATGCCTACTTTACTTGTGCAGCGTGGAGCATCGGGCCGGCGGCATCGGACGGACGACAGAGGCGTTGGAGGAGGCAGGCGGCACTGCTGTCCGGGGCCAGGGGCGGCGGGGGGTGCGGCGAAGCCTGGCACAGGGTGCGCGGCGGGGCCTGGGCGCAGGGGCCGGGGGTGGCAGGGCTGGGGGCGCAGGGGCCGGGGCGGCGGGCGCCGGGGGCGCGGGGGCCGGGGGCGGCTGGGCGCTGCGGTCCGCTGGTGGGGGCGCAGCTGGCGGCGGAAGCGGCAAGCAGGCGACAGGGCAGGGGGCGCAGGGGCGGCGGGGGGTCGGGGGCGGTGGGAGCGCGAGGGGCTGGCGGCGGGAGCAGGGGCGGCGGGCCGGCGGCGGGCGCGGCAGCAGGGGCGTGGCAGGGCGGCAGAGGCGCGGCAGGGCGGCAGGGCGGTGGGGGCGGGGAGGAGAATGGGATGTCGGGGGTTGATGGGGCCGATATTAGCCCTTATTTGTAACGGCCTTATATTATGGCCGTCGCAATTTAACTTATTTGTGACAGTACTTTTTGCAACTGTCGCAAATAAGTTTTCATTTGCAATGGTTTCTTTACTTGCGATGGCCCTTGTGTTGACTGTCGCAAATTAGTCCTTATTTGCGACGGCCCTAGGGTTGGCCGTAGTAAATTAGTCCTTATTTGCGATGACCTTCTTATTTGCGACGGCCATAGAGATGCCGTCGCAAATAAAACTAGCCGTCGCAAATGATCGCGTTTCCTGTAGTGTTCGCCACCAGACAAACCAGCAAAGCCTCGATGATGAGCGACATGCAAGTTTATTGATGAGAAACTGACTGTGGGGGTGGCCACCGGCATGCATGTCTGACAGGAAAGATGTTCCCTCGAGGGATTGAGGAAAAGGTACACCCTCATCTAGGAAGCCAACCGGAGGTTCGAACGAAGCTACACGGCTGGCCGGGTACACATACAGTCCGTGTGTCCCGGTGTACTGGCTGTCCGCACCAGCGTACTCTAAAGCATACTCTATACACTATTCTTCTTCTATTTTTACAGTATATACTCTAAGCTTCAACTGCGCAACAGTGTATGCAGTATGCTTTACAGCGTGCCACTGCAGACGGTCCGCTGTGCGTCCCCAGTGGTGGTTGGGAAGAGCCTTTAAGGTATTCTCTTTTTACTTGCCGCCAACTCCATCTAGGTTTTCGATGATGCAAGCGGTTCATCACCAGACAAACCAGCAAAGCCTCGGTGCTGAGCGGCATGCAAGTTTCTTGATGAGAAACTGACTGCGGGTGTGGCCCCCGGCATGCACGCATGTTTGACAGGAAGGATGTTCCCTCGAGGGTTTGATGATAAAAGGTATATATACCATTGTCTAGGCAGCCAGTCGGGGTTTTGAATGAAGCTTCGTGTAGCTTTGTGTAGGCAGCCATCTAGGCATCTTCTTGTAGTTTCATGTAGCTTCGTTCAAACCTCTGTCTGGCTGCCTAGATGATGGTACGACGGTAAACCTTTTATATTTAAACTCTCGAGGAACATCCTATACCAGCAGACCTCAATGATGAACAACATGAAAGTTTCTTGATGAGAAACTGACTGTGGGGGCGACCCTCGGCATGCATGTATGACATGAATTGCTGGTTTGTCTGGAGGGTGAACCGCTTGCGTCATCGCAAACCTAGATGGAGTTGGAAGACAGGAATCAAAGCATACCTGCAAGGCTAGCTCTTCCCAACAACCAATGTGGATGCAGGGCGGGGGTTAAGGTACATCGGCACACCCGGACCGTACATTTACCCGGCCAGCCGTGTAGCTTTGTTCGAACCTCCGGCTGGCTGCCTAGACGATGGTATACCTTTTATCCTCAATCCCTCGACGGAACATCCTTCCTGTCTAACATGGATGCCGATGCCCGCCCCCGCAGCCAGTTTCTCATCAAGAAACTTGCATGTCGCTCATCACCGAGGCTTTGCTGGTTTGTCTGGTGGTGAACCGCCTGCGTCATCGGAAACCTAGATGGAGTTGGGGGACAAGAATGGGAGCGTACCTGCAAGGCTCTTCCCAACCACCACTGGGGGCGCAGGACGTGGGTTAAGGTACACTGGCACAACCGGACCGTACGTGTGTTGGTAAAGACGAAACTCAGCAGTCTCAAGGTTCATGAATAGAAAAATGGAAGAAGATAAAGGATGACGCGCGTTTCGATCCATGAACAGTGAGACTGCTGACTTCCATCTTAATTGGCCAGTTCCTGATTCCGCTGATCTCTCCAGCATGCATCCACATTAGCTACTCTCTAGTGGCTGGACCCAGGGTATGTTGTGGCCCACCCGGCATACCAAGTGGGTGCGCCCTTGAGAAAAGTTGTTGTTGTACGTGGTGTTTGGTTGAGACAATGCTAATTTTGGTCATAACAATAAGAATTAAAAAATAGGAGTATATCAAATTCAATAATCTTCATTACTTTTTTTACTCGTGGCTCGGGCCCGTCAAATTTTCGGAAACTCCTCCACTCATATCGTAACTGCATCAGTTATGTATACACGCCCGTTTCCAAAATCCAAACTAGAGGTGTAGAAAAAGGTTTTGCACAAGAGAGAAGTTGCACGGCGCCATGATCACCACCACTGTGACGTCCTCTAGCGAGGCTGTGGAGGACTGGCTCGACAAGGTCGTCTCCGTCCATCGTCAGCGCCTTCACAAGCTCGTCGTCGGGCTCGACGTCGAGTGGCACCTCAACTATTCCGCCGACCAGAACCCCGTTGCTGTGCTGTAGGTCTGCGTCGGCCGCCGTCGGTTACCCCAATTAATTGCATCTAGGGTTGTCGACGAGATGAACTCGAGCAAACTTGTCTTTCTAAGCTTGAGTTTAATAAAACACTGAGTCGATCTCAAGTCGAGCCCAAAATTCATGTATATACAATATAATCTACTAAATTTTGGATCCACAACTAATGTAGTAGGAAGGTGGATGATGTTTCACATTATTTGTTTCTATCATATATAAAAATTGTGTCCCAAAAATATTTTTAATAGAATTATATAGTTTAGTTAATCGTACGTACGTACATATCATTGATGACAACAATAAATGAGCTTACTTGAGCTTTCTGAGCTTGAGCTCATCAAGCTCGCAAGCTCTTGGCTCGTTTAGATTGGCACAATACCCAACTTCATCCTCAAACTTTTAATCAAAACTCAGTTTGGTCCTTGAAATTTCAAATGGATCAATTATTTAGTCTCTCAACTTCACACAAACAATTCACTTTCACCCTTAGTCTGAGTTGGACATCCACATTGTCATGCCACATAAGCTATATGCTACATCATCTACCCGGCCACCTCACTTAGAAAAGATAACAATTTTTTATCATCTTAAAAATAACTAACTAATTAATTGAGGTGGATTGACGTAGTTGCATGGGATATAAATATTTTTCCTCCATGTTTTTTTGCAAAACTATCAAGTGATATATCTTATGTGCATATTACATATGTAAAAATATTGTAAAATATAAAACTTCTAAGCTTAGGGAAGAGCAAACAGAGCAACAGGGAGGATGAGCAAACTTTGAAGCCTAGAGAATAAAATATAAAACGAAGCTACACGGTCGGTCGGGTACACATACGATCCGGGTGTGCCAGTGCACCTTAACCCCTGTCGTGCGTCCCATGTTAACTCTATTTTTATGTTTGGTCAAATCTATCTTTGACCAATGATTTAAGTAATTTTGATCTGTTTTGACAATACAAGAATTGTACTATTAGATTCACCATGAAAAATATTTCCATAATATAAAATCTACATGTTATTGAAGTTAATAAATTCCATATAAATCATTGGTCAAAGGTATGTTTGACCAAAACAAGAAATAGAGTTGAGTAGGGGCGGAGGAAGTATTATATGTTGTCGTTTGCCACATAAGGTTTGGTCCTTGAAGCCGTAGCCATTTGTACAGGCGGCTGATGCGACCGGGCGCAAGGATCTTACGTGCGCACCAGTTACCAAGGTTCCTTAAACACGCGCAGCGCACGCGCAACTTTGAATATAATTTGAACCGCTCCGCGTCCCATCCCCACTACTGCGTGCGTCGAGAGACGAACAGCCAGGCTGCTACTACACTATAAGATCACCCAGGCACGCCATCGTCTTCTCCGCACAGCCACTCTTCCTCTCTTCCCAAAACCGCCCCAAGAACACCATGGCTGACAAGAAAATGCGCCGCCAAGCCCGCCGAAGGAACCCAAGGGGAAGCATCCCCGACTAGACTCCCCCCCAGACATGGAGTCGGCTCTCCGAAAGATGTCGCGTGATGTATTTGACAATACATCGCGCTCCATGCATCGCCTTGGGCTTGGTCCCCTTGCATAGTATACTGGAATGGGGTCCACGGGCCACTACGTCTTCGGCGTGACGCACTTGGCCGATCACCTCGACGTCCTCTAGGACACACTAGCGATCGAGCTCGGCGTCGCCGGCCGCGACAACCTGGTGGCGGCGATGTCCAGGAAACTGGGCTTTCTGTCTCCACTGTGGGAGGCGCCCCCGCCCTGCCACGAGCCTAAGAAGAAGGATGAGGAGAGGAGGAGGAGGAGTTGGAGGTGGAGGAGAAGAAGTAGCTTTTTTCTTGTTCTTAGTTGTATTGTTTTCCTTTCTTGTTTCTAGTTTGTGTTTTTCTTTTTTCTTGTTTGTAAAATATCGTCTTAAGGTAATGAACTTTATTTTACTGTTCATTGGTGCGTAAAAATAGTTCTAATGTTGTTGTTCTAACGATAAGCTAGTGGACTATTTATCTCTTTTATTATTTAGAATAGAATAAATTTCCACTTCCAACTCTTCTAAGCTGGAGATCCAGAAAGTGACTTCCACCCAGTTCATCTGACAGCACCAGGCAGAACCTTCCCTCTCACCCAGTGCCCACTCTCTATGCTGAAACCCAACACGAATCCAACATAATGAGCAATCAATTAGCAAAGTATGTATCAAAAGACGCTAGAACAGTGAGCATCATTGCAAAAGGGTGAAGACAAAAAAGACTTGATTAGGATGGCTTGCAAAGACATAGAAGTCAGGATCATCGAAGTCTTTGCCCGATTTGGATGGAGTTCTAGTTATAGACTTCCATATTAATAAAATGTATCAGGTGTTTTACTTTCACTCGTGTGTCGGGTTGAGTCTTTTGTTGTTGATCTTCACAAACTTGGTGTATCAGTGTGGCCGTACTCTCTACTGAGGGAAAGGTCGGTTTAATTGTTTCCATTATCTAGAAAAACTTTAGCCCAGATTAACAAAGAGCATTCCACCGAGCGCCGTCCTCACTCTCGTCGTGCATGTTTGACATGAAGTATGTTCCCTCGATGGTTTGAGGATATAATGTACCATATAGGAACATCTCACTATGTATGTGGTTATTAAAATTAATTGCATGCCTTGTACAGTATAATTTCCAACATGTTGTACTCATCCTTTCGAAGAAACGACAGCCGTAGGCGCTAGCCACTACGTTTTAAGATTTTAGAAACAAATGAACACACTTGTGAAAACACGTACGCCACATCCGATCCTCAATGTCATCAAATTAAACATGATCCTCAACAAGAGGAGCAACGTCTCTCCACGATGTTCCGCCTGGTGTTGCACACACGGCTCTCGCCACACACCGGCCACGTATCCTGATCCAACTGTACACTTAAAATAAAGGAGGGCTAGAAGATTGGTGGAAAAAATATAAGAAAAAAAAAGAAGAAAAAGGATGGCGCACATTTTGATACATGAACCGTGAGACTGCTGACTTCCATCTTCATTGTCCAGTTCCCGATTCCCCTAATCTCTCCAGCATGCATTCACACTAGCTACTCTCTGTGGTCATAACCAGTGGGTGCGTCCCTGAAAAAAGTTGTTGTTGTTGTACGTGGTGTTTTGTCAGACAATGCAACTTGTGGTCATAATGATAACAATTAAAAACTAGAAAGCGTATATCAGATTCAAAAATCTTCATTACGTTCATTACTCAAGGCTCGGGCCTATCAAATTTGGAAACTCCTCTGCTTATATCGTAACTGCATCAATTATATATCCATGCCTGTTTCAAAAATCCAAACTAGAGGTGTAGATGAAGCTTGGCACTAGAGAGAAGTTGCATCGTGCCGCAAAAGATGGCAACCGTAGGGACAACAAGGAGAGAGGACCCAATGGTGGGGACTCTGGTGTACAATGTGACGTTCGAGGAAGACGTGATCACCACCACTATGACGTCCTCCGGCGAGGCCATGGACGACTGGCTCGATGAGGTCCTCTCCATCCATCGTCGGCACCTTCACAAGCCCGTTGCCAGGCTTGACGTTGGGTGGCGCCCCAGCTACTCCACCGACCAGAACCCCGTCGCCGTTTTGCAGCTCTACATCGGTCGCCGCTGCCTCATCTTCCAGGTCATCCATGCTGACTACTTCCCCGACGAGCTGGAAGATTTCATTAGCGATTCTGACTACCGCTTTGTCGGCGTGGGCATGGAGTGTCACACCAACAGACATTGGAAGGACTGGCAGCTAAAGGTGGCCAAAACGGTGGACCTGGCTGAGCTCGCGACAGAGTAGATGGATCTTCCGAGCCTCCGCCGCGCTGGTCTGAGTGACATCGCGAGCACCGTGATAGGTGCCAACATGAAGAAGCCTTACCAGGTGAGGACAAGCATCTGGGACGCGTACAATCTCTCCGGCGAGCAGATGAACTATGCATGCATCGACGCCTTCGTTTCCTTCAAGGTCGGTCGCAAGCTGCTCTCCGGTGATTACTGATCTAACCACCGAGTTTGCGGATCGGCTGTCGTCGATCATCCCGACATGGAATTCTCAGGTGCAGCGCTCAAGTTTTAGCTTTTCTGCTTGTGCTCCCAATCTCTCGAAAAATAATTTATTCTTGAGGAAACACTATATCTTGGGTTCATTTAAGATGTGTGCCCCACCGTTGTCGAGTCCACATGTCAGCTGCAGTAATAACTGCAGGGCAGAGGATTTCATCGCCACTGTCTTGGCATTTACGTTAATGTTTTAGTAGTTTTTGTGATGATTGTTAAAAAAAGAATAGTTTTTGTGATGCAAGAATTAGCTGGAGTCTATTTGTCATGTGTCTCAAATTTGAGAAAAATTTAGGCAACAGATCATTAGAAGGTAATAATTACTGTCATTAGTCACTTATTTTGCAATTAATCATTAACCATTAATTCTATAGGTTAAGCAATTACAAATTAACATAGTCCTTACAATTACGGAATTACAACTACTAGCTCCCTCCATCCCAAATTACTTGTCACTCTTTTTAGTTTAAAAACGATCTAATTAATTAAAGAGCGACAAGTAATTTGGGAGATGGAGGGAGTACATATTAATAATTTTGAATAAAGTAAGAATCTTAATTAACCCTTCTTACGGCCGGCCGGCTGGCGGCAGTGCCACCTCTGCGAGCTTCGAGTGCTGCCGCCTTGAGCTCCACGCACCACCGCGCGCCGTGCCCTGCCCGCGTCCGCCTCGCCGTCGCCTCGGCGTGCCGCCAACTCGGCGTACTGCCTTCAGCCTCTGTGCCGCCACCATCGGTTAGATCAGCAGTGCGGGCCGAGGAGAGGGCTTTTAAAAACATGCATGTTATTTCACATGCATCGGGATCTTTCATATGCATGTTAGTTATCCATACATGCTACACCCCAAACATGATCAACGAGCCTCAAATATGACAATCTCTCAACAAATAGAGAAAACACGTAACGTCATCAAACATGATCGAGGTCTTTCACATGGATTTTAGACGTTCCTATGCATGCTACACCCCAAACATGTATTCCAAGAATAGAATATTTCCAACCATGTACAGTATATATATTTCTATATTTATCATATTCTCTGCCATGCATGTGTATGCTCTCAACCTATATGATTGCGTTTATCTACCACACTAATGAAGAATATTATCCAGTCCTGAATAGAGATAACAAATTTGACAGGAAGGATGTTCACTCGATAGAATGTGGACTACCATCGTCTAATAAGCACATAGCTCTCACTACGTATGTGATTCATCAAATTAATCGATTGCATGCTACAATGTACCATTGTACTTGTCTCTTGAAGAAACGATCGTAGGCGCTAGCCGCTATGTGTTCTAATTTTAGGAACAAATGAGCACACTTGTGAAAACACGTACGCCACATCCGATCCTCAACATCATCAAGTTAAGATGAACCTCAACAAGGGGGCACACAAATCCTTAACACATGATCAAACATGCTTGATCTCGAGTCTCTTTCACATTCATTATATTCATGTCAACCATCATATATGATCACGACAATTTTCATCGGTTCGATATGGACTCTCGGTCAGCAAAGGTCGGATCCTTCAACAAAAAGGATATGGAGACATCAATCATCCGCACCTTGTTGAAATCATTCGCACGAAATTTTACGAACATCGCACGACAGACCTACAAAGTATGCCAGATGGGCCATTGCATATCCTGGGCCCTTTGGGTGTCAAATAAAAAACTGGCCGATGGACTGTGTCGAGCCGTTTTGAGAGGAGGCAAACCGCGGTTCGGAGTAACTCCAACCGTTGATTCGAAAGCACAGTTCTCGCGACGTCCAATCATCTCCACTCACACGCTTAGACGACGACCCGCTATAAAGGCTCACCATCCTCTTCTTCTCCGCTGCACCTCTCGATCGATCTCTTCAAACTTCTGCTCTTGCTTCTCTGCCTCACCAACGTCGACCACCTCTCTCTCTTAGTTCGCACCTTCGTTGCCGCAAAAATGGGTAGCCCTGCACTGAAGCGCTGCAGTCCATCAACGTCCTCCAAACCTCCTTCTCTGTTTTTGTCGCCACCAATGCCGATGGAACTAGATGCGGCGCCCGCACCTCCTCCACCCCCATCTCCAACCGTGGCGCCCGCACCTCCTCCGTCCGACTATGATGAGACTGTTCACCTCATCGAGAAATGGATCAACAAACTCGACGGCGAGCTTAAGGAGGTCACCGGCAACCTGTTCACCGCCGAAGTGCAAGCAAGAGCGCTTGACAAAATGGCTCAGGATGTATTTGAAGATACATCTCGATCCTATCACCGTCTGGGACTTGGGATCCTACCCCACCAGACCAGCATGGACTCCACCGGCTACTACATCTTCGGGTTAGGCTTTGTGGGTGCTCGTCTCGACTGCCTCTACGAGACGATCGGGGTGGGAGGCTAGGGTGGAGTTTTGCAAGCAACTAGTGAACACAGTCGGCCGGAAGTTCGGTCTGGTGTTGGAGGATGCGCCGCCGGCGGTTGCGATGGAGGTGGAGGCGGTGGCAGAGGAGGTGGACAAGTCCTCCGAGTAGAGTCGGATTAGTAGTAGTTTTTTTCTTTTATTTTCTATATGTTTTTTTCTTGTTTGTAATATATGTGTTGTTTTATGTTAATGAAAAATGTCTTTTATGTTCATGAACAATGTGTCCTACAATATGTATTAACGAAATACTACTCCTTTTATCGTAAAACATCACATATGGAAATTATCACATTAGTAATATTATATCCAATAAATATTAAACACATTAGGACGTAGTATTATATTTCAAAAAATTACAAAAATAAAAAGCTAGACCGTGTAACTGTACATCGCTTATGGATGATGCAAATACTAATTAATTTTATTTCTTTTCTCTTTAACAGCTATCATCGTTCCCCCCCCCCCCCCGGCCAGGCCCTAGGTGGTAGCCCCTTCTAACTAGGCCCAGAGCCGGGCTGGCTTTTAAGACCATCCACAGTGGTTCACTATAAAGCTTACTGGACTGTAAACATGGAGTAGATTACTGGAAGTATAGAGTAAGTGTCGAGAGTGAAATGTTGGATGTATAGAAGATATACTGGAAATATAGTGGGATAGAGATATAGAGTAAGTTTTAGAGGAAATTGCTGCAGATGGTCTCTCTTAACCCCTTGGTGCGGGAATTGAATTCTCTAAAGCATAGCCGCACAACCTTCTGTGTGCGACCCTGCCCAAATGGTTGCCATGTACGTTCATGCTCCGAATCTTACAGCCATACAACCAGGACACACTGCACGGTTACCGCGACTGTGCCACCCTGCCCTGATGATTGCCACGTCCGAAATTTTCTCTGCGATCCGAGTAACTCGGCGCTTGGCGTGCACGATCCATCATCATGCGCACGAGCACGATGCGGCCAAAAAGATCTGTGTTTGGTTGCTTGTCTTGAATTGGATTGTCTTGGATTAATTGGATGGTCCAGTCATGTGTTATTTGTTTCACATTCAGACGGACAGGGTTATCCAGGTTCGAGGAATATTCCTCGCAGATGCTGGATGAGATGGTTCAGGAAATTTGATTGGATGAGTCCAACCACCTTATCTAATTATGCTTCTTAGTAATGTAATTAGTGATAATTAACTTGTTTATTTTTTATTAATAATCACAATTATGATATTAACAATAATATTTGCTAGTAATATGTTAATTAGTATACAGATAATTAATATTATGAAATTATCAATTTAGATGATTCAATAATCAACCCAAGTTTCATCCAACCTACCAAACAAAAAATTGGATCGTCCAGTCCATCCAATGAAACGTTAATCTGGATGATTCAATACATAAATAGATAGATGATCCTATATCCAATCCAACTTCGACGTCAAACCAAATGCCATTGATGACTGAGCACTTTGTCATATGTCACTAGTGTACGCACATACACGGCCTCAACACCGGGTTTAGGGTGCATCGTGGACTAACCACATGACCCGGCCCAACACTCACGTAATTAGCATACACCTGCAAAAGCAACTACCTGGCCGTATCCTTCACGTACGAATGCAACGCCGACCAACTTATACTTTGTACTACGTATATAGAATTTTCCTTCTCCATGAGCCAAACAAGCTCTTCTGATGCGGCAACTAATAATCAGCACGTGATCAACGAGTCTCTAAATAATATATATATATATATATATATATGTGTGTGTGTGTGTGTGTGTATATATATATATATATAATGATCTTTTAACAAGAAGAGAAAATACGTAATGTTGTCACCAAACATGATCGCAAGGTTTTCATGTACATGCTGTTACTTGTCCATGCTTGCTACGCCCCAAACATCATCAACGAGCCTCAAACATGATGATCTTTCAACAAAAAGAGAGAAAACACGCGTAATGTCATCATACATGACCGTCGACGTCTCTCTCACATGCATGTTATAGTTGTCCATTATATATATATATATAAATATATATATATATATATGACTATCTTTCAACAAAAAGAGAAAAAACACGCGTAACGTAGCTATAGAATTGTGCATTTTGCGCCAAGCTGCTTCTCCGGTCCACCGTAGCCAGCGGTCCAGTCTATCAGGCACCCACGATCCATCTCGTTTGGTCCAATCTAGCCAGGCACCCACGAACCACCCTCGCCCCCCGCGCTTTTTTATTCCACACATCTCTGCCGCACCTCCCCTCTATGATGCCGCCGCACAACTCCTCTGTCCCGTAAACTACTCCACTGAGACCCCCGCACCCACCATCGCCACGGCACCCTCTCTCTCCCTCGCCCTGGCGCCGTCACCCGCCGCCGCCACCTGCACCCCATCCACCGTCGGCCCAGCAGCCTGCGCCCCAACCGCCGGTGCCCCCCCACCACCGAGGCAGATGAGCACGGGGACCCATCGTCCAACGCACCCGGTCACGGCGCCCCGTCCACGGCACAGGTCGACGGGAGTGTCTGAGATAAGGAAGCGGGAGAGGGAAAACCCGTGCGAGATCTACGGGCACTACCACAAGTACGAGGAGGGAGAGGTCCGCGTGGTGTGCGGCCACCGGTTGAAGCCGGCAGAGGGGGAGGGCGTCCCCGCGAGGCACGAGTCCGCCTTCCCCACAGAGGTGTCAAGGACTTCCTCTTCCTCGAGAGCTACGATGACGCCTCCTGCTGCGAGGTTCTTAAGATGCTCAACATCTCCCACATCCTCAATGTAAGTAATGTGCCGCTCACCATCGGAAGGATACCCGTTTGGTTGTTCTATTGTTGATTTCGCATGGTAGAGTTGAAGCTTGATTTGATTGTCCGTTAAATAAGTTATTTGATGTGTGATTTTACTGGCTTTATTTAGGGTTTGGTAGTTCATGATGATCCAATGTTTTATTAAGCGTGTCTGACAAAAAAATTGTTGAGCTTGATTGAGCTGATAATTATTCATGTTGTCTTCTTGATTGTCATACGCATCTTGCAGTTACAGTGCTTCTCCCTGAAATCAACAAAGTGTGTGACGGAATTACATGATAGTTCAACTGAGATATGCATTCTCGTTGATATAAAATATTAATTCACTATTTAGGAATGTTGCTAATTGCATTTGTCTGAATTCCCATTACACACTGATAGGTATGATACCTTCTTCCATAACTTTTGCTTAAACGTTTTATGTATTCAGGTGGTTTGGACACCTAATCGACGTAGTAGATGAATGTACAGTCAGTCAGTTTGGGTTCAGTGTTCTAGTTTGGTCTGTCTCATATGGATGATGTGCATGCTCACCAATGATTCTTTTGGGTCAAATTATTTTGAATTTGTATGTTGATATGTATCATGACTTCTAATGTTTAATATATACATATTCCTTCCATGAAAGTTAGTACATATACGCTCGATCTTGTAAGTCATGCTTCAGTTGAAGATAATTGTTGTATTTATTGCTTAACAGACTGTGCCTGCTTGCCAAAATATATACCCAAATACATTCACCTATCACAGTCTCCAACGTGACAAGCCTTTGGATTTTGATGAAGCAAACCAATTTCTATGTATTATCCGTGCTATTCTTGCAGCATTTTTGGTGTGGAATCAACTGTGCGGTGATGCATTGGCTATTTTGTTTCCTCTTTGAGTTGCCCTTATGAGAATTATGTTGTTACCTTATTGAACAGAAGTGGATGTTGTTTATGTTGCATCCTAACCTAGTGTTATAAGAAGGAAACAGTATCATGTTTTTTGTTTTAAGTTTTTCCTTTACTGCACTATATTTCATACTTAGCAGAATCTTCATTTATTAACACATCTGAATCACATTCTTTTAACAGAAACGCTGCTTTGCATAAATCTAATGATGTTCACAAGGTCATCAATAATTTCGACGGGTCATGATCTGGAATTTTTTATTATTATAACTAAAATATGCCATGGCATTGTGCTTTTCTATTTAGTTACTGGTCTCTTAGCAAAAATCACTGATTATTCACAGATACCTGGAGAGGGTCTTTTTAAACCAATGTTCTGCTTGTCCTGTAGGACAGTTTATTAAGTTAATGAATGCAGTCAATCACGTGGTAAGGATCTTTTTTGCCTACATAAGGGTTATAGAATTTAGTGTAATCGTATAACCTATAACCATCAACAGCTGGTTTACGCATTTGAGTAAAATATTTCTGTTTTGCCTCTAAGATCGAGGTACTTGACTCATCATTATGTAAACAACAGGTAAATAAACACTTGGTGCAGCAATGCTCAACCATGGGTCCTATCTGGACCACGGGGCCGTGCACAGAAATTTGTTTCTGCATTAAATGGAACCTTTCATTTTTCATTCATGAGGTTGCTTTTGACTATAGAATCCAATAATAGACTATTTTTGAATGTTTACTCATACAAGAGCAAATCCCACTGAGTGATATTGTAGAACTTAGTGTCCACATAGAAACTATGTTAGAAACATAAAATTTTGGCAACCTCATGGTTTTATAGAACACTCGTGTACGAAGTCAAGTCTATAACGATTAATTCTTCCAAAAAAAAAGTATCTAAAATGATTAAGATTATAATTCTTCTGACAAGCCACTTTTGTTCTTTATTTTGAAACCATTTAGACATGGTTAGTGGCTTGGTGCTAGGGTTAAAAAAGTCATGTATAAATTTTATAGCTGTTAGACCTTTTTCATTCCTTCTGTATCCTTGCAGGTTGACCAGCTTAAAATACCTATTGTTAAGGACATGTGGCACATTGACCGCAAGCTGAAATCTTGTTTGGATCCAAGCTCACATCATGAGTAGGCTTTCTCATTCTATGTCTTCCGTGGTCATTATTACAAATTACGCTCATTCATTTGTTATTTTATCTCTACGGGCATAAGAAGAAAGAGAAGAAGTCAAAGCACAAACCAAGAAGAACAGCTAATGATGCCCAACTTAGGCACCTTTGTACAGCCAACTCATGCTTGACCATGTTCTATTTAGCTCTTGCTTCCACTATTACAAAAAGCATATTTCACAGGCGCCTCTATTTTTCAAATACAGGCAGTCTGTAAAAAATACGACTGTGATGACGAATGATACAATGACCGCCTGTGATGACAGAACATCACAGGCGGATTTTAAGAAACAACTGCCTAGGTAAATACAATATTTTCTCAGGTGGTTATTAATTAAGAACCGTATGTGATGTATCTAACATCACAGACGGTTCTTAATGAACCAACGTCTGAGAAAATACACGATTTCCACGGGCGGTCATTGTTTATGAACCGCCTGTGATGTTTCTAAGCTCCTGTCAAGCTAATCCCTGCACAGCAAGCTCTTGTAGATGCAAGTAACACCCGTGGCTCATCATTTGGATTGTTAAAAGCATCAATTTGAAGCCTGACGATCCTCGGAAAGATTTTCCCATCCATTTGAAGGATTTTTTACCTTCCTGTCCATTTAAAAACTTAGGAAGAAGCTAATGCCTAAATATATTGAGTAAAAATAAGTACCTACTTTCTTAGTGCTTCACACAAGCGAGTAAGCGAACAACTTCAATCACAAATCTTGTTTATACACATCCGTAGGGATTTAACCTTAATCTTTCAAGCATAGATTTATCAAATAAGTGAAGCTTCCTTATCACACATGTTAATGGCAGTTATAAGTGAAGGATGTGTCAAAGCTAACGAAATCTGAATCAGACTGAAGATAAAGAGATCCTGCATATGAGTGGTAATGTTCAGGTGGAAAAGCGTGAAGCTATGATGACAACCTTCAATAACATGAAATGTGATGTCAAGGTTATGCTTGCATCAAACAAGGCATGTTGTGAGGGTATAACACTTGTTGGGGCATGTATAAGCTTGGCCAAGTTTATGCTTGCTCCAACAAGTGTTATACCCTCACAACATGTCTTGGTTAATGCAAGCATAACCTTGGCATCATTTTTTATGTTGTTGAAGGCTGCCATCATAGCTTCATGTTGTCTAACCTGGACAATTTCCCTCATATGCAACATCTCTTTGTCTTCAGTCCCGTTGAGATTTCGTTAGCTTCGACACACCCTTCACTTGTAACTGCCATTAACATGTCTGATGAGGAAGCTTCAATTATTGATAAATCTATGCTTGAAAGATTAAGGTCAAATTCCTATGAAAATGGTAAAAACAAGTTTATGATTGAAGTTGCATGCTTCGTCGCTTGTGTGAAGCACTAAGAGAGATGGTACTGATTTTTAGTCAATATATTCAGCCATTAGAACTGATAAAGTAGCATCTTCATAAGTTTTTAAAATGGCGAGAAGAGAAAGAAATCTTTCAGGACTTGTTTGGGTGTACTCAATCTAATTGGATTGAAGTGAAGAATGAACTAATTTTCTCCTCAATCCACCTCAAACCACTTATATTGAAGTGGATCCATTCCTATCCAAACAGGCCCTCAAATAGACAGGAAGTATCACTATACTTCAATTGAAGCTTTTAACAATCCAAATGATGAATCTCGGGTATTACTTGCATCTACAAGAGCTTGCTGTGAAGGGATTAGCTTGACAGGAGCTTCAAGAGTTGTGCTTCTAGATGTTGTTTGGAACCGAGCTGTTGGAAGGCAAGCCTGATCATCATAGGTCAGAAGAAATTTATATACACATAATGAATTTAATAATATTCAAAACAGAAGCAGATTTAATAATGTTCGAAACATGCTATCTAAAGCTGAAATAGAGCATTGTTCTAAGTTGATTTTAGAAGATACAAATATATACAATATATATCATACATTTTCCCAACATTGACATCTTCTCGCATATAGGGTTTCAAAATCTCTTTAATGCTTCTCTCTACGCGCTTGATGTTTTCTGGTTCGGTGAAAATGTACATCTCTTCATACTGATTATATTCCTCTTCACTATCTCCCACATTCTCAACCCCAACAATATTTTGCTTTCCAGAAACAACTACGTGTATCTTCTCAGTTTTTGGATCTTGAACATAAAAAACTTGTGCAACACTATCGGCGAGAGCCCACATGTCATCTTTATAACCCACTTTATTCAAGTCTACCAGTGTCAGCCCGTAATTGTCCACTTTCACACCATCAGGATGTTTGACACATTGGCACTTAAATACGGGCATTACTATTCTTTCGCCGTAATCGAGTTCCCATATTTCCTCTATGAACCCGAAGTATGTGGCCTTTTGCCCTTGTGAATCATAATCCTCAATACGAACACCACTATTTCGTGCAACACTCTTTTCGTCTTTTTCTTTAATGTAAAATGTGTAACCATTGATGTCATATGCTTGTCATGATGTCACCAAAGCAGATGGGCCAGAAGCTAACTTCTTCATTGTTGCCTCTTCTATAGTGTTTCCGTATGGTATATTTTTTTCCATTAACCATTCAGTAAAACATCTTTTGTGCTCTTTCATGATCCAGTCCCCTGTGCGGTCTTGGTTTTTTTCACAAAGCTCAATTTGGTGTTCCTCGATGTATGACTCAGCTATTGCGAGTGTTGTAGTACACCAAAATGTGCATGGTGTACATTCTTGTAATCCTGAACGATAAAAGTTTTCACGATAAAAGTTTTTTTACCCACTTTGACTCTCCCACGTTGTCTACCCTCATGTACTAGTATAGGGACACCCATCGATTTTCCATCTTCGATGTAATCAGCACAAGCCTCAATCACTTCTTCAGTGGTGTATCCTTCCATATTTGAACCCTCTGGGTGAGCACGGTTTTGCACATAACCTTTTAATACTCCTAAATATCTTTGCAACAAAAACATATGATGTAAATATAGTGGACCCAATGCTTTTATCTGATTAACAAGTTGTATGATTAGGTGTACTTGCATATCAAAAAAGGATGGTGGGAAACACATCTCAAGCTTGCACATAGTCTCGACGATGTATGTTTTCACATAGTCTAAATCTTCACGTGCTATCACCTTTTGCAATACTGCATTGAAGAAGTAACACAAACGTGTGATGACAACTTTTATATGCTTAGGTTTGATGACTCTTACTGCAATGGCAAGGAACACTGTCATCATCATGTGACAGTCGTGACAATTATAACAGAATAAAGACAAGTCTTTCATCGAGTCTAGTTTTTGGATATTGGATGAGAAACTCGTGGACACTTTGATCCCACGCAAGCATTTGCAAATTGCTTTTTTCTCTTCTAGCGTCAAGTTGTAGCTGTTTGAAGGAAGGTAATGCTTCCCGTTCGCCTTTTCTATTGGATGAAGTGCTGGTCTCAAATAAAGATTTACTAGGTCCATACGTGAATTTAATCCGTCCTTTGTTTTCCTCGGCATGTCTAGCAAGGTCCCAATGATGCTGTCAAATACATTCTTTGTAACATGCATCAAATCAATACTATGGAAAAATTCTAGATTCTTCCAATATGGAAAATACTTGAAATAAATTGATTGTTTCTTGAAAGCCATGTCAGTTGTATCATCCGAAGATGTACTTTTATTTCTCTTGATTCCTTTACATTTTTTGCCCTTACCGAAAGCAATATGAATGTTTTTGACCATTTTGAACACAAGTTTTCCACTGTAAGGTTTTGGTGCAGTATCTCTTTCGATTTTGTTATCAAATTATTCGTTCATCTTCCTATGCTTGTGTGTATCTCTCAAGAACCATTGGTGTCTCATGTACACCGTCTTTCTGGATGAATTGAGGTATAGAAATCTTGTTCTATCCACGCACCTTACAAAACCTTTCTTCCCTTTCATTTCGATAATGTAAACAGTCCGGGGTAATCATTCACGATAACGAATATCATTGCTCTTAGCGTGAAATACTCCCGCATGTACTCATCCCATGTACGTACCCCTTCATTCCACAAT
Source organism: Tuctoria greenei (assembly GCA_036927565.1). Lineage (NCBI taxonomy): Eukaryota > Viridiplantae > Streptophyta > Magnoliopsida > Poales > Poaceae > Tuctoria > Tuctoria greenei. Next base: position 187,611,591 of record JAYESD010000004.1, on the reverse strand, counting down.
TTTTCCATATCTTCCATTAAAGGTTCCAAGAACACAACAATTTCAATGCCGGGTTGTTTCGGACCTTGGATAAGAATAGATAACAAGATATATTTCCTTTTGTGACACAACCACGTCGGTAGGTTGTACATCCTTAAGACCACGGGCCATGTGCTGTGTATGCTCCTTTTTTCACCAAATGGATTCATTCCGTCTGTACCCAAGGCAAATCTCACATTTTCTGATTTCCTTTGCAAATTCTGGATACTGAATATCAAATTTTTTCCACTGCGTTGCATCACCAGGGTGTCGAATATGTTTTTCATTCTTCTTGCGTTGCTCGGAATGCCAACGCATAAGTTCATCCTCCCTAGGGTTTGAGAACAAATGCTTCAAGCAATCAATTACCGGAAGGTACCACATCACCGAGGCAGGAATTTTTCTCTTATTCTTCCTGTCTGCATCACCAGAAGTATCATAATCGTCACCTTCAGGACCAATAATAAACTTCTTATTCTTATGATACTTTTTCATGTTGGTAACTTACTAGTGATTGTAGTCCTTCTTATATCTACTGAAACCACAAATGGGGCATCTAGTTGCGAGCTCATGCTCTTTGCAATACAGAATACAATGGTTCACACAAGCGTGTATTTTTGTCACACCTAGTTGAAAGTGCATTTAGGAATCCCTTGTGGTTTTTGGTTGATTTATGACAAGCAAATGAGATCCTAACCACTTTGTTGAGATAAGCACAGGTTCTAATGAGAAAATGAACAAAGCAACAAAAAGAAAGGAGAATGAGGAGCAATACGGAAAATAGCTCAAGAAACATGTGTAGTAGATCATTGAGTATGGAGTGTGTTAAGGAAACACATCCCAAGAGCTCAAGCATAAATAATCTCACACATTGCACAAAACTATACAGGATCGGACTAGTCCGACTGACACCGGACTAGTCCGATATCTTTCAGCACAAGATCGGACAAGTCCTCACAATGCGGACTTGTCCTCAAAGTCTAGTTTTTCACTGACCGGACTAGTCCGATATTACCACGGACTAGTCCAAGATCTCTCTGACTAGAATCGGACTTGTCCTCCCCAGTGTGGACTAGTCCCCCAAACACTTCACAAGTTTCAAAAAATCGGACAAGTCCAATAACACCACAGACTAGTCTGATATCTTTCTGATGTCAATCGGACAACTCCGATATTATCACGGACTTGTCCGATAATGCCTCTGACTAAAATCGGACAAGTCCTCCAAGTGCGGACTTGTCCTATATTCGCCTTGAGCATCACCACACCGGACAAGTTAGATATCAGCACGGACAAGTACGAAATCCTTTCTGACTAAAATAGGACAAGTCCGCTCTTAGCCGGACAAGTCTGATATTTCGAGACACCTAGGGTTTCCTGCACGCAGCACACCGGACTAGTCTGGTGTCCACCACGGACTAGTCTGATATTTCTAAACCCTAACAGTAACTTTTGGAAACCCCATATAAATAGGTGTAAACGACCCATCTTTCATAACTCTCGACCCCCTGCGCCATAACACCTTCCAAGAGCCTAGAAAACACCTCTCTCCACGAAATCAAATGCAAGAAAGATCAATCCCTTGAGGATACACTTTGGATCATTGGAGAGACACGGTTCATCACTCATTGAGCTCTTGGTTTGATTCCCTAACACACCTCTGTGGTTTTCATTGTGATCTTAAAAGTGTGTTACTGGTGATGTTCATATTGTAACCTTGGGGAGACCTCAACGTGTGAGAAGGCCCCTTGAATTTGGTTATTTACCCTTTGTTATTAGTGAAGAGGATTGGCCTCCATGGCGATCCGACGAGGGTAGGGTTGGAGAAGACCCGGTCCTTTTGTGGACTCATAAACGTGGACGTAGGTTGCCTCTGTGCGAATTGAACCACGGTATAAAGAGCTTGTGTTCTTACTTTACGCATATCATTCTTACTCTTCATATCAATCTAGGATTTCAATCAATATTGTTCACTTTATGTTGAAACATTGAAAATAAGATGAACTTGTGGTACATCCTAGTTCATAGTAGTGTAACACTTTGATTACAAGTATATTTCCACTGCATGCATCCCAGGATCGAGATAATCGATCAAATCTGATCAATCTAGTCGGTACACATCGGACTAGTCCGCACTCGACCGGACTAGTCCGATATCTCGGGATTTGATCAATTTGTTAAGTGTTGCAGGATCTGACCAAAAATCAAAATGGCCTATTCACCCCCCTCCCTCTAGGCCACATTCAATTGGTGTCAGAGCAAGTTTCTTCAAAAGGAGACTATCGCTCGAAGAGATCATGTCGGACATGAAGGAAGTACACAAGAGCATCAACCAAGAGAAGGTTGAATAAGAAAAGAACCAAAAATTGGAGAGGCTCCTCGAGGCCATTCAAGACATCGAGGATGACGATGAAGAGACGCTGGAACTCAAGGCGCTCCTAAGAAAGAAAACCCTCTCCAAGGGAAAAGTGAAGATTGAAGACGAGAAGAAGAAGAAGGGGAGTAGTCACACCGACTACTCCCGATATCCTTTTAATTATGATCGCCTAAATTCTAACAACAATCATTATCTATCTATTCCACTTCGAAAAGCCCCAAACTTTGACAGCAATGACTACTCAATGTGGAGGAAAAACATCAAAATGCATTTGATTTCTCTCAATCCAAGTTTGTGGCACATAGTATGCACAGGAATAGATATCCCGGATGATGATGAGGAGCTCACACCTAGCCAAGAGAAAGCAATCCATCGAAATGCCTAAGCTGCTGCAGTCATCACCTCATCACTCAGTCGAGATGAGTTCACAAAGGTGGATGGACTCGAGATCGCAAAGGATATATGGGATACGTTGCAAACCGCACATGAAGGTGATCGTTACGTGCAAAAAGCGAAGATCGAAATGATTGAAGGCGAGTTGGGAAGATTCGCCATCGAAGAAGATGAGTCCCCACAAGACATGTACAACCGACTAAAGACGCTCATCAACATGGTGCGAGCATACGGAAGCAAGAAGTGGAACGACCACGAGGTGGTGAAGCTCATTCTTAGAGCTATCATGCCTCGCAATGTCACCTTGTGCTAGATGATACGAGAAAGCCCCGAGTACAAGAAGATGACCCTGGATGAGTTCCTTGTTAAAATCATCAACTTTGAGATGATGGAAAAGCAGGCTAAGCATGTTAAGGAGATTGCCGATCTCACCTCGACAAAGAATAAAGGAGTCGCTTTGAAGTCCACTCTCAAACCTGTGTCTAAAGAAGCTCGAGAAGCTCAACTAGAAGAAGACGGTGATGATGAGAGCAGCGACTTGGATGAAGATGACATGATACTATTCGTGAAGAAATTAAAAAGAATGATGAAGAAAAGACAAGGGGCTAAATCAAGTGATGGGAACTACAAGGAAAAATCAAGACCAAAGTTGAGGTGGCCATGCTATAACTATGGTGAGTATGAACACTTTATAGTTGATTGCGCATATGAAGGGAACAAGAATAAGACCAAGGAAACGATGCCTCAACCCAAGAAATTCTTCAAGAAGAAGAAGCAAGTTGAACAAGCACATCTACGGAAGGAGTGGGACTCAAATGATGAGTCCTCATCCGAAGAAGAAGAGGAGATGGCTAGCATAGCCATCATGAAGACATCCAAGAAGTCTACTCTCTTCCCACCTCTCGACGCATGGAAGGGCAACAACACTTGCCTCATGGAAAAGGAAGGTAAACGAAAGGTAACAACCAAATCCTCTTACTTGCATTCCTATTCTAGTGATAGTGAAATTGCTAGCGATAATGAAGATTGCTCATTGTCTTAGATAGGAAAACAGCCGCGAAAATGAAATTTCTAATTGATCAACTTGTTGAGAAGGAGAAGTTGATAAACCTTCAAGAAGACATGATCATCTCCCAAAAGGAGGAACATGTTGAACTTGACAAGCTTCTAGAACTTGAAAAGGAGCAAAGCAAATCACTGGAGCTTGAGTTAGCTTCAAGCAAGGAAGCTTGCTTGGAGTTAAGCGACTCAAATGCTACAAATAAGGACGAACTTGCAAACCTAATCAAGGTTAACAAGATCCTTGAGGTACAAGTTGAGTCACTCATGCAAAGTGACCCTTCATCCTCTTCAAGCTCGCCTTCTCAACCTCTTAAAATTGAAATGCTTCTACTTGTGCATGTGGTAAAATTGACACCAACTTGAAAGACAAGTCAACCTCTACCAAGGATAAGCATCCTGCCCAAGGTGGCATATGTGACAAGGAGAAGGTCAAATATGCACATAGTGCATACATGGCCACAAGACCTCCTAATGTCAAATATGGCATTGGGTATTCCTATGGTGGAAAGCAAAATGCTAGAAGCCATAAGAATAACAAGGAAAGCATTGCCTTTGTAAAGTGGAGACCCTCTCAAACTGGAAAGTCCAAAGTTAACACATCCAACACATATGATCACCAGACTAGTCTGGTCGGGACACAGACAAGTCTGGTCCTCCGAACAAGTCCGATCTCCTGGACTAGTCCTGTATATAAACAACAACAGTTGCTCTTTAGAACCTTTGATGCATATTATGTTTTAATGAGAAGTAATCTTGGTAAGATTCATCCTCATTATGTTGGGCCACGCCATGGGAACACCAAGTCTCATGTGTGGGTGCCCAAATCCCTTGTGACTAACCTAAAAGGACCCAAGCAAGCTTGGGTACCTAAAACCAAGGCATGATTTGTTTCTGCAGGCCTATTCCTCCAGTGGGTCTAAATTGGTGCTAGACAATGGTTGCACCAACCATATGACCGGAGAAAGAAGGATGTTCGTTGAGTAGGAAGAAAATGAGGATCCAAGTGAGGGCATCTATTTTGGAGACAATAGTCAAGGAAAGGTGCTCAGTACCGATAAAATTGCCATATCATCTCGACATAATCTTTCTCATGTGTTACAAGTTGATTCCTTAGATTATAACTTACTGTCCATATCTCAATTATGTGACAAAGGTTATAATTGCTTGTTCACTAATGAGGGTGTGACCGTCTCTAGAAGGAGTGATGGTTCCATTGAATTCAAGGGTATGTTAAAGGGAAAGCTTTACCTTGTTGACTTCAACAAGGATAAAGCCGAAGTTGACACATGCTTGATTGCAAAGACCAACATGGGTTGGTTGTGGCATAGACGGCTAGCGCACGATGGTATGAGGATTCTTCAAAGACTCCTCAAGGGCGATCACATCCGAGGTTTGAAGTATGTTGTTTTTGAGAAAGACAGGCCTTGTAGCGTGTGCCAAGCCGGGAAGCAAGTTGGAGCACCTCATCCCGCGAAGAACGTCATGACCACAACAAGACCGCTCAAGCTACATCACATGGATCTTTTTGGTCCAATTGCTTACATAAGCATCGAAGGTAACAAATATGGTTTAGTGATTGTTGATGATTTTCCTCGCTTAATTTGGGTTTTCTTTTTACATGATAAAACAAAAACACAAGGAACACTCAAGATGTTCTTCAAGCGAGTCCAAAATGAATTTTCATTGACGATCAAGAACTGAATGTGGCCTAGAGGGGGGGGGGGGGTTGAATAGGCCTTTTTGATTTTTTATCGGAACCTACAACACTTAACAACCAGATCAAAATTTGAGATATCGGACTAGTCCGGTCACGTGCGGACTAGTCCGGTGTGTACCGACTAGGTTAATCAAGTTTGATCGATTAATTTGATTCTAGGATGTATGCAGAGGAACTATACATGTAATTGAAGTGTTACACGATTATCAACTAGGGTATACCACAAGTTAATCTTATGTTTAATGTTTCAACGTAAAGTAAGCAAGATCGATTGAAACCCTAGTTTTATATGATGTATAAGAATGATGAACACAAAGCAAGAACACAAGCAATTTATCCCGTGGTTCAGTTCCCACAGAGGCAACCTACATCCACGTTGAGGAGTCCACAAAAGGACCGGGTCTTCTCCAAACCTAGCCTCGTCGGATCGCCACGAAGGCCAATCCTCTTCTCTTATCACAAAGGGTAAATAACCAAATTCAAGGGGCCTTCTAACACATTGAGGGCTCCCCTAGATTACAACAAGAACTCCACCAAGAACACACTCGAAAGATTACAATGAAAATCACAGGAGTGAGTTAGGGAATCAAACCAAGAGCTCAAGAGTGATGAATCGTGTCTCTCCAATGTTCCAAAGTGTATCCTCAAGGGATTGATCTTTGTGGCTTTTGATTTCATGGAGAAATGTGTTTTTAAGGCTCTTGGGAGGTGTGATGGTGCAAGGGTTCGAGAGATATTAAAGATGGGCAATGCACATCTATTTATATGGGGTTTCTAAAAGTGATCGTTAGGGTTTAGAAAGATCGGACTAGTCCGGGGTAGACACCATACTAGTCCGGTGTGCTGTGTGTAGCAAACCCTAAGTGTCCCAAAATATCGGACTAGTCTGTCTAGGAGCGAACTTGTCCGATTTCGCTTTTGGAAATCTTCGGACTAGTCCGATAATCATCGGACTTGTCCAGATCAGTGAAACCCTAAGTGAATTTGGTGACAAGTCCGCACTTGGAGGACTTGTCCGATTTAGGTCAGAGGGTTTTCGGACTAGTCCGTGCCAATATCGCACTTGTCTGATTTAGAACAGAATGATATCGGACTAGTCCGTTGTGTGATCGGACTTGTACGATTTTGTGCAGCTTGTGAAGTGTATTGAGGACTAGTCCGCACTGGGGAGGACTAGTCCGATTCTAGTCAGAGAGATATCAGACTAGTCCGTGGTGATATCGGACTTGTCCGATCTTGTGCAGAGAGATATCGGACTAGTTCGGTCCTGTATAAATTTGTGCAATGTGTGTGTTTATTTGTGTTTGAGCTCTTGGGGTGTGTTTCCTTAACCCACTCCATACACAATGATCTACTACACTTGTTCCTTGAGCTCTATTCCACATTGCTCCTCATTCTCCCTTCTTTTTGGCACTTTGCTTATGTTCCCACTAAAAGCTGTGCTCATTTGAACAAAGTAGTTAGGATATCATTTGCTTGTCATAAATCATCCAAAATCCACAAGGGATTCATAGATGCACTTTCAATCTCCCCCTTTTTGGTGATTGATGACAACATATTGAGATTCCACAAAATATGAAAAAAGTTGAGATTTTCATAAAGTATGCACATATGAGTTTAAAATACATCAAGCACTGAAAACATGATCCATATGTGCATTCTTTATGGTGGGATGCATAACTAAGTGCATTGAAACACTAGTCACGAAGAAAATGACATAATTGACATTAACACACCAACAACAAGCATATATGTCATTCTAGGAGCGAAGTCACAGATTTCATCAATTACTTGACAAGTAGATCAAAAACATTGCATCACAGAACCATAAGTATCAAAATAGCATATTAAAGGTTTTACAACCCACAAAATAGACAAAAAGCATAAAAAGGAAGCTCTCTCCTCGCATCCTGCAGCTAAGACCTAAGACCTAAGACTCTTCCTCAATCTCTCCCCCTTTGGCATCAAGACACCAAAAAGAAGAGAGGAGGGACCTAAAGTCTAGAAGCCTCGCTATCGGTTCTCTCATCGTCTTCATCTTTGTCTTCGGGCTGATGAGGAGGAGGAGGAACAGAGCCACTTGAGCCCCCAATGCTAAAGTAGGCAAGCTCGGAGGGAGTCAAGGGCCCGAGCTCGATGTAGTCGGAGTCGGAATCATCAAAGATTACTGGAGATCCAATAGGCTCGATCTCCAGTTTCTAGCAAATCTGCTTCACATTTGGCTTGACATACTTCATGTCTTCCTTTCTTCTCTTGTTAAGCTTGTGGGCCTTCACCTCGGCCTTTTTGCAGGAAGCAAAGATAGCAGCCATGTATTTGAGGATGCCACTTGCAGATCCCTTTTGAGGAGCTGCCCTAGTGGCAAGGGCAGCCTTGGCATCTCCACTTCCTCTTGTCGGAGCCTCAGGACTGGAGGCAGAAGATGAAGCAGCATGTATGCTTTGCTTTTGAGGCATCTGGGGCCTCAAGGGAAGGTGCTCCACATCTTTGATAAATTCAATGCCAGTGACCTTCTCAATCATGAACATAAGATACGGAGCAGAGCCACATGACCTGTTGGGTGTGAAAGAGATGTTGACCATATCGTTTTATAGTTAGCCACATGAAACTTGTGGTCTTTGCTTATGACCCTCATCAAGGTCCGGAGATAGCCCTGCACACTTCTAGCATCCCCATCCTTGGGGGCAATTGTCTTCCTCAGAGCTCTATTCAAGACCACAAAGAAAGGCTTCATGTTCTTTGTGGAGGGAGGGTTGAACTTGGAGTTGGGCTCATATAGGAATTTCATCTTGTCCTTCTCAATGACACCTATGTTGTGGATGACCAAGTTGTCATGGCTTGAGGTGTCAAGGTGTAGCAGGCTTGCAAAGTCTTCATAAGTTATACTGTACTTGGATCTGTGAGTCATCCAAGTAACACTATCTTCATCATGACTTGAGAAATGGCAAGTTGCAAAGAATTGCGCGATGACCTCATCATTCCAATTGTTCCTGAAGGCAAAGAGATCATTTAGGCCATGCCTCTCAACTGCCTCCACCACTTCAACAAACAGTGAGTAGACCGTCTTCTCAAAATGCGCCCAATCGATCCATTGGCTACGCACTACATGTGTCTTCATTGGGAGGTATACAGACTTGTAGAAATCTGCATGAAAATTGCTCCAAAATCTGCCATCGACAGCTTGCTTTGAACAGCTGTAGCAATCAACATTGCGGAACTTAGCCGCTGAGTCACTGCCCTTCCCATTGAACTTTTCTTCTGTGGAGAAAGGGCTGAGCAGGAGAGGGGGCTGGCTCGAAAGGGCGCTTCTTGCTTTGGTCTATCGAAGACCGAAGTAGGGCTTCTTGTTCCATCTCGGCTTCGAAGTCGGAAACTTCGTCGTGAGAGTTTGACATGCTCTGAGAATGGACTGCACAAGGTATGGGTGAGAAAGGATAACAAGAAATTGCATTGAGGAAGTAAATGGTTAGGTTTGAGTTCCGAAAAATAAGACAAGTCCGGTGTAAAGGCACGAACTAGTCCGGGTGACCGGACTTGTCCGTGCATGGACCGGACTAGTCCGATATTCATCCTCAAAAACCTATGCAACGAGACAAATGGTGATACCTAATGCACAACTAGCTTAACATCAATGTAATACATCAAGGGAGCATATATATAGTGAGAGATTCTAGGCTATTCGATCAACGATGAAGAAAATAGAGATTTCTAGGGTTTGGGGGAAAATTACCGAAGAAATCGCTTGAATCTCGAAGAGGAGGATGTTGAAGGCCAGACAAGTCCGCGAACTTCAATCGCCGAGCGAGGAGGCTTGATTTTCACCCAAATGTGGAGCTTTTTGATGGAGGAGATGCAGAATCGCCTTGGGGAGCTCGAGCGTGGAGAGAGGAAGCTTGAGGCAAGTGTGGGGGTGAGGAAATTAGGGTTTGGCGGCAGCTAGGGTTATGGACACGAAAAATCGGACAAGTCCTAAAATGATCAGACTAGTCCGAACTTTTCCAGAGGCTATATCGGACTAGTCTGTGGTCTACCGGACTAGTCCGTCCTAACCGGCGCTCTGCGGACTAGTCTGCATGGGCGGACTAGTCCGGGTACTCCACGGACTAGTCTGTGGTCACCAGGGAAGAATTTCTTAGCCCATTCATATATATTCGTAGGTACTTATTTAGAAAAAGGGAGGCAAATCAAATCAAATAATCTTGAAAAATATGATCAGTAAGCATACAACAGTCAAGCAATGACCATAATTCACCAAGATCTAGTAATTGACATAGTTTTTTCGGAGAAAATTGAGAGAGATAATTTTCACAATCCAATCAACATATTTTGAAGAATTCATACAGGTATGCAAATTTTCAAGCCACATTCCGAGCATCAAGGATATTTAGTTCATTTCGAAGCTCGCAAAAGCGTTTTTCATCAAGTGGCTTGGTGAATATGTCGGCTAATTGCTTTTCAGTGTTGACATGGGAAATGGCTATATCTTCTTTCATGGAGTGATCTCTCAAGAAGTGATGTCGGATGTCTATGTGTTTGGTTCTAGAGTGCTCAACTGGATTATGGGCAATTTTAATGGCACTCCCATTATCACAAAGGAGTGGAATACGATTCATATTGTAACTGTAATCCCTTAGAGTTTGACGCATCCAGAGGAGTTGTGCACAACAACTCCTGGCTACAACATACTCCGCTTCGGGTGTGGATAAAGAAATGGAGTTTTGTTTTTTAGAGGACAAAGAAACTAGGGATATACCTAGGAATTGGCATGTACCAGGGGTACTTTTTCTGTCTACTTTGCATTCGGCATACTCTGCATCGGAGTAACCAATAAGATTGAATTTGGAGCCTTTTGGATACCAAAGACCAAGGTTGGGTGTATGAACTAAATATCTCAAGATCCTTTTTACAGCTATCAAGTGACACTCCTTAGGATTGGCTTGAAATCTTGCACACAAACATACACTCAACATAATGTCCGGCCTAGATGCACATAAATAGAGTAGAGATCCAATCATTGAGTGATATACCTTTTGGTCGACGCTAGGTCCATCTTCATTGAGATCCAAGTGACCATTCGTTGCCATGGGAGTCTTTATGGGCTTCGCCTTGTCCATTCCAAACTTCTTGAGTATGTCTTGAGTGTACTTAGTTTGTCTTATGAACGTCCCTTCCTTTTGTTGCCTCACTTGGAATCCCAAGAAGTACTTTAGCTCTCCCATCATAGACATCTCAAACCTATCTGTCATAATTCTGCTAAATTCCCCACAAAAAGATTTGTTAGTTGAACCAGAGATTATATCATCAACATAGATTTGACAAACAAAGAGATCATCATCAAAGTTCTTTGTAAACAATGTATAATCTACTTTACCGATTTTAAAGCCATTTTCAATTAAGAAATCTCTAAGACACTCATACCAAGCCCTAGGAGCTTGTTTGAGGCCGTAGATAGCCTTACGCAATTTAAATACGTGGTTGGGGAACTCTTCATCTTCAACCCCAGGGGGTCGCTCCACATACACCTCCTCCTTGATTGGTCTGTTGAGGAAGGGGCTTTTCACATCCATTTGATAGAGCTTGAAATCATGGTGAGTAGCATATGCAAGTAATATTCTAATAGACTCAAGTCTAGCTACGGGAGCAAAGGTTTCATCAAAATCCAAACCTTTGACTTGTGAATACCCTCTGGCATCAAGTGGTGCCTTGTTCCTCGTCACCACCCCGTGTTCATCTTGTTTATTGTGGAAGACCCATTTGGTGCCGACGATGTTGGATTTGGGTCTTTCGACTAGTTCCCACACCTCGTTCCTTTTGAAATTGTTGAGTTCTTCTTGCATGGCCACTACCCAATCCGGATCCTTCAATGCATCCTCAACCCTGCGTGGTTCCAAAAAGGACACAAACGAGTAATGCTCAAAAAAATTAGCTATGCGAGATCTAGTAGTTACTCCCTTTTGGATATCACCGATGATGTTGTCGATTGGGTGATCCCTTTGGATGCATTGGTGTACTCTTGGGTGTGGTACTTTCTGCCTTGAATCTTCATGATCATCTTCTTCTCCCCTAAGTGGTTGCCCTCATTGGCTTGTTGATCATCTTCACTTTCTTGAGGTTGATCTTGTATGGAAGCTCCCCCTTGATCATTGGTCTCCTCTTGTGGTTCGTTTTCCTCATGCATATGTAGAGGTGGCTCTTGTGGTCAAACTTCACCTAACGACATTCTTCTCAATGCTTGACAAGGAGCTTCTTCTTTAACTAGCACACATGGATCAAATTGCTCCTTTTGGGAGCCATTAGTTTCATCGAACACTATGTCACGTGCTACTTTGACAAGTCCGAAGGTCTTGTTATAGACACGATAGGCGTAAGTGTTCGAATCATAACCAAGCAAGAAACCTTCATCGGACCGAAGCGAACTTTAAAGTCCTAGGCTTCTTGTTCAGAATATAACATTTGGAACCAAAAACTCGAAAATATGAAATGTTAGGCTTGTTACCGGTGAGTAGCTCATAGGATGTCTTCTTGAGTAGTCGATGAAGGTAAAGTCGATTTATGGCGTGGCAAGCAGTGTTGACCACTACCGCCCAAAATCGATCCGAGGTCTTGTACTCATCGAGCATTGTTCTTGCCATCTCTATGAGGGTTCGATTCTTTCTTTCGGCAACTCCGTTTTGTTGAGGGGAGTACGGTGCTGAAAACTCGAGCTTTATGCCTTCTTCATCTAGGTACTCCTCCACTTGTGTGTTCTTGAACTCCATGCCATTGTCGCTTCAAATGTTCTTGATTGTCAATGAGAATTCATTTTGAGCTCGCTTGAAGAACTTCTTGAGTGTTCCTTGTGTTTCTGACTTATCATGTAAAAAGAAAAGCCAAGTGAAGCGAGAAAAATCATCGACAACTACCAAACCATATTTGTTACCGCCGCTTCTTATGTAGGCGATTGGAACGAATAAGTCCATGTGAAGTAGCTCGAGCGGTCTTGTTGTAGTCATGACGTTCTTTGCGGGATGAGGAGCTCCAACTTGCTTCCCAGCTTGGCACGCGCTACAGGGCCTGTCTTTCTCAAAAACAACATCCTTCAAACCTCGGATGTGATCACCCTTGAGGAGCTTTAGAAGATTCCTCATACCAACATGCGCTAGCTGTCTATGCCACAGCCAACCCATGTTGGTCTTTGCAATCAAGCATGTGTCAAGTTCGGCTTTATCCTTCTTGAAGTCAACAAGATAAAGCTTTCCCTTTAACATACCCTTGAATGCAATGGAACCATCACTCCTCCTAGAGACGGTCACACCCTCGTTAGTGAACAAGCAATTATAACCTTTGTCACATAATTGTGATATGGACAACAGGTTATAATCTAAGGAATCAACGTGTAATACACGAGAAAGAGTGTGTTGTGGTGATATGGCAATTTTACCGGTACCGAGCACCTTTCCTTGACTATTGTCTCCAAAATAGATTCCCTCGCTTGGATCATCATTTGCTTCATATTCAACGAACATCCTTCTTTCTCCGGTCATATGGTTGGTGCAGCCACTGTCTAGTATCCATTTGGATCCACAGGAGGAATAGCCCTGCAAAAACAAATTATGCCTTGGTTTTAGGTACCCAAGCTTGCTTGGGTCCTTTTAGGTTAGTCACAAGGGATTTGGGAACCCACACATGAGACTTGGTGTTCCCATGGTGTGGCCCAACATAACGAGCATAAATT